>OZ018320.1:71027744-71627744 GCA_963969495.1 Ceratothoa steindachneri
GAAAGTTTAGTTGGTCGAGTGAAAAAGTTGCTCACTCAGTTTCTGGTATTGTAATGAGATGGCTCCGAAGATTAGAGTTGGTCGATCGTGATCGAAACAGCGAAAAAGAAAATGGCTTTTTTTTTCTAGATGAAAAAATCGTCGGGAAATTGTGTGTTGGAGAAAACTCAAAGGCAGGTTGAGTGTGTGCGCGTTCTTTCTCACAACCCTCTCATCCCCTTTCCTCTCCCGCTCACTGTGTGTAAGTCGAAGGGCGAGAGGAAATGACGCTCATGCAGGCCTCTCGAGACCAAGGACTAATAGGACAACTAACTTTCCAGGACGTAGCCACCAACCAAAATTAAGGTAGATTTTTCCTTTCGCTCGTTGGAGCAGAAAGGACAGACATTGTCGAGTTGTCGGCCGCAGTGTGGTTGCCCAAGCTCCATAGGCACACACTAGGGAATGACTTGGGTCAAAACAGTGCAATAGGAATTGCAATAAAATTGCTTTAAAATGAGGCTCAGAGATGATCAAATCTCGCATGGGACTCCCAGACAAAGGATCTTTAATGCAACTTATCAGAATAAAAGCAGATACGAGAATTTTACTGTTAATTAAATTATTGAAAACTGTTAGTGTAATCCATTTTTTATTAAATTTGGGCGCGCCTCATATGGCTGCCACCAAGTGCATCGACTACAAAATAATAAACGAATCCCTTTCTAGGCTATTTTAAGAACAAAATAAAGCAAAAAAAACAGAAAAAAAACAAGCGACAAAAGATCCAACCAAACCCTCCCAAAAGCAAGCTCCAGTGTCGGAGGAAGGACGTCTCCCTCCGGCCTCCGAGCGCGCACCCCAACATTTTATCCCCTTCTAAGACTCCCATTTGGGTACTGCCATCGGGTGATAGTCGCCGAAAATAGAGAAGGAGGTCCAAAATCTGGATTGGAGGAACTCGTCTCGAGTACTAGGGACAAGCAGTAGCAATCCCGCTCGCCCCGGCAACTGGAGAGGTAACACGAGCTAAGATAACCCCGTCTGGGACATTCGATAAGAATGTGAAGGACAATAAGAGGGGGAGAATCGCCATGCGGTATCTTAGACGTTCTCCAGATACCATTTTCCAGCCGGAGCAGAGCATAAGACGTGCAAAGCAACTCGCAGAAGCCGCACTCTGCAAAAGACGGGTGCCCCTCGATCTCCACGAAGAAGCATGGCTAACAGTTACCAATTTCTCCGTAAATATACACATGCAAGAGGTGAGAGAGATTGGGCGGAAACCGGCCGGGGTAGAGTGATCTCTTCCCGGTTTCGAAATGCGAGCACAGTAGTCATTCGACAGGAGTCTGGCAGGTCATGCCTCGCACACCCGGGTATCGAAGCATGGCATACGGGACATCGTCCGTACCAGGAGCGTTGTCCACGCACGAAGCGAAAGCGGAACACAACTCACTAAATGTAAACCTGTCGAAGGGTTCTCCGCCTCTCGAGGTAGAGTCCAATCGGCGGCCTTCAGCGACATCACGACGTGAATTGAATGCTGGAACATCATCACGGGTAGAAAATGTGGAGAAAGCCGTCGCGAATCATTCCGCCACGGGCACGGACTCTTAGATTGCGGTCCCTTTCTTTTGGGGAACAGGAAGCCGGTCCTTCGAAAGCTTGCTCTTAATCTTTTGATTCGCTTTCACACCTCTTCAAAAGAAGTGCTCCTGTTATGACGTGTATCCCTCACAAAAAGAGCGGAAGATGTGTTTCGAAACATACCTGAACCCTAGCTCTAAATTGACGAAAATCAACGAACGTGAAGTCGTTCGGACGCCGCTTATAGCGCATGTAGAGTATGCGTCTGTCTGAGGGCCCTCTCACACAGCCGACCACCAAAGAAGCGGAGGTCGTGTAAAACTACCAGACGTTTTGGGAATAGTAATTAGGCTCATAGCGATGATATCGCTAGAGAAGAATTCAACGGCCTCATCAACCGAACTAAACTCTTCGACTGGAAGAGAGAAATCAGTATTTCATGAAACGCATACCAAAGGCGCGAGAACAGATCCCTGAGGAAGGTCGCTTCTGATAAAGAAAATGATCCATTGACAATTCTCTGCATACGATTTTACAACCAGTCTTCAAGGCATTTTAGTAGGATGCTTTTTATTTCGTGATTTTTTTTATCGAATCTAAACTACAATAGCAACAAGTCCGTATTATGTAAGGAAAGATCTTTAAAGAAGATGATAAAGCTAGAGAATTTATAGCATATAAGAAAAAGTGAAGAAGGATGAATACAAGTATAGAAGTCTGATGTGTTGTAATTGTAGCCAAGGTGTAATTAAACCTTTGGAATGAACGTGTAAGAATGGTAATAGTACCGTTAGGTACAATTATATTCTACCATTATTTCTTCTATCTACATTTCTTTACCCATTTGTATTTCAACATGTTTAGTTCCTTCTCTCTCGCCGGCTAGTTCGGTTTGGCACGGGTTTTTTTTCAACCAGAGCCTGGCACTGGCTGGTTGCATCCCGTAAAGTATCTTCTTGGATTCATTTCCTGATCCTGAGCATGTGGTGTGGGTGCAGTTGAGGCTCGTCTCCTCATTTGGGGGGAGGGGAGGGGGGGGGGCTTTTCCTAATGTGGAGAGTGGCTGCTTTCCTTCAAATGAGGATCTCCTAAGCCAAGATAACTGCAACGAGAGCAGACTCAGCCATTTTCAAGCTCCCCTTCTATTTCGAGAAAATCACCTTTCTGAAACTTCGAGGTTCCCTCTACAACAGGAGTCGGCAAACCTTTTGGTCTTGCGTGCCAACTCCATTAAAAAATAATTTCTGGTCTCGAGTGCCAAGCAACTATAATAATGCCCAATGTACAGAATCTACCATGGTCAACAGACCTAAGTCGATATGCCCAAAATATACGGTAAATATTACGTTAAAAGAAATATATCAATTTTTTTATTTTATAGATAGAAATCAAATAACTGAAGATATATTTAAATAAACTTATTAATTTAATAAGTAATACAAGTTCTACCAGTTTCAACACACTTCTCCATCTTTCTACTAACTTTTCAATCCCATGTTTATAAAAATCGCTCGACTCCGATTTAAAAAATGTTCTTTAATGTTGTTCCGAGCTCTTCTGCTCTTTGCATCTTCATTCTCTTCAGGTGCTTCGCTAAATCCCTATAACATAGTAATCTTATGGGACTAAGTCGTCTGAGTATGGATGATGACTAGTTCCCAATTGGAATTCCTAAGTATGGTATCTCTTGCGATACGAGGCCGTGCGTTTTCTTGATGAAAGAGCACTTATTAATGCTTTGATTTTCTGCTACATGTAAAGGGTCCAACTGAGCACAGTAAACCTTTTGGTCATATTTTAATTTGACTAAAGAAGTTCAAGATGAATTATATCGTGCATATCTCACCAGACGCACAGGAGAATCTTCCGTGGATGAGGCCTCTGTTTCGGCTGGAGTATTGGATTTTCCGCAGGACGAATTAGGTATGTCGAAATCTAAGCCTTGGGTTAGGCTAAGACATACAAGTTCCTAGGCTTAAGAGTATTAAACTAGGCTAGTATACAAATAAACCTACTTTAGATTATTTCTACCCATAAAATAATGATAGACATGAAAAAGTGCCGCATTACTTATGGGATGATCTAATAAAATTAAACTCTTATCAAATGGAAAAGCAAACGTTTCATTTTCCTTATTTGGCGTAGTGGCTTTTTCATAATTCAAACGTTGCTTATGTAGTTTTTCATTGCCCAACATTCAAATGTCTCTTAAGTAACTTTTGTTGCTCAAGTAACAACTCAAAACTCTAGTCAGACTACAATGGTGCAGACTTCATTCAAACTATTATCTAAACCTTTAGTTAAATTTTTATTTTAACTTCTTTTCCGCTAACGAGGGTTTCCGGAAAGTAAAATCGTTTTCGCATACCTCTTAAAAGAACCAGAATCTTTTTTAAACCGAACTTAATTCATTTCTGATTGTTTTATGCCTTTTACGTTGTCCAACGTAAAGCGTATACCAAATTACGTTGGCGATCGTGTGGATATGAAAACGTCATGGCAAAGTATAGTTGTGGATGGTTAATTGTTGGTTGGTGTGAAAGTTTTTATGTTAAAAGTAACGTGTCGGTTCGGATGAAAACAACTGGAGTGAGAGAATTTAATATAAGAGGGTGTAAAGCAGGAGGGCTTAAAACAAAGAGCGCAGCCGATGGCGCGAAGCGAAACAATCGTTTTGTTTTTTCGATAATTTCTTTTACGCGATTATCATTGGCTAAATGGCAGCCATAGATTCTATCCCTAACATAAATACCCAAGTACCCCATTACACAAACATTTAAAGTACAGGGTGGTCCGAAAGTCTTGTTACCCCTTACCGAAAAGTAATAATAATAGAGGAATAATATTAAACATGTACTGGTTTTAGAGTATTTACTTTCAGTGCAGTGAAGTCATGCCGCACATCTTCCATGCTATTTTCACAATAGAATACACACGATCAAGTGCCCATAGACTTGCAATCAGCCTCTCCCCCAAACTGTAGGGGCTCGTGTCACCCATCTGAGATAGAAAATTAAAACAATATTAAGAGAGGGAGAAAAGACTTTCGGTCATCTGAAATATAAAATTAAAACAATATTTACAGGGGGTAACAAGACTCTCAGACCACCCTGTAAATAAACTATTATTAGTCATGTATATACATATGTAACATTTTCATAATGTGAGAGGTGGGGGGTTCTTGAATTGGGGCCACCGACCTACTAAAGGTTGGGCACCCCTGGTATAAGGCAAGGCTGTTTATCTTTTAGGGATGGAGTGTACGATGGCAAGAAATGGTAAAGGACGGTATTATGACGATGATGATGGTATGTAGGTGTTTGTTGAATATTAAAATTCTGTATATTTACTTAAGATGCATAGTCTGTTTTTCATTTTATTTAGAATGGTAAAAAGATCGTTTCTTAAAAAAGCAATACTTATTCGAAGTTTAATATACGACCAGAAAATGCACATTTGCAGATATCTCGACTTTTGGAAGTTTTATAAACATGATTTTAATTTTTTATTTCCTGCGCATTTCTGGAATTTCACCACAAGTCACAAAGAATTGTCTAGTTTATTTCATTTCGAAATGGAATTAAATTTACCTCAATGTAAAATCGAATATTATTGAGATTAATATTGACGAATTGCAATATAAAGATCACGAAACGGGGAAAACCATTGTAGACTTGTTTATAGTAATGGCGTAGCTAGTGATAGAAACACTCAAACACACACTCATACAGGCAGGTCCACTGCTCAAACACACAGACAAACGAATATGTATAAATTCCTCTCTTTTTTTCAGTTAAAGATGTGGTTACTTGGACCTAATTCTGAGTGAATGGTCGAGGCCCACCGAGGAATTGAAAGCATGTTGCCATAAAAAATATTTTAAATAGGCCTAACCGTGAGATACCGGAGGGACAAAATCGGGTAGGCCTTACGCTTACCCCACTTCAAGTGGGATTACGCCAGGTGAAAAGGATACAGCCATTCCCCCAAACATTTATACCGTACCCACTTAACTTCCCAACAAGTGCAGGGACATGTTTTATTCTCTATGTCCACACCAAAAATATGTGGAAAGTACACACCCTAGTTTAAAGAGGGGACTAATTGGGGGTTTCGGAAGGGAAAGGGTGCGCAAATTGTGGAGCTTCTCTTACAATCTTTCGGGGGGAAGATGCCGAAGTGGGGTTTCGCTTTTGGGGTATAGGTGCAATAACTTACCGGAATCGGGATCGAATTCGCATTGTCGAGCGCCGGACGCCATGAAGACGTTTCCTCCTCGGGAAGGTTAAAGTTTTTCATGCAATTATTTCCATATCCCCATCCCCCCCACACACACACATTATTCTTGCACAAACCATCATCTCATTTCCAATGCTCTAAACCTTGAAAGATCCTCAAGGTCGAGGTGATTAAAATCGTTTGGGATCATATTAATAGACGCGCCTGACGAATTCGCCCTCGGGAAGTCATCAATGAAATCGAAAGTGAAGTTCCGCGGGACTCGAACGCTTCGAAATATTCATCTGGATGAGATATTGAATCGCGGAAATGGGATAATAGGACAACCCATTCCATTGTCTATTTGCCAAAAGGACAACCTACCCATATACACTCCATTGTCTATTTGTCGTGTTCTATTTTTGTTTAACCTAGAATGTTTTAAATAACCTCTGCCACCCTATTATGGATTTATTAAATCCATTTGTTTAATTTAAGAGTCGCTGTCGCTCCTGCAGCAGGAAGAGAAATCTCAGCATTGACCCACCTTGAGGTATGTGTGTGTGTGTGTGTGTGTGGAGGGGGGAAAGTCTCGCGAGCCTTGTGGATACGGCGTCGGGTATTCTAGCGTCGATGCCAGTGAGCGCGGACACAAGCGTTCAGCGGCGCCACGAGCTGGACGCCCATTGGGCGAATACACTGATACAGACCCACGCGGGGGTTATCTCCACAAGTCTAGTGATTCAAATAATCATCCACGACACCGTTATCCTTCCCTTCCCATCTTTGTCGTAAAACTACCTACTCTCTCCTTTGCTCCAAAACCCTGGCGATGGAGTACTACGGTCGCCTACGAGGGGTGGAGGGGGCTACACGTATCCATAGACAGGTACCCCTTTGGGGCCACTGAGGGTTCTACGATTACTGGTTGACATTAATGGGTTAAATACTGCTCTCCACTCCCGTGCCTGGAACGGGAGTGGATCTCGCGGGATCTCGTCCACAATGCGAGCGACGGATGGCACAACATCCTACTCCACCTTTGTAGGCGGGTCAAGTTTTTTGGGTGTGTGTGGGGGGGGGGGGGGGGTCATCATGGTAGCAACCAACAAATGCATCGCCGTCGCACTAAATATTAATCTTTTTAGTCTATCGAGGAGTACAAACATATAATCAAACTTATCCCCCCAAAAGTGGCACAACGCCCCCCCCCCCAAAAAAAAAAAAAATAAACATAAGAAAGGAAAATAAGAAAGAACCTTGGAGAAAGTGGGCCTCGTCCAAGATTGCGGTAGCGTCAGCTTAGATATCTGAAAGGGGGCGGGGCTCCCTCGTCCAAGAATTTTATAATCCGACGATTTATCGGGTAGGAGGAACCTTCCCCACGGGCCAGTTACACACGGGAGTGACCCGCTGCAGTCCCGGTGCCGCCACAGGTAAAGTTCCCTAAAACAGGGACTCAAATCGGTCCTTGCAAGAGGGTTCCAGAAGTATTCGGGCGGAATCTCTTCCATTTCAATTTAAACCCAGAGATTCTGGCCATTCTTCCACCTACAAAGATCCTTAGGGCGTTTATCAACCGCCATTTTCACACTAAATGAGGTCAACGCGGCTCAACCTCACTAAAAAATTACCCAACCCATCTCACTCATTTTACGCGCTCTCAAGAACGAAGCCAGCCATTATTTGATTCACGAGTCACGGCTTAGCCGACTCGAAACACTACTTTCTATTACAGCGTAGTTGAGCCACATCGGGTGTGGTTAGTCTTCGGATGGAATTCAGATTCGAGTCGATTTCCCGGAGGTTTTCATACACTGTAGATACCCGCGGTTCGGAATTCACGTTAATCAGTAAGTCTTCAATGAGAAAAAAGGCATCTTAAATAAGCGCTGGTCGGTGGTAAAACCCGAACCAGCAAGAAAAAAAAGTTCCAACGTCAAATTCTCCCTTCATGGCGATGGAATGCTGTGTGTAGTATCTCGCCCAAACAAACAATAAACCAACAAAAACAAAGCCAAGAAAATGAAAGAGGAATTCTTAGGCGTCGGAAGGAGGCTAGCCTCGCCCCGGCGCCAAAGAATGCTCCAACACCAAAAAGGTCAAACAAAATGTAGGGGGACACCTTCCCCTAAAAGGTTAGTGGATCCAAAGTCAACCCTATACGAAACAAATCCGGAGCACTCGATACAAGCGGTAGTGACCCACCTCATCTTGTAACTGAAACGGGTAAGGGGCGCAAAGATCCCCCAGATTGAGACATTAAAAAAAATGTGCCAGTCTGGGGGGACAACACGGTCATCGCAATAATAGGCAAGTTAACGGTCCATCAAATTGAGGGGGAGGGGAGCCCGTGAGTGTGCAAAATTCGGGGACGGCAGAAAGGGAACTAAATTCGCAGAGATTTTGGGGGGGCGGGGACAGCCCATCTGGCGACTACCTGCCTAGGCATAAGTGGCCGTACACGACAAAGCATACTACTAGGTTATATTAAGAAAGAAGTAACAAAAAATGAGTAATAAGTAAATAACAAATAACGATAAAAGGAAAAGGGGATAAAAAAAATAACAGCAACAAGAAAATAAAGCAAGAAGGAGGCGCGCTCCGGCGTCAGGGGACGGCTCGCCTCTCCCCGGCGCAGGAACATGCAACCTACCAAAAAAAAACAAACGGGGAGGAAGCCAGCCTCCTCCAAAAAGTAATAAAGTCCACAAGTCAGTGTGCACGAATCCGTCCTGACTACAAGGAACAAGCGGTAGCAACCTCCCTCGTCCCGGTACCGGGAGAGGCAACGTGCGAGAAGATCGCCCAGCCTGGGACATTCAAAAAGAATCTGCCAAACAATCTGGGCGACAACGCAGTCTTCATACTAGGGAAGGGCGAGCGCTCAATCAAATGGCGGTAGGTCCCGCAAGTGTGTCCAATTCGGAGACGACAGGAAGCAATCTGGAGCCATCGCGGCATTGGGGGTAGATCCAAGGGAACAGTCGCGGCGCAATGGCACGCAACTTTAAGTTCCCCGCGACTGTCTCCCATCTTATTTGCCAAGCCGTGCGTAAAACTGCGTGTATTCCTGCCAAGTAATCGGTGTGAGGAAGAAGGAAACGTTGGCCTGGTCGCCCAGTCCTCGCGGACTCTTTAACGCCCCAATTCCCCGCAATTCCTACATGTCCAGCAACTCAGCAGAAGATAATCGCGACATCCGCGCGTGACAGAAAGTGTGTTCCAAAAAGGTCGAATGAAAAATTCCCGATGCTGTAGAAGCTTTGGGAGCAGAAGCGTGGCGACAAATAGTCAAAGGTGGTACCCTCCGGGGTGGCGTCCTGGGAAGAACTAGGGGCGCCACCGGCCCGAAAGTTATACCTAGCTCTCGAACGAGTTTCGTAGCCATAAACCTAAAGGGCTTAGGGTATGACTGGCATTTCTCGGCGGCATAGGAACCGTCGAGATCAGCTTCGGATGCAGTCAGAGCTGTTGGCAACTGAGGGAGGCGCTGGGTTCGCGCGTATAGGATAATAATGCAGTGTGCACGGCGCAGAGAGTGTGGCGTCTCCCCATGATCGACAAATAGGCTCTCAATGGGAGAAGTACGAAAGGCACCGGTCGCTAGGCGAAGGCCAGTGTGGTGGATCGAGTCTACCTTCGACAAAACAGGCTCGGCATCGGGTGGCTAAAACTCGCATCCGTAGTCGAGCTTGGAACGAACAATGGAGTGATAAAAAAGTAACGCAGTAACCGCATCAGCGCCCCAAACGCTTAACGTCACGAAACGGAGAATATTCATGGCGCGGGTACAAGAGTCCTTAAGACTGCGAATATGAGCCTACAAGGTGAAGCGTCGGTCAAATACAAGACCGTGGAAACGGTGCGAGTCCACCACTTCCAGGCGCACTACATTGAGAAATAAGTCTGGGTCAGGATAGAGCCGTGGATGGAGGCAGAAGTGCATCACCTTAGTCTTATGAAAAGAAAACCAAAACCTGAGCGTTTCGGTATAGCGAGAGGCGCGGTTCAATGTCTGTAGGAGTTGACGCTCAAAAGTTAGCATCTGGACCGCGCCAAAAGAGATCGAAAGGTCGTGCATGTAGAGCGTAACGAGAACATCTTCCAGCAGCACCGACGTGATACCGTTGATGCTCAAAGAAAAGAGTGCGACACTGAGGACACCCCTGCGGAACACACTCTTCCTGCTCCATTGGGCTGGAGAGGACTAGCCCCACACGTACACGGAATCGACGATCTCGCATAAATTCAGTTATAAAGATTGGGAGGCGTCCCCTCGCACCCATTGTGTGGAGAGTCTCCATGATACCGTATCACCATGCGGTATCATAGGCCTTCTACAGATCGAAAAACACCGTGGGGTAGTGCTGTCTACGAAGGAAGGCCTCGCAGACAGCATTTTCCAGTCGGAACAGAGCATCCGACATGGAGTGGAACTTGAGGAGGCCGCACTATGCAGAAGACAGATGTCCTCTGCTGTCCAGAGAAAAAAGGGTAATTTAACATTTTACAATTTCTCCATCAACTTGCACATGCAGAAAGTTACACAGATTGGACGGAAACCGGGTAGAGTGATCTCTCCCCAATTTGCGAGAAGTGAGCATAGTAGATATTGGCCAGGAATCTGGGAGGATACCGTCTACCCAGATCCGCTTTCGTCTTACGCGAAAAGGTCACGCTAGGGGAAGGGAGGGAAGCCCTGAATTTAGCCGGGGCTGGGTGTGAACCCTTTGTGCCACCAGCTCTACCAAAGGAGTGCCCGGGCTGGGTAGAACCCACAGAAGGGTTCCAAATGGGCTCGGAAACGACCGTGCTCGTTGGCCTGGAGGGGCCAGTAGCAGAGGGTGTTTTTCTCAACATTGAGGCATAGGAAGTCTCAGGCACCGCCCGGTGCGCCAGGACCAAGTCCTTAGCCTCGCGATCCTGAGGATACGCACCACATTGCTTCGAAGAAGCGGGGTGCGGCTCTCCACAATTGATACACTTGGCCACACACGATATGGACTTCCGGTACCCCGACATGACCGATTAGTATGGCCGAAATGGCGACAGAAGTAGCACCCTCACGGTAGTGGTAAGAATGCCTTCACGCGGTAGCGGTACCAACCGGCACGCACCAACTGGGGGTGCTCGTCACAGTCGAACGTGACGAAGAGTGTAGGGATGGGTTTCGAGGCCGTTCCGTGTCTCTCATCACACGTTCGACCTTGACCGCCCCATGGTCAGCTAGGTCTAATGTGATGCCATCTATAGAGTAGTCCACGAGTTGCCTCGCATAAACTACTCCTTTCACGAAGTTCATGGTAGAGTGCAGCGTCACACTCACAGGTGTGCCATCTACTGTCCGAAGGGCACTAATCAAGGCTTAACTCCGAGAAACGGGTCACATTCGGCTCTATACCAATCACACTAGCTAGAGCTCTCCTCTGATGGATCATGTTGCCCTTAGCCAACATGCTGCCATCATGGAGCGAATAACAAGGAAGCGTTTGAAGCCAGTGGGCTCGAAAACCCAAGGTAGCCTCTGAATGAGGAGCCCCATCGTAATCGAGGCTCCGTTCTGCGCAGGACTCCCCATCCTGGGGAGCTTAGTCGCTTACCAAAACGGCAGCAGACCCGTCCGACCTCGCGGTTCCCACGGAGGGAGAGGAGCCCAGAGTCTTTTTCGTCTCTTTCTTGTTATTTTTCTTTTTTGGAGAGGAGGACGGGGAATGAAGCTGCTCCTCTCCTCCGCCGGCAAGAGCCCCTAGGCCAGATGGGTCGGCCACGGCAAGATTCTTCTCTGAAATGGAGAAGGTCTTGCCTCGGGAACCTGAGCCGTTTGAGGAGCACTCGGGGCATTGGAATATCCGCACTATTCAGTACGCAATATTCATTGGCGTTATCCTTCAGATTTGCATCCTGGGCAAATCCAAGGACCCGAGAGATGCATCTTTTTCTCGATGGAGTTTCCCGTCACTAACCATAAAGGGCGTAGGGTATGACAAGGCATCGGCTGCGCTACAAAGAGAGCCATCAGCGAATGAAGGAGACGCTAATCCAGCGCGTACAAGCGCATAATGCATTGTGTACGGCGAAAGGGCAAGTAGCATCTCACCAGCCCAGCAAGCTCTCAATAGGGGATTTGGGGGAGGACCCGGTTGCCAGACGGAGACCAGTATGGTAGATCGACTATTCTTTGCAATTCACGCACGGCTGCAAACTGGTAGAACTTGCATCTCGTCAAAATTTAAACGAACAAAGGAACGATAACACCAAAGCGAATAGCCCAAGCAACAACCAGAGTGCTGAACGACAGGTAATGAAGAATGACCATTACTCGGGTAAGAGAACCATACGACTGCGAATATGGGCCTTCATGGAGAGGCATCGGTCGAAAACAAGACCTAGGAAACTGTGCGATCTACCACTTCCAGGCGAGCCCGGTATAGAAAAAAGTCCCTGCCGGAGTGAAGTCGTGGATGGCGGCAGAAGGGCAATAACTTGTCGCTACGTAAAGCGTAGGGCGAACTACTTCTGAGAGCAGCGAGGTGATACCGTTGATGCCCAAGTCACAGTGCGACACTGATGAAACAAGTTTGCGGGACGCGCTCTTTCTGCCCTATTAGGGCGAGGAGAGTTCCTTTCACCGTTACGATCTTTCAGGAATCCAGATGAAAATTAGGAGGCATTTTGCGGATGAAGCAAAACAACTGACGTGTAGAGGAATTTGAGGAACCAATGTGCGATAAAAGGTACTCCTATGTTCAATAAAAAGGCTAATAAAACGTTTACTAATTCCTTTATTAACTTACACACGCAAGAGTGAGTAAAATTGGACTGAAAAACGGCCGGGGTAAAGTGATCTCTCCCAGGTTTGCGAAAAACTAATTCAGTAGCCATCCGTCCGGAATATGTGAGGATACCTTCAGTCCAGATCATGTTGAACAAATCTAACTAAAATGCCCTGCCTCGCTCAACTAACTGTCGAAGCACACCATATGGGGCATTGATAATAACAGGGGCGGTGCCCGTGCATGAAGCGAAAGCGGCACTCAATTCGCTCATCGTAGACAATGTCGTTGAATGGTTCTTCTCCTCTGGATGTATAATCTAGTCGGCGACCTTCATCAACATCACGACGTACAATGAATGATGGTAACTCAATATCCCGGCTAGAGAATATGGAGAAAGCAGTCGCGAAAGATGAAGCCATGGACATGGGATCCGATATTGCGGTCCAGTTCCCCTACACAACGCGATGGGGCTCCAGCGATAACTAGCCACGAATAATTTGACTTGCTGCAACACCTCAGTAAGTGGAGTCGTCCCATTAAGAGAAAATACTTATGCCCGCCAAGAAGAGCAGCGGACGTGCTTCGAGACATGCCGGAACATAGCCCTAGCTCGACAAAATTCACTAAAGGTGAAATCGTTCGGGCGGGGCTTATAGCGCATGCTGACCATCACGGAAGTGGTCGGCGTATAAAATTGCCAGACGTTCTAAGAATAGTACCGCGACGCGTAGGAAATCCTCTGCGTCGAAATCGGTTGAGGGTGGGATGTATTCTAGAAATAAACGTAAACCTCTTATTCAGGTGTAGCTGTACTGTAAGTGCCTGAAAAGAGGTATTAATAACGAATAGAAGGGAGAGATCATGCCTAGTGTAAATCGCGCATATTCATTCCCGACCCCCATCCGATGGTGGTTGGGTCACAAAACCTCTATACCAAGCTTGGGTGGGCAGGGGGTACACGCCTACCATGGTCTCCTGTAAAACGACAGCTAACGGGGAACGGGAGGAGAAGACCCTCTGCAGCTCTTCGCAGTTGCCTGGAATCCACGGCAAATCTTTTGAAGGAATATACTCTCCTAGGCTTAGCTTGGAGGAGATGCGGGGAAACCCTTTACCATTGCGAGAATCTTCCTCTATTCTAGCAGATTCTTGGAAAGGTCCCTAAGGAATCACAGAGGAAATCCGACTCCGGATAAGAGGTAGTGCTAGCTGCACAGGCGCGACTCAAGAGTGGTAAAAGGGAAGCCGATTTAGCAATGGAAATTTGAGAGGAGAGCCATTTCACCAATCAGTCTTATCTTGCTTGGGGTCACTCATTGTCAGTTTTATTAATTCACTGCCCCTGCCCGCAGCGGCTCTACTTTGAACCCCACAGGGGTTCATCCTAGTTATGTATCTTTCTTGCCCCAACCGATACCGCTAGGAAGAGCACTATACACCATTCCGACACTCTTTGGGAACCCAGGACCAAATCTTACCGATGGCGTGGTAGGCAGCTCGGAGTAGTGTATCCGGTTTGGTGACAAGCCTCGTAAAGTTTAAGGTCACCACGCCTAACATCTAATCGAAGAGGAGCCATGTCAGAAAGAGGACAGAAAATGAGGGCAGTAAAAGGGATAAAGAAAGGGACAGTCGGAATGCAAAAGTGTGCATAAAGTGACCGGGGGAAAACACAGGTTTCCCCAGGCATGGACGAGGAGTAGAAGTTCCCTCTATGGTCGATTCCTTCCTTGCGGATGCATGGGCTGGGAGGACGTGATGCTCGTCCAAGTAAAGTCTACACAGTACCTTCCTGCGGTGCACTGGAAATTTCTACCCAAGAAGCTAAAAACGAACGCAACTCATTTACTGAGAACAGGTCGTTGAAGAGTTTCCCAAAGGAAGTAAGGTCCAGAAGATGGCCTTTAGGCACCTTGCACCGTGTTGGGATGTTGACATAACAACATCCCGGATGCGGAGAAAGCGGTTGTCTCGGATTCCACCACAGGGAAAAAATTCCGTAATGGTGATTCCGTATACCTGGAGAACGAGAAAGGGGTCCTTTCTGAACTTAACAGGAATCCTTTTGACCGACTCCCTCACCTCTGCAAGAGTCTTCTTCCCCTAAATTCAAGAGGAACATGTCGGCCATGAAGAGCGTCAAGCGTGCTTCCAAATAAAACGGAATTTGGACCTCGTTCAACGAAATTCACAGGTTGAAGTCGCACGTATGTTCTTGAGGCATATTGGTTCTATTTGAGAGCCCTCTAACACTCGGCAGACTACCAAGGAAGCATTTGACATGCAAATCGATCAGGAACAGAAGCCAGGCCTTCAGCAATGAAGTTGCCGAAGAGGTCGACGGCCTCATCTATCGACCTAACTGTCCGACTGAGAGGATGTCTGCCATTTCCTCGAATGCAGACCACTGTGCTCTTCTACCCCAGCATCATCGAGCAGTAGCCTTTCGAATGGCGGCTAAAAAGATGTGATTGGGAAAGAGGTCACTGCCATGGAAATCATCGAGATTGAACACACTGGCTCCACAACCGTGAAGGATACGCCTGGGCACTCTTACACCGGAGCCAATAGGGAGCATACTGGGAAAGGGTGATCAAGCAGCTCCCCAACGAGGGTCAAACCGCCGAAAGTGCAAAAACGCCAATCTTTAGGCCATTTAAAATAAAATAAAACAAGTACAGCAACAAAAACAACGACAATAACATTAAAAAATAAAGCAAGTGGCTCGCTCAGAGACCCTGGAGTCGCGTGCTTCACTCAAGGTCCCAAACAAGCGATCAGCAATTAAAAAAATGAAACAGTATAAAGCCCCCCGCCCGTCCAAAACTCAACAACACCAGAGTCTAATGCGAATGAGCCCGACCCCAGCACGAAGGGCAAGGGGTAGCGACCCCGCTCGCGACAATCTTGGGTCAAGAGAGAAGCAGCTCTAGTAGAGGCGTCCGTCACCGCGGCCCGCTTAGGGGATCCAAAATGTCTACGCCCTTCCTTGGGGAGCGGAGGAACCTCCTGTTGCTCAATTGGAAGGGCTTCCTGGTTGTCGGGGGGGGGGAGGCAAATTAAAGTTTTGTTCTGGCGACCGCAAGGGAGGGCAGAGCCGCGGAAATTACAAAAGCCTATCTTTAAGGGCAAATTAACCCAAGCAAACAAAAAAAACCCTTGCCCCAGCAACAATGAACACAGAAAACACAAGTGCCGGAGGATCCTGGGCGGGAAACCCCGAGTGTCTAAGGAGGTGGGGGTGGAATGGATGGCTACATCCCTACTATCGAGGGAGCAGCTTTGGGGCAGCTCCCAGAGAGGAAGTGGGGGTAAAGGGGGATCCGCAGGGGAAACCCCTTCACCGTGAGCCATGGACACATACGATAAAGGTCTGCCCCGTTGACACGGCTGACACTGCTCAGGCCGACATTTTGGGACCCAGTGACCTAGTGCAAAAATGTCAAAAATTACTACCCCCAACCTGATAGCCCCCTTCCGGCCCGAGGATGAATGAATGAACAAAAAAGTTGGTCGGCGACTAGCCTACGAAACTGCCCACCGGCAAAGATAGGTGAGAAGGAACTTGTAAGCCAAGTACACCAAAAGTGGTACAATAAAGAGGTCTATAAAAAATAAAGGCCAGGTAGTCTCAAACTAGTTCGAGACTGCCGGACCGGAAGGTGTAACAGTCTGCACCCTAACCTACTGCAGCTTCTTAACACATTCCGCACTCAACAACCCTGTGCCATGCGCGATCCTAGATACTTAAAACATCCCTCGTTCAAGGGTGATACAAATGACTGATATCACGCTCCACCCCCCACCCCTCTGTTCTGCCATCACTTTCAAATCCCATCCTCTCACTCACCCTGTCAAAGGCTTCACTCAACATTTACAAATTCCTCTTTTACTCTCAGTCACCAACACCGACAAACAGAATTCATCTCTGACCTTTCGTCGTCCCTCTCAAGCCCCTTTTCCTCATTCTGAATTGTGCCTATTTCAGTACTCCATCCATAAAGACATTAAACAGACCATTGCCACTTAGAAAAAAGGTATTGCCATTTAAAAGCGACTCGCTTTGGACAGAAGCACTGCCCCACTTTTTTAGCCCAACAGCGACTCACACACGATGCACTCCATTTTCTTCCATTAAACAGATTTACTAACCTCTTTTTCTAATCACACACACCCCTCACATCTACTAGTTACACACAATGACCCGAACTAACCGGGATCCGCGACATCCCCGCCTAGTACAGGTATTACGTATTGCGCTCAGCTCGGAAGAACAAGACTCACGCGCGCGGCCCCTTATCCGGGTTTAGTCGCTTTCTACGAGATGCATCGTATGCTTATTCTTTCTACTCCACATACAGGCAGAGTACAGAACATTTGAATTGACATTTTGTAGATAGAGGGGTGTAGGAAAAGGGACGAAGAAAAAATAAGGAAGGAAAGTAGCGTAGGTGAGTTTCAAACAGCTTCCTGCGTCGTCGGACTATTGTTAGCGAGCGGCGAATCCACAGCGCCACCTAGTCTCAAAACAAATCTTATGCAAGCAAACATTTTGAACCGCTCGCTTGCACTTCTCGGAACGCTACAATTTATGGAGACCCTCTAAACCCTGCCGTAATTTCAGCCACATTGGTCAACATATCGCAACTGCGGCTAGTCAACAGAAACTTTCCCTTTCGCAAATATGTAATTATGATGTTGACAAAAAAAAATCTGGAGCATTTTCTTTTTTTGCCTATCCAAATCAATCATTTAAATCTTCTGAACAAACAGTTTATTTTTTGTTTATTAAGCCAGGCAAGGATTTTAACCAGTGGTCGAGGGAATTAAAAACAAAACTGGGAACCTACTAATTTGTTCCCATTTGTTGTTACTAATCTTAGTAAGAGCTTTTTCTAGCCGTGTTGGTCCGCTAACGTCAGGGTACCGTGTTCGATCCCGGCAAGAACTGACACAAACGTCAACGCCCGTAGAGAGAGATCTGGCTACCAAATGATGTACGCGATGTGCTCAGCCCTGTATTGGTGTGAGTAGATCTTACACTCTCCACCACACACACAGTTAGTTACAACACTAGCATACACACTGTTCCATGGAATCCTACCGATGGGTATCTATAATAACATACCCCTGACGCGGAACAGATCCCTCTACCCCTTGGGCGACGAAAGTTCTACCTGAACCCTGTTTGGTGTCAAGAACCTCCTGGCACCTCTCCCCAAAGGGGGCCAGCACCCTGGTGCTTTCGGGCTCACCAGCGATTGTCATATCCGGTCGGCATCCAAGTGGGATAGCTGAGGTATCGGAAACACCAGCTCTGGTTTTGTATTTAAAATAAACCAGTCAATGGGATCGCTAGAAACCAAATAAATATCGATTATTGTAAACAAATAAAAGGATAACTGAATTCACCCAAGTGAAATTTCTTAGCCCATAAACAACCATTTCGGGGCAAAATCCAAAGTAGCACACGCCAAAATTATCCTTCCTTTGAATGTAGACAAATCGATTCAATCGGCGCCCATAAATGGCGACGGAGATATCATCAAACCCTCCAAAATGAATCAGTTAATCGACATTTAAAGTAAAAGAAAAGAAATGGGTATGTGTTTTAATACCGTACTCATTTAAGATGCATTTTATTTCTAAGTGGGGAACACACATACGTACAGTTTAACGTGGCATCCGAACCACGGGTATCATCTATAGCGTATGACAGCCGCCGCGAAGTCACCAGAATTTTGCGTATCCAGCGACTAACCACACCCGAATGTGACTTAACTTTGCTAAAATCGAAAGCGGTTGTTTCGACTGAGCTAAGCGGAGCCCACCATTAAAGTAAACCATGAGCAATGATGACATCTCAAAATACTGAGTTGCCAGTTATTGACAGGAGACAGATTTCGGGGCTACATTTCTCGATGTAGCAAAATGCTCTGACTGAACCCCCAAATTTAAGATTAGTTGAAATGATACAGGGAGTAGGAGTGGTCGTACCTACATAACCAATTATAAATGCTGGTGCCGAAGTAAAGAATATATTTAGAAAAAAAAATCCGAAAAACTACTACTTCCTTCCCAGCATTATTCTCATATATGGGCTCTAAGCAACTTTGGATTACCGAAGAACATAAATGCCGCGTGTTAAAATGCTCGGCGTCATCTGTAAAAACACCAAAGACTTCTAAATGTTCAGAGTCATTTTTCCTGAATGTTGTCTTGCAAATAACATTAAAGATGCTTATGATTAAATAATATTTGAATTACCCTCGGGTAATAACCTAAATTAACAATTTTTGGTTATCTAGGGCGTAAGGCCCTATTTGATAACCACTTATCAATTCCGAAAGTATTAGGCCTAAATATTGAATCTAATGAAAACCAGCTGATTACAATACTCGATTTAATCCAATTGGAATTTTCAATTGGAATCGTGTCCGTTCGAGGTAACTTAATTTCTTAGTTCCCTATTATAAAAGCATCTAATTAATCAAGGTTGATTGTGTATGCCATGTATGTGAGACAAGTAATGTGAAAAGAGCACAAGTAGAATATCAATTCTTAGATATAATTGAAAACACCAGACAAAAGGATGTTACCGAGAGCAATGATTTTTAGGAGAATGGGGGAAGTGGGGTATGAGACAATCAAATTTAAAGAAAAGGAATTTAGGAAGATTACTTTGAAGTGAATAATGTGTAAGTTCACGTTATCGAAGTCAGCTGGGTAAGTATGGACCCACGATAATTACAAAAAATAGGTAAGAATGGATATAATTTAGAAAGAACATACTCTGCTATGTTGTTAGTAGTTCGCCAGGCTGCCCTTTATCCAGGCGGATCTCGACCCTGGCAGAGGGAGCCGTGCGGCGAAGGTACGCGCTAGGTTCCGGAGCCTTCCTGAGGCCGTGATGGAAGCCGAGAGCGGCATCTTCGAGTAAACTATTATCTTGCTGCCATAATCTAGTGTATAATTAAAAAAAATAAATACATTTATTTTTGGCCGAGATAGTTTTTTTTCTTCTATGCAAACCATCAAATTTAGATCGAACACCCTGTATATACATTATAGGATTTAATTTCTCATTCCATACTTCATCTCTATTATAATAATAATAATATAATAATAATTATTATTATTATGTTGTGGTGGTGGTGGTGGTATATGCTTTCCAAGAGTTTGTAAGTTCAGTTTCTCTTCCTCTGTAAATAATTCTCACTGATCATTACATTTTTTAACCACTGCTATCGTCCTTCTTTCTCAACTCATTCGTATACAATTTAGACATTTATGTACTCTTGTTTGTAATTTCAATAATTTCCTTTATCTTGTTTTCATAGAAATTTCATCTTTTTGCTTTTGTATTCTGTTTTAGTGTCATATACATATGTATAGTTGCTATAGTTTTTGAATTTCCCCGTTGTCTAATCAATCTCTTGTTCTCTTTAATACCTTGTCTTATGTTTTCATTCATCCAAGGTTGTTCTAACATAGTTGTACGTTTGATCACTTTTTCTCTAACTATTGGAAATCATTTTTTTTTCTGTTTCATCATGAATATAACTTCTACTAAATTATGGCGAGAAGAATCAAACATGTATTGATTTTCATCTATATACGCGTTTTATAAACATTATACAATCTCGTTGGTATCAAGATATCAATTTTTTTGTTTTTTTTTACCTCTGCTCCATGTAGGCCTATAACTTAGTTCTTGTTTTCATATAAGCCAGCATGCCCATTAAAGTCGCCTAAAACTACAAGATGCTAATTTCATGCTTAATCAATAGAGGCTTGTAGAAGCACTCAGCAAAATATTTTAAAATCTGTATGTTGTTTCGAGAAGGTTTCTGCAGTGCAATAGGCTGAGAATTGTTCTTCTAAAGCTGGAATCGGGTTTTAAGATAAATATCCTATCAACCTGGCCCGCAGGTGGTGTTTTTTGAGGATTCATCATCTATAATTCTAGAACAATCACAAGCCTCACCGCTTTCGTTGTAGATACGCCCTTGTTGCTATTGCGTTTTAATTTAAAAGAAAAAGATGAGAGATAAATTGATGTAACTAAAGAAAATTTTCACTAGAGTTAGAAAAATGGAAAGAAGGAACGAAGAAAATAAACGTGGATAAATGAAGCAAGAAAAATAAACATTAAGGGCCCCGACATGGTGGTGTCATGTGAGGGACCCAAATGTTGAAAAACGCCATAAATAGCAAACTATGCCATGCCACCCGGAACATTTGGGGTCAGTAGGGAGTTCTGATTGCGAACTTGAATCGCGATTGGGAAAGACATTAAACTTGAGCGATGGCATTTCACACATTCTTGCATGCATATCTAATGAAGAACTTGTTTAAATATCTTAAATGTTCGGGAGAAGCCATCTTCAATCTCGACTCGAAAGAAGTCGCCCATACTCTAACCTCTACAGAGGGGCGGTAAAGGTAATCATGACATTTTCTTGCTGAAATTATAGATGGACGCACACACACACGTATACTTGCTTGCTTTTCTATGTGTACGGCTTCAACCTCGTATTTAACTCCTCCATCATTTCGTTCGAGATCATGCTTGGAAAGGTTAACTTTATTTCTCAGACTAAAATAGCTCGAGGGGCGTGTAGCGTCGACCCGAGCCCTTTTGAACTCACCCCAGTGGATGCGTCGGTCGGTCGGCACAGGTAAGAGTCGTTTCCAGCCAGACCAAATATGGCTGTACGCATCTTGGCCCGAGGGTGAATCGCCTCATACGGTCTGAACGCGACCGGGTGGAGTCGGTCGGGCCTTTGGCCTCGGACGATCATCCGACTCTTACTTTCCCGAGCTTCCCTCCCCTCCCCTCCGATTGATGCAGTGTTGCAGGGCACTTTTATAGGCCGTGGTGCCCTCTTGATCCCCGCTTGCCCTTTCTCTGAAGGGCATCCGATTCTACACAGACGGGAGCACACATGCATGTATATATGGGCACGCACAAACCCCGCAAATGTCTAGGATTACTAACATCTATTAGATCGGCCAGTTAGAGAGGAAATTTGCCAAGAGTTTCTTCCATACAGTCTCATTTTCGTACCAATCTAAAATAAGATCTTGGTTATTAAAGTTCTGCTTACTCACATAAGTCAGATTTTATCCATATTGCATATACGAGTAAAAAAATAGAAAGTTTTTTTAAAAATGTCTAGCTTTTATTCTTGTGTAAACGCTTAGACGTTGCTCATGTAAGTTGACTAGAGAACTGGCCGCGGTCAATCAAAAGGGGTAGAGGGAACAGTTCGCAATAATAGGGGAGAACCAAAATTGGGTCTGTGAACAAGGGCAAGAAGAAAGCGAATTGTAATCATGAAAATGGAATTGGACAAGGAATGATGTCATATTTAAGGACCGAAAGCCATCGGGGGTGAAATTGAACGAGGCAACAGAAGAAGAAAACTGAAATTACGTTATAATAGACTACATATAACGCTAGGGACCATGGGCAACACAGCTCTCCGACCTATTCCGAAATCAAGACGCCTCTTTCTAGCCGGAAACTGGTCGAACAGAGAATAAGCGGGTATAAAGGAAAGGCAGGAGGTAAGGAGACTCATTTTTCATCAAGGGAATCGCATCTAGCGATTCACTTCGAGGGGATAAATCGCCGAAGTTTAAAAGTTATTACTTCTATTCTGACCTACACATAGGTTATTAAAAATAAAAAAATAACAAAAAACTAAGAAAAAAATAACCACATAAACAAACCAAGAAGAGGAAAAAAGTAAAGGCATACTCCGCGTCGGAAGGAGGCTCGCCTCCCACTGGTGCCTGAGCACGCCACCCCCAACATCAAGACGGAGAAATAAAGTAAGAAGCTAGCCTCCTCTAAAAGGTCAAGTAATCCACCATCAGGGGGTGAAAGAATCAGTCACGAGTGAAATAGACAAGTGATAGCGATCCTGCTCCTCCCGATGCCGGGGCAGGTTACGTGGGCGAAGATCCTACAAACTGAGACACACTACATCCTTCCGGTTCGCAGCAGTCGTGGCGTCACAGATACTGCGAACCAAGGGGTGCGGAGATTCCAATGCACCGAGAGAAGTCAAGGTATAAATAAATTTTGGCCCCGAATCTGGCATAAGGCATTATTTCCAGTTCCGATGTGTATTACAACCAGTTCAACAGTAAAGATAGACGCAGGTAGGTGACTCAGCATGGAGGACGACCCCATTTTCGGAATTGGAGCTATTTGGGTACACTAGCACGAATCTAGCGTGACATGAAATGTGCTCCAAAGGTTTGAACGCAACAAGTGGAACTCAATGGAAACTTTGAGCGCAGCGGTGTGGGGACAAATGGTGACATTGTTCCCCTCCGTGTTGCTTCCTAGGCAAATCGGAGGAGCCACTTGCACTCACTCGCTGTATGTTCTTAGACCTAAAAAGGAAAAGGTTAGGGTATTAATGGCTTCTCTCAGTCGAATAGACACCGTCGATATCTGCCGTGAACGCAAATGGCACCGTTAGTAACTGAGGGGGGCGTCGGGCCTACACATGCAATGAACTGTGCACGGCGGAGATCAAGTGTTTATTCTCTCGCATAGATAAACAGGCTCTAAATCAGGGTCGTGCGGAAATCAGCGCTCGCCAAATTGAGACTACTGATGGATCGCGCCCACTTTCCACAATATACGCTCGTTTGCAGATGCATATAACTTGCATCCATAGTCGAGCTTCAAACAAAAAAAAGTAGAGAGCTGTAGCAGTATCAGCACCCCATGTGCTGAACGTCCCGGAGCTAAGAATGTCAATGACGTGGGGACAGGAGACCATAAGCCTGCGAAAATCGACTCCCAGGTTAGGATTCGGTCGAAAACATGACCAAGAAACGTTTTTTTTTTTTTTTTATATAGAGCCCATCTGGCAACTACCCACTTGGGCATAAGTCGCCGAAAAACACGACAGCCTAGAATTAGGCTACTTTAAAGTTAAAATATGAAAACTTAACAATCAATATAAATTTGAAAAACTTAACAATCGAAGCAATCTCCGGCAGCGGGGGGAGGTCCCCTTCACCCCGGTGCAGGAGAGTGCAATCTAAAACAAAACAATAACAAAAAAAGGAACCTTAAATAAAGGGGAGAAGGCCGGCCTCCCCCAAAAA
The DNA here is from genome assembly GCA_963969495.1 of Ceratothoa steindachneri. Taxonomy (NCBI): domain Eukaryota; kingdom Metazoa; phylum Arthropoda; class Malacostraca; order Isopoda; family Cymothoidae; genus Ceratothoa; species Ceratothoa steindachneri. The sequence continues at coordinate 71,051,447 of OZ018320.1, forward strand.
GTCAATAAGTCCACCAGTCATGGTGCACGCACTCGTCCCGAGTACAAGGGACAGGCGGTAGCGACCCCGCCCATCCCGGTACCGAGACAGGTATCGTGCGCGAAGATCACCCAGACTGGGACATTCGACAAGAATATGCCGAACAGTCTGGGGGACGACGCAGTCGTTGCAATAGGGCACATGCGAGCGCTCTACCAAGTAACGATGCGTCACACGAGTGTGTCCGATTCGAAGACGACAGAAAGCAACCTGAAGCCGCCGCGGCATTGGGGGATAGGTCCATGGGAACAGTCGCGGCGCAATGGCACGCAACTTTAAGTTCCCCTCGACCGTCTCCCATCTTCTTTGCCAAGCAGTCCGAAGAGCTGCCCGTATTCCTGCCATGTAGTCGGTGTGAGGAAGAGCGAAACGCTGGTCCGGTCGCAGAGTCCTCGCGGACTCTTTGGCGCCCTCATCGGCGCGCTCATTCCCCGCAATTCCTACATGTCCAGGAACCCAGCAGAAGATAATCTCGACATCTGCCCGGCTCGCCAAAACCGTGGCGTCACGGATTTCGCGAACCAGGGGATGCGGAGATTCCAATGCCCCGAGAGCACTCAGGGCGCTTTGTGAGTCGCTATAAATCACAATCCGGTCTCCGAACCGGGCACGTCGCGTAATCTCCCGTACCGAGTGGTGTATTGCCACCAGCTCGGCCGTGAAGACAGACGCAGCGCCTGGTAGAGCCCCGCTGACTTCAAACAGAGGGGATACGGCGTGGAAGCCGACCCCCTCTTGGGACTTGGAGCCATCCGTATACACTGGCACGGTACCAGCGTGACACGATGTGTGCTCCAAAAAGATCGAACGCAATACTCCCGGCGCAGTACAAGCTTTGGGAGCAGAGGCGTGGCGACAAATAGCCAAATGTGGTACCCTCCAGGGTGGCGTCCTGGGCAGAACCAGGGGCGCCACCGGCCCGAGAGCTATATCTACCTCTCGAAGGAGTTTCCTGGCCCTAAACCCAAAGGGCTTAGGGTATGACTGGCGTCTCTCGGCGGCATAGGCACCATCGAGATCAGTGACCAAGAAACGGTCGATTCTACCAGTTCCGGACGAACCACGCTTACAAACAAGTCTGGGTCGACGCGGAGCCTTGGGGGCACAAAAGAGTGCACCACCTTAGTCTTGGCCAAGAGAAACCGAAACCCGTGCGCTTCTGTATTGCGAGAGATGCCTGTTAAAGTCGACGCACCAGAGTTTGTATTTGAGCTGCACCAAAAGAGATAAAAAGGTCATTTACGTAGAACATAGCGAGAACTTCTTCCGACAGTATCGAGGTGATTCCGTTGATGTTCATGGTAACAATGAGGACAGTTTATGGGCGACGTCCTCATCTTATACTATTGGACTGGGGTGTGTTCGCACCACCCCTACGCGGAATCTACGATATGGCGGAAATTTTGTATGAACATTGGGAGACCTCCCGTCGTCTCAAAAGTGAGTAAGGCCTCTATGATACAGTATCGTCATGCGGTATCATAGGTCTTCTCCAAAAGATAAATACTTCGCTTTGTAGGACACCATTTTTCAGTCGAAACTGAGCATCCTATGTGGAGTAAAACTAGCAGAAGCCACACTGTGCAGAAGACAGGTGGTCTCCGCTGTCCAAGAAGTAAGCTAATCTAATAACCTATTTCTCTATCAATTATCTCACGTAGCATTTTATTAAAGACAGTTGGGTTAAATAGGTTGCGGTAGCGATCTCGGCCCGGATGGCGAAAAGCAAACACGGTAGCCATTCGCTATTTGTTTGGGAGAATACCATCAGTTCAGATCTCGTTGAACAAACTGCCGTAATGGTGATTTTGTCTTGGGGCGTTAGACCATAAATGATGGTATCAACGTAGTTACCTTATATTATGTGCTCTGGAAGTGGTGAACAGAGTTGATGACCCAACACCCCCAAAATTTATACCTTCCCGAGTCGGCGAGCTTTCAGCCCTCACGGCATATCCCACAAAAGTCGGATACGTAATAAAAAGAAGTAGAGATATTAAGGTGGTGATCACCAATTATTATCATACCCTGGCACTGGGATATCCCGGGAGGATGTGCTATCCCACCAGATACCTGCGGCTCATTAATCCTAGTTTGTTTTTCAAGTAGAGGGGATAGTCGTAAATAAAAGTGAACCTCGTCATAGAGTTCAATTCGACCCGTTACGGAGCCTTCTCTATTGTCACTCGGGTTGGGAGGACGTGCTGGTCCTCCAGGTACCAGGTGTAACAGGCTACACGGGGAGATAAAGACAATGAATTCCAGTTTTTGTTAAAAGAAAGTGCCAGGGGAGGGGTCATGAGACACTATCGACCCCTTTTAATCATAAGCAAGAAATCACAACGGAACCCGAGCCGAGTGGTGTGTCCACTCAAGGTACATTGGTACGAAGGAAACGATTTAGGGAGCAAAGAAAGAGGTGTCGTGCCCCTATACCTCAGCCCAAAACGTCCTCTCCATGGCATCGGTACCATAATTGGGTACCCAAACTTGATCCGGTTGATTTCAAAGCTCCTTAACCCCGGTTTTGGAGAGGTCATTAAAACCCCAACCAAAGGAATTGAAATTAAAAGGAGGAAAAAAGGAAATTTTTGATCAACCGGGAAAAAATCCTGCTTAATCGGGAAAATAAAAAGGAAAAATGCACGGACCAAGAATTAGCGGCGTAAACGAAACTTTCATTCCCTTTCAACCCCTTCACCTCTTGAGGCCTGGCAATAAAACCTGCTTTCCCTATGGGATGGAGGCAAGTTACTCGCTCTGATTCTATTTCACCAGTAGTTTCCCCTTTAGATTACTCGGCAATTTACCTCACGTGGGCCCTTTCACATTTGGCTTCGGGTTTTTTTTTTAGTTTTTTATTGCTCTAAACAACTAACCTCTCGGTATTCTAAAGAGTCTCCTGGTCCATAGTTCCATCCAGCTCATTCTAAACAATGCAACATCTTTGGGATGTAAAGTTTACATGAAATATAAGCGGGAGTTTTTTTCTGATCTTAAACTCCCACCACCATTTATGATCTTCAGCCCTCTCATAATTTATGATCTTCAAACAACCCAACATTTCCGATCTTGGAAAAAAAACTCAATCTCTGATCTTTCCCTCAAAACATTTCTGATCTTAAAAAAAACGTATTCTAAAAACAAGACATTTCTGCTAAAAAAAAATCTGATCTCCCCCACTCCCTCCCCCAAATTCTGATCTTCAAAAAGCAAAAACACTTCCGACCTTTAAAAGAATAAATAAAAACAAACTCCATTTTATCTTAAAAAAAAACCCTAGAAAAACGACAACATACGCGCACACGATTTGCCCAAAGCTTGAGAGAAGAGGCGTAAGAATACTATTGACCAATTTCGCTTAGTTTTCCCAAGGTGCTGTTGGCAATTCAGATTTTGCTCGATCATCGCTGCCTCTTTTTTACGTTCATGACATTCAACTGCTGCAGTTGTACTCAATATCAGAAGGAGGTTTGGATAGTTGTAGGTGAAAGAGGTGAGAATATTTAAGAGGGGTAGGGATATTTTGCCCTAGTAGGGAGGGCATCGCTTTACTTTATTTTTACGTTTGCTTTTGGTTTTATTCCTTGTTTAACTTTTGTTCTTTATTTTTGTATCTCCATGTGCTTTAGCGTTCTTCTTTTTGTTTGTGTTAATGATTCGGTATACTTATTTTTGGTGTAAATATTCAGAATTCAAGCCTTTTTGCTCTTTTTGCCAACAATTTACCTTGTTTTTAAAGTTTAGTGTAGTGTTGTTTTGTTTGTATTCATTGATTCTTCTATGTTGTATTTGATTACTCTGTTCCATCAGTGAAATGTCTTGTGAGCATAGTTTGGTGCTCGGGAACTAACTTTGGCGTGAGACTTTTGCTCATAGTCTTGCAGGTATATTTAATCTGCCACCTGTTCCCTGTAGCTCTGGAATAACACCATTCGCTAGAGTGGACCAGAACTTTCTACCAAGTTTCTGGATGGCGACATTGATGGGCTCAATCGTTTCCTCCTGTCAAATCTCATTGCTTAAAGTGATCAGGTCTTTTGACTGTGTTCTGGACACGTTGAAGTCTTTTCATCGAAGATTTTCTGGCTTTGGCCGCTTGAGTAACCACTACAGGATAGATGAGCCTAGCCTGGACCTACATCAGATATATCTTCCGGATGTTGGCCGAGCTAAGATCTCTAAACATGTATAGCTTGGAGATTTATCTCTGTGTGGTGTCTCGAGTATCCATGGTTGGAGATCTTTAGGCCCAGGACGGTGCCTTCGGCGGAGTAGCCATATCTCCTCCCTTCTATGATTATGGGCCATGTTAACTTGCAGCTCAGTGGGACGATTTTGAATTTGTCCCTGTTGGTCCTGATCTTCCATCGTCTCTCGTACTGGTTGATGTTATTGATTTCCGCTATCGTGCGAGCCGCCTGTGCTCTTGCTTTCCTCTCCGGGCATGGGACAATTTGCGTGATGTCATCTGCGAATTGCAGATACATCGTGGCCCTATGCACCGGAGTTGCGAAGTCGATCGTGAAGACCAGGTAAAGCAGTCGGCTCAGGCAAATTCCCGGGGAAACGCCCGCCTTTAGTTCACATACAGGTCCTCTGTAGACTTCAATTATGAGACATGCCCTTCTGTCCATGAAAAAGTCACAGGATCCTTTCCAGGATTAGGTCTAGGTGGAGGTTCAGGATCTTGTATTGAAGTCCTTCTAGCCAGACTTTATCAAAGCCTTCTGCACATCCCTCAGCACAATGTCTACATATCACCCATTCGCTTGAGAATATGCTACTTTCTCTGTTAGGAGCGCTAGGGCCGTATCGGTGGACCTTTTCCTGCGGAACCCATGTTGTTGGGGGTTATGCGCTCCTAACTCGCTCAGTTGAGCTTGTAGCCTGTTTATTATAATCCTTTCAAAGATCTTTCCCTGCATCTCAAGGAGATGAATCGGCCGATAGTTAGCCACCTGGTCTAGGGGCTTTTTTTCCTTCGGAATGAAGATGATTTTAGCCATCTTGTACGGGTCAGGGAAGTAGCCTGTATTCAGGGCAGCGTTCATTGTGTTCGTCAAACCCTGAATAATTTGCCTTGGGGCATTCACGAGGTTGTTATTCGTAATTCCAGACCAGCCTGGTGCCCTTTGCTTGAAGGACCTTATGGTGTTCAAGGTCTCTTCTAGTTATCGAGCGTCCGTGGCTAACCATCTCTCTTTCCTGAGATACTTGTGGGTGTGGGTGGGTTCTATGTATCACTGTGCCGAGGTCATCAAGCAGTTGGTCTTCGAAGTCCTAGTCGAAGTCGTCGTTTTCCTCAGGGGATATAGCGAAAATCTCTCGCCAATGTGTCCGAACTTTTCTCTCGAAAGAATCTGGGTCTGGCAGGCAATCCGCTAAGTCTTTGTATGTTGTTCCAAAAACTTGCAGGATTGTCCTCCCTGTCCAGCCTCTCAATGATAGGCATTCCAGATTGCACTCTTATTTTCAATTAGTATGTTCTTTAGTCCTTCTCCTAGTTGCCTCATTCTGGCTGTCCTTTCCAGATTGGTGCCTGTCCTGCCGATATCTTCATAGATTTCTCTATGTTCCCGGGCGATTTCTCTCATCTCGTTCTTCCACTTAGGTTGTGGGAGCATTTTATAGGAGATTCTGGGGACACAGCTCTCGTCGGCTTGTATGAGAAGATTGGTGATCTTATTTATCTTTGTCGTAGAATTGCTCATAGTCTGGTCCAATAATTATTCTAGTCCTTGATCTGGACACACCGCTTTTGTCTAAGTCGATGGTATTGAGACCCTATGACTCAATCTACTATCATTATATATATATATATATATATATATATATATATATATATATATATATATATATATATAGGCTTTAATTCCTACTGAACGTGCGAAAGCTGGTTAGAGGCGGGTTGGGCCGCGGCCAGGATTCTCACTATAAAAGTCCAACTTGTTACTGGGGGGAGGTTTGTGATTGTTAAATTCTAAGAGTGTATAATACAGGTTGAATAAATTAGCCGAAGGGATTCTTAATTAAAGTCTTGCCAAGGGTACATCAAAAAGGAGGAGCCACAAATAAACACGCGTACAAAATAAACTTTACTTTACACCAAAATAATAATTAGTAGCAATAGTTAAACGGGCATTTAGGTAAATAAGGATTAAATATTAAACACGGATTAGTCCGGGTTGACAGCAATTATAAATAATAATATCAAGGAATGACTCACTTGAATCTCTTTAAAAAAGGAGGGGAGGATAACACTGACGTCAAGCGTCTAGATTTATAATGACTCAATGGGAGTATCAATTACTGCTAATTAAATAGGTAATTTAAGAACAGAGGGACACTGGGTTTACAGATTACCATTAATTGTGGTGGATTGGAGATACGACTACTCGGGTCCAGACGGGGTGGTTCGGGTGGCGTTAACACGAGTTCTCGGGGAGAGGGGGGATAAGACGACGGGTTCGGGGCTGCTGACTGCAGTTCCGGTTAGTTCACTCCTAACTGGATGTGACACTAACAAATAGTAACTTCCAGTAACTATTTGGATGTTCCCTTTTCTTTCTCAAGTTACGTTGACCAACATAGCGTATTCTTCTAGTCACAGACTCTGCGAGGCGGGATTCGCCTCAGGAACACTTTGAGACAGCGACCAAGTTAACTCAGCGGCGCGTTGGCAGTCGATACGTTACGGCAACGACTCTCGTTCAACGTGAGGGTTACGCGAGTAGGTTTGGAACACTTCTCCAGAGGGATGAACGGCGTTGTCATTTAAACCGCGGACTGTGTGAAATCGAGAGAGAGATTCCATTTACGACAATTCGCTTATCGCAGCGCCTTCTGGACAATCTCCATGGTATCATAAAGAAGGCAAATAGAATTTAGGCTTCTCTGTGAGATAGGCCTTCTTTCGTCAGACTCCCTGTCGCCTGTTGGGGAAGTTTGGCACGGATAACGACTTAGGTCAAGGGGAAGGTGGAGGAGGGCGGTAGAATGTCGGGGGAGGGTGGGGGGGAGAGAGGAGACGAAGGTCAACTCAAACGACAAATTTCTTTCGTTCCCACGATTGTCTGGCGGCATACCCTGACAATCTTCTCATTAATCTCTCCGAGATTAGCGTCTCCCAGGTCAGCTGGTTGGTATGTACCGAGTATCTCTCTATATAGCTTCCAGTTAGCTTTAGCGTAACTTTTCCTAAGTGGGACGCAATTGAGTAGTGGGGCAAGCAAGATCGTGGAGATAATCAGGATGTGATCGCTCGTTACCACTGGTCCGGGCTCATTGCTGATATTGAAGGGGAAATTTTTGCTCGTTAACACAATGTCTGATTTAGATGTTGAACGCTGTGTTAAAAAGGTCGGGAAATCTGGCCCGACCTTCTGGAGTCCGTCTCTTTCGAGTAGCAACTCCTGGTTTCTTTCCCTTTGGTCGGTGTTTCCGTAGCCAGACGCTTTGCATCCGACGTTTAGATAACCACTCAAAGAGTGTAAAAATTGTTAACCGGCAGGATTTTGCGACGTGGAGTCTGATAGGCAGCCGCGACGGTCAGGTTTCCCACCAGGATTGATATTTCAACAGCCACAAATGACTCTTCTAGGTTTGGAAGTGTTCTGTGTGTTATGTTTTTTTATAATTGCAATTTGGAATCTTTATTCTATTTGTATTAGTGTTAACACTGTTCGGTGATGATCAGATCAGGATCCACAGTACGGAATATGTTTCCCTTCCAATCCATTGACATTAATTGTAAGAATTTTGAATCGTATGTGTGTTTTCCATGTTTTTGTTGTCTAGTGTTTGTGTTTTTTTTTAGGTGTGCGGCGTCTTCTTTTGCTTTTTATTACGTCCCTTTTTCCGTTTCTGATTTTGGGAAAATTCTGCTTCGCTTATGGCGAGGCAAGAATCTCTCTTCAATTTTATTTCAGCCGCCATGAGCTCTTCCTGGACTGGCAAATCGTATGTCCATTTCACTAAGCCAGCCTCGATTCCTTCGACGATCTCCCCGATATTGGGATCCTCTGTGAAGGGAGTTTCAACTTTCCTGTAAAATCGGATTTTGATATCTTCTCCATCGTACTTTTGGGTTTGACGAGGACTCTTCATTTTGCTATCTCATGGGTCTTAGGAGGCTGGGAGCACTCTTGTTCTTCTTCAGGAGGAAGCAGAGCTTGAGAGGTTACCCTCAGCCTGTTTTATCCTCCTGGCTGCTCTTTTCTCTCTTTTTCCTTTTACTTCTGGCCTCAATTCTGCGGTCCCTGTTTGCGGACCTTTGAGGAGCTGGAATGGGTTTCGGGATCGTGTTTCTTTCCGTTTTACCTTCTTCATCTATTGGGAAAGGAGTCGCTAGTGCCTCTTCCTCTGGCTGGAACTGGATCTGCAGGACTTGGCGTGATGTTTTTTTTCCGAGAACCACATTTCTGCTAAGCCATTATTCTTGACCATCGTATTTAGCTCTTCAGAGAAGCATCCTGGGTTCATCAGATTCCTCACATGGGCATAAAGTATGCATGTGAGGATTTTTGTCGAGTTTTCATTTTCATTGCCGATCTTCAGGTAGGTTTTCTGTGTGGCGTTCTCGATATTTCCAGCGGGGGCGGCTTTTGCCGCTTGGGCGTGGGTGGTGTTCGCCCTCCTGATTCCTTGTTTTTCTCTTCAGAATCTTTCTAGGGCAGGACATCGCCATAGCCCCATGTTTTTGTCCACAGTTTGGGCACTTCTCTTCTGCTGCTGGGCATTCACGCCAGCCGTGGCCTTTTTGGCTACATCTGGAACAAGTCGACTCCTGCTCCTTGCAGTCCTTCGTGGTGTAATGCTCGAGTCTATAGCATCTAAAGCAAATCTGCACCGGGGTGAACTCCTCCTGTTCGATTTTCTCACCGCTTATTTTTGTGTTGAAGAGAAGTAGCCCTTTCTCTTTCGCCTTTGTCGCCATCTGCATATTTGAGAAAATTATTTTAAACACGTGATGATAATCCGTGTTGTCTTTTGTTTTTAAATTTTACTATCTCAACAATCCTCGCCCATTGCTCGTTCCTTTGTATTTCCTCCTTGATTTCTTCTTCTGTGTGCTGGCCGATCCAGGGGTCCAACTTTCTGCACACCATACTTCTGTGTACTAGGATCTGAGGAGGGGTGCTGGGAATGTAGATTTATTCCCCTCAGGGTTTTTGCCCTTTCCTCCTTCGTGAGTGTCTCCACGTCTTCTTCTTTTTCACATATTGCGACAAAGCCTGTCGGCGTGTCTAATAGTCGAAAGATTTTTCGTTTAATTTTTCGAATAGGGTTTCAAATACCTTTCCCTTGTGCGGTTTTTCATGGCCGTTTGGTGATCTCAGTGGACCCCTCGCGGAATTTCGGGTCGCTATTATGGTGGTGAGCACCCCTTGAAGAGGGGAGCGCACTTTGTTCTATCATTGGCCTTTTATTTGCTCTTAGAGACTCACTAGTGTGTATGTTTAGTTTTCCGGTCGTTTCTTAAAAACCTTTTGATAATTTGCCTTTGAGAGAAGAGCCGAGCCCCCCCCCCCTCCTCGCTAAACCACCGCCTGGATGAAAAGGTCAAAAGTTAATCGCAAACACATCCCAACATACCATAGAGACGGTTGCATGTCCATCTATTGTCCTGGAAGAGGCCCCCTGCTGGGATGAGCAGCGGAGGTAGCCCCCAATTATGGCCGTGCAATTGCCCGGCATAATTGGGACGAAACATGAATGGCAATCCCCTCTCACATCTGACGGCAGTTCACTCAGGGGGGCGAGGCCGGAGACTTAAGCAGCCTTCTGCCTAAGTGGGGCGGCTAAAAAGAAAGATGAAGATTAGTAGCGATGATGAATGGTGATATGAGTACAATGTATAGATCTCTTTCGCAATAGTGGTTCCTATTAAGAGAAACAAATTCTTGGAAGGAGGAGTCTTTGGATATTACCCAAAACTTTACCTCCTTTACCGAATTCTGAAGTAAATATCGGAGCACTTCTGCCAAGAATTCTACGTAGTCTGGTGCAGTTAATTCTCGCCTCGGCCAAATATAAATTCTCAGCTGTTTACGTAATATCCAAAGGCAGAAACCAATGAGGACACCTCTCCAAGAAAGTTGACGGACAGAAGTTTGTACTGAGTGGAAAATAAGTGAGGAGAATAATTAGAGCACTCTTGACAACGAGAGTTGGGATCGAAAGGCAACTCAATCCTCCACGCGTCTTGTCTAGAATGATACCACCTTACGGAGTCTATCGCTAGAAAGTAGACAGCGTGGTTGTATTTGTGTGGGGTTAAAAGAGGAAGAACAGAGCTCCCTCAATAACATAAGAGACTCGAGACCTTCGACCTTGGACATCGCAGCGCCCTCTTCGGTTGAAAGGATGTTGGCACTCTTCTAAATAATTTAAATGGCGCGAAGACAAATTTAAGGCGAAAGACCAACGAGGGGACATCATGTAGAAAGTTCGTACAGGGAGATTTGTAAAGAAAGTGAAGAAGCTAGAGGAACTGAAAATGTGTAGAAGATATATTGCCTTAGTTCCCCCTGTAATCATTGAGGCCGGGGGAAGCGGCACACATCTCGAGATGTTACTCGACATCCCTCGCAAATGAATTTATAAGAAAAAGAGGGGGTGAAATAGAAAGAGAAAAGGCTACCATGGCAGGTAGGGGGCGTGCCAAGGTCCTCGAAACGAAGACGTTCAATCAAAAGGTGTAATTTGAAAACGACATTAATTTCTTGACAACCCAATGCCGAATCACGAATGAGGGATACCGGAGATGATTTGGGATTCCCGCCTTCATTACGGAAGAATATCAAATTCACAGTGTGGTGCGCCCTTTCGGCCTTGATTCCCCTTTTCAGGATAAACACACTATAACGTATACCTTTTCACGTCACCTAACTAAACCACTTTATCAATAGGCCGCTTCATATACTGTCAGAAATCCCCCCCCCTTTAATTTTCGCTAAAAAATAATAAAACAACAAGATGAAAATAATCAAAGTAAAACAAATAACAACAAGGAAGGAATTTAAAACTTTAGTTAAAAGTACAAAGCTTAAGCCGACGAGGGAAAATCGGCCAGAATGTTTAAGGGAAAAGGTTCATAAAGAAAAGGGAAAATTGATGAACGTATCTAAACCGAAGTCTAGAAAGGAGACTACTAAGCGCGGCCTGGATAACGAGTGCGCCTATCGGGCATGGCAAATAACCTGTTATACTCGTTAAGACTCAACAAAGGACACAATGATAGTTTTGGTGTAGTTACACACATTTTCATTGTTTCAACACGTGTGTGTTTATATCATAATATCAATGTGACCGCCCTTCCTCCTGCTGTCCCACACGCGGTTGAAGGTTGACTTCAGCTCGCCGACGTTGTTGTAGCCGACCTTGCAGGCCTTACCCTCGACATGCGTCCACACGCTATAGTCGAGGGTAGTGAGGTTGGGTGACTGCGGCGACAAAAAGTTTATGTTCCACCCCAACCACTCTTGTACGGTCTTGGCCTGGTGAGCCGGGGCACCGTCCTCCTGAAAGACGTAGTCCGCCTACTTCGTGATCTGTCTTGACCACGGCGGACTTCAGCCGCAGTGAGGCTGCAACCGATCAGAACCACACCAGCGGCATTTTCTCGACATTCGAAGACAACGCCCACGTATCACGGAGGCCGTAAACACGTAAAGACCTCGGAGACGTCATGGCCGAAGTTTAACACGCGGCGTTCTGCTGGTTGATGACCGGATCGAGGTTCAAGGTTTTTTTTATTAGAAAAATAAGAATTCGATTGCAATGATTCTTTTCAAGTCGTTGCGAGGGTGACAACAACACTCGCGACGTTGTTCTCTCATAGAGTCGATGGGCAGAGGCTTTTCCGCCCACGTCACGCTCTTGCCGCACTCTTTAACGGCCCTGGACACCGTGACCACTGAGTTCTCTTCGCAAGCGCTGTCGTTTTGAGCTTCAGAGCACTTTCGAGGGCCTTTCTCACAGCCAAAAATGAGGTCTGCCTGAACGAGGTCGATCTTTGAGGTCTTCCTCATTCTTGAACCTCTCCGTTACTCTGTGGACGGTCATCCGGCTGGCGTTGAGCTGCTTGGCGATGTCAAACTTTTCGTGGCCTGCGCGCGCAGGAGATCAGCAGAGATCTCTATGCTTTTAGCTTCCATCTCGACACAACTTCCACACAATGGAAAGGAAGCTTAAATATACCAAGCAGGATTGTCCAATTTAGTATTTGTAGGCATTTATCATCACAAAATTGCTGGTAAAATAGTTTATACATTTCACAGCGCGATACGTATAAGTATCACGTAAATATAGATACAAGAAGAACTGAGTGTACACAAAAAGGCGCATCCGAAGCTTGCATCTATGTTTAGTCTCATTAAAAATAGTGATCGAAACTCGCTGGTCGAAAGAGCCCTAAAGCTAGGCTACGGCTTAGCCAAGTGGAAACACTGCTATAGATTTTATCGAAGTTAGGCCACATTGGGTGTGGTTACTCGCCGGATGGAGTTCCGATTCGAGGCCCCCAATAAGAAATAAAGACATCTTAATGAGTGCTGATTAGTAGTACAAGAGATTAAAATCATTCTGTTAACTTGACCTGCGAGAGAAGAGACTTGTGGCCTTGACCCGCGTGATGGCCTCCAAGTGGCCATTCCTCCTCTCAAAGTTTCCGGCGTCGCAACCTGAGATTTAAAAGGCCTATGGCCTGTCAGAACGTAATTGAGGCAGACATGCCGATGCCCACTGGGAAAGGGGGGAACCGGGCATGCTGGCTCCTATCAATGAACAACTTAGGGTTAAGGTGGAGTTTGGGCAGAACTCAGGGGACGAAGCCACCTCTTACCCCTCAAGGGGGGATGTGGTGGTTCTCCAACCCACAACAGGGGGGAGGGGGGACTGAGGCGGCACGCACTCCCGTGTTCTTGACGTGCCCCTAAGAAAACAAAGGGGTACCCCACTGATAGAATAGAGTCACCCGAATGAAAAACTAGGAAATGGGGTAAAAGGGAAAACCCCGAACCCGTAAGCAAAGGAGAAGGAAACCGTGCTGGTGACATCTCTCGTTGAGGTCACCACACCTGAGATCTAGGGTAGGTGAAGGCCAATGACTAGATCAAGGATGGGCAGTAGAAGTGGGATCAATGAAAGAGCTAAAGAAAGGGACAGACGGATTTTAAAAGTCACATACATGGACCAGACACAAGTCTGCATCGGCTACCTCCCTGCAGCTCAGTGGGAACCGGAGATGGTGTTTCTCTTCTAGGTTTCACTTGCAGGAGGGAGTTTCGCTCCGAGCTACCTTCTTGTGGGTAGACAAAAGGTTGAGGGGCTGGTCGTAGAGGGAGAAAAGGGGTGCCTAGAGGGAATGGAAGGAGGAGGAAGCGTACCAGCATCCCCAGGCCCCGTCAAAGAGTTCGAGTCAAACCAGTGAGTGGTGCCTTTCCTGATTTTGCACTCGGGGCGGTAGGGCATGTAGTTCCTCAAGGTACCAAGTGTAACAGGCTTGTGGGGGTTAGTATTTGAAGTTTGACATCAAATACTGCAGTGAGTATTTCAAGTTTCCTCCGCAACTTTTCACGTGTTCGACCCATTTTGATCGACGAAGCCTTGAGACTGCTATTCATGCCTTCGTCACCTCAAGCTTAGACTACTGCAATTCTCTTCTAGTGAATCTCCCTTCTTCGTCACTTCGCCCCATACAACTAGTTCAAAACTATGCTGCCCGGCTCCTCCTTCGCCGCCCCGGGTTCTCTCCTTCGATGCCTCTGTTACAGGAGATACACTGGTTACCTTATTCACTTCCGTACCCACTATAAAATTCTTCTCATCACCTACAAGGTCTTAAACCTCGCGGTTCCACCTTATCTATCGTCTGCCCTTTCCCGTCGTCAAACTCCTTGGGCACTCCGGTCTAACCTCGCTCCCATCCTGAACACTCCTCGTTCTGTCCTCTGCTCGATGGATGACCGTTTCTTCTCAGTCTGCGCTCCTAGCTAGACTGGAATGCTCTTCTTACCGAAGTCCGATCCTCTTCCTCCCTTGCTACTTTTAAACGTCTCCTGAAGACTCATCTCTTCAGAATTGCGTTCTCTCCCCTGTAAACTTTCTCTACACAACCTGCGCTCTGGGAGGGCTAACAGCCCTGAAGGGCGCATTATAAATACCTATTATTATTATTATAAATACTAGCATTCATATATTAAGATTGAAATCAAATCCTGGAGTATTTGAAAATTGAAGTCAAATAGTGGACCGAGTATTTGAAGATTCGAGTCGAATTCTATTATGTAACTCGTTTGCGCAGTGTATATGTACGAGGGCTGGACAAAATAATGGAAACATTTTCTGCATTTAGCAGAAATAACCGCTTCAATTTGCTTAGGGGTAGAGTCATGTAAGCTTTAGACAATAGCTATTGGAATTTTAATCCCTTCCTAAGGCAAAACCTGTTCCAGCTTTTGTAGAGATGCTGGCAGTGAACAGGGGTTCCTTACGTGCTGCTCCAAAACACCAGAGATGTTCGATTATGTTAATATTTGGTGGTTGCGGTGCCCAGACCAAATCTATTAAATAACTTGAGTTTTTCGTGCCAGGGTATAACAATTTTAATAATTGCGTGATTAGGTGCATTATCGTCTTAGAAGAGAAAATAGTCAGTGTTTGTAACGTTGGGTGAATTTGGTCACCCAAAATTGACAAATACTCCTTAGGCGTAACTCTACCATTCAATGATATCACAGCACCAAAGAGAATTTCACGATATAGTCGTCGAAACCATCACAGGCTCCACCGTTGGTTGGGGTGAGGCAATCGGGTTCAAAGGCTTCTTTGGGCGTCTTCCATACATAAAAAAAAGGCTTTAACAAGTAAAAAGCGTGAAAGATGACATTATTTTACTGCTCCACGGCTCACTTATTGTGTGGTCTTTGCACCATTTTAGGAGTTTTTAGACATTGACCAACGAAAGAAGGTTTGGCAATTGCGACCCTTCCATGGTATCCAAGCTGCATTTAGCTCTTAACGAACTGCTTTGGCTGATAATGAATGGGCTGGCAAGATGTTATAGCTCTGTATTCACTTTCATGAGATATAAAAAATTAAAAAAATTCTGTAGTCACTTTAGTAGCTGTGGTCCCGTTATTTATCTAGTATTTCAATGCCCTGCGTTCTGTCACCGAGATTCGCTTCCCCTTCCTGAGTTACGTTTCCCAGAACTAGCTTTTCTTTGTTTTTAGTATGTTTGCATGACTTTAGACAGTTCTTCTGGAAACTTTGAACCACGTCAGTTTTTGTTACCGAAGCTGCCATTCGCGCTCCAACAATTTGTTCTCTTTGGAAGTCAAAGTTACATTTTTACATTAACTACAGGGTGTCTGCAGGGCATATACATAAGATTTATGAACCACTGGCGTTCTTATTTATGTCCAAGCGGCAAATTCTAGGATTCGAAATATCACCCTTTTCCATTATTTTGTCCAACCCCTGCATGTGCAAGTGTAGTAAAAAATGATCTAAGCAAAATTTACAAACTTATGCGTATACGACATACCTCACAGACTAATAAGAAAGACAAAGTAATTTACGAAATTCATTCACCATGGAAATAATTTCCTTAAAAATGTGCTCATTTGCACCTTAAAAATACACGCAACAGCGCTAGTTTTCGTCACTGCGATCCATCCAGAAGCACGAGAGGATGTATTATCGCGGGATTCTTTAAAGTCATCGAAGCGGATCATTATTTTGAGACTCGCATCGGTCCTGAACTTGAGATATTAGTAGGTGTCTGTCGGATGCAATTGGTCAGCACTGAAAATAATAGGATTTGTGGATGCTATTCGGGTCCCTCAAAGTCGCTATCGTAGAATCTTGAGGTCAGTTTATTGGAAGCCTCTTATAGGCCTATTTAGATTAGATTGGTTAGGTTTGGCTATATTAGGGTCGAAAAATCTTTGGGTGCCTCATCTTTAAAAGATCCCCTTTTATAATTATTTATAATGTCTGTTATATTTATTATTATTTTTTTAATTAAGATTCAGAGGTAAAGAAAGCCATGATGTAAGAGTTGTTATTCCATACGTATCCCATGCGCTCTTGTTACAAATGAGCTGACACTCCGGAATGCACGAAACTAGTAAGAAGACATCATGTGATTCGGCCGATTAATGCCTTGTCGAGACAGTCTTTGAGCGACAACCAAATCGACATCAAGATTCTTCGAAAGTTTGCACTTATTAAACCTCCAGTTTTTGTTTCGTTTTTTTTGTCAAGTTTGATAGATGCGCGTCGTTGCGTTTCTCGATATGTACAAGACTCAAAAATAAAGGCAGAACTGCGTAGAGATAATAGAAGATCCTTCACGCACATGCTGTCTGTCAGCTTTTCCTTCATCTATACTTAAAAAACATACCCTCGGTTACTTAAAAATCTTAATCTTATGGATTCATAGCGCAACATGCCTGAAAGCATTAAAATGTCTAGAATGGCCACTTAATGAAAGTGAAGTAATCTTTTAGTTAAAAGTAAAACTAATAAAGTGCAAATGCGGTTGTAATATAAAGTTTCACCACACCATAAAATCAAACTGACTGGTTTCTGTCGAGAACTAAAAACATTTTCGATCCCTAATAAAACTAAAATAAAGCTTTCAAAATGAAAATAATCTTAATTACGAGGAATAAGGCAGAAAAACGTGACACTAAATTTAACTCATTATATGAAATGCTTTGTTACAGAACAACTTTTTCTTTAGAGGGTTGGAGCACAAGGTCAAGTCTGTACTTTTAGGTGTCTTTGTTCTTCTTACAAACCTTTACATGGCTTCTTCAGTATGTAAGGTCGACCAAGTTTACTATTGCAGTCTTTTTCACTTTCCATGTTCTATTTATACACTTTCTTCTTAATTTGTTTGTTCATTCTCTCCTTCATTCTTTGAATAAAAATGCCGTCGTTCATTACATTTTTTTTCTAGATTAAAAAACCAAAAAGTGAATAAATGCGTTTGTATGTTTAAATTACCTGGTCATTACATACTTTCAGAAGCTTTCTGAAACAATCACCAAATTTGCTTTCAAGAGGAAACCGCAAAGTTTTGGCAACTCATTCATTGCCTATCAGTTTATTTCTGGAGTCAGATGAAAAATTTTTAATTTCTCGAAATAAATAAATAAAATGAACTCAAAAGAAATCCTTCGTTCAAAATAATCCAATCCTACTGCGCTAAGGAATCCATCATCTACTGTTGCCCAAAGGGAGAAATTAAAACACTTCTCGGATTGTTAAAAGGAAAAGGAAAATCATCGAATGCGACAATGACCCGCCCAACGTAGTAAAAAAAATGAGGATGAGACAATAGATTAAAAAAATGTTGATCAATTAGAACCCCAATGCGCGTTGGGCGTGCAACAGAAGCCAATCATGATAAACCAACCAATTGAGAATGTCCATTTTAAGATCTTTAATTTCTTGAGAATCAGACAAAAGATGTATAATTATGGAGCACTCTGGTAGATACGAGGGGCGGTCAATAAGTTTGGCGAATCAGTAGGACAAAACAGAGGAAGGGGGATGGCTGTTTGTGGGGGTGTTAGGACAAGTTATGACAAGTCAGGACCTGCAGCCGCACGCTCCTGCCTCGTCTATTTAAGAAGCAGTAGCTGATCGCAGATCGTCAGTCACAAATTTTTCAACAATGAACAAGGTTGAGCACCGCGCAGTGATCAAATTTTTGACCAAGGAAGGCAAGAATGTAAAAGAGATCCATGAACGCATGGTTGAAGTGTACACCGACACTGCCCCTTCCTATGCAACCATTGCTCGCTGGAATAGTGAGTTCCGCCATAGTCGTGAGTTCCTTGAAGATGACCCCCGTCAGACGTGACTAACGAGGACAATGTGGCCCGTGTGGAGAGGATGATCTTCGAAAATCGACGAGTGAAGGTCGAAGAAATCGAGCGAGAACTTGGAATATCACATGGAAGTGTTATCAACATCATCCACGACAATTTGGACATGACCAAGGTCTCTGCCCGTTGGGTCCCTAGAAACCTTAGGCCCCATGATCGACTTCAACGTCGTCAAAGTCCACAAGGCCAGAGTTGCACAAGCTGCCCTGCGCGAGTGCGGATTCGAGGAGCTCAACCATTTCCCCTACAGTCCAGATCTGGCCCCTAGCTACTACTTTTTATTCCTCCAGCTCAAGGCTGCACTGCGTGGACGCCGGTTTGGGGACGAAGATGCGCAGCTCGCCGTCCAGGAGTGGATTGAACAGCAGTCGGGAGATTTCTGGTTTTCGGGAATTCGAAGCCTCAGGGACAAGTGGCGCAAGTGCATTGAAGTCGAGGGTAGTTATGTTGAAAAATAATAAAACACTTTTCTTCATATCTCGTTTCCTTATATCAGAATTGGAAAACTTATTGACCGCCCCTCGTATATCTACAGTAAAAGTGAAAATTACCAACAAGCGCAGATTTATTCTTGAAAATGATAAACAAATCTTAGATTTGAATAAGTATTTACATCATCCTGATTTGAATAGACAGTCAATGGGAATTCGATCGCTATTCTCTACTGATTTGGTCAATATCTCAGAGTTGATGACAAATATGTAGATGAAAGACTACGCTTTTAAGGGTTGCATCATAGGCCTATAAATAGTCCTCTCGTATGGATCTTTTGAAAGAAATAAGAACCACTCAGAGACTGTCCAACTTCAATACCCCAATTGAAAAATATTGTTGATACATTCAAAGGATACGACAATTGGCGATAATATGCCAGGGATATAACGTATAAAACGTATAAAACGTACCTATTCACATTACACGCATATCACATCAAGACAATTTAAGATTGATCCCTCTGATATTCGGTATGTTTATATTTTGTCCTGAAGGGTAACTGTCTACCCAGCAAAGACTGATACTTCTAGGACGGTTTTTGTTACGGTTTACATATATCTTAACTTTCATTTTACATATATTAAATAGAATACCGTTAAGTGGAGGCTCTTATCTCCTTAAAAAAACAATTCGCTTTAATATTAAGAGAAATACTAGGTATGGCTTAGTAAAAAAAGAAAAATAGAATTGTATATGATATAGGTGAAACTCTGCATTCGCGCAGCCAAGACAACTTCGAACGGATATAAATTTCCACGGAGATCTTTTCAAGCAAATTTTATTTAAATATAGTTTCAAATAATATTTATTAAATAAGGATTATACAAGGTTATATTCAAAGTATTACTGTGTTAATAAACGCAGATATCTTGTAATTATGAGGCCTTTGGCTTTGTAAATTCGGTTGGTTTATTTAATATGAATTTTCTATCACAGATTAATTAAGTTTAGTTTTCTCAAGTAAATGTTATGGAACAAAACTTTGTATACCATCGGATATTTATTATTCCGTTTAATTTAATATATTTTTTTTTTACAGCGCCCATCTAGCGACTACCTTCGAGGGCGAAAGGCGCTGCAATTTTATTCCGTTTGAAATAGGTTACAATAATATTTTAAGACAATTTTTTTGTTGTTTATCGTCTAAATCAATGCATTTTCAGTATTTTCCTTGCAATTGGCGAAGAATCTTAGTCCTGGGTTGGAGGGGGGGGGGGGCAAAATTATTCTTGAGATCGTATTTTAAGAGAGCTAACGCTTACAATAAATCGGTTTATTATATATATGCATATTAGATCAATGAGGAATTAAAATTTGTCTTTATTACTTTGCCAGTTTTGGGAGTTGGGCATAGATTGAGACCATTTGCGGTTTTTTATTTTAATTAAGTTGTATTTATTTGGTATGAAAATCTTTTATACATCTTATTAGCGTCATATGAACTACATATACAAGACATACTATGTGCTACAGTACATAGTAATCTATCCGTATGGAGGGGGAATGGTGAAAACAAAAATGAAGGATGGCTGGCCTTGTGCTTCATTGGTCCTACAGAGATTAGAGTATATTTTAGGTGCATTACTGTGAACAGAGTTATAATGCTCCGACTATCGATAACATTGTTAAAATATGATTTAGCAAGTTTGAGGGAAATCCCAAGATAGGAAAGTTATCCAAATAAGACAAACGAAGAGCTAGATCCACTGATAAAAATCGCGGATAAACTAAGACGCGAAGAGAGCATAAATTTCCTTCGCTCAATTTCTGAGAAACGGAGCTCATTATATTCCCCATTTAGATATAGGCACCAGTGTAGTAAGGGTTAGATTGCATTCTCTCGCTCCTACTTCCTTCCAAGGTAAAATAATAAAAAGGCCATGTTGGTGTGCAAAAACACAACTTTACAAAGAACGAAGCTATGTAGGTATACTAGCATTATAGTTACCATACTTAATTTCTACTATTGAAAATAGTCTTATATAATCTATTTCCCCAGGTCTTGTTTGAAGCCTACAAAGGGATGAACCTTATTTCGACTGACGGGCGATTCATCATACACCATGAGACCATCTCTGATTCGTATCATTCAAGCTTCAATTTATTCCAAGCTCTATAGAGATGGAGGCAGCATTGCGTAAATGAAAAGTTTGGTCCTTCTCTTATGAGTCTAATAGCAAAAATAAAAAAGCATTAAATTAGACCTCGCACATAATATGAAAAATGTGAAATGATTCTTCATTAATTCGTACGAGAAAATGTGAATGGTAGTGACTACGAACGGTTCATTTTGAACAGGATCTTTTCTGTAATTACCATATATTTTTTCACTGAAAGTAGTCTATCATACTAAAAATAGTCTTTATTCTTTTCTTAATAGAATATAGGAAAGAGAGAAACTTCGAAGTTGAGAAAACATTTGTCATTGGGAATAACGGTAAAAATGATTTGATTTGATCGTGCACTTGCAGTTTAATTCACTTAAACGTCGAACCATCTTCAGAAATCGAATAGATCAAAGCCGTAACAAAGGAATCGGGTGAAAGTAATTAATGAAACGTTCAGATCTTAAATCCATCAGTGAGGTGATGAATTTATTCAATGCCAGTTATACTATAATTAAACTTGCGATGAATAGATGCGAACTATTTACCTTTTGTACATATTTTACAGCAAACGGAGCTTCATTTTAAAGTTAGCTCCTAAATTCCCTAAGCGTAGTAAGATAACGGATAGCAGCAATGAGAAGGGGAGTGGGAATAATAATACTTACCCCGACCAAGAGAAGAGATGGTGGACGATGACATTCGCAGCCTCCAGACCTTTCTGCTTGCTCCACCAGGTTTCGAACGAAGTCCCTCAGGCCATGTAGATGCCTAAAAGCAATATACAAATCATCAATTTTATTTTAATCGTAATTTGGTTTAATTGACACTTAGGAACTTCTAATACATCGAGTTTCATAAACCATCAAGTATTTAACTGTTGTTTTTACTAACTCACGTCATCACCTCTATTGTAATTAAATCTGGCTCATCTGTTGCCTGAGCCGAGTAAATACGAAGCGAACCGAGTCGTATTGAATCGTTTGGCTATGTATACAAAATTGTTAGGGAGGTATCCGAATATTCCCTCTTTTTTTATATCATAGGATTTTAATGGGGGGCACCGTTTGGGTGGGAGGGGGATGGGTCTCATTGTAAACTTACCATCACCGGCATTACTGTTTTCTAAACAGGTGAAATCTCTCGAAACAGTTTTGCCTGTACCGCTATTCAAACATGTACGGTAAGTTTAGGCCTAGTGCAAATGCAGACAGAGACACGAATACACACAAACATTCGTCAGAAGTTGCATTGTTCATTGTTTAAACGTCATATTACTAATTACATGCAAACTGATATTTGAAGCCGGATTACTAACAACATTCAGCTGCGTAAACTATTACTATACATCTCCAATAGTCCAAACTTGCCTAGTATTTTAACAGACTCAAATGGTAGTTTACCCATCATTTGAATCACCCATCGATTAGTTATTAGAGTTAAACTACAATCAGAGCATTTTAGGCCAAGGATCTATTGTATATTACCCGAATTTATTTTTAAATGAGTGTGTAGGGGAATCAATAGAGGATGCCGTCTTATCCGGATAAATAATCTAAGTTGGGAGGAAAACATTAAGGACGGGAGGAAAGGGGGGGATTTGTTCTCCACTTAGTCCTCAAAATTATCGCCCATATTTCTTTAACCCGACACAAGCACAAAAAGTTATTCCTTTGTTTAATCTTTTTTTTTCTTTCGAAATAAATTCGCTTATTACCACACTAAGAACGAATCCCACAAAAGGCCAATTGAGCAAGGTAACCTCGATTCGGCGGAATAACGACGTGGAAAGTTTGTGGATTTATGAAAGGCAGTCTGAAAATTAGACGGTAATCTAATTTAACAAGCTAACAGCCTCAAGTTTAGAAAGGTCCGGAGTCTGACGGTGGCGAAGCTCCTCGGCAAACCGCGAGTCGTGATTTCGTGAGTTAGGTCAAGTGAAATCAGGCCTGACATGTTTGCGCCCCATTTCACCATAGCCTAAATAAACATCTGCACAAGTGAAGGGAAGGGGAAAGAAAACAAGAAGCAGGAAAGCCAAGTTCACAACCATATTTGGGACGAGAGAAAACACAGTGAGTTGGTTAAAAACTTACAGAAACAAGAGTAAGCCTATTTTGTCTAAAAATATAATGAAAACCCAACGAGTGTCTCCAAAATCATATTTGTAAGCAGAGATCGGCAAAGAAAGTGGGGCCAATGTGTCGAAGATAACTATAGCAATATTGAGCACAGGATGGAACGCATCTGCGAGCGTTGGGGGCGGGGGGGAGTGGACAAATAGTAAAGATAAGCACTGTGAGAGCAGACATGTTATCTAGAATTTCGCGGCGGAAATTCCTTCCGCAGTTCATAACTCTCGTTATCAAAGTAAGAATACAAAAAAAAATTTGGAAAATGTTCTAATTGTATTCGTGAGCCTCATCAAGCACGGGTTTATTTCCGAATGGTTGAATGTACACCATCTGTTATATCTAATCGCAATGACTAACTAGTCTTCGGTGGCCCCCATCTTTGTGTTTCTTTTGTAATTAATCGCAGAAACTTCAACGTGCGTTTCTCAGTAGCTATGACCAAGACAGAAGACAAAAATTAATATTAATTTCCTTGGTTCATTGATACGATTAGAGGAAGTCTGGCAAAGACGATAGTCCACTCAAAGCCCTAGTGAACCTTTAGAAATGACACCCAGTTGGTTGGTGAATCCATTTATAATCTCAAAATAAACACTCCAGGTAGATCATCTTAAAAGTTTACCATTTTATATGAAAAAGATCGCGACAATTCGGTTTTGAATCATACAAACGATTGATTTTGGTGTTTTAATTCATATTGATCATGCATAATTATTTAACCTAACAAATAAGCAAGAAACAACGTGGCCATCTCTAAAAGTGGTAAGGTTAGGGGAAGTGAAAAGATGAAAGGTACAATCATTACTCGGCTCTAAGACGAAGCGCTCGCGCCCAAAAAGACAAGCTCCTCACCAATCAAGACTAGTCTTGGTTATGAGCGGGTCATGCTGGTCGCCTCTCTCTCATTGTTCGGTGATTGATCACTTTTCTTGAATCTGCGGGTCACTTTGGTCATTTCACAATGTGGTGAGGCGATTGCTTCTTCTATTGACTTTTATGGGCCTCTTCGCCCTTTGCGATTTTATTTAACCACTTGCATTTTGCGTTGAGTTCTATCCTAGGATAGGTTATTTAGGTCACCGGCGTAGGTATTTATTCATATTTTTCAGGCAATGGGGTTTCTGGCCACCGGAAATTAACCACAAATGCTAAAAAAGTAACCAGGTGACAAACGAAGGCAACCAGTAGTTGCAGGAGGTTCGCCTTCAAAAAGATTTGTGAGAACAAATATTTATGGGACGAACAGGACTAGTTTCGAGGATTCTCGCCTCATCTTTAAATGTATTTAATTTTATAAATATCATTGCACAAATGAAAGAGGAGACGAAACCCATAGAAACGATAAGTAAAAGTCTCACTTTACTTTTTAGCATTTATGATCAACCACTAATAACAGAGAGAGAGAGAGAGAGAGAAGAAAAGAAAAAGAGGGAAATAGGTAAAGAGAGAGAGAGTAAGAAAGAGAAAAAAGATGAAAAGAGAAAGGAACAGAAAACGGGAGATGGAAATAGAGAAATAAAGAAAGAACAAAAGAAAAGGAAAAGAGAGCAGAGAGAATGAAAAAAATAGAATCCCAAATTTCATTCTAGGAATAATGTCTGAAAACTGGTGTGTACTTGTCTATAACGGCTCAGAGACCAGAGTTGTTTTGTTTATTCGCATGAAATTTGGAATTATACAATACAAGGCAGTACGAATCACAATTAGATATCTAAAGCCGTTCAAATATAGACTCCTAACCTTATAAATCCTATCTAAAATAGTGTCTTTCTTAAATTTGAATCGGTGCGATCAATCGCTTTTCCAGAGGTTTATGACTTCATACCGACAGGTCTAGCAGCGGCTATAAATGTCAAGATGGCTGCCAATCTATTTTCCTTTATAACAGCATTAATATAGGTTTCCGCAGGATAGCTAGTGTATGTATGTATGTATGTATGTATATATATATATATATATATATATATATATATATATATATATATATATATATATATATATATATATATATATATATATATCATATACCATTTGTGTTTGTGTATTTGTCAATATCGAAATATTTATAACAGAGCGCCTTCGATTGTGATGGGTTGTTAAACTGAAAAACAAAATATGAGTGCAAAATGCAATTCAGGTTACCAAATCACCCAACAAACGGTTTGCCCTGGCAAAGCTACGGTGCAGCCACCGCACACACATACCGCACCACCGGCCACATTGAAACAGACACAAATTACACAAAAATTTTCACACAAGCACAACTGAGACAAAAGCAGTCGGTGAAGTTCATCAAGGCTGCCGGCATAGAGGAGGGACCTTAGCTGGTAAGTTTGCCCAGTCAATAGAGACAAGGGTAATACTTCAGATTCGGGGCGCACGGTAGGTTGCGCTGTTAGTAGGCTACAATTTTGGGCTACAATATATCTCTTATGACGTCAGACGGTAGCTTCAGATGTGACCAATCTCGGCGTTATATTTTGTTGTTGTTTGGGGATTTGTAACTTTTAGTCTGTATTATTTACTAAATATCTGCGCCTCTGCTCGTTTATAGTTTTTTTTTCTAAGTTAGGTAAGGTTTCTTGATGTCTTTTATTGTTTTTTGTTTTGTTTTCGTATTTTTTGTTTGCTGCGAACAATAACAGCTTCTTACTGGCAACGTCGTAGCTTATAAATAGGACCCGTTTTGCAAATGCTTTTCTTTCGTTATTGCGTTTTCGTTCTCTCCATGTGCTTCTTCGTTATTCGAATTCGGCTTTAGTTTGGATAATCGCGAAAAACTTTTAGATTATCTAGAGGCGCATAAACTAATCAAGAAACATATAAAAGTAAGAATTGTTTATTATTAGGTTAGGTTTTTCTGACAGTAAAAAGCTGTTGGGGGAAAAAAACCCAGTAAATTCAAGGGGACTGCTCGTGGGGTAGATATCACTGCGTGAGCATCCCCTGCGATGATCCTGAGTTTCAATCAATTGAAGGGGGGGGGGGTCTGGAGGGCGCAGCCCCCCAGTATATACTCGTATACAAAAAATATAACGCCGTAATTGTTCACATCTGACGTTACCGTCTGATGTCATAAGACATATTGTAGCCCAAAATTGTAGCTTATAAACAGCGCCACCTATCGGTAGATGGCGCTGTTAGTCGGCTACAATTTTGGGCTACAGCATATCTCTTATGACGTCAGACAGTAGCGTCAGATGTGAACAATATCGGCGTAATATTTTTTTGTATATGAGTATATACTGGGGGCTGCGCCCCCAGACCCCCCCCCCTATATGATGTCCAGTATTTTCATTTTATTTTCGAGTTGGGATACTATGAGCTAATTAAAAAAAGGTAAATATGTAGATTAGCGGCCCGGCAGAAAAAAAATTTGTGTGTAAATATTATCGTTCACTCGTGTCGGAATATTCATGCGCGTTTGAGTCCTTTTCGAATTTTTATTCTATAAACAATTAGGTTATATACTGGGGGGCTGTGCCCCCCAGACCCCCCCTAATTTAATGAAACTCAGGATCATCGTAGTGTAGTCCCCCATTGTGTTTATCCCCACACGAGCCGTCAACTTAAATGTACTCCAAAAACGTGAAACATTTTGGAACACGGACGAAATAGTACGTCCCATCGTTCGCGCCGATAATCTACATATTTACCAAATAAACCCTAAAATGTACCATTAAAATGTATTCTTTACTTTTACGACTTTTCTACTAAAATATGTAGAATAATCCTTAAACAAAGCATATTAAATAAACTAGGCTTTCTTTGGACTATAAACTATTTTCCCAAATCTAAAAAATAAATAAAAGACACCTGTATTGACATTCAGAAAGATAGATTTGACTTCTAAATGGAGTTTCAATCATGCCAAAAAATTGAGCCAGGTAGCAAAATACGTGCCACAAAGACTCGCTTGTCAGTAGCAGATTGCGTGATAAAGATCATAGCCTGACCTTACAAACTATTGTTATCCTAAAGGTCACATAGAAGGGTTGAATGGTCAGAAAATGAGTGGCAATGATACCGTTGGTTAATTCTGAGAAAGTTTGGGCAACAGATTATCAAAGTTTTTGATAGATTTTAATTTACGTAACAAAACAATCTAATAGGAACTTGAAGAATAGTTTGGACGAGACACGGGGAATAAAAAGTAAGCGCGTGTGCGTTTGTGAAAGTAAATGTGCACGTTGTTGTCAGCATTCATTTCATCTACAGAAGTAAAATCTTACCTTAAACTTTGAGGATCCATGGTTTGCCAGACTGTTTTCTCACACAGAGGATTTATATATCCCCGTTTCTATTACAGACCGCACTTTATCTCACTTAGAAAGGAACAAGGCCTTTAATTTTTTTTACACTGAATCACAAACATAATCTGTTTCCTCACATTTACTCTTAGCACAGAATATTGGGAACCCCATTTTTCATTGTCATTACAATTTTATAAACTATAAAAACAAATGACAATCACTATACAAATCACTTACTACTACACATTCTAAAGCTGCCGTCGTATAAGAGAGATAACAGAGCGTAAACTGTGACCACAGTCGAGAGTCAGGTAGGTCCTTACGTCTCAGACTTTACAAGGTAGAACTGCCAGATATTGCAACTTGTTAGTTTATTGACTAATTTTCATTAATATATTAATTATATTTGAGAGAATTCCTACTATGAAATCCTAGCGAATGTCATGTTTACTTATTCAGAAAAAAGAGTAGTATAAAAATTAAGTTCATTTGTAATAATGACCTAAAACGGTACGATTTCTGTGCTAGAGTTGCCAGTCAGCATTTTTGAAACACTTGCCCATATATGTCAAATAAAGTAATCACAAACATCATCTATTCCTTAAGAGAATCATTCTCTGTCCATGCAATCATGCCTTCGCAAAAATTACCCCAGGTCCACCCCGCTTAATTTAAATTTTAACAGCGGTGTATTTGTCTGCCTAGAAAGAGGGGGTTCCCAACTTTTGAAAACATGGACACAGTAATATTACAAGGTTGCACTTATTAAATGGGGCCTTTCTCGGAAGGGGCCTACATAATTAAGTCCGAAGTTGTGAAATATGGGTCATTAAAGCATATGCCAGCCCTGAAATGGCACCCAATCCGGTGACTAACCAAACTCAATGAGGTTTCATATGGTTCAAATGAGAACTGACGCATATATATATATATATAAATATATATATATATATATATATATATATATATATATATATATATATATATATATATATATATATATATATATATATATATATATATATATATATATATATATACAGTGGGTGCAAAAGTTTATTTACCATAGTTACCGAACAGCAAAGTAATCGAAAATTGAACATCTTATGTATTTTGTGCGTTGAATACAAATTCGGTATTAGAATACACAAATAGTAAAGCATTGATATTATATCGACAAAAGCGTTAGATTATTGCCTCGAAAAGTATCCAACACCCACAAAATTAGTTTTAAAGCGATAATAAAAAGTTTTCGAACATTCCAGAGTGGTTTACGTGACACATATATATATATATATATATTATATATATATATATATATATATATATATATATATATATATATATATATATATATATATATATATGAGGTGGCTAAAATAATATGAACACTTGACAGATAATTGGTTATCAATAGGGTGTTGAGTCAGCATTTGCCTTTAGTACAGCTGCAATCCTTCGTGGAATAAAACCATTCAGCTATTGTATGGTTTAAAGCAGAATGATATCGCATTCTTCTATAAAAACTTCTTTGTTGAAATCTGGTTCCCACCTCCTACTTCAAAACTGCCTATAATGGTATGGTGATTTCAGGTCAGGTGACTTTCTGTGCTGTCCATGGATGATGTTGGATTACATTCCGATGCTCCTCAAACCAAGACTGAACCTTTTTGGTTGTTTACGGATGCATTATTATCTTTAAAAAGTCGGTGTTTGAAAATAGTACATATGCTACTTATAATAAGAACCTTGCCATTGATAATGTCTAGATATTTGTATTTGTTGGCAGTAAACCGATCATTGATGGTAATGATGGAACCAGATGAATACCAGGATATAGCCGCTCGAACCATTACGGATTCGCCCCAATGTTTGACGGTTGTAAGTAGGCATTCTGGATTGTAGGCGTCCTTTGTGTTCTGTAAATATAAACACTTCTATTAGTGGGAAATAACACAAACGATGACTCTTTGGACCATATTGCATTTTTTTCAATTATCAAGTATTCATAATTTATGATCGTGACATCATTTCTGAGGCAGTTTGGGGTTGGTTTAAGTTAACAGCGGTTTTGGAATTGCCATCTTTACATGAATATTTGCTTTGTGAACTTCCCGATGCACAGTTTTTTATCGAAACTGTGACTTATATGTGGCTATTGAGTTCTGCTGTCACCCTTGCTGGAGTAGTTTTGTTTTGTTTGGTCACAATCCTGGTCAGTGTTCGACGACCTCTGTCAGTTTACTTCGGTTTTTCGCACGCATGAAGTCATACCATGTTATGTGAATTTTCTCTTCGCGGTGCAGACTATTGCTATGGCACATTAAACATATCAGTTGTTTCAGTTACAGATTCTACTGCTAAACGAGCTTCAACGATTTGCCCTCTTTGGAAGTCACGCATTATTCCGTCCGCCAGCTGTGAACGTCGCTAACAACAACGTGATGTACACTGAAATACAAAATACAACAATTAAAAAGTCACTTTCGAAACAAATGAACCTCGCATAATTCATATGTAGCAAATGTGTTAGTAACATATCTACTTGACACAGTAACTCAAACTCACCCTACGAATCCCAGTATCCCTCCAGGCTAGTAACTTCCAAGTGATTTTATGCCATATCTTTCTACCCACTCGCAATTTAAAGGCTCATATCCATGAAACATGTAAACAAATAGCAAATACAATTTGTCTCTGGTGGTAACAATCACCACAGGGCTTTCGCCATATTTAATATCTACCTTTCCAAAACCTTCTGAAGACAGAAATAAATATGAAAAGACCTTGTATTGCAGATTATATAACAATCCATGACAAGAGAAGTAAATTTGACATAAATGAGTAATTAGAGAAGAAACAGGAGTTTTAAAGGCAAGGAAAGGGACATTTCTCTTTCTGTCTGCAAAAGGTTTTTGAAAGGCAGAAATTAAATATGGCGAAAGAGCCCTGTGTTGATTCTTACCATCCCCATCTTGTTTTACTGTTTCTTTATATATATATATATATATATATATATATATATATATATATATATATATATATATATATATATATATATATATATATATATATATATATATATATATATATATATATATATATATATATATATATTATAAAGAGGCCATGTTTGAGATAGTAATTGTTATATTTGACAGCAGAAGATGCATTTTTTAGTTTCTTGATAACTTTCATAAATGATTATCCCTTAAAAGAGGGGGCACCATAAATATCATTTTAAATAATATTTATTATTCGCCCGAGGCGCCTTTCAACTACATTGATAATTTTCAGGGGCTATACTGATAAATCAATGATGAATGATCCCTGATGTTTAAAGAGAGAAATTGGTGCGCTGATAGTTAGAGAAAAAGACAGAAGTATGTGAAATTAAGAGAGAGAGTGATTTGTGCCAGGTCGGCTGGCAAACTCACTATTTTTAAGTATTTATTTTGATTCTTACATTGAATTTTTTTTTATTAGAGTTCAAGCATTTGTTTTTGTTTGTATTTCAGTATATTAATTGATCTTGGATAAATGCAAACGCAGTTATTCTTCTTGATTCTTCTTATTTGTATTCATTTAAGTAACTTATTGTGTCAACTTCGGATCTATTAATATTATTTTGTACAGTTGTTTCAATTTTACAGATTTAATTCTTTATAATATTTGTTTTGTATTAAAGATTTTATTTGTGTCCTCTAAGGATTTTTTATATTAATTTCCTTTGTTTGTTTGTTATTTTGTTTGGTTTTTGTCCACTTCGGATCTTTTTTTTTTTTAATTAAAAATATGTCCACTTCGGATCTTTTCTTGAGTTATGTTTGTTTTATTATTTGTTTTCCATTTGTGTCCAGTTTAAATTTGTTTTATCTTCTTTTATTTTATTATCTTTTATTTATATATTGGTATTATATTAGTATGATTTTTAGTTCTTATGTGGCTGTTTGGGTTTATTCCCGGTTTCTCTTGCTGGCGATCTTTTCCTCCCATTTCTCTTCTTTTTGAAAATCTCGTGTGCGAGATTAAAGCAGGATTCTTCGGTTATCATTATTATTCCTTGTTTCAGAGCCGCTATTAAGCTATCTTCGCTTATGTCCGCTTCATACTCATATTTTCCTTTCGTGATCCCTGAGATGGTGTCAGCTGCTTTCGATACTTTAGGTAATGGTGCGGACGGTGAGCCGTATATCTTCAAGCCTATTTCTTCAGTTGTTTTGTAGGTTGTAAGTGCTACAGTGTTGTCCATTGGGACGGTCTCGTCTTTATTCTCAATTTGCATTGAAACAGTGGCGGTTCCTTCTTCGTTAGTGGAGCGTATTTCCGTCTGGATGGCACTAGGAATCGACGTTTTAGGTCTAATGAGGCGGGGGTCTCTAGATGAGGAGCGAGATCTTGAGGCAGCGCTTTTCATTGTTTTGATTTGAGCCTGAAACAACTCTCCTGACTGAGGATTGTCCGGAAACCACATCGGCTTGAGCCCGTTGTGAATCAACATTTTATTAAGTTCGGTAGCGTAACTACCTGGTTTGATCACATTTGCAAAGTGCGCGTGTAGGATGCACATTACTAAGTCAGGCCTCATTTCAGAGTCTATGTTCAGGAGTGTACTATTCTGTTTTTCCGTTTTGGTTGCTTGAGCGTATGTTGTGGTAGCCTTCTTATTTCTCTACTCGATCGCCTGCTTTTTCTTTTCTGTAACTATGGCTTTCTTTAGTGGACAGGCCATGGATAGGGTACGATGTTGGTTTCCACAGTCAATGCATCTTTTCTGGAGGCTCATACACTCTTTCCATATATGGTCTTTACTAGCGCATTCAGAACATATTTTACCCTCGAAGGGGCACTCCTTTGTAGGGTGTTTCTCTAGGGCATAACACGAAAAACACACCTGGACCGGAACGAACATCTCACGCTCTATGCAGGATGCAGAGACTTTGGAGTTGATCCTCACTAGTCCATTCTCGCAAGCTTTGTTCGCCATCTTGGTTGTTTGGAATGTCACTTTAAAAATGTGACTATATTCCTCTCCTTCGCGGTTTTTAAATTTATAAATTTCTTTAATTTTGGCCCAATCTTGCTTTGACTCAATTTCATATTGCATTTCCTGTATAGAGTGCACACCGACGTAAGGGTCTATGCGTCGACATACGCTCGATCACTGAGTGGCAACTTGAGGGGGCACCTTAAGAGCGAGGCCGATCTTCTCGAATTCATCTTTTGACTTTGTACTTAGTAATCTGTCAATATCCTTGGACGTGTCACATATGGCTAGGTAACCATACGCTTGATCTTTAGCTCGGCAAAGAGCAATTCCTAGCTTTGAAAAGGCAAGTTCAAAAACCTTTTTTCGTGTAGGTTTCTGACAGCGCTCAATCACCCTGAGGGAAACGCGCTTTTCGCCATAGGAGTCGTCCATGACGGCCCCAAGGCGGTAGTATCCTCTGCGAACCTAACAGGTCCTTGATGCGTGCAGAATTCTCTTCGACTCCTTCAAATTTTGGAAGACGGAGCTTAAATAAAATAAAAGAAGATAAAACAAATTTGAACTGGACCAAAATGGAAAACAAATAATAAAACAAACATAACTCAAGAAAAGATCCGAAGTGGACATATTAAAAAAAATAAAAATCCGAAGTGGACAAAAAACAAACAAACAAAGGAAATTAATATAAAAAATCCGTAGAGGCCCCAAATATAATCTTTAATACATAACGAATAATTAAAAAGAATTAAAACTGTAAAATTGAAACAACTGTACAAAATAATATTAATAGATCCGAAATTGACACAATAAGTTACTTAAATGAAAACAAATAAGAAGAATCAAGGAGAATAACTCCGTTTGCATTTATCCAAGATCAATTAATATACTGAAATACAAACAAAAACAAATGCTTGAACTCTAATAAAAAAAAAATTCAATGTAAGAATCAAAATAAATACTTAAAAATAGTGAGTTTGCCAGCCGACCTGGCACAAATCACTCTCTCTCTCTTAATTACACATACTTCTCTCTTTTTCTCTAACTATCACCACACCAATTTCTCTCTTTAAACATCAGTGATCATTGATCATCCTGTTCATTCCTTGAATAGGTCTTTAAGAATAAAGACGAACGCGCTCGGAATCGTTTTTCACTTTTCCTTTGTGGGTGTATCTGCATATATATATATATATATATATATATATATATATATATATATATATATATATATATATATATATATATATATATATATATATATATATATATATATATATATTGAGCATTATTTTAGACAAAGAACCTAAGATTGTTTTAAGATGAGAAAGATAAAGTGCTAATTCAGTCTCCTGACATAATTCGAATTGAAGAAAATGAAAATGCTGGACATTTTCTTTAGCTTAGAACTCAAGTTAGTAAAAAATAAAAGAAAGAAAACTGAAAATGAAATCTTAATCAATTCCATTTGGCAAAAAAAATCAAAATTATACGTCAATGGAACATGTCCTATCAAAAAAAAAATTAATCCGATTGGCTAAATGTAATTTCACTCCACGCGGAGTGAGTATTTTTTTATTCAGATTTAAGAAGTTTGTTAGAGTTATTAGATAGAATAAAACCTAACACAACCGCGTCTGTATTATACCCAGTCCGCCCCTTCAATCGAGATATCAACTTCAGTCTAACTTCACTACTTCAGAAGAAAACAATCAAGAAGTCCCCACTCGCACTTATAAGATTTTAACGAGTCCAGGGCCTTTTACATTCACACAACGACAGACTTTCGTCACACGTGTTCACATAAACGGCCTCTTATATCGTGGCCACTAAGCCATGCCTATTAGTTCTTCGGATATTTTAACTCACCCTTCTTGTATAGAAATATAAAAACAAAGAGCTTAGCTCTTTTAGATTATACTCTTTGATAGACATTCCTTATCACCTGTTCATCATTAGTGTCTGACTTTCCTCTCGTGAGTCATTAAAGTATCGACTGATTTCCACAGGATCAGTGATGTTGATTATCCATGCTATATGACGATCTTCAACAACAATAGACCAACATTCCTTCAAACGTACCGGGGTTCCCAATTCGTACGTTTGGTGAACGTAAACTTAACCTTTCTCTGGTTTAAGACTTAATCTAACGTGTACGTTTTTAGCGTGCGATGTTAAAACTGCGATAATGGGTGTTGTTTTTAGTAAATTTCACTCATTTAGTTGACCTTAAACATTTCGCTTGGTAGACGGCACCACCAATCTATCCGTAAGCGCTTTAAGCGAAACAGTCATTCCTCCACCGCACTCCTTTTCAATTTCAACCAGTTCTGGAGTAGACTACTCTTTAAATACAGTCAGCTATACAACACCCGTAAGGAGCGTGGTAATAAGTGTTACGACGCAGTCGACACCCGTTACCAAGCGGTCGCGTCGTTTATTCCCAAATCTTGTAGGTGTGGTTAAAGATAGCATTCAAGCTTTATTAAAAGCGAAAGGGATTTGAGCAAGTAGATCTTTCTATGCCTCGCCCATTCATATTATGGAGATAAATACACGCTACTTTACCTCACCGATTTTCAATTCAACGCAACTTTATAGAATAGATTTTGGGTGTTCTCAAAATCTATTTAAATGACGCGTTCTTCCAAATATTAATAGAGCCATTATCAATTGAAAAAATGGTTATGATATCGCCAGTGGTTCTTTATGAAGTTCTTGTTCTTCATCAAAGGTCTCCACATTTTCTAGCCAAAATGCTGCTCTGCCAGCATTAAATGTACTTCGTGATGGCGCTGAGGGCCGCCGACTGTACTTTACCTCTAGAGGCGGAAAATCCTTCAACGACAGATTTATATTGAGTGAATTGCGTTCCGCTCTCGATTCATGCACTGACCACGCCAGTAGTCTAGACGAAGCCCAGTATACCATGCTTCGACACCTGGGTGAGCGAGGGATGGCATTTCTGTTAGATCTACTAAATAGGATCTGGACGGAGAGTATCCTCCTTACTCCCGACGAACGGCTACTGTGCTCGCATTTCACAAACCGGGGAGAGATCACTCTAACGCGAAAGGTTTTCGCCCAATTTCTCTAACTTCTTGCGTGTACAAGTTGATGGAGAAATCGGTAAATGATAGATTAGCCTTTTTCCTGGAGAGCAAAAGCCACATGTCTTTGGCACATTGTGGCTTCCTCCAATTCTACTCCACGTCGGATGCTCTTCTCCGACTGGAAAATGCTATCTGCGAGCCCTTCCTTCGTAGAGAGCACTACGCCACTGCATTTTTCGATCTGGAAAAAGCCAACGATTCCCAAAGACGATACGGTATTATGGAGACCCTCCACACGATGGGGGCGAGGAGACGCCTCCCATTTTTTATCTCAGAATTCCTGCGAGGTCTTCGATTCCGAGTATCTCTGGCCAAAAATGGTCAGGAAAAGGCATACCGCAGTGCAGTGTCCTCAGTGTCACACCTTTTACCGTGAGTATCAACGATATCACATATGTGCTGCCGGAAGATGTTCTCGGCATACTTACCGTAGGCGACCTTTCGATCTCTTTTGGTGTGGCCCAGATGCCAACTCTGGAATTTCGACTCTAACGGGCATTCAACCTCATCTCTCGCTATGCCGTAGAGCGTTGGCTTCGGTTTTATTTGGCCAAAATTAAGGTAGTGCATTTCTTTCACCATCCATGGCTCCATCTCGAACCAGACATTTTCCTAAACGGCTGTGCCTGGTAGTTGTGGATTAGTAGTATTTCCTTGTTCTTGATTTCGACTCACACCTGACCTGGGACGCTCATATTCGGAGCCTTAGGGTCTCTTACACCCGCGCCATTGACATTCTTCGTTCCGTAACGTTCAGGGCTTAGTGTATTGATAAGACTACTGTCGTACTTTTCTACAGATCCTTTGTTCGTTCAAAGCTAGACTAAAGAAGCGAGTTTTTACGCATATGCAGCCGTGTTTGTATTTAGGAAGCAGGACTCGACCCAAATCACCGGCTTATGCCTTGCGACCGGTGCCTTCCCTATGTCCCTCATTGAGTGCCTAATTGTTGATATTTGGGAGACGCCACTAGCTCTGCGCCGTGCACAGTGCATTATGTGCTTCTACGCGTGAGCCCGTTATCTTTCCTAATCGCCGAAGGCTCTTACTGCATCCACAGCCGATCTCGAGAGACGACAATCATCCCCTAAGCCTTTTGGGTTTAAGTCTAGGTAGCTCCCTAGAGAGCTCTGGAACTCAGTGCAACTTTGTGGTCGGTCGAGCCTCTGGTTCTGCTCAAGACGCCATCCTGGGGCCTACAACTATTGACAATTTGTCGCAATGCCTCTGCTCGCAAAGCATTCACAACGACACACTTTATGTCACGCTGATTCGGTGTCATTGTATACGGATGGCTCCAAGTTCCAAAAAGTGGTCGGATTCTACGCCACATTCCCTCTGTTTGCTGTTTGTGGGGATCTACCAGGCTTTGCGTTAGTCTTTACGGCCGATCTGGTTGCAATACACCGCTTGGTATGGGACATAACCTGTCCTTCTTGGTTTGGAGACCGAATTGTCATCTTTAGCGACTCAAAAAAACGCCATAAGTGCTCCCGGAGCATTGTAATCTTCACATCTCCTGGTTCGCATTATCCAGGCAGATGTCAAAATTATCTGCTCCCGGGTTCCTGGATATGTTGGGATTACGGGGAATGAACGCGCCGATGAGGGAGCAAAATTTCCGCGATGACTGGTTCACTATCAGCGTTTCGCTCTTCCACAAACTGACTATATGACATGAATTGGGCAAACTGGCGTGACGCACGGCCATTAGATGGAGCTCTCCATTGCACATATCTGCGAACCCTACTTTGTCCCTCAGACTGATCGGCACATTCTTTTTGAATATGCCAGTCTGGATGATCTTCGCGCACGTTACCTGTCCCATTAACGGGAGTCCCTTGTACTCGGGACGGGTTTGTGTACACAGACTTGTGGGCTACTTGAAGGAGGCTGGCCTCCTACATTTTATTCCACTCTCTTCGGTGTTGGCTTCATGATCATGCGTCGGGCGAGCCTAGCCCCCACCCTCCCACCAGACGCCGGAGCGTGTTTTTTTCTTCTCCTTCTTTTGTTTTTTTTTGGCGTTTTTTTCGGCTTGTTTGTTTGTTTTATGTGAATTTTACAGTAGCCTAGTACTAGTCTGGAATTATAATTACTGCGATCTATTATGCCCTTGGTGGCATTCGCCAGATGGGCCTTTAAAAAAATCCTCCACGAGGTATATTTATCTCTTCTCACAAATTTCAACGGCATCATCATTTTTTTGTGGACCTGAACTTCTTTTTTGCTTACTTTGATGACATTTTCATCGGAAGTGAAAACAAACTCAATATTCGCAACATTTATAGCGACTTTTTGCATGATTGAAATTACAAGTTTTAAAATCAACATTACATTTTTTCGCACTTACTTTATTTTTTAGGATATTAAGTTAACTCTCATGGTATATCCCTACAAGAGGATAGGATAGCAGTTATCAAGGATTATCCTTGACCGAAAACATTGGAAGAGTTACAGATTCCTGGTTTTAATCAATTTTCTTCGTAGATTTCTTAAAAAGGCTGCCATCATTCTCATTCATCTCACAAAATTGTTAAGGAACTCAAACCAGCGTCGCCACAAATTAATATCACAATGGAATGACTACGCACAATTAGCGTTTAATACTATAAAATACGATATCGTAAAAGCGACCCTTTTACTCTACCCCAAAATAAAGTTCATTCTATTTAATTACAGACGCGTCTGAATTAGGCGTCGGAAGTGTTTCCCAACAATTTTTGAGGATGAATGGGAGATATTAGAATTCTTTAATAAGGCTTTCAATGGTCCAGAATGAAAACAATTGATCGCTATAGCTCTTGCAATAAATCACTTCAAACATTGGCGCAGCTAAGTCTTTCATAAACAGGCACTCTCCAAAGAAGTCCGGCACATTTGAGATAATCCATTGGTGCTCTCTCTTGGGCACCTATCAACGATTACAAAACATAATCCATGCAACAGTGCACCAACACCAATACCACCACCACCACCACTACCTACATTATAAAAAGACAATCTAACTCCCTTATGTGATTCTCTTATATCAACCACACCTTCTTTCACTATTATATACTATGAAGCTTTAGCTAAATTTATATTGTCAGATTTGCAATTCAAAAATCTACAGCTTCACCTCGTTTCAGTTTCATAAGATTGCCTTACCCTTTTCCTCAATTATATCATTTGTGATCTATCGAAAGATTTTGTTCGTCCTTATCTCACCTATATTTTCTCAAGCTAATCTTCAACAATTATCACAATTTGGGTCATTTAAACACACACCTTACTCTCAAATCAATCTCAGACATATTTGTTTGGTGCGAGATGAGCAAAGACCTCGTGACGTCAATTGGGTCAGAAACTGTCTTTAATGTGAGAAGTCAAAAGTACAAAGACATACGAAACCACCTTTATACAATTTTCTGCTCTTACAACAAGGTTTCTTACCAGCCATGTGGACATATTAAGTTGTTTTCCAACAACAAAAGAGGGTTACACATACATTTTCACTATAATTTGCCGCTATTCTAAGTGGTTAAAAGTATACCCACTTAAGGATATAATAGAATCTGTCGTTGAAGCATTCCTCACCAATTCCATATCACGTTTTGCTGATCCTGTTAACATAATCTCAGATAAATGATTGCAATTTTATTCTGGGATGTTTCAGGAGTTATTGAAGCTCACTGAAACAGAGCACATTTCCACATACCCTCCTAATGCGACCAGATTTGCTCTTTTCGAAAAACAACACAGAACCTTACCAGCATCTTTCCTGGCACAAAGACCTTCTGGAATGGTTACACAATCTCTCATTCAACTTACCTGTCATGCAAAACGCAAAAAACACACATAAAAAACAAAAAACAAAGCAAAACAGGATTATTCCCTGCTCAAATGGTTTCTAGGATTCCATTATGTATTCAAGGTGATTTATTTGTCACCAGCGATCGCGAGCCCTTACAACATAGGTCTATACAAGATGAAGAAGCAATGAATTATCTTTATAGGTGGAATAGGTTATTTGAACCATTTGAAAGCTTAAGAATGAAAAGAAAAACAAAATTATTTTGGAAAAATAATAAATTGTTATGCAAATTATTTTGAACAACAAATGAAGAGTAGTTTACTTTAGCCTAGTTGGACAATCATCACTACTCTGTATAGTATATTCCAATCTGTTCAATCCTGTCAAAATTCGCTATTTATTTCCAATAATATGCTAGCTTAGGCCTAGTTAGGCTATTAACTAGCTAGCCTAGTTGATAGCCTAACTAGGCCACCCAACTCCTCATTTGTGGCTCAGAAAGGAGCGGTACACCCCTGTTCACTCCCCTTTTTTTGTGGGGGGGGCATCGCAAATCTTACTTTTTAAAAGATTTTTGTTTCGTATTTTCCATATATATATATATATATATATATATATATATATATATATATATATATATATGAAAAATAGAAAACAAGAATAAAGGAAAACTGGATTGAATAAGAGACTGCGAGTAGCGATCCTCATGCTCATCATAATGTAGACTTCAGCGTGTGATTCTTGGGATGTATCGGGTTGTGTTTACTCTGAGATTCCAGCGCAATTTTCTATGGATTGTATACAAATTTTTGTACTAGATTCTATGTTAAAATTAGTTGTCTGAAGAGAGGGATTTGATTCCGTGTAAACCGATTTCAAATTATGCACATTGGCACGCTATTTTCCTTTGCTGCCTTGAATTGTGAAAGCGTGTTTATGTCTTTGCAGAATCCTATATGGGCCTTTACAAGGGTTAGAAATGTTAGGCGTATTTGGGTATCACTCAGGAATCTGTGTATGTACAAGTTTCAAAAAGCACCCTTTGTACCCAAGGTCTGTATATGAGGGGTGAATTGGATTTCATTGCTTCCTGATGTTGCTGAATGGTCCTATGTTGGAAAGAGTAGTTTCTCTTGGTAATATATTAAAAACCTGGAAGGCGTAGAAGTGTTTCATAGACAATTTGTGCAGGAAAAAACAACTGTTTCCTGATTATGAGCATTCATCATTGCAAGCGATGTTGCAGGTAATTTAAGTAACCATTGGCTAGGAGGTCCTTTTGCAAGAAGAGACTTGCACTCCATGTGGTATGGCGTTTCAATGGCGGCGTTTCCAGTAGGATTGCAAGAAGTAAATATGTGTTCAGTGTCAATGAGTTTTAATATCTGTTGAAATAACCTAACCAGAACTGTAGCCCATTATCAGACACAATTTTGACTGAGGATAAGAAAAGTTCAACTGCAGTATCAGATACAATATCTTTAAGTGAGTACGTCTCTAGCCACTTGGTATAGCGATAAATGACCTTCACAAGGTTTTTGTACCTTTCTTGTATAGAAGGGTAACAACTTAGTATTATATGTGAATAGTATCAAATATCGCTTTTGGAGCAGATAATTGTGTGAGAGGTGGCTTTGTGTGTCTTTGTACCTTTGATTTCTGGCACTGAATGCAACTCTAATCCATTCATCAATGGAATATCCTTACTCATATGTTTCCACACAAACTACTCCGAGATGGATTATGAGAGATGTACGTGTAACTAGATGTCCTAAGTTATGATGATAATAAAAGGCAACTTTCCGAAAATCCTAAGTTAAAAAAGGTCGGACAAAAGCTTTGGATATATCGAAAATGATGGAGTAATTTGAGGAGGGCAAAGCAATCTCATGAAACTGCAGAGATTTCTCTTCTGAATCGAAAAAGTGAGAGTTAGACAACACTTATAATTAATATGATAATAGTGAATGAAGGAATTGTAGAATAGCTAGAAGTGTGAAGTGAGTTTCCTCCTGTTGTATATTAGCGTAGGTAGTGGGAATAATTGATATAACGAATCGGGTATCGACCAAAAACAAGGAGTTAGGGATGGCAGAGATGAGACTTTCATCCTCGGTGTCCCCCTCTGGAGTTTCATAAGTTCTTTTGGCATTCAGGCAAACAGCTGTAGG
This sequence comes from Ceratothoa steindachneri, assembly GCA_963969495.1. Lineage (NCBI taxonomy): Eukaryota > Metazoa > Arthropoda > Malacostraca > Isopoda > Cymothoidae > Ceratothoa > Ceratothoa steindachneri. Next base: position 71,092,450 of record OZ018320.1, read on the forward strand.
CTGGATTCCTAAATTGTCAGTGGTACCAAAAACTACGCCCTTGAGAGTGAAGAGTTGCACAACCCAACGAGAGAGTTGCATGAAAAGGATGCGGAACGTCATCTGAGATCGCTGTTAGATCTTTACAACTTTGACATCATGCGTGATAAATTGGGTAACTCCTCCGTAATGGGGGAATACACTGTCCCCATATGCTCTCAAAATTGTTAAAGAAGGTCCTTTATTACAGAGTTCATTCTCAATTGCGAGCTCCGGCTTAGGGCTCGGGCAGTAGGGGTCGCTAATTTTTCAAGAGGAGCGTCGGAGATAAAAAAAAACTCGAGCGCCTCCCGAATGGGACAGGAAGGCGACGGACAAATGATTCTGCCAGCAAGTAAGGATTGACTGACATTGTCACCAAGGGTGTCCTTTAAATTCCTCAAAAGTTCTTCAAGAGGAAGATAAGACAATTAAGAGGAACTTACCAAAGGCTCTTGCTGTTTTTAAAAGAAAACGGGGAATTAAACATACTTTCCTTGGGTTTCTATGCTAAAGAGCTGTGACAAATTTGGAAAATTATAACAGATGCCGCGGTTAGTGGATAGCACAGAATGATACCGCCCACTTCTTATAGCACCCTGGGGGACGCCCTAGTCACCACCAGGAAAGATCAAGTTTCAGTCAACCGTTTCTAGCGAACCCAAAAAGTTCATTCGAAACAGTAACTTTATACCAGGTGTCCCAGAAAAAAGTTAACCGTACTTTGAATTAGTATAACTGAAAAGCTATTGGAGATGTTTGAGTCCTGTAAAAAGTGTTTTATTTACCAAATATTTATCTCTCAATTCTGGAAGTTTCATTAAATTCCCTTTTATGATATTGGTTTTTCAGCCACGCTGTGGTATGGTCTCGTCATTATTGCTTACTAAGCAAATCAACGCGAAAGTTTCTGTGTAAAAGTTTACTTCCATTGAACCTTTTTAATCATGCAGTTAACAAAAGATCAACGCTTATTCGTAGTCACAAACTTTATTAAGACTGGCAGTATTAAACAAGTACAAGATTCATTTGAACAACGTTTTCCAGGTAGGCACCCAGCAAGCAAGCCCACAATTTGGAAAAATGTTCGCAAATACTAACATGAAGGAATATGCTTAAATCTAAATAAAGGTCGTTCGGGTCGTATGAGAATCATAAGAACAATAGAAAATATCGAAAATGTTGAGATGAGACTTCTTCAAACCACATGTATCAGTCAGAAAGAATGGGTTACAATCGTCAAAGTCATCATTTAACCGCATTATTTAACATGCCTCAAAATGGCATCTCTATAAGATGCATGCATGACACCAGCTTCTTGAAACTAATTTTCCTCGTTGTAGACAATTTGTCGAATGGCTTCTCCATAAACCTGCTGTTTCTTAGAAAACATTGTGATTGGTGACGAGGCAGCCTTTTTCATGAATGGAAAGGTAAATAGCCATAACATTCGGCAATATGCGCCGCTGACCCCCCTCCCCCCCTCCCCAGCATTCAGCTTTGACACACGTATTTGTCAGCAGAAAGTGTTTCTGTGGATCGGAATATGCGGGAATGGCTATCTTGTCAGCCCATTGTTTTACGAGAATAACTTGAATGGTACTGCCTACCTGAGCATGATCAACGAAAGGATCTTCCCAGAACTCCGCCAGATTTACGGCAATCAATTCAGTAGACTTTGGTGGATTCAGGATGGCGCAACAGCTCATAGACAGCTTGCTGTACTGTAAGAACAAAACTAAGAGAAACGTTTGACAACCGCATTGTCGGGCTAAATCATGGGCCCCAATGCCCCTGACTTAATTAACACCGTGCGATTATTTCTTATGGGGATATCTAAAGAATAAAGTTTATTCTACTTCACCACAGAGCATCAACCAGTTAAGAGATAGTATCACACGTGAAGTCAATAGACTTAAGGAAAATCACAAGTTAATCAAAAATGTTGTTCAATCAATGCGATCAAAGGTGCAACTGTGCTTGGAAAGAAATGGAGACATGTGGTAGGAAACGGTGCCTCAGAAAATTAAAAGATGAATTTGTATTACCCATATGAAGAGGTGTTTTTGTTAAAAATGGATTTAAATATATTTGTTGATTTTAAACTTCGAAGCTTCATTATTTTACTTCCTTGCGCAAACATAATTTTGATAGCCTCCACTAAACCCATTAATGTATCAATATCGTGAAAAGGAATTTAATGAAATTTCCAGAATCGACAGATAAATAGTTGGTAATTTGTTTTGTTTTGCAGGAATCAAAAATCTCTAATAGGTTTTGAGTTATACTAATTCAAAGTACAGTTAACTTTTTTCTGGGAAACCTTGTATATGTCGAGGAATAGGTCACCTCCCCAGACAATACGTCTATATATACATATATGTATTTATTGGTTGGTAGGAAAGAGATAAAAGCCACGAAAAATTGTATATATATATAGTTATATATACATATATTTTCTAATGTACGTACGCATCTTTCGCTACGTATAAGTACGTCCACTTCGCAAGAGTAATCCGTTGATTACGAGTTATAAGAGTGCGATTTACTACAGGGGCCGATAGCTTTTAATGAGTTTACCAAGTTGTAGTTTAGGGATATATTTAAACAGTGAAATACATAAATCTAATTTTAATAAGTCACTAGTTAACATATATATATACATACGGGAAATATAGGTAATGTAAATAAGACAATTCTGACAAGATATAGATTAATTGACAATCGGGTAACGTTAATTACTTGTTATCAGATTTTAAATGGGATAATTTAAATCAGTTAATATAGAGGGAATATTTATATGTCGGCAAGTGGGTCGATTAACTGGAGATACAAGCAAGGGTCGTTTTACCTTAATGGGGTCACCTCGAGGAAGGGGAATCCTTCAGTGAGTCGGCGCGGAGAAATGGAAACGGAAAATGGATTTGATTCTCAGCCGAATATCCTAGTGGTGACGAGGATGAAAATGTGTGTGTGAGGGGGGGGGGGGCAGAAGACGACTTCACGATCCTCCTTGAAGATAGACGATGGCACCTCTGCTCTAAAGAAGTGCAGCCTCCAAAAATCGAGACTCTGACGTGGCTCGGCGCGAAGTCTCACACAGGAAACTGGAGATCCTTGAGGGAAGGTGGGATCCAGATGAGACGAGAGGAATCCCGGCCAATCCTTCGGGGATGAAACGATTCGAAGCTTGTTCTGAACAGATTAAGCCTTCACAAAAGAGATGGATGGTGAGATCTAGCCTCGATGGTATAAGCGAATACCAGGGACTTGGTGAAACAGACTCACGATCTGAACCGAAAGCGACGGGTTCTCAACCTTAACCTGCCGATATTCGAATACCAGAGTATTTATATGACGGCCATTATTTTGGTTTCTCCTCGTTGTCAGACTCAGACGACTGGCTGACCCCTTCCAGCGGTCAGATGGATTAGCGTCTCTCGCCTGACTCAAGTCTTAATGGCCTTTATGATGGGGGCGGGAAACTTTCGGCTAGCAGTTTCCCGACTATGGAGATTAGCGCTTCCTCGGAGAGGTAAGAGCTTTTAGCGCCCAACATAATTAATTGCACCTATGAGGGAGCTGACGGATATTCAAATTCTTTCTTCTTTTATTTTTCTCTTTGGATTCAGAGATTACTCCACGTGGAGTTATAATTAGGAGACATAGAGAGGGAGGGAAGGAATTCATGAAACAAATGAAGGGGGTATTCTTCTTGGCGTCCCTTTCCCTTACATATAGCTTAGATCTCTTGCTGTTTTAAAGAGATATCAGGGAATTAAACACAATTTCTTTGCGTTTCTAAGCTAAATACCTTTTGACAAATTTATAAAATTATAACAGATGATGCGGTTAGCGGAAAGCAAAGAATGATACCGCCAGCTTCTTATAGCAACATGGGGACGCCCTAGTCACCACCAGGGAAGATCAAGTTTCCGAAACGGGTGACTGAAACTTGATCTTCCCTGGTGGTGACTATGGCGTCCCCCAGGGTACTACTATAAGAAGCGGGCGGTATCAGTCTCTGTTATCTACTAACTGCACCATTTGTTATAATTTTCTAAATATATATATATGTATATATAGGCAAAAAATCACAGTAATAGGACTAATTTTATATGCGAAACCTGGTTTCGCATATAAAATTAATCCTATTGCTGTGGTTTTATCCTTATAGTTACACGTACGTTACTGTACTTTTTTTAATGTTATATATATATATATATATATATATATATATATATATATATATTATTACTTGCCAATTGACCCCCGTGACGTTGGGTGGTGATGTGTTTTCCTTTTAAGGTAAAAACCCTTTCATTGATTCTCGCTAAACCTCTGTCGCTTATCGTGACAAACATGAAACAAGTTCCCTAATATAATTAATAGAACTCTCTCCTTTTTCAATGTACTAAAGGATACCCTTAAATACTCCCTTGAAGTTATGTAAGGGTTAATCTCGTTCCTATAATAAGTTCGGTAGTACTTTTCTATAAAGTTCCCTTAAGGAAATGAAGGAATTGATTATTTTCCTTCTTTCATTTTCGCTAATAGTAAAGGCCATTTACATATAAAGCCGCCAAGGAATTAAAGGACTGAAGTAAATGATATTAAATGTGATGTAATAAATCCTTGTGAAGTCCAACGATACGGGGAAGCTCCACTAAAACAAGCGGCCACTACTTACTCTACGACGAAAGAAAAGAAGACCAAAGGCATCATGGAGTTGGATTCCTGATACAAAGATCAAAGAAATGGTAATAGAGTTTCACGCCATATTGGAAAGTGTAGTTACGTAAACTTAAGAGTTTCTGAGAAGTACAATCTCAAAATAGTCCAAGTCTACGCATCGACATCTTCGAGTACGGAAGAAGAATTAGATAGGTTGTATGATGACATTAGGACAAACCTAAACAAAAAAAGAATTCCATTTTAACATCAGCATGGAAGATTTTAATTCCAAATTTGTGCAAGGTAATGTGTCATGCTTGGGAAAGTTGTCAATGGTCAAACGAAATAAAAGGGGACAAGCTCTGGTTGACTTTTCACTGGTCCCAAGCATCAAAATTGCCAAAATTATGTTAAAAAAAGAAGCAACAGCAAAGATGGAGTTGGAGAAGCCCAAACTATGAGATATACAACGAAGGTGATTACGGTCCACAAAAACTATCACTGTCAAAAATTTCCAAGTCATCAATAAAATAAAAATCCGATACCAAAGGATGATCAGATGAAGGATAAAAATTAAAATTCAGAAAGAGATAAGAAAGCTATTCCATTAAAACAATAAACCTCCAAATATCTAAAAAGGTCTCGTTCAATAATTTCCGTGCCATCTTCATCGAGCATATCATAAAAGTCCACTTGACCCCAGCAACACCAACAATATGCAAGCGATGAATAATAACTTGATGAAACACATGACAGACTGATGAAAAATATAAGAAACAAAATAAGAACAACTACGAACTTTCAGAATAAACCCTAAACCAAATGAGTGAGCATAAACATCTTAAAGCAACAAACACCAACCAACTAATTGAATTAGCAAAACTAAACAAGCTCATTAAAAGGAAACGAACAACAGACATTAAAAATATAATGCAATTATTGTTGAATACACAATTAAAGAAGGAAATAGGGTGTAAAATGGCTAAAAAGATACTAACTTCTGCAATGAAAATCTCACATAGTAGCTATAAAAGAGGAAGAGGATACAAACATTAAGGATCGAGAAAAAATAGTTGAAACAAACTAAGAAGTAATATTAAAAGAAGTACTCAACCAACAACACCATCCAATAAATGTCTCAGCCCTTCTCAAAACAGAAATTGAAATTGCAATCAAACAAATGAAGAACCCTATATCAGGACAACATCACGCCTTACTTGGTGAAAGATTCTGGAGATGTCACTGTGGACAAATTACATAACTTGCCTCTTCACTAAATATATAAAACAAGGAAAGATTCCGGGTGAGCGTCACAATGCCATAATAATCCTTCTGCATAAAAAAGGTGATCAAACGGATCTTACAAACTTCAGACCAATCAGCCTTCTTTCATGTGTCTATAAACTCTTCTTTCATGTGTCTATAAACTTTTCACATGAGTCATTACCAGAAGACTGCAAAATTAACTGGATGACCAACAACCGAGAGAACAAGCTGGCCTCAGAATAGGCTTCTCAACGATTGACCACACAACATCCTCTCAAGCAGCTCATCGAGACAACTTCAGAGTACAATATCCCTCTATACTTGGTATATGTAGACTACTAGAAAGCATTTGATTCAATAGATACAACAGCGGTCATAACAGCCAAGAAGAATCAAGATATAAATCCAGTCTACATAAATATCATAGGGCACATATACCAAAATTGTATATCCTACATTAGATTTCATAAGGACTCAGACATATTTTAATAATATAAACGAATAAGACTAGGAGATACTATCTCTCTGAAATGATTCAAGTCCTGTCTATAAAAAGTCTTCAGGAGGCTAAACTGATAAGACAAAGGCATTAAGATGGATGGGGATTACCTTAATTATCTGAGATTCGTAGATGATATTGTACTCATAGCTGATAACCTAGAAGAGATCAAACAATGTTCAAGAAAACCATAAATTAAAAAGAGTCGGCCTAAATATAAACCTTGAAAAAATAGAAGTAATGAGAAACCAACCAGAAGTCGAGATGATAGACATTACAATTGACCACGAGCAAATTGAAATGGTAGACAAATATATCTATCTGGGTCAACAGATTAGAAAGTCACCGAAAAAAGATCAACAATTTCAAAGAAGAATCATTCTAGGCTGGAAGGACTTTGGAAAGACCAAGCATAAATCATTCTCAAAAGCATAATGCCAATGGGCCTGAAAAGAAAAAGTATTCGACAATTGCATAATCACAACTTAGACCTACAGAGCAGAAACTTGAAACCTGACCAAAGACTTATATTAAAATGAGAATTGCACAAAGAACCAATGAACGTATTATGGTGGGGATAACTTGGCATGGCAGAAAATGAGCCACTCGGATACGTAGACAAACCAAACTTTAGGATATAGTGGAAACTATAAGAAACCTGCAATGGGGCTGAGCAAGGCCAAATGGTAAGATTCCACTATAGGTGAACCAGAAAAATTAATTATCGATTGGACTCCACTTGATAAAAGACGACAGAAAAGAAGTCAAAAAACAAGATGGAGAGATGATTATTAGTATTATTATAGAAACCACGTAAACTCCCAAATATCGTGAATGTCACACATGGCAAACCCACAAAACACCCAATGGCACTGTAGAGGAGCATTAGTAGCATAGGAAAGGACTAGAATACACAAAGTTAAGAGACAATAATTCACTTAAAATATAATACAAAAATTATTTAAAATTAAACTAAAAATATAAATAACAATGTGTCTGCCTATCCCAGTTAATCCATCAAACAAGAATGCTTTTTAAAAGCATTCAGGTCAGCACGATGAACAATTTCATTTGGAAAATTGTTCCATAATTTGATCTAATATGGAACAAAACATTTGGAAAACAGATTATTTCTGAAGTTAATATTGGAAAATGCATAGTCATTCAGAGCTAAAGTACTCCTAGTAGGTATATTGTAGATAAAAGGAACAGGTAGTCTCAAGTACAAGGGATGGTAAAATTTATGGAAATCTTGTACAAGGGAGACAAACCACCAATTTTTCTACGTTTCCCCAAATCGATTATTAAATCTAGTAGAATGAAACGAATACAACCTAAAGCTCTGTCTAATAATTTAAGATGACACTTAGCTGTAGAAATCCATATACGCAGGCAATACTCAAAACATGGTAGGGTGAATGCGTCAAAGATTTTAAAACAGCGTCTTCATTACTTAGTGCCCTGAATCACTTACGAAGAAGTCTAATTTTTTTAGCAATAGAGGTAGCCATGGATCTTAGATACTTTTCAAAGATAAGCTAATCATTTATCAAAACAGCCAAGAGCTTTGGGAGCAAGAGACCGTCAAAGGAGACCCAGTGAGTCCTCGATCTACTAACAAATATATATTGTGTCTAGCTTGGGCTTAGCTTTATGCCTCCATTTAAGACACCACAACTGTATTCTAGAAAGGTCTCTATTCAGAAAATCAGCCACAGAAGTACGATCACTAAGAGAGTTAACTGAGGCATACAAGGTACTATCATCAGCATAGGCAATTAATTTATACTCTTTATTTGACCATGTGGGGGTCGAAGATCGAACCTAGTACACATTTTTTTGAAAATTTAAACGGTTCACATATGAACCTAGTAAACATTTGTTTGGAAATTTAAACGGTTCACACATTGAACCTTATAAATAGGAAGATAAACTTTCCGCTGTTAATAACTCTCTTTTGTAAATAGGAAAATAAACTTCCCGCTGTTAATAGCTCTCTTTTGTAAATAGGAAGATAAACTTCCCACTTTGCAGTATTTCTCCTTCGTAAACAGGAAGCTAGATTCCCCAGTACGCAGTACGATATCTTGTGTCGACCATACGTAGCTCCGTACAAATATAGATCTTGTTCATGAAGTCCCGTGGAGAAAAGGTAAAAATCAATGGCGTTCTTGAGGTGTTTTGTCCTCGACATTTCCTCCTTTGCCGACTGTGAACTTTTCGGTGAGCTCAATTTTCTTGTAGATTTCTTCCAAGTCTAAAAATTCGGAAAACGGTTCAACGGTTGAACGGTTTATTAAGTAAATAAGATTTGCTATGTGGGCAAACATGACCATGGCTATGATTTCTTGCCCTTCCTTGGGCATGACCAACCTCGTAGAGTTTGTTCGTGCATTGGTGGTCATTCTTGCTGCTGTATCCGCGTATGTTCTTTTTGTCTGTTCTTCTTTTTCCTTTTTGATTTTCTCCCGCTTTTTGTGGATCGCCTCTTTTCGGATGGGGCGCCTCATGGCCAAAGCCGTATGGTCACCCCACCTTTTCCTTGCACTCTTTCCAACCGTGTCCGGTTTTGGAGCAGTTGGGGCATGCAGGCTCGGTAGTTGTGCAGTCCTTAGTAGCTTGCTGGTCGACTGCGTAGCACTTGAAGCAGCAGTCGATGTTGATATATTCTTCCTTCTCTATTTGTTCGGAGCTTACTTTAAGGTAAAAGCCGAGCAGCCCCTCGTTTTTTTGCCCGATTTGCCATTTCGATGCTGCTGAAGACTACCTTCACCATTCCGCTTCCTTTCCCGAACTTGTAGACTGCTGTGATGCAGGCCCACTCTTGCTTCGCCGTTAGTTCGTCTTTTATCTCTTCACAGGTGTTTTCTGTGAAGAGCGGGTCCAGTCTTCTTAATACGATGGTACGTTGGGCCAGGATCTCCTAGCTTCAAGTCCAATCTTTTTGAGGTGTGCTTGAGCCTCGTCGGATACCAGCTTCTCGACCTCCCCCATTGTGCTGCATATGGTTGCATATCCATTGGGAGTGTCAAGGAGTCGGATCAGTACCACGTTGATTTTCTTATAGATTGTTTGTATGACTGCCAATTTTGTCGGTTTATAGTACGGAGGGGGATCCTCTTGCAGTCCTGGGGGACCACCCCCAGGTTGGGGCCCCTCTTCTTGAAGTTCGTTGTTAAAAGAGGGCGTGTAAATAGAAGTTTTTTTATTTCGCAGGAATAAAATTAATACTTATTGCGGACCGCCCTTATCTGCGTCCGCCTTTTCACTCCAACACGAATTTTGACTCACGCAACAAATGTTAAGCACTCCTAAAAAAAAAAGAAGACTTCGGCTGTGTTTATGTGTAAACGGTTGGAGCGTTAGTAACACTTTAAATCAATCCTGGCGACTAATTGGTTGAAATGTTATATAGTGTTAAGTTTAGATGAAATAACTATTTATATAGGTGAATTTTTGTGTAAAAATAAGTCAGAAGAATCAGAAAATTATTATTGTTTAAAGAAGAAAAGTTATATTCTTTGTTCACCATATTCAAAGCTTATTCCGGCTATAAATACGTAGCAATAAAGAATCCAGATATAATATATATATATATATATATATATATATATATATATATATATATATATATATATATATATATATTTTTTTTTTTTTTTTTCCTTCATCCCGTAAGGAAGCTGATGATCCCTTAACCCAGCCTGCAAAACTAGAGAGAGAGTACCATAACTTACTCAGACCCTATAACCACATGTCGGCAGTGTACAATATAAACAAGGTCTATTGACCAAAGACGCGTGTTCTCACTTATTTTGATTTATGACCGTACCACCTTCAAAACTTTCAATAATTCCCGGAATAACCTTGGGATCACCTTGGCAATTATATCGTTCGAAGGAGAATGTAAAACAACATAAGGGTTTCAAATTTCGTTAGAATCGGCCGAATAGTTATGAACTTATTGCCAAATGATTCATCGGTTAACCACGGAAGGACTTTAAAAATTATATCATTTGGAAGAAAATGTAAAACAACATAAGGGTTTCAAATTTCATTAGAATCGGCCGAATAGTTATGATGTTATAGCCAAATAAAATAATTTACGGGCTAACTTAGAGAGGATCTTGGCTATTATATCATTCGAAAGAGAATGTAAAACAACATAAGGGTTTCAAATTTCGTTTGAATTGGCAGAATAGTTACAATGATATTACGAAAACAAAAAAAGGCAAAACGGGGACCGACGGATCGACAGACCAATATAGTGAGATCAGTGGCGTGCAGTTAATGGAAGCAAGGGAAACAATGCTTTTCCTATTTAAGAAGAAACTAAAAATAAATTACACATCAACAATTAATATGACAGCAGAATCAATTTTATTCCCACATTTATGCTCGCCTATACTTGTATACGCCATACGGTACCGTTCACTTTCAATCGAATTGGCGTTAGACCTTGATGAGCTTGACTGAAATTCAAGAAATGCATCCTTTTCTTAGAGATTTCTACTTTTTTTTCTCTTAATTTCAATAATAATTCTGCTTTTTGGTGCTTTGGAATGACTAGTTTAAAAGATATTTTGCTTTTCTTACCAATAATATACATTCATTAGAGTTTTATGATTTTTTATTTAGATATTTCAACGCAGTGTTAGTTAGAATTAAGAAAGAAAATAACCTAATGTATGCGGAAAAGGAAGCAAACTTAGCTTTGCAGTCAGTGGCTTCCATCTGGCAACCCGGCAGGTTTGTCTGAATCTAGGAAAAAGCAGCAAAATGTCTAAGACACAATGACGTAACATTATTATGCTCTGAAGCTTAAACAATTTTTAGGTTATATTTAAATGCTGGTTCTGAGAATGAAAGCAGCTACATAGCATAAACTGTATGATTACGCTCTTGTGTTTTTGCTAATTTTTCATTGGATTCTTGCAGCCCTGCGGGAGTCATCCCTCGTATCTTTGAGATCAGTAGCTGCGAGGCAGTGTGATTGCATTGTTTACAAAATAAGTGTGGCGTATTGTTTATTCATGTTTTTAAGTGATAACTCCTTTTTAAACAAAATGGATGCAAAGGAAGTTCAGTGCGATGACTTATAATGAAAGAGAAACTATTATTAAAACAGGTAGGCCTACGCCAACACTAGATCTGTCATCCCCCAAAACTACTTAAAGAAATAAAAACAGAGGGTTTCTACAAAGAAGTCATCGATTTATTTAATGAATAAGATAGAAGTGAGTGTCGAGGAACAACATGGTGGTGTCACGCTCTATACAGAGTCGGGCCCACGGGTATTCAACAAAGACGGCAAGTCCCGGCTAAGGGCTTGTATCCAATTTATATTCGAGTGCGTTAATCCAAGGTTGGCCAATAAAAGGGAGGAATCGAGATTACCGTTTCAGCTCAGGAGATTTTGAAAGAAAAACCTCTTATAAAAATAATTTTTAATATACAAGTAAATAATAGAATTATTATTGGTCACGAAAACTAAGCAAACTAATACAATAATGAATAAGTGACCAGCGGTTAATACAGGCGGGCAAGGCATAAATGGGAATAGCTCGGGAACTATAACAATCACTTGAAAGACCGTTATTAAACGGGGGTTGTGATAGTATTAATTAAATGCAGGGGATTACAGGGGTTTTCGGGGAGTGAATTAAATAGATGAAAAATCACGGGACTAGGACCTTGGTTTTAACTCTGCGGCGTCGAATTCGATGGCGTTACCGGTCGAAGCCTCGTGGGGACTTCGTAGAGCGGAAGATGATCGTATATCAGGTTCCAAGTTGTCCTCCAAATGAGAATCACGAAGGGATGGGGGGGGGGGGAGTCCGCTCCAGGAAATGATGTCGGCACGGCGACCAGATGGGAATCTGCACGGAAGGACTTCTCAGACTTCCTTGCTCTTGTCTCACAGGTGAGGTTAAGGTACACGGACCTTGTAGAGTGGAGGGAATGAGCGGAGAGTTGATCCCGGTTAGCCCTCCGAATTGGGAATAACGAGGGACAGTAATCCGTCTCTGGCCAGAGAGATTACGAAGGTAAGATCCGGTCAAGGGATCAAAGGCGTCGACACGGCGACCCAATGGGGAACGATCTGACGGACGGATATCGGAGGAAACTCTCGCTCACAATCAATGGAGTCGCTCGCATAAATACCGCGGGTTTCTGCGAGGGGCAGGGTTAGGGAGAGAGGCGTAGGACACCTGGCGTCTCATGGGAGGCTTGGGATGTAGCCGTGTAAACAGCCCCAAGTCACGGGCGTCTCACACTTTCCATTGGAGGATGATTAGCGAGAACATTGGAGGGGGGGGGCGCCCCACAGGGTTTCGTACTGATTAAACGTTCTGGGGGCCATCAACTAAGGTTTTATGGCTAGACTATGTCTGGGAATGTTTGCACCTTCTTTGATCTCTCTTGGGCTAACCTTCACAGTGAGTAACTTACAATTTTATAGTTAATTTTAATCAGCAACATATTTACTTCAATTAATATATTTATGTTTGTAAAACTTGAATTGTTTCCTCATCTTAAAAAGTCCCCGCACGCCACTGAGTGAGATTGAGTCACACGCGACTAAAAACAAGGGACTCAAAACACTACCCTGTGGAACGCCAGATAAAAGCGTTTTAAAAGAGCTAGAACCTCCATCAACTAGAACACGCTGCTGACGGACCTTTTTTCCATGAATACATTGATAATTGAACCACCAATACCCATCAATTGCAACTTATAAAATAAAGCCTTATGATTCACTAAATAAAAAGCAGCGCTAAAATCGAGGGAAATAATCCTGGCCTAAGAGTGAGCATCCAAAGAGTTTTACAGATCATGGGTTAGTACCAATAAGGCATCAGTAGTGCTAAAACCTTATCTGACACCAAATTGCATATCAGGCAAAAGGCTTTGGGAGTACACAAACTTGTATAGCCTCTTTGCTAATAACTTTTCATAAACTTTTGATATATATATTGGAAACAATTTAAAAAATTTCACAAGATCGACAAAAATTCAGAAAGATGAGAAAGGGTTTAACTCAACAGTAAGAGACAAAGCACTATTGGAAGAGTGCCTCTTGTTTTGTTTAGAAATGTTATAAAAATATTGTTTATAATCTTATTTGGTATTCACCCCTATGCCCCCCCCCTCTAAAAATCACATTAGACATGTTTTATTTTATAAGTTTATTAAAAGTTTCATTGCACGTCCAGCGGCAAAATACATTCAGAACACTTATGGCGATGATGCAGTAAATGAAAGAAGTTACAGGGGGTGGTTTTCCTGTTTCCGAAGTGGGGATTTCAGTCTAATAGACGGACCAAAATAAGGTCATTCAAACAACTTGATTGGGAAAGGTTAGAAGCTGTTGTCACAGCAAATCCTGCTACAACTTCTAGGGAACTCGCAGAACAACGTATCGTAACCCATACGACTGTCACATGCTAAATATAAGAAATTGAAAATGTTCCAGTGATTGCAAAATGGGTCCGCCACGAATTGTCCACGGCGAAAAGGCAACAGCGTGTTGTTGGTTGTGAGTCATTGATTTCATGAGACCTTCAGGCACCATTTTGGGGCAGGTTTGTTACTGTAATGAGAAGTGGATCTTTTATCATAACGTTAAACGCCGCCTTTCGTGGATCAGTAGAGGAAGCAGAATTTCTCAACAACCAAGATATGGTCTTCATCCACAAAAGATCATTTTGAGGGTATGGAAGGATATTGAATGAGTTGTCTATTACGAACTGTTAGACAACAATCAAACAATTAATGTTAATCTCTACTTCAATCAACTTACCTTTCGAAACCCGCTTTGTGCCAAATACAACACCCCTGAGTCAACCGAAGGGGTGTCATCTTCTATCAGGATAATGTCCGTCCTCACACCCCCGACCAATGATCAAGAATCTCTTGGCAATGCTCGATTGGAAATATTGCTTTATCCTCCATATTATCGTGACCTTGCTCCTTTGGATTATCACTTGTATTGAGGATTACAGTACCATTTAAATGGTCCTAGGTTGGCATCAAGTGAAGAGGCTGAAAACGAGTTAGATTTATAATTTGGATCAAAACCTAAACTATTTTACAAGCGTGGCATCTCTAAGTTGGTTGGCAGATCGAATGAGGTTCTAGGAAGTAATAGAGGTTAGGTTTATGATTAAATATTTATTTCGATAATCCTAAGTTTTTTTTTCATTTTTAATACATACCCTGATATCGGAGATTACTTTGGTTCTAACCTGATATATATATATATATATATATATATATATATATATATATATATATATATATATATATATATATATATATATATATATATATATATATATATATATATATATATATATATATATATATATATATATATATATATATATATATATATATATATATATATATATATATATATATATATATATATATATATATATATATATATATATATATATATATATATATATATATATATATATATATATATATATATATATATATATATATACACTTTTGACATGATAAAAAAAATATATTTCTCTTCTCTTGTACACACTTATCTACATGTGTACCATTTGACCTTTCTTTACATGCCTTTTATAACTATTTCACTTCTACGGTACACACTTTTCATATGTACCCTTGACATGCAGGTTCATCTATCCCTCAAATACACGAACATGCTTATTTGAACCAAGGGGTGAGGTGATAGTACAGTACTCTCTTCGCCTGCTAGTGATGAAAATAATATAGGTATAGGACAGACAGAAAAAGAAAATTCACATTCACTCCATGCAGGGGGGCGTCGCTGGCATCTTTTTATTACTCATTTCATTTTATTGCCAACTCCTTATTTCGTAAGACGTTTTCTTCTATGCTCCTACTACCTTATATTTACACTATTGAAGTACTCATCAAGTCGGTTTTTGAACATATTAACTGACCTGCTTTCTACTACACGGTTGGGCAGGTTATTCCACGTTTGCGTGATTTTAAACCTGACGTAATTTTGAGCTATAGTAGAGTTAAATCGCTTTTTCACTAACTAATTTTAAACCATTTCGGCCTATGTTGGCCCTTTCGTCCATCTCGAACAATTGCCTGTAATCAATATTAGTAAATCCTTTTAAGATTTTGAATAATTTGATCAATTGTCCACGTAATCGTCTATTTTCAAGGGATAGTCGGTTTAATGAGCGGAGTCTATCTTCGTACGGTTTGTTTCGGATTTCAGGAACTAGTTTAGTGCATATGATTTTTATTCCGATTTACCTCATTTATGTGATCACAGCAACCACGAAAAGTAAGCATTCGTCCGGGGAAAATAAAAGATTTGGGGAGCTAACGACGATAATGCATCGCTAAAAGAGTGCAATACTTCCGAGTATGGGGTAGTGGGGGCCCCGCTCCTACTACTCTTCCTTTAATGATGGAGTTTCTACCCCTCCACGCGCTATTTTTAATAAACTCGTATCATGAGGTTCTCAACTGACAAAGCAACCTAGCTTAAATCGCCATAAAAAGGTTAGAGTATTTTTTGTTGGGATCGTATTATGAAGGAAGATGTTACGTTTAGCAGCCTAGGTAATTTTGAATAAGAGCGGCCAAAACATTTTAGACTACTAAAGCCTGTAATACTTTTTCATACCATTGTAATAGTGCTATGGAAGTAATATTACGATGGCGGAGAAGATCTATAATCTTTTATAAAATAACAAAACGACATATTTCAACCCGATTCGGCAACAAGAATTTTTCCACGTGGCCATCTTGAATTGTCACAGTACATGTAATTTACGCTCGCGCGTTTGGTTTTAATATTAATTTTTATTTTACACGCTACTAAAGCTTGTAATATTGCTTCTTATCGTTACTCCAAGGAGTAATATTTCTATGGGGGAGAGGGTCTATGACACGTTATTAAGTCACAAATAGACAATATTTTGATCCGTAAATTTTTTATAATATTTGAAATAGAGATTGTATTTCGAATCGATTTTGATTGCATATTCATTGACTTTTACGACAGAACTTAAATCTTTGGTGCCGATCATCTTTGAGAATTACCGGAATCATTGTTGTTTGTAGGGATTAAGCTTAGATTTAATTATTAGATTTTTTCCTTCGATTCTCTTTCCATATAAACTTGCCTCAGCAACCATATTTCTATAATTCCTGATTGGTACATTCAATGATTCGATGTTTGACTCAGCGTGTATGATTCTCTTGCATCAGGGCTTATCTTTATTCAAGTTATTAATAGTTCTGAGTTGCTGACATTTTTCAAGTCTTTTGGATGTTGTTACGCTAAATTTTCGCCCATATTAAACTGGCAAAGAGTGTATAGTATTTAGAACAAATACTGCTAATCAGGATTTGTTGGTTAATATTTAATTTCCCCGCACTGCATGAGGCTGTTGCAGAACTAGGAAAGTTTTGTTTGATGTCTGATGGAGACGATCCTAGGCTACGCCAGACGAGCCTATTTTCTGTTCTAAAACTTAAGAATTTCCTTTTCTCTGCTTTTCATTTTATCCTTCTAGCTCTAAGGGTTAATGATATATTGACGGTTCAAATTCAGGGGACATTTTTAGGGGACACTCCCTATTTACAGGAAAGATATGCATGATTACAAAACACTTTATTGACTATTCGAACATTCTCATTTACTTGTCTCTCCAAGTTAGCTTTCATTGCAGTCTCTTCATTGGGAAAAATCTTTTTATAGGGATTAGTACCAAATTGCCGCTTTTTATTTACTATATATTTAAATATAACATTAATATTAACTTATCTAAGAAGGCGAGAAATATCACAAAAGAGTTTTTAGGCGGTAAAATTAAAATGTTTTATGGATCTAAGATATTTCGGATATTATAATAGTCATAGAATAATTTTGCGTTATTTGTTTTTTTTTTTACCTTTATCTAGAAGTGTATACTAGTATATATAAGAACAAAGAAGACCAGAAATAAGGAGAACATCGATTTCAATTTATTCCAAATATTTCGAGATAACAAATCTCATCAGTGGTTTCCAAAATGAATAAGTGGTGAATTAGGAGACGTAATTTGTTTAAAAGTTACAATGGAACTAAAATCAAAGATAAGTAAAATTATTATGATATAACATTTAGTTTGTTGTTCTAATTATTATTATGGGTAGGTTTTAGTTTAAATATAGGTACCTAAGAAGAGTTAAATCATTTTCGGAAATAACCGTGCGCAAACTTAAAAGGTGTCACACTCAATGGGGCTTACACAGGTTTGATTATGGTCTTAGATGGGTTAAAGATCACTTTTACTTAGAAGTAAACCTCTGCTAAACCACGCGCCCGCGTGCTGCGCGAAACGACTATACGGTGAACGTTTAGTTGCACCGACATAGTTGATGTCAATACAGGTGCCTCAACGGTAAAGGTTCATAAGGCGGGAAATTAACCATTTAGGAAGGAGATCCTTGTAGTTGAACAAATGACCCACCCAATTGTGAGTGGATTTGAACAAAGTAATTTCCTCTATATTAATCAGACAGTGATCAAACTAAATGTTTGTTATCTCTAATTATTTGGAATAAATTGAACTCTATGTTCTCTTCATTTAACCGCATAATTATGATTACGTTACTGCAATATTTTTTCTCATATATATAGGTATATATATATATATATATATATATATATATATATATATATATATAGGTATATATATATATATATATATATATATATATATATATATATATATATATATATATATATATATATATATATATATATATATATATATATATATATATATATATATATGAGCGTAGTATTTTATTCACGAAACCAGTTTCGGCATGGATGGAGTTTGTCATGCCATCTTTGGTCGTTTTCCTAAGAATAGATGCATTCACACCATACATGAAATATATATAGGAACAAGAGATCAGATTAAAATTCCTAATCAGGGGGTGTGAATTTGAGGTCATTAAGGATATCTTTCAAGATTAAATTTTTGATGTCGGGGCTGCATTTGAATTGCCCATCCGAAAGGTGAAAATTCGGGATTTCGTTGATAAGGGTGCAGCTCTTCCATCGAAAATTTAATTCACTGGTTTCGTGAATAAAATACTACGTTCCTAAACAGTGGTTTTATTAATATATATGTAACCCGTTATTGTACTAAAGAATTGATCTCCTATATATATATATATATATATATATATATATATATATATATATATATATATATATATATATATATATATATATATATATATATATATATATATATATATATACTTTCATTAAGTTAAAGCACCCAACCTTTCTTTCTTGATGTGTCTGCTGTTTCCAAGATTAAGTCAAGTTCTTTGGGTTATTTCGTTTCATTAAACGATAGAGTTGTATTTTGCTGATGTGGTTTGGTTGTTTGGGATTCGGCATTTTAGTATATGAGTAAAAGGTGTATGCTATGCTCCTGAGTGTTTTTGTTAATATTTTATAGTTGTTAGATGATTATGATTTTCTTTTTAGTTTGTTTTACGTAACCTAACCAAAACCTCACGCTTTTCCCAAGAGTTCTGCAATCGGCTCAGCCCCACGAAAACCTACACCTAAAGATAATCACCATACGAGTTTAATTATTCTAACTCTGTTTACTTCCACACATAAATAAAGCTAGTAAAAATAGCCTTTGTCTAAATAATTTATGCATTTACTTTGTGAAGCTTTTATGCCATATGTAAGAATTACATCTTCGTAGATACTCCGCTACCCGACCAAGATACTCAGTTGTGCGCTCTAGTTTGATTTTGTTATCCTGAGGTCAGAAATTGTATTCGAGTTAGTGGGAGTAAAGTGGAAAATTTCGCTCTAAGGTTTATTCAACAAAGGAAAGCGGAGCGAATGACCTCGAGACACCTTTTGGATGACCTCGAGACGCATTTTGGATGACCTCTGAATTTGGAGTAAGATGCGTTGAGGACGGTACGCCCTTATTATGCTGAGGTGCGACCGTTTAAGTTCGGAGAAACAGGGATGTATTCATCAAACACGCGTCCACACATATATGGACTAAGCCAAAAGCTTAGGATTATCGTTTACTCTTTCACTGATATAAAAAAAATGTCTTTAATATGTGTGGGTGTATATACTATAATTTATTGACACTGGCGGCTCGTGTATCGGCACTGCGGAACTTCAGCACCCCCTATTTCCACTCGATATTATTCGATAACATTCACTATAATGAGTCCTTTTTTCTTCAATTCTTTCTTTATACTTGTACATTATATAATCCTTCAGCTTAATGTCAGTAGCCATCCCCTAGTTTAGGAAAAGAATCCTTGTATATAACTGTGCACTTCACAGTTCCAGCGACGTGCTGTTTGGCTATTGTGTGCATACTCACATTTCCGAGAGAGGAAGCTGCACGCTAGGGAGAGAGAACATTGTGGCTTACGCAGTGCCGACCCTAGTGTGCCGGTGGAAGGTAGGGTTTCTCTTTGACTCCGCGTAAGGTGGTGCTTAAAACGTATTCATATTCTTGAATCTGATAAAGTGTAGAATTTCATTCATATTTTTTCGGTTCTTTTATTAATTAATTGATTACTTAATTAATTACTTGAGCTGATGAAATTTATCTTAGAAAATAATCTAGATGATGTTCTTAGTAAAATTACGAAACTGATAAAAATCCTCTTGACAATTCCCAGGATTACATCAGAAGCAGACGCTGATTTTTAACACTGAAAAGAATAAAATCTTTTTTAAGGAGAACTATGAATTCTGAAAGATTAAATGCACTTGCAATGCTTTCAATGAAGAAAAATTCCTCAGTAGTCGTCCTCCAGAGATCAAGGAGAAAATAATTAATCTTTTCGTGCAAATTAAAACAAAAAGAATTGGATTTTGTTTTTAAATGAATGGATTAAGCTTGAACTGTAACAATTTAGGCTATTAGTAGGTAAAGTTTTTTTGATTTTGTTCTGTTTAGGATTTGATCAAGTTTATCTATCAATTTTCTTTTTATATGTTTATTTCCTTTTACATAATATTAAAACAATGCTAAAAAAATTCTGATGCAGCACCCCCACTAATTTTAGCTACGAGCGGCCACTCTTAAACAGCATTAAAAATATGCATGTAATGAGCAGGGTAAAACGACTTTAATTAATTTTCATTGACCAAAGTCGCTAAATTCTACACTCATCTAACCTAACCTAATCTAAAAGACTACTTTCAATAGTTTGATTTTAGCGCTCCAGTGTGTTTTAATATCATTAACAAAGGATCCTCCAATACTTAAAAGAAAACACTAAATTCTAGTGTCAAGTTCTCTAAAACTTCGGATGGCATGTAGTGAATTTTTGTTGGGAAGATTAAGCTGATTTTGGCCCCCACACTTAAAAAGACCCCCCCACCTCTCACCGAGGCTTTATTCCTTCTAGACATTTTAAATTTATCGTTTGCCCCACTCGATTTGCAAGCTGATTTTCACTTATTTTCTTGGACGGCGGCTGATTTCGTAGGCTAGTCGCCGACCAGCTTTCGTCCATCCCTGGTTGAGGCTGAGATGTGTGTGTGTGTGTGTGTGTGTATGTAGGTGGGGATCCCCTCCTGCCTCTTGCTTCTGGTTAAGGTGGAGGGTTTTAACATGTCAACACCCCCCTTCTCCATCTACTTCTCCCCATCTTTCTTTTCCTTTTTTGATGCTTTTTACGGACCTGCAGGGGGATGTGAGGTAACATCTGGAGGCTTGTGAGCCTAACTGACCCCAATACCCAAAGTTTGGCCTTCTGACCCTGATACCTATGGGGAGGGGGGGATATGTGGTTGTATAACTTACACACAGCTTCACTTGTTCTATCTTCACCACCTTTTCTTCAGATCTTTCCTTACAAATTTTCTGGGCGAGGCGGCTTCGTTGTTATTGCGCTTAAAATTCGAGAAAAAAATATTACACCTCCTCCCTTCTTTCATTCTTTCGCACACGCAATACATCACCCAGCTTCATTGAATCCCCTTCCCCACTCCCCGTTCTCCTGGTGTGAAAAGGGTCGCTCTCCTTTGGGGCACGAACGGTTCGGCCCTTCTCTGGTTTATAGTAAAGCATCGTACTAACGTTCTCTCCAGCCCCTTTCCTTAACGAGGACCAGAACTTGGTTCCCACTAGTTTGTCAAAGATTATCATACTGATCTTTATATGAATTTCATAATCCGGTCGGAGATCCGCCGAATCAAAAGGGTTGGGGCAGTAATAATAATAATAAATAGAGTAAATGCATGAAATGTAGCCGCGAGAAAGTAAATTAGGGTGAGGTGATTATAATTTGTAAAATAGTTAAATGTTTTGACATCGTAAAAGCTGAAATTGATCATCCTGAAAACCAACGACGAGCCGAGATTTGAAATCCCGATGAATTCTTTACCTGCAAAGTCCAATTAATGACCAGATCGTTTGTTATCGCCAACCAAAATCCATTTCTCATCACAATTACCAATACAAGAAGAAAAAGCCTCATTTCTGCGCTAAATCCACCTCTTTGCACCGCCGGAATGGTCCGAGCCCACCAAGAACCACTTCCACGACCATTTTATTAAGGTGTACATTAATTTAATGGAATGGACCACGATTGGACCTGTTAATCTTTGCTTGGCCCCAAATTTCTATAATCTGATCATAGTTTGTTTCTGTGTCTAATTCAGTCTTCTTGATCCCATTGACTCGAAGGGGGATGCGACGAGTAGAATGGGCAATGATGCTGCAGCTGACATTTGGAGGATTGCAGTGCTTTCGGCTATAACACCCGCATTTTACCCTGCCAGCTTTAATGCCGGCAAGAGGATCTCTGGCTATCTTCTATACATTTTCCTTTTCCCTTTCTTCACCACTTTTATCTTTATTCGATTGGGCGTTCTGCTATGACACAAGAGGGACTTTTCTGAGGCGTGTTTATCGTCGATTTCCACCCTTCTTTTGAGACCTTTCTTGCTCTGTGGGGACCGACGGTTTGACGTAGGATCCGATCCAAGGTAATATCACAGCACCTGCAAACTCGACCCCAATGCCACTCCATCCGGCGGCGAAACCTCACCCGTTGTGGATTAACTTTAGTAAAGTTAGAAGTGCTGATTCTGGGTCCGTTATATCTTAACTTAAGTCCGCTTTATATCGTCAAGTGGATTTATCTTCTTCGAAACGTAAGTATACTTTTTTTTGCCGCACTTTTAGACAATATCTTCTCAGCTTTCAGTACATTTCTCTTAGTTGGAAAATCTGACTGGGAGTTTCTTCCCATCTACCTATATTGCATTTCCGATCTGTCGTAGGTCATTAATATTCCAGATTATTTCGGACCATTTTTCCCACTTAACGACGCTCTTTTATCTTCCTTTATATTTTATTCTGTTTTGTATTTTTAATTCCCGTCCAGAATTCTCTTTATGTGTTTAGTTTCATTTGAGTTTTATCGTGCACTCAAATATACACTTAGGACATACACTCTTCTTATAGAAGTGAATTCCTCTAACCACATTTAACTGGATTGAGGTTCAAAATCGTGCATTTGATTTCTTATACCCTTCGTACCAATTTGTTGCTGAATTTCTATAATACCCTCTCTCATTCTTCTATAATACCTTAAGCTTTCTCCCGAGTGAAAACTCGTTGGTTGATTTCATGCTTTTTCTTCTCTCGAATAAAACCAACCTCAACTATCAATATTTGTGTCGTGTTTTCTCAATTCTCAGGTGGCCTCTAAATTCAGGGTCAAGTGAGTCGGTGGTCGATAGTTTTTGATAAACTGGAGATTCTTTTAATTACCCACTTATATTAAGTTTCGTCTTTTTGATTAATAGATATTCCACCAATGATTTCAGTAGAAACCATTTTGGATGATTTTATTATTATTTTTCTTTATTGTGTCTGTTGAAATAAATGGGATACATATTTATCGATGCTTATCTTTGTAAACAATGAAATCACTTATAATTTCCTACAATTTCACGAGTCGATTAAATCTTCAGGTCCTTCATTTTAAATTTCTTCTAAGTCTTTTCTCTGGTCTACTCAAGCAATGAAGAGTCCAAAGACAAGACAAAGAAGAATACAAAGAAAAGTGGAGGGATTGCTGTTGTTAAGTTACAGCAAACAGCAGTCAGAGAAGAAAGTTTCTGAAATGAAACTTTCCTGGCGTGTGTGTTGAGGTGTTTGACTGGCGAGGCTGAAGGTCTGCAAGGTAGGAAGGGGTCCAGCTAATCTGCGAGATTGCTGGCCCCATCAAGAGTCGAGTTATATTTGAATCTAACCACAAGAAGCCAATCATCTTCCAATAGTCCATAGTAGGGATAACATCTAGTGTAGGAGAAAAGAATTGAATAATATGAATAAAACCATATTCTAGAGAAAACAAGATTAAAGAGAGTTAGAAATTTATTATAATAATAATAGGTATTTTTACTACTCGTATAGTCCCACCAATGCGATGCATATATTTTGTAGCTCTACATAAATATTTCGCCCGATTTTAAAACGCAATAGCAACGAGGCAGCATCACGCAGAAAGTGTGTAAGGAGAGATCTGGAAAGAAAATGGCGAAGTTAGGGAAAGCGAAAATGTGAGGAATACAAATAGCCACAGATCCTACTGCAAGCATTGGACCGGAAGGGCAAACGGCGAGTGTTGGGGCCTGGAAGGCACACACTACTTCAGATGTAACCTGACGCCCAAGAGAGATGTGAACACGAACCATTTGGACAAGTGTAACGAACATAAAGCTAAATTATCTTTCCAATTGACTGATAGATAGACTTAGTAGAAGCCAGCCGTGTCTAAATATAAGCCTATATCGTGCGATAAGAATAATTACTAACGGTTTGAACGCCTTCTATAAGCAAACACCACACTGACAAAGATACAAATATACACATATATAAACACGGAAATGCGCGATTCTCACGCGAAACAAACTTGATCGCGCTAATTATAACTACCTACAATGGACAGATTAGACATGATCTCCAGGCAAACTCGCATCTCTTTGCAAACCTCTGATTTTTACGCTAAATCCACCTCTTTACGCCGCGTTTCGTGTGGAACCCAATTGTCCAACTTCTCATCTTTTCTGATACTATGCAAATAGCAGGCGCATTCAAGACGAATATTTGTCAAGTCACTGCAAGTTGTCGAACTATCGTTCAAAAGGTTATTTCCACCATTTTATGCAATGCACAGAAATACATGCAAAAAATAACATAAAAAGCCCTCTAATTAGCCTTTTCTCAGTAAAATGATTACATTCTAAAAGAGCTCTCAGTCTGTGCACCAGAAGTGATACATTTCCCGATGACCTTCCGCTTCTTGCACAACCACCACTATACGATAAAAGAGAGAGAGAAATGAACATGGAGTGCATTTCTGTGTGAGTGAAGCGACATTTAATCAGTTATATAAAAAAAATTCCGTATTTCGAGTTTGTATTACAAGGCCCTGCCACAGGATCCACATCAGCACTTGCATTCACCCGTGGCACTCTGGTCATCCTAAAGGGTAAGGCGTTCGATTTCCCCGCATGGTACCGGGTTCGATTCCCAGCCAGAGCGAAGGCACGAAAAATCGTAGGGAGCTAGTTGCTTATTGTTATCTAGCCGAGTCCATGGGTTCATGCACATGCATACAGACATTTCATCACACATAACCTCTCACAACACCCGTGTTCCTTCAATCTTTTCCTTTTGGTACACATAACACATCCTTCTTCCGACCCAAAACCTGCCGTAAATGTTTTAGAACGGGTGGACGCCTTCCTGATACATGAGGGGTCTTTCCTCTCTCGTTGGTGGCAGAACACAGTACTCGCCCCCCCCCCCTCCTCCCTCTTCCAACAAGGACAGGCCCCTGATAAAGTGGGAATTACGAGCGATTGTCATTCTGATCTTTATGTATAAATTTCATTATCTGATTACAAATAAGGTTTAGGGGCACAATTAACTAAAATAATCTGTTTTCCAATTAAGAACTGTCAATAACAGGAGTGATAAATAAAAGTACGCCGGAAATCAATTGCCGAGGAAACTCCAAAATAATACACTCGTTTTCTCTTTAGCTGATGTCTTCTTTCCCTTTGTTCATCTTCACAAAATACGATGGCGCTGCCTCTCCAAATGCTTGGCAGACTTTTAGCATATTAACGATTAAGTCTGTCACCTGCAGCGCCTCTAACAAAGCATCTGACATCAGATCCAACTAAATACATTTACTTTCGTCGCTGAAATGAATTATCTCCCAATCTTCTTCTCTTCTAAACACGAGCTTCAGCATATTCGAGTCTCTCCTAGGTGCTTCTTACTGGTGAGTGGTTTGGTCACTGGTGAACTCGCTTTAAAACTAGATGCATTAAGGTAACGGGACACTGTGAAACGGGTCGCTTCTTTGTCACTTTTGGTCTTAATTTTTAGAGAATTTCTTCCTCTAATCTCTTAAAGATCCTTCATAGAGAAGTGACTAAAACTCTCTTCTCGGATGGTAGTTATGCGGGGTTGATCGACTTTTTCAGGAGATTTCAAGGTTTTGTTTTCATTGTATAACTTCAGAACGCGCGAAATAACACTTTTTGACCTTTCTACCTCTCTTGAAGTCGCAGAAAGAGTCCTCCCCAAAATCTTCAAGAGAACAATTCTCTGACGGATCTCATGAGCCACTTTCACGTGTGGTAGCATTTCTGCAGAGTGAGTACAACAGCAATGGTGGTTGTACATTTCTTACCTACCAAGAATACTGCCAGATCATTTCAATAAATTTGTAGAATATTCATGAAAATCGTTCTCTTATTTTGCACGTGTCGATATTTGATTTTGCTACTTTATTTAGTATAATTTAGTATAATTGTATCACATGAAGTCTTCATAAAATATATTAAATGCATGTCTTTATGCACCATGGCAATTTCATTTTACTATCATTTTCGCACTGACATTTTCTGCCACAGGAGCGCAATAACAGAAGTCATTCTTCTTATGTTATTTTTCTCCATTATTTTTTAATATTTCCCAAAGTTCTTCGACGGTGCTTGGGTTTATCTCCTTACTTCTCTCTCTTAGCGTCTTCCACAAATTCTCAATCAGATTGAGGTCCGGGCTCTGAACAGGCCAGCCCATGCCACTTACTTCCTCCTGATACAGGAAATTCTTCACCAACTTTGCCATGTGGCAAAGTGCATTCCCCTGCATAAAAATAGCATGCTGGGCAGAGACAACTCTCATATGAGGCGTAACATGTGCTTGCATTCACTCTGCTCTACAAACTGATAAGTGGGCCAGTACCTTCCCCCGAAATTATGCCCCACACGATAGTACTTTCTTCACTAAACTTGACTCTGCTTTTCACGCAGTTCAAGGATAGTCTTTCGCTAGGACTTCGATGGACGAACCTTCTACCATCTGAACCAAACAAATTATACTTCGATTTATCGCTCAAATGCGCTATGGAGCATTGGTCTTCTGGCCATAGAACGTACTGTGTGTCAAAAGGATAATCTTGCTTTCTGGTTTTTAGGGCTGATCAGTGGCTTCACTGCGGGTGCGCGAGATTTTAAAGATCTTTTCGTCAGGCGTCGTAATACTGTCTTCCTAGCTTGGTCGTCTCTCTTTGAGGTTTTACTAGGCCTACCGTAGGAATTCAACTGATAAATGAGTCTGTGGTATCGTTACGTAATATTATGTACCAAAGTTAGGAGTGTTTAACCCTTTCAGCTATTGCTCTGATTTAGAGATGATCCTCTTGATGTAGCTTAACAATTAGCTCTTGGATATACGCAGATGTAGTGGGTCCCTTAGGTATGTTTGGTGCCCAAAACTTGACATGTAATGACTGAAAGTGATTAGAATTGATTTAAGTAAGTTACTTCCTTAAATTAGGTGGTTATCTCAAGGATAGAAGTAATTGAATTACTAAATATCTCAAAATCCAAACAAAAGAAAAAACTTCGGAGAAAAAGAGTTATCAATCAGGGGATGTGGTTCTAAGATCATTAACTAAACTGTTTAAGATCAGGTTCCGGGAATAGGAGCTACATTAAAATTAAGATTGAATTGGGAATTTCTCTTATTAGTATTGATTCTACAGTTATTCTTTTACGGAAATCTTTGAAATTATATATAATTTGGGCCTTTAAAAAATCTATTTGGTGGTGTAATTGCTAATATGGTTAAAAATACTGGATGTAGTACTGCCTCCATTATTTTTAACCCCATTTAAATGTGGTTAAAATTAAATTTTTTTTGTGAAGGGGCTTCATTTAAATTATTTATCTGAGAGGTTGAAATTCGAGATTTCTCTAATTAATGTGGATTCAATTACTCTTCTTTCACGAAAATCCTTAGAAGGCTAAATTATTTAGGAATGGGGAAAATCTATTACATGGTTAAAAGTATTGGTAAGTGGAACGATACTTGAGGCATACTTGCACGCCTAACATCATAACATAACATAACATAACATAACATAATTACACGGATGACAAAAGCCACAAGGGCCTATCAAAGGTCATCCGCCTCCGTCAAAACCCACCCACAAAAAGCACCATCACCAGGGGAAGACAAAATCAAAGTCCCCCACAATATAATATAACGGATGACAAAAGCCACAAGGGCTCATCATAGGTCATCCGAGTCAAGCGGCCTCTTTTTCAAGGCACCCAAACTCCCAGGAAAACTACATCCAGAGGATTGCATCCAGAAACAAGGGTATCACCAATCAAGGCTTGTCAAGAACTAAATCATGCAGCTATAGATATATACAAACAATATTAATATATACAAAACTTAGGAACCATCACAACCTTCCCTTCCCATAAACTCATCCAACCTACTCTTAAATACATTTAGATTTGGACTACCTACTACCCTCTGCGGCAATTTGTTCCAGAAGTCTACCACTCTATTGGTGAAAAAATATTTTCTTAAATCCAACCTACACCCTTGCTTTTTAATTTTCAAGTGGTGACCTCTAGTCCGATTTCCATCATCTAACTCAAAAAACTTGCTAACATCCAATTTATCTATCCCGGAAAAAATTTTAAAAAGCTCAATCATATCCCCTCTCACACACCTCCTTTCGAACGAGAACATATTTAATACCCTCAGTCTATCTTCATATTCAAGGTGCCTCAGGGAAAGAATAATCTTTGTTGCCCTCCGTTGCACTGACTCAAGAAGGTTAATATCGTGTCTAAAATGTGGGGACCATGCCTGTATACAGTTCATAAATCCTCTTTACCAAAACCCTCCCTGTCTCGCCTAGATAGAACAAAGGGTAATTAATGCCTTTACATGCGATTAAATAGACCTGTGCTTCATTATTAATTTCTTTTGGTTTAGTTGAAGTAAACAATTTTTTAATTGTTGAAGGGTATTTTAAAGTGGTGCGGTTGGAGCAAAGGTCTCTCTTTAATCTTTCCAATACCAGAAAAAATAGAAGGGATAAACAATTTCTGTTAAGATCAGGATTTCTTCTTTGGGGGGCGCAACAAAAGTTTCATCCGGCTTTGGATAACATTCGCTAGAGATATGGAGGAGTATTCAAAATTTATAAAGATACAATTCATGAATGATAGCAATTGACTTGAAAAGGGCTTCGAAGAAACCTCATCTCACCTTAAGGATAGGCTCCACTTTTGTAAGAAATATAAAGAATGTAGTGTTTAAGAATGGGGGAAAGTGATATTCCTTAATAAAGTTTCCTCTCGCTTGTTTGAAACTTCTGGTAGATCCATCATTAGGAGGAGAAAGGTGGGGTGGGGGTGGGGTGGGGGTGGGGGTTACTTTCACAATTCCTGTGCCTACGATGAACAATCCGTACATGTCCATACCTAGGTTGCTTTTCATCTAAAGGAACTGGAGTCCTAACATTTTGCTCAAGAACACTGCACTAGTGAAATTTACACACACACAAGTTTATAACACATTCATAAAAAATACATAGAAATTGGTTACATCTGTAAAATGTCTCATTAAAAGCTAATCTTCATACATATATTTATTCCCGAATATCTAGAATAATCTTCATCATGGGAAAACAAACAAGTCAGTCAAGAACTTCGTGAACGCATTGTAGCCTTTTATAAAAGTTGCAGTGGGTACAGAAAGATCTCTGTACAGCTTATGGTACCTCTAAATTTAGTTGGTATTATAATACGCAACTGGAAATCTCGCAATTCAATTCACCATCTGGGTCGATCAGGGCGCCCTTGGATGTTAACAGAACGTGCAGCTAGAAAACTTGCTAGAACAGTATGTGATAAACTACAGATTGCTCTTAGAGAGCTGCAAGAAGATCTAGAAACAAGTAGAATTGAATTTAGCAAGAATACAATATGTAGAACTCTGCGCTTTTCTCGTACTTCAAGAGAGACACCACTCTTTAAGAAAACATACTGTAAAACTCGCTTGGCCTTTGCAAATGAACATGTAAATAAACTGACAACGTTGTGAACAAATCCTTGGTTAGATGAAACGAAAATACAACTTTTCGCTGGAAATTCAATCAGCAGGGCTTAGAAAAAGAAGGTATGCTGACCAAAAAAGTCGCGTGCTCTCACTTATTCTGATTTAGGACCTTACTACATTCAAAACTTTCAGTAATTCCCGGATTAACATTGGGAGGAGTTTGTCAATTATATCATTCCAAAGAGAATGTAAAATAACATAAGGGTTTCAAATTTCGTTAGAATCCGCCGAATAGTTATGATGTTATTGTTAAAACAAAATAATTCCGGCGTTAACTTTGGGGGAGAGAATCTTTGCAATTATATCATTCGAAAGAGAATGTAAAATAATATAAGGGTTTCAAATTTCGTTAGAATTAGCCGAATAGTTATGAAGTTATTGCCAAATAATTCCCCAGCTAACTTAGGGAGGACTTTGGCAATTCTATCATTCGAAAGAGAATGTAAAACAACATGGGGGTGTTAACTCTCGTTAGAATCGGCCGAATAGTTAGGATGTTATTGCCAAAATAAAATAATTCCCGGGTTAATTTTGGGAGACCTTAGTAATTATATCATTCGAAAGAGAATATAAAACAACATAAGGGTTTCAAATTTCGTTAGAATCAGCCTAATAGTTATGATGTTATTGCAAAAACAAAATAATCCCCGGGTTAACCTTGGGGAGGGGACTTTATCAATTATCTCCTTCGAAAGAGAATGTAAAACAATATAAGGGTTTCAAATTTCGTTAGAATCGGCCGAATAGTTATGAAACTATTGCCAAATAATTCCCCAGCTAACCTATGGAGGACTTTGGCAATTCTATCATTCGAAAGAGAATGCAAAATAACATAAGGGTTTCAAATTTAGTTATAATGGGCCAAATAGTTAAGATTTTATTGTTAAAACAAAATAATTTCCGGCTAATCTTGGAAGGACCTTGTTAATTATATCATTCTAGAGAGAATGTAAAACAACATAGGGGTTTCAACTCTCGCTAGAATCGGCCGAATAGTTAGGATGCTATTGCCAAAACAAAATAATTCCCGGGTTAACTTTGTGGGTCTTGGTAATTATATCATTCTAGAGAGAATGTAAAACAACATAGGGGTTTCAACTCTCGTTAGAATCGGCCGAATAGTTAGGATGCTATTGCCAAAACAAAATAATTCCCGGGTTAACTTTGTGGGTCTTGGTAATTATATCATTCGAAAGAGAATGTAAAACATCATAAGGGTTTCAAATTTCGTTAGAATCGACCGAATAGCTATGATTGATATTATTGGCAAATACTTCCCGGGTTAACCTTGGGAAAACTTTGTCAACTATATCATCCGAAAGAGAATATAAAACAAAATAAGGATTTCAACTTTCATTAAAATCGGCCGAATAGTTACAATGTTATTACAATAAAAAGCTAAACGGGGATCGACTGACCGACATAGTGAGATGTAGAGTCGCCCGCGAATAGACTCGCACGCGACTAAAAAGGTGTGCCGCTTACGTGTCAAAGAATATGATCCCTAATGTCAAATTCAGTGTTGGATCAATCACGATATAGTTTTATAAGAATGGAGGTAGTCGAAGAAAGAATGATCGGTGAAATTTACAGGGGAATTTTGGAAAGAAATTTGCTATCTAGCGTTGGCTCTCTGAACTTGACACCAAAGCAGAACAAGATAAAGCTATACACTACACTGGTAAGCTCTAATTTGGTGTACACGTCAGTGGTAAAGCAGAAGGCTAGCTGTACCTCTCTCCGGACAATGCAGAGAGTATAGAATAAGGTCACCCTGCTAATAATTGGCGCAAGAAGGATGGACCATGTTGGGGAAACAGTCATGCACGAAAGAGTAGGGCTGAAACCACTCAATATGGAAGTCCGAAAGCTAGGGAGAAAAACACGGGAAAAAGTAGAAGGAAAAATCTTTTCGACACTCGAAAATAATTTCGACATCCCACAACAGAGGCAACGCATAGTAACAAGATGAACTCTTATCCAAAGTGTAAGACTCTGCTCGACAAAACAAACTGATTCGATTTACATCTGAAATCAACAAATTTAAGCAAGAATAACTGCAAAAGAAATCACAAAATAGATAGGTTAATAAAGGATCACAAGAATCAAGACAGAGAGAAATAATAACGAAAAGTAATGATAATGAAGGAGACAAGAATCCACAAGAACAACCAAAACCCCCCGTAAAATATACCTAGAATGTAATAATACAAAAAGACGAAGTGCCCCAAAAGTAATAACAAAACAAATAAAAGGCAACAAAAGATAAGCTAAAAAATATCAAAAACAAAATATGAAAGGCTTAAAAGCCACGACAGAGGATAGAGAGAAATTTTTATCACAGATTATATACAAAGGAAACAGACGTCCGACCTTGTCGGTCACCTCAATTACCAGTGGATTCCGCTGGTGGTGCTGAAGGTAAAAATGAATAAAACAAATAATATGAAAAAACTAAAAGGAAAAATGCAAATGAGGCCTTCTTCACCGAGGCATACCCACTAAAACTATTTAATTCCTATCATATCGTAGGAGTCGGACACCTCAGACTGTCGGGAATTATATACGCTCAACAAGAACTCTACCACCGGTCAAGGCGGCAAATTAAAAAAGATACGTATTTTACTGGTACATAAACGACTTTATGTCTGCTTACACCCCCTACAACCCCCGTCTTTGCCGTGGTCTCGCACTAGTGAACCCTGATTGCCTCTTTCATCCCTTCGCCCCAACTATGCAATTCAATTTGAAAGACATATTTGGGAGCGCCGGTGAAAGCAGGTTAGAGGATTAGCCCACTGTGAAACCCGGTGGCAAAGGCCTGATCCCCCCCATCCTAGAGACCCAGATAGAACAACACAGAGAAGTAATACCCGTCTCTGTGCATGTCGGAAGCAGTTCGGATACCCAAACCCTCGAGAAACAGCACCCACCCCCGGCTAGCGATGGTTGATTCTGCGCTAATCAATAAAAGGCCAGTCACAGCTCGAGAGCGCCGCCGAAAGAAAGACTAAAATCAACTCCACGTGGTCCATGGCCACAACCATGGAGCTCACTTTTACCATATGAATACCATTCAGGACACTTTCCAGGCGTTAAAAACTTGACAGAATGACTGTATTCGAGGTGGTATACCGGTCGCTAAATATTGCTTTAGTAAAACTCCTTGAAGTCGCGACGGGCTACATCGCAATATGTGAATAGAAAGTGATGTCGAAACCATGACTAAAGAAGCCTCCGTCACCGCCCCCAAAAGATCAACTTCCAACCTACCATTCCACTTTAAATCCATACCCAAAGGAGCATTATATGCAAAAGATTAGACTCCTAGATAGGACAACATAATATAAATGAAATACAAGAAGAAATCACGAGAAACCACACTTGGACCAAGGTCTCCGATGTGATCGAGTTTAGAAACAGAGCAACAACTTCGAATACACACACGTATTGAAAGTTGTCTACACGGAGACTCCACTAGCACAAAAGGCCAAGGAAGGAGGGCTCCAATTCTTCAACACAAGAGTTAACAGCAAACAAATTAAAGAGAAGATTTTATTCGCATTCAAATTGCTTCCGCTGTTTCGAAATGGAGCACCACATTACCAAGGAATGCAGCGAGGAACAAGAGACGTCCTCAAGATGCGGATAGTTGGAGCCCAACTGGAGGGCCTGCAAGGTCCTCCATGAAAATTGTGCCAACAGCAAGATGGTACAACGGGCAATGACCATGGTCTGTTCGCTCAAGAAAGAGCTCAGACAAAAAACAAAGTCGAAACGAGAGGCCGAAATGACGAGGAAAATACCTCTTACGAATAGGCCGCTAAGGCAGCTTTTTCGGAATACGATGCAAAGAGAGTCTATCTCAGTATCGACAAAGAAATGCCAACGAAAATCCTCGTGTGCATCATGTACGGGGACGCGAGGAATTTGATAAGGCCAGGCACGTTTTCAAAAGAACTAAACACAATGTTTGCAGCAAATGGGATCAGCCAAATGGTCTTTCCCAAGAACCCTAAAAGGCCCCACACTCCTAGAACGGGCAAAGGTAAAAAATAGTGGAAGAAGAGCCCAAGAACGAGCACCCGCCCCCAAAGATCCACCCTCCACATCGAGGCCCCGAAACAACGGGAACTCGCACAAAGAAGAAAGACCAATAAGGATACTAAGAAAGTATCCACTACAGAGACAGACAGCTCAGAGAGCGAAAAAGAAACACAGACAGACAGACATACAAAAACCAAAGAAAAAAAATACAAACACAAACTTCCCGGAGAGGAACTCGATCTCAAACTCTATGCATGCAAAACCACACCCTTTCCCAAGAAGACTGCAACGACGGACCTACACGATGGCATCAGATCCAGCAGGTACAAATGGGACTTCGATGCTGACATGAAGGAAAAGAGGGTTGAAGAAACTCTCCTCCTCTTCATCGACCTATATGAAGACACCTGCGTGATTCTGGCCACCTAAGAATACAAGAGAAAAAGAAACAGCGAATCCTAAACCAAGAGGAAGTAAATAACACAAGACAGGACAATACAACACAGCAAACATAGAACGCACAAATAATAAATTGACTACACTGACGTTAAATCTAAACGGGTGGACTACTACAGCGATCGTATACTGCAACAATTTTTAGGAAAAGAGACACATACATACGAGTAGTTCAAATAACAGAACATGGACTAGACAAAATGACACGACAAAACCCCAAACAAATTACATGACTTTGATGAAGAACTGGACTCAGGAAATGTATGGCGAGTTTGCGATCGCGACAAAGAGAGCCCTTTCGTTCAAACTACTCCCTGAACTTGAGGAGTCCTTTTTGGCGATCGGAATCCAAACCCTTATACGAGATCTTGAGGTGACGGTAGGGTAATAGTTTTCAAGAAGAAGGTACCTGCCACTACACAATTTAACCAAAGAAAAGTTTTTCTCGAAGGTGACCTAAAATGCAAACTTGAGAGAAGCAGAATCCGCTAGGAAAAACTAAATGAGAAGAAACTTGGAACTATTATTGAACCGAAACCGGCTCGGAATTGTTACACCTGACATATGGGACAAAATGCGTTGCTACGAGGCTGGCAGACATAATCCTGACTAGCTGCAACACACCGGGACCGCTTCTCCACAACCCTATAGTCATGGCCACCTCCCTCGCGCCCATTCAGGTACCGATTCCACCACAGACATGCTTCTTCCAGGCCAACTGAGAAAGGTACCGATAACTGCTGAGCGAGTATTAGCTAGCAGATCTGAGTGAAACAAATTCGAAGAGATAGACGTTGAGTTAGAAACCCTAATCAGCCTGATCATCAGGGTACACAAAAAGAGCGTTCCAACCTCTTTATACTGCTGAACGCCCTCCAGCTCAGATTGATTGACTAGATGAGAGAGATAGCGAAGGAACATAGGGAACTTTACAATTGACTAAGGCAAACGGGAACTAGCAGAGAGATAGTCAACAGGAAGCGTCGCCTCGAAGCAGAGCTGACTCAAAGAATTATAAACAAACAGACTAAAATATAAGACCAGTTGATAGACAAGATAGAAGCGAAGACAGAGCTCCCTACTTAAAGGATCCCGTGACCTCATTAGAAAATTTAAATCTTCAAATGTTTCCCTTCCCTACGTTTATGGTGCTATTAAAACCCATAAACCTGATAACCTAATGCGCCCCATCATTATCTCTGTTGGGTGTGTTTCCTATACCCTATCAAAATGGTTAGCCTCTTTACTAAGCCCTTTGGTTGGGACCATTTCCAATTCACATATTATCAATAATATGCACCTCATTAGTAAACTTAATGAGCTCCCCTACCCTGATAATTTTAGCCTGGTTAGTTTCGATATTTTTTCCCTCTTTACTAGAGTTCCCGTACCCGATCTCTTGAATTTCCTTGAAGAACACCTAGACAGAGTTGCTCTCCCTACCCGCTTCTACCCTCATTAAACTTATTGCTCTTTACATCAACAATCGCAAATTTACCTTTGGAATGGCAATGGGGAATTGTTTTTCCCCTGTACTCGCAAACCTATACATGGAATTACTCGAATCTAGAATACTTCCCCAAATTAATGAAACCCCTATAACCTGGATGCGATATGTTCATGACATCCTTTGCCTTTTGGTCTAATAATTTAAAATGAACACCTTAGTGCCCTCGATTAAATTTACTTTAGAAGTTGAAAAAGATAGCACACTCCCTTTCCTTGATATTCTAATTCATTGGACAAACCATTGTTGAAAATATGAAATATATAGAAAACCCACAGCCATAGACCCTTTTTACACTTTTATTCTAACCACCATAATAACATCAAACGAAGAGTTTTCTCCTCTATTTTTTGCGTGCCCTTAGAATTGTCTCACCAGAATACCTAGACAAAGAAGTCGATAAAATATATAAAATAGGGATAAATTTGTGCTACCCTTTGTACTTTCTCGACAATTGTTATAAGTCCGCCAAGCGTTCCTATTATCAAACTAATGCGATAAACTAATGTTTATTGCATCCTTGTCAAAAATTCCCCCCCCCCCTGACCTGGCAATGTTTATTCGATAGGCTGCAATAACTGCTAAAAATGATATTATGGACAAACTGGGAAAGAACTAGATGTCCGAGTTTAGCAACATCAAGCCAATGTACGTAATCACAGTGAACAATCTGCGTTTTTCTACATATGTACAATCTTAACCATAGCATTAACTGGAACAGTGCCAAACCAGTCATAAAATGCAGTAATTATATTTCGAGAAATATATTAGAATGTATCTCCCTTAACGCGTTCCCAAATTTCAATCTTAGCTCTGGTTTGTTCACGCTAGACCCCATTACCACTACATACATAAAATCTGAAACAAAGTTGTTTCAAGATTTTTTACCCCCTAATTAAGGTTCAGAGGTGGGTAGTCTAATCCCCCCTTCCACTATTTAAGACAGTATATGTCCAGCCTCCTGTTCATTCCTTGAAAAGGTCTTTAAGAATAAAGACGAAAGCGCTCGGCATCGTTTTTCACTTTTCCTTTGTGGGTGTATCTGCATAACTTTGACTCACGTGCACTTTGTAAGTTTTTTTATATATATATATATATATTTATATATATATATATATATATATATATATATATATATATATATATATATATATATATATATATATATATATTGATTATATATAAAAATTATTATCAATGCAATAATTTAATTGACACATCCCGGGACCCATATAAAAAGATGTCTAGAATTTGCTAAAGAAAAACCGCCCTCAGCATGATGGCAAAAAATATAGTAGTTTACACACCTCTTTTTTTCTTCCGCTATACATCTCTTTCAACAATACTTTCATTCATCAACAAAGGACTCGGAAGCTGCTGTTGTCAACAGGAAGTATGACACTCTAAAAACTGGAGCTCGAAGCAAAGACCTTACCGTAGTTAACTTCAAACAGAAGCTTCGTAAAAAGAAAATTTGAAGCATGGGTTAGGAGCTCACTCATTCGAATAAATTAGAAAAGAAATCTTGGAAGGGCAAAGATAGATTAAAGTACAAGAGTTAATTAAATTTAGAGATCACATTCATATATTTAAAGTAATTTGTGAAAATAGAGATATGGTAGATAAAGCGCAAGAAAAAGGACTTCTTCCATTTAGTATGCTAATTCTCCCCGCAAACATTCAAATGGGCTTATTTGTGAAGATACAAATGCTTCACATGTTACGCCATAGAAAACCATACATCCACTTACTGCCCCAATAAAGGACTGATAACATTGTGTTACAAAAAAATATCTTTGTATGTAAGTCGTCTAAGTTTTTCCATTGATTTAGGACAATATTGCACCGCTGAATCCGAAAATGACATCCTTTTCCTCCGATCAGGCCGAATCTTTTTGCTAAGATGATTAAAAAAAATTGCAACAATTTATTAACTATAGGTTACAAAAATTGATAAGTGCACATTGAATTGTTTGCTGGTCAGAGTGATATCTGGTTTGGCTGCGCAGCTTTCGGTGATATATGTGGGGAAGTCGGGCCCAATGCTGGCAACAATACCCCTGTCAAAAAGATTCTTCAAGTTCTTCCCTTTCTTATTTAAACGTCCGGTGTATCCGGATTCCAGGCATCTGGCGTTGAGATATCCCCCAAATAAGACATTTCTCCTGTGTGCACAAAGTTGGAGAAAATTGTGCATTGGGAAATAGTCTTGTCTCGGAGGTTGGTACCCCGTGGACACTACCTGGGGCCCCATGATGGTTTGGACCTCGATGACCAGATAGGATTCGTCTAAAGATGGGGGTGTTTTGAACTGAATTCCTCTTTTGATTACGATGGCAGCGCCATCGTAACGTTCCAGGCTGTGGTTCTTTGTTATTGCGCTATAGTTGAAAATCTTCATATTCTTTTGCGCCGTGTCGATTCCATGTTCTGATATCAGAACGATGTCAGGGTCGCATTGTCTGATTATGTTTCCGCAAGGCACTTATTTGTTGTCCCATCCGTCAGCGTTCATTTGTAGGTTGTTAAGTCTTTTGTCAGTCTACCCATGTTGTATATCGATTAGATGTTCCTTTTACCGTGTCTCTTTGGAGTGGAGGGGCTGGCTGATAGAGATCGGCATTTCGCGGATCTCCTCTTGTTAAATTCCGAGGCCGTGATTGTAGAGAACGCGTCTTGGTTGAGACGGACCATCCCAAGGAGGAGGGCTTCTTCGACCACCTTCTCTGGAATGTCCTCACTGTATGTCCATTTGTAACGACCGGTGCTCACGCCTTCACTGACGTCCTTGTCCGTTCTTACCTTAAGGGATAGGACACTCTCTGTGGCGTAGATTTTTAGATTAATTTTCCTGCCATGGTAGGCATGTTTGTTCTCCTTTGAAGATGAAGTAGACCTCATCCTTTGCCAGTTGGGTGATCGTCTGGCACGGCTACCGTGACAGTGTTTTATTTTTGTTTCACTTGTGGATTTTACCTCTGTATCTGGTCTGGAAGCTTCTACTATATATTTGAGGTTCAGGACGTATTTGTGTGTTTGCTGGATCGGGAAAGGTTTCTACTTGTGTAGTGGTTGTTGAAGAGGTTGCATCTAGATTCGCAAAGCTTCCTCAGAGGGAGGGTTCTCCGGAAACCACATTTCTTGCATTCCATTTTTGGCCAGCATCTGGTTGAGCTCTATTTTGAATAAACCCGGTTTTGTGAGGTTTGCTATATCTGCATAGTATATGAAACACATTAACTTCGTATATTGCTCTCTTTCTACCTTGAGGTAAGTACGCTGAGCCAAAGCCTCATTGACTGCCACCTTTGCATTTTTCGAATAAGACCTATTGGCCTTAGCTTCTTATTCCTTTTCTTTGCATTTGCTGCCTTTTTATTGCCTCATTTTTTAATTGGCATGCCATCGCCATGGCCCAGTGGTCACTGTTGCAGTTCACGCATTTTATCGTACTACTCTTGCAGTCGCGCCAGACCTGTCCAACTTTACTACATATAAGGCAGATATTCTCGGTTTGTGGACACGCTTTCGTTGTATGTTGATTATATTTATAACATTTAAAGCATGTCTGTAATTCAGTGAATTCCTCCCTCTCTATTTGGTCAGGGCACACCCTGACGTGAAAGAGAAGGAGACCGAGCTCTTTCGCTTTTTGTGCCATACCCGTGTCCCTAAATTTGATCACCTCAGATACCTTAGTCCATTTGTGATTTCTCTCTATTTATTGTAAAATTTCATCGCATGAGTGGTGTCCCACCCATGAGTCTAGTCTCTGGCGTATGACACTTCTGTGTGCTTGAATTTGGGGTTGGATCTTAGGGGTTAGGTTGATTTTATTAAACAATTGGGTTGCTTTTGACGAGGCCAAGAGATCTGCGTCAGTTTCATTTTGGCATATAGCCGTATACCCGAAAGGGGTGGCAATAAGTCTGACGAGTGTTACATCTAGCACCCCGTAAACTATTGAGAAGACCTCCCTACAGTCAGGCTTTAACCTTTCGGGGAGAGTCCTAAGACTGATTCGTATGATATCGCTCGTTATTTTGTCATCGTCAGTCCTTAGTCTGTATTTAGTGGGAGTGGAGTTATAGTAGGAGATCGGAATATAAGAAAAAGGAAATATAAATAGTATATAAATATAGGCCTACAAAACTACTGAAAAGTGAAAAAAAAGCAATATATATATATATATATATATATATATATATATATATATATATATATATATATATATATATATATATATATATATATATATATAATAAAACAAAAAATAAAGAACTCATAGGAGCAATTGATAACAAAGGTTTGAATGCTTAAATTACAAACCTCAAATAAAAAAAAAAATACAAAGCAAAATAAATTCAAAACGAAGGCGTTTGTCAGGCAACCTGGCACAATTCACTATATCTTTATTACCTTCACCGAATCGTCGCCATATATCACTCATAAACACAAACACCACACACAATATCTCTCATAGGTGGGCGCGATAACGAAAAAAATGTATCACGATAACCAATAAATCGATAACGATAACCTTATCAGCGATAACCGATAATCGATAACTGGCGATAAATTTAAACTGACGATAAAATAAAGCCAACAAACAGAGCTAACACCTGATATGTTGGTATAACTAGAACAGAAATGCTAGGAAAAGCAACGAGAGCACTGCCAAGTATAACGGAGGGCATGTATGCCAAATTATATGCATGCAAAATTTACTCGCATTTCAAATGCCCTAGGCCTGAGATAAATGAAAAAAATGCTAAACGCATTGCTCAAGGGGCAAAGAGACTTGAACCAATCAACATTCTACACCAAACGATTCATCTGCAATATTGAATATGAAGACGCCAGAAACAAGCACCAATGATAAGTCACAAGAAGAAGAACATATAACGGAAACGGAAGTAAACAATCCACAGAAGAAGAACCCAAGATGGTTACAAGAAAAATGCAAAGGAGGAAGAAATGCAAGTCAGGTAGGAGCACGACCACGAGGGGCGAATTCACTTAGCCCCGTTCCCCAAGCTATTAAGAAAGGCAGACGATGAAGAAGGAGCAAAAAACAACCCCCAAACGGAAATAATAACTATAAAGTTATACCGACAGATTATAGGATCAAATGGACTGGCAACACCTAAAGGATTGCCCCAATCACAATGGACAAAACAAAACTTAACATTCTACAAGTAAATACCAGCGTATGGACGGAGAAGAAACATACGAGTATATAGAAACATTTTCAAAAGAATAGATCGGGGCATCATCTTAATTTCGAAACAGGGAATCAACCTAAACGACGACGAGATAAAAATTTGGAACTATAACGTCATAGCCGTAAACCCTACTGGAGAATTACACAACGGAGCTGCTATTGCATCAAGAATGGTGTCGACTACAGAACTCGTGAAAAACTAGACGAGGCTTATGTCACTATAGATAAAACGGAAGATAAAAAACATCATAATAGCTACGGGATATGAACAGCAAAGGAGAAATCATTTGTTGATTAACAACTTTATGAATATCTTTAATAATAGAAACCCAGTGATAATCATGGGCGACTTAAATGCCCATTGTTAAGCGAACGGATATAGAGTTTAAAAAAATAGAAGGAAGGCATCCTGGAAATACTGTTCACAAGAGGCATCTGCCATCGACTAAGAAGACCTGATTACCCAACTTACGTAGTAGGGAATACAACCTCAAACCCGGACATCTGCCAATGGAATAATAATCTTCCTCACAACTACTACATGTAGCCAGAAGATATACCATGTACAGACCACACAGCGATTCTCCTCGCCATCAACCAGAGACCAAAAGAGATCCCTGCACTACAAGACGATTAGGAATTCCACATGGACTTCCAAAATGGTAAAAAAGTAATCTTGGAAGAAATAAGAAGGAAAATCACAACTTGGGAACTAGACACCGAAGTGAGAAAGACGAAACAAGAACTGACTACGGAAATAACAGCAAAACAAAGTGAACATTGGAACCAAAGAATACGAAGGATTAATAAGGATTCACCTGTAAAGGAATTTTTGGAGAAAAGTTAATCAAATGAAAGACAAAGCCGGAACTAGAAAAATGAAAACAAAAGAATCAAGGAAACAAAATAGGAGACGAGGATAATATTAAACAGATATTTAGTGAACAATGGAAGAGGATTTTTGATATAAGTACAGAGAAAAATGAAGAATTTGACAATGATTTAGATTACATCATGATTCACTTAAAAGGAAAATAGATAAAACGCATCTCCACCACTTTGTAGATGAAAAGAGAAACGCCTAAGGTGGTAGCGCCACGAGATCACAAAGAAGAAATCACCTTTAAAATCAAGAATCACTAAGAAGAATTAAGAGAAAGCGCCCTACAACTTGTCTTAACACTGGCTACTCCCCAGTAAAGGTTGCAAATATTATTTTTATTTTCAAACTGGGAAAAACATTAACTCAAGTGGAGAACTACATACCTATCTTTCTACTTGACTTCATCGGGAAGGTATTCACAAAAATAATCAATCAACGGCTAAGTGTGCACCTGGAGTTAAATGAACTCCTAAACAAGTACCAGTTTGGATTCAGGAAGAAAAGAAGCACAGAGATGGCCTTAATGGTCATCACTGAGGCAAAAAAGGAAAGGTTTACTGTTGATATCGTCTGCAGGGACGTATCGAAATCATTCAACTAGGTTTGTTTAAGAGGATTGCAATATAAAATCCTACAATTACGAATAAACAATAAATTAAAAAAGACTACTCTGCGACTATGTGATGGAACGACGCGCATTAATCGAGATCGGAAATCATCAAGGGAAAGATTTAAACTTGAGGCTGACCTTCCACTGGGAGGATGCCCGAGTCCATCGTTCTACTCAATGTACACCTCAGACATCCCACTACCTCTCGCTGAAGGGTGCCTCAACATCCAGTTCTCCGATGAAGTCACACAATCATCGTATGCCCATACAGGAACGGCGATATGCAAGGAAAATTTATAGCAAAAAAATAAGAAGGATTATCGAATATTAAAGAAAATAAGTAGGAACAGGAACAAGTTTAAAATCATACCGATGTCGAAGAAATATATAGATCAGGCGCGGCAGACCCGTTGTTTGTTTATATATTTTTTAAGGCATACCTGCATTCTGCTATTCAGAAAGTTACGCAAGCTTATAGATTACATATAAAGAAGTTTTTTGAATCTTTGCAATTGAATGTACCTTATATGATACACATATAAATTACAGGTAATTCTCAAAAATAATTATGATATTCAATATTATACCTTAGCTGACGTCCAAAACTACAATTTATAATTTTACAAAGTGTGGAAAAAGTTCGGATTTGTTAGACTTAGTGCTCACTCTTGTGTGAGATACTGTTATTTATCATCCATGCTGTGTAAGATAACCATTATTAATCATCAATGCCCTTTTCTTAGACTACTCAAAAGGACGAATTCAGGTTAGCCCACCTCCCCCAATTATTTTATCCTGGATGCGCCACTGATATACATATACTAACGAAACCAAAGTGCTAGGATAAACGAGAACCAAATCAGGATACAAGAAGCATCTAATAGAACGAGTCAACAGAGGAAAAGGAGTACTTAGAATACGACACATGCTCAGATCACTCAACTGGAAAAACAAAAAGAAGATATATCAAGCCATTATCCAGTTAAAATATACCATACTACCAAACGGACAGAGATTAGCATCTCATACATGCAACCTAAGATTCAATGCAAACCAACTAATTCTTTCCACTTCTCCCTACACTTTTTCTTCCATCCTTCGCTCATTATGGGGTAAACACTTAATACGTGGGACAGGGGCACAATAGAAAAATGAATTGGTAAATGATATAATACACACCGGAGTTCGCGACCCACGTAAAGTTGTAGGTCCACCGTCAAATTAGGTCAACTATTAAGACTATTACTTTATTTCAAGCTTTGCTATCTCTACTCTTCGTTTCCCTCTCTGCCCCATGGCATCCTCGCCACCTTGCACCTTACTAACTTATTTTCGGTACTTAAGGCTAACTTTAGTATCACAGCTTCGCTACCTCATGGGAGACTCTAATCCGACCACAACTCCGTCCTAAAGTAGATCACCAGCCGAAGCACTGCGATTTCCCTTCAAGTATCAGGATCATCCTTCCTACCTCTCGAGTTACCCCTCGTTCAAAGCGCCACAACCAAAAATAAATCAGCCATCTAGAAGGCTCGAAGGTTTTCATATTTTCAGTCATTCCTTACTCTCATGGACAACATAACTGTAGTAGAAGTGCATGAACCACATGCTTCTCCCCTCCAGACAAAATTACTCTCAGTTGAATAAGCAATGAGGAACATCTTCGGATCCTCACCGTTCTCTTGTGCTATCTTCTTCTCCTCCCAAGCCCCTTGAGTCCGGACACCTCCCAAAGTCAATAGTCCCCCCTATCCCATACGACCAAAGCCAATTCTCCAAACCGTACCTATCAGGCTGCCTCAGCCTCCTATTCACCAGACCACCAAACTTCCAACTTTTACACCCATCCCCTAAACTACAATCCTCGGGCCATTCCCCAAATCCCAAATCCCCCGGCCCAACCCCCAAACCAAGCTCCCCGAGCCCATTCCAATCTCCTTTCCTCAGGCCTATCCGCAAATTCCCTCTCTCCAACCCCCTTCCATAAAAAGCTCTCCAGATATTCTCCACAAACTCTATCTCTTTTGCCACTCTCCCCCAGACTTTGCACTCACTGCCCTCCCAATAAATTATCTCCATCAGGCACCATTCACTATTGTTCTTACCTCTAAACCTGTCCCCTAACTTCTATAATCCCCTAATCTCTGAATTCTATTCCCC
Organism: Ceratothoa steindachneri; assembly: GCA_963969495.1. Classification (NCBI taxonomy): domain Eukaryota; kingdom Metazoa; phylum Arthropoda; class Malacostraca; order Isopoda; family Cymothoidae; genus Ceratothoa; species Ceratothoa steindachneri. The sequence continues at coordinate 71,137,295 of OZ018320.1, forward strand.
CCCTCTCATTGCGCACCCCATGTCCCATGCCTCACCTTAGAATGGTACTCCTCCCGGACAGCCTATTCCTGTTCTCGTGTCAAAAAGTTAGCAATAATTTTTAATTCTGCGTTCCTTTTCACCTCTCCAACGGCAATCTATTGAAATTGCCGTGTTCTAGTATTTTACTGAGAAAGTATTACTTTCTTTCCAATCTCTTATCAATCTAGCTGCCTCAGCCTCCAAGAACTAATCCTGGGTGGCCACCAGATCCCTATGATCTACGGTTACCTTTCATTCCTTTATTCCGCTAGCGGCAGATCTGGTTGTGTCGGAGCAGCCATCTTAGTCTTGTTATCTGTTGTGTCATGTCACCTTCTGCTCCTCCGAACGGACATTAATATGGTAGCTATCCGCCTTTTCCTACTTACCTCACCACGGCCATTCTTTCTCTGATCTTATCCGCAACTTAATCCTGCAAGTTTTCCCACCCTTTCTCCTCTTCGGAGATTTCAACAGAAGGGATCCCGCCTGGAGTGATTGTCTTCTGGACTTATTTCATGTTCATCCTCATATTCCTCATGGATGACCTCTCTTTCTCCTGTTTGAACTCTCGCTCGCACACCTATCTCTACTCTTCCACTCCTTTCTGGATCTCTCTCTTGTTTATGATGAAGCGCTCCTGGGAATTTTTTAGGCCGTATCACAGGAAGATTTCGGTAGCAACCACTTCCCAGTTTCTCTATCGGTCCACCATACCAGCCTATCTGTCGCGCAACAGAAGTGGCACTTCTCCAGGACAGACTGTGTCGTCTATAATACCGACATGGCTTGCCAATGTGCATGACTTTATTACGGCCGACGAGTGTCTAACCTTCTTCACCTCTCAATTACTCATATCTGTCTACTCTTCTATCCCCCAGTCTTCCAACACAGTCCACCCCCGTGCGGTCCCCTAGTAGTCTCATTGTGTAGCGAAGCAGTACGCTTTAAGAAACGTACAATTTGATGATAATACCGCAACCGTCTCCCTTAACATAAGGTTCAAATAACCATGCTCGCGTTGTGTTTCGTCGCTGTCTGGAAGGGCATACTGGAGGGGCAATGTGTCCAAAATCTTAAACTCCCCTTCCCCTAACGACGTCCGCCACTAAGTTTGCCGTTTTACCGATAATACCACCCTTTACGTCCCACCGGTGAGTCGCTAGTGTTGAAAGGAATAGTTATTGCTGAGAGTCTAGCCCTGCACTTCGCATTACTCTCGAAATCTTGAGAGAACGCATTCTGGGCCCTTTTCCCAACCCCAAAAGATGAGAATTACAATCATACCCTTCTCCCTAGAAGAACTGCAGAGCCACCGTTCGTGGCCTCGATGGAATCTTGTACTGCTCCCCCTCACTACCACCTATGTATCGGCACTTCAGTTCGTTCCACATCATTATAGTCGGATGTGGATTGACGAAAGTTTTTTCTCTGCCTGGATACAAGGCCATCGTGGTGCCTGCCCTCAAGCTGGACTCTGATCCTTCCCCTCCAACGTTTGATCTTACCAACTCATAGCCATGACTTGCTGCTCATGCAAGATTATGGAGAGAATGATAACCTCGCGTCTCTCGTTTCATCTGAATCCCGTTCCCTTTTTCTTGAGTGCCAGGCTGGCTTCCGCCAATTTCGCAGTGTTCTTGAACCCCCTTTCTACTTTAGCCATTACATTCATGAGTCATTCTCGCGCCGTAGTGCCATGCTGGTGTAGTTTTTTACATCCGAAAAACCCATGAAACTACCTGCCACTCTCCGATCATCTCCAATCTACATTCTGTACCACTTCGCGTATTTTGTCCACCATCTCGCAATTCCTGCACGACCATTCTTTTCAAGTCCGAGTGTGTTTCTCCTACTACAGACATTTCCTTTCTTCTCAGTCTCATCAACAGCTAAGTTAACGCTGACGACCTGGTGATTTACTATTGCGGTAGATCTATTCACACGACCGCCAGCCACCATCGCTGCGGTGGTTTAGTAGGCCACCTTGAAAGTATTCTCTTTCTCCACTCACAAGCATTCTGCATCCTTTTCTGCCCCTGATGCTACCGGCAAGTCAAGGTCCAATAGTTTTACGTCTGCCGTTCCTATACCGGCAAAGCAAGCGGTGAGGTTCCTTGACCTCATCTTCGACGAGAATAATCCATGGATTCCTCAATCACTTACCTCATTGCCTCCACCCGGTCCACTGTCAATATTCTGAACATTCTGCCCCACACTACATGGGGGTGAAGACCACTGCACGCTAAGTGGCCTCTATATTTTATGATCCACTTCAAACTGGACTTTGTCTACGCAGTGTATGCCTCCACATGTTCCTCGACCGCCCGTCACCTTGACCCAATTTTAAATCAGAATCTTCGTCTGGCCTCAGATGATTTCCGTTTTTCTTCATTTGCTATGATTCGTGAAGAGTTTGGTGTCCCTACCCTTACGATTAGACGAGGCTTTCCCTGCACCAGCCGTCCTCTGTTTCCATCGGATCCCTACGTCACCAATGTTTCTCTTAATGTCTGCTGCTCCCTACCCGCTGTGGATCACTGGCACCTCCAAGGGACAGTGTCGCCGCTCTTCTTCGCACTCAGGTTCCCTCTGACCTTTGTTTGTCAGATCTGTTTCGCGGATACCTCTTCATAGTTGATGACGCATGCAAGAGTTTGCAACAACCTTCTACAAACTTGCAAGTCCCTAACGCCGGCTAGGGTTCTCACTTTAGAGCTCTTATAGTCATGCAACCGGTCAGGCTCAAAGAAGATCCATCTTCTCAAATGGTTCCCGTTCCCACAGCTCGCACACTGCCATTGTGGTGTAGACTGCTCCTGTTTTATCCTATTCCTTCCGTCCTCCTCCAGGTTGTTCTTCATATTCGGCAGAGCTGTACACCATCCAGGAGGCCCTCTATATCATCTACCTACCCCATCCCACCAAATTCGTTTAATTCACGGATTCCAGAAGTGCGATTCCTCATCCCACTAGTCTCACCCCTATCTTCAGATCTGCGAGATCTAACACATCTTACAGGAGTTTTTTGTCTCTTGCGGTAAGGTTCTACTAGTTGCCGTCCCACGTTAGGGTGAATGAAAACATAGCAGCTGACCAAGTACCTGCCGGTTAGCCTCAGCTCCAGCTTGCCCAATTCTCCTACCAATTTAACGGTCTTCTTCCACACGTGAAGATCCTTACTTTACAATGGCTTGCTGGTTGACAAACTGCGCCTATCGCCAAACTCAAATGCATTAAGCCACTCCTCGGCTACTGGGCCTCATCTTTCCGCCGCTCCCGTCGTGGAGAGATGGTACTGGCCCGCCTCCTTATGGGTCATACCAAGCTAGCCCACAGATACCTTATGCCGTTCGATCTCTCACCTCTCCACATGCAACCCGTGTGGTACCAGACTCTGTGTCCCACGTACTGACCCAGTTTCTTTTGCAATCTATCCCCATTCATTGCTTCTTTTCTTTCCTAACATTTTACTCCCAATCTGAGCATTTATGTCCGATTTTCCGTAAATAAACCTTTTTACCTTACCCCTTGCCACCCATATTCTGACTCTGTTATAATCTCCCTTGTGTCCTCCTCTCAACCCAACACCTCCAATTTTAATTTCTTTACATTAACTACGTAAGGGGAGCGGCGATTTATGTTCCTAGATGCCCCGTAGGGCCCTAGCATCTTCTCCTTCTTTCGTTAACATATAATTTCTGCCTTTCTTTATCAATTATCTTCATCTCTTTCGCCTCATTGGGGTACCCTGTGTACCCTGTTAGACTTGGTCCTTCCGGCCAGAGTACAAATTTGAAAAATTCCGTCATTGGGTTGACTTGAAATCTCTGACGGGGCTGTGAAGTGGTTTTTGTGTTTCCCTCTCAGCGTTTTCTTTTCGACGGCTATCTCCTCAACCTCTTGTCTAGACTTAAGTTGCTGACAAACTAACTCAAGCTGTATCAGAAAAGAGTTTTGGGAACCTCTATAAAAAACCCTTTAATGCGCATAGGTCGCAAGAGACCAGGTCTTGAAGGGTCCTGGGCGATTGGACGCGAATAATTGGAAGATCGATTTACGCCCCAATAATCACTTCTCTGAATGTTATGGGCTGACAACCTTCCTGCTGCCATTCTCGAGTGCATAAGGTTGTACTGCTTGTGGCCGGCGGACTCTATCCTCTTATTGGCAACCAGTCCAACTAAAAGTCTTGGGTCTCGTTTCTGTGTCTCCCACAACAGATCTTCAGATCTTGCCACTCCTGTCGAGAATTAATACAACCTATTCAGGATATTCGCTCTTTTGCCTTGCCTCTCTGGTTGCTCAGTTGGTAGCTGTCACCTTTGGGGAGAGAACAGCCAGGGATCAACTTCTGGTTGGAGTCCATCGCTGTAGAGATAGCGAACACCAAATTAACGCACCAAAGGTGTACCCTGAAAAGTGCGAAAACCCAAGGTGGGAGCGACTGGACGCGGGATAGAGCCCACCAACTCCCTTTTATCTTCTTTCCTGGTCACAAGTGTAGGAGCTCCAGTATGTTGGAAAGGCTTAATAAGTGTACTCAAAATTTCTGACTACGTCCAAAATGCAACACCGCTCTGACCTGTAGAGGGGCTCCCATATAACTTTTTGATCTCGGCAAATGGGTTTCTCCTTTGCAATCTTTTTAGCCGCCTCTCTGCCTCTACACCCCTGTGACGGAGTTGCACCTACCTGTGATTTGTCTTACGTCTGGAAAAAGTTAAAAGCTAAAGGTGTACAGCAAGAGTAGAGTGTACAATAAATTTTAGGGTAGAGTGGTGAACAAGAATGAGTCTGAGTAATGTAGTTTTCTGGGTGACCAGCCATCTCCATTGTATTTTTCCTAGTTATTATTCCTCATGTTATATTCTTCGTATAAAGGAGGTTCTCGCGCCACTATTTCTTTTTTTCTTTTTTCTCAATTTTCTTCTTTCTATGTCTAACGCAGATTCTTTTATTTCAATGTGTGCAATCATTTTGCAATCTCACCTACTATATATTGGGGGTGGGTCCTCTATTGAGATAGGCTTTCCGCTTCTAAATTTTCCTCTATTGTTTTCCCTGTAGTTGTTCGGGATGTCCATGGTTCTTTTTTCTCCGTCCGTTAATTTATCATTTAACTTTTACCATAATTTACATCTTCTCCTGTGCAAATACATTTATTGGTGTCAGACTGATGTCGTGGTGCAGATCACTTTTTCTTTTGTATTCTCTTCTTCTCGTGTTTGAGATAATATATACTGCTGCATTTTGAACTCTTTGAAGTTTAAGTGTGTTTGTTTTATGGAGTCTGTTCAGTGGAACAGAGGGTAGAGCAACGAAGACCGGCAAACTGCGTTTTTCTCTTGTTTTGCACCTTCAAGTCTCTAAATTGATATAATTTGGTTAAATTTGCTTTAGCTAATCCTATCCGTTCCTTTACGTGTTTGACGTAGCCTTGCTGGTTGATTTTGAGGCCGAGTACTTTTCCTTCCTTCCCATAGCGATATCTGTTTTCCTCCACTCTAATTCCGTTCTTTTTTCTTCTCCCTAATGGGATAATAGAAAACTTGTCTGCATTTGTTTTAATTTTCCATTTACGCTTAAATTCGTTAATGTTCGTTATTTCAACCACTGTTATCCTTGCCATCATTTAGGGGGTGCCTGTATGAGCTATTCGCTATAATCGTGATATCATCAGCAAACTGTATATATCTGGTGTATTCGTTAACTGGGCTGGGAAGATCCATTGTGTATACACTGTAGAGTGAAGGGCTTATACATTTCCCTTGAGGGACCCCCTGTAGGACTTCGAAGTACGGTTCATCAAAGCCTTCTATTTATATGTAGGCTGATCTATCTGTGATGTAGTCGCCCAAGAACTTTGTTAGTGGTTAGGGAAGTCCTAGTCTTTTTATCTTGAATTTTAAGCCGACTTTCCATACTTTGTCAAAAGCTTTTGACACATCTCTAAGGATTAGGTCCGTATAATGTTTGTCAAACTTTGCTCTGGCCACATTTTCCACTAACATTGCTAACGCTGTCTCAGTGCTTCTATTTTTTCTGGACCCATGTTGGTTGGTTGGGATCAAGGATCTTTCCTCCTGATGTTTCATCAGCCTGTCGTTTAGCAATCTTTCTAATATTTTAGCCAGTGTTTCCAATAAGGTTATGGGTCTAAAATTCCCTGGGCTATTGTGAGTTTTGCCGGGTTTAGGTAGGAATATTATTTTCCCCTTCTTCATTTCACCCGAAAAATAACCGGTGCTTATTTTGGTATTAAATAGGTAAGCTATTTTCTCCAAGAAAGTATCTGGTGCTCTGATTAGGTTTTCTCTGGTTAGCCTCAATTTTCCTGGGCTCTCTGTTTGGTATTCTTTATTGTCTTCTTTAACTCTTCTAGGGTGACTGGCTCAACTCCCTCTTCTGCTAGGATTGTCAATGATGCATTGTTATTCGGGACTATCTCTTGTCGATTTGCTTCCAAGTCTTCTACTACCCGTAGTTCGTGATCTCGGTCGAAAACGCTTCTCCAATAAGTGCGAAAGTCAGTCTCTATTTCATGAGGTTCTTTAGCTTCTCCTCCGTCATGGGTTACTCGTAATACGATCTTGGGCCTTGACTCTTTTTTTCCCCTAGCTATATTTATTTTATTCTAAATTTTTGTTGGGTTAGTTTCGTTATCAATGGCTTCTATAAATCTATCCCACCTTATGCTTCTTCTGGCTGTTATTGCATTTCTTAATTCTTATCTAACTTGCTGTAGACGACCTCTATCTCCTCTCTGGGGCCGTTGAACTCTATATCTTCCCTAAGTGTCGTATATTGATTTTCTAGGGTCTCGATTTGCTGAGTTCTCAAGGGGTGGGGCAGTGTTCTGTACTCTGTAGTTGGGACGTTTCTTCTGTCAGCTTCTATTAATACCTCCATTAGTCTTTCAAGCTCCTGGTCAATATCTTCCAATGTTACTTTGGCTAGGTTATCTGTTGGTGTTCCCTTAGGTCTTCATAGTATCTTGTCCAGTTAGCTAATCTGTACTTCTTTCTACGTGGGCATTTAATTTGAATGGGGTCTAAGGATAGGGTCATCACCATGACCTCATGATCGCTTATTGAAGGAGGGACACTTTTGATTAGGTAGTTTAGTGTGAGTCCTGGTGTGGCCAACACAATGTCTGGTTTTGTGGCACTGTTCGCCCCATAGTAGGTTAAAAATTCGGGTCCTATTCTCTCAACTATCCCTCTCTCCAGCAGGAGAACGAGATTTTTCCCTACCTTGTTAAAGCATCTCGTATATCTCGACGCTCGACTACGGGCGTTTAAATCATCCGCAAATATTGCTTGATGTTTTTTGCCAAATATCTCTAGAAAGTTGTGAAAGGGCAAATAGTCCCTTCTAGGGGAGTGGTAATCCTTGGATATTCTTAAGTCACCTGTGGGTGTTCTTATACTGATTGCCAAGTAGGCTTTATCTAGGTCTTTTAGTTTCTTAAAGCTTATGTCTTTCTTTATAGGGCTATAGTTACGCCATCATAGTTTATTTCATCGGTGGTTTTCGTAATGATGTTATAGTTAAAGATTTTAATTGTATCTATTGCTGAGGTTATATTTATCCCATTTAGTAAAATTATTTCCGGATCGATTTTAGGATAGGTATTGCTAAGTGTGAATCTCTTTTCTTTCCAACCGGCTACGTTGTGACTGACGATTTTAATTTTCCTAAGCTGCGCCATTATTTCGATGTATTCCCGGATAGGCTTCACTTTCTCTCAGCTATGTGCGTGTCTCTGTCAATTAGTGACATTGTCCTCCCATTTCTCTTCTTTTTAAACTCAGCCTCTTTAATAGTGTACAGTAGGTACTGGAGTATTTTGAGATTTCTGCTTGTTAGTAATTTGTAGACCTCTCGTTCCGATTATGAGCCTTCGTATTCATGTGATTTGTCAGGGGCCTCTCCGAGGCTTTTCCATTGGAGAAGCTGTTTCTCCTTCTTTATTATTGGTGGGTTTGGAGGTTTCCTCGTACACTTTTGTGCGGGGTTGCATCTGGAAACTCTCAATTTGCGGCAGGTCCTTATTTACTTTCTCAGAGACCCACCAAGAAAAAGACCTACCTCCTCGGTTTCGGCCCATCCAGTTATGGTCAAGTGATCCATCATAATCCCCTTATAAGGGCAAGGGGCGGCATCGTCCTTACCAAGGCAGCTCATTGACCCGAGTTTCGTAACCTTGACGAGAGCCGGCTTGCTCGCTCCACAATTTTCCTTATGCAAGTCGCCATTCCGGCCCAGCGACGGAAGTGACGGGCAATAAATAGGCCCTATGAGTCCAGGGTCGAGATAACTCACATATTTGGGGGGGAGTCCTTTTGGTGGCACCTCCTGATTCGGAGAAGACCCACAGGATGCGCCCCCACATCAGATGGCTGCGTCTTATTGGGAGCGAATTTGGAATAGGTGCCAAATACCGAAACTGAGTCTACCCTTGTGCAAGCTGCTTCTCAGGTGGCACGGACTCTTAAGGACTCGCGAAGAGAGGGGGAAACACTTTCCCTCCTGCTACACCCTTGACAGACAAGATTTCCATCTCAGAGAAATATTTGGTCGAGTCTGGTTCGTCCGGCTTTATGGCCCTTTCCGGGGATGAAGAGAAGCAGATTCATTCCTGACCCTCCTCTGGAAAGAAGAAAACAAGAGCAAGGAGAAGAAATCAAAGACTATGGGTTCCATTCCCTCCGAGGGGGCTCCTCTTTGATGGATGGGTTCGCTGTCGTTTCAGCAGGCAACCAGACCAAGACCAGAAAACCTTCCCGAAGGTGGTCGTGAGACTCTTTTCGGTAATTCTTAAAGCTGTGCCTCGAGTGGAGGCAAGCTCAACCGGAGCTAAGGCTCCCACTCTTCTTTCCAAGGCTTGACCTGGCAACTCGAAGACGCTTGACCCTGCAAAAGGTTTCCAGAGCAGATATGTCAAGACTAGCATAGCGAGCCCATCCTCCTCCGATAAGTCCTCGAAGTCAACAGCACCGTCAGCACCTTGTACGGCCGAAAGCGCCCGGAGTTCTGCTTTCGGGAGTTCTCGTAGAAGAGGGGCCCCACACCTGACGTGAGCTAGGCCTAGAGGCCATATTCCTTCTATGAAATTGCAGTGGACTCCGGGCCAACTATCTTCCAGCAGAATATCATGCTGGACGAGGGCCTCCTGTCCACCCTCCATGGGTTTAAGGGTTTTGCGACCTCAACACCAAGAGATGTGGATCGGATAGGAGGATGCGCGATTTACATCTGGTATAATGTCTCCGTTCTTCTATTCGTTTTAAATAACTTTAAGTCAGTGAGATTGCAACTACACCTGGATAGTAGGTATAATGTTATTTCTGCATACATTCCACCGTCAGCGGACTTCGACTCGGGAAACATCTGCCGCGTCGTGGCACGAGTGCCACGTCCCTTTCTCCAGCTCAAGGATTTGAAAGGTAGACATCCTGGGGCGACTATCTGATAAATCCAAGTAATCAGGTCCTTGCTGACATGATCGACGAGTTGGAGATGAGTGTCCTAAATGTGGCTGAGTTTACGCATCACTGTTTCGGAACCGATTCGGTTTTTTGTTTCGATCTGACCCTGTATTCTCCAGATGCAAACCTGATTTGGGGTGAGAGGTGGTTGATGACCTCTATGGTACTGATCGCTTTCCCAGTCAACTATCATTTTCTGGGGCCACTGTCCCCTAAAAAAAACGTATTAATTGTTGGTAGTTTCGGAGAATAAATTTAAAAATTTTTTTATACAAATTAATATAGAATTTTTTTAACACCATTTATTCCCCGAAACTACTAAACATTAAAGTATCTAAAAATAAACGATATTTCGTGCTCCCCCCCACCTTGGCCCATTAAATAAAACTGCTTGCGCTCAATTCTATAAATTATTAAAATTTTATTAGCATACTGATTTTACTATTGTCTTTGTTAATAAATTTAAACTAGCAATGGTTTTCAATTGTAAGGATAGACTCTCGCCCAGAAGCATGGTCGTTTATACGTCAGATTGCATCGTGTTATAAACTACCAAGCAGTCCTCTGTCAAAAGGAAGGATTCCGTTGCACCCAATGCCTGATCACCTTGACTTTGTGCCCCATCTAACGACTGAGGGTCATTGGCGCCATAACCATAGTTACAAGGCCAGAAGTGAACACAAATCAAACAGATCTACTCAAGACCCTACGTTACTCAGGATTTTGGAATCGCTATATATCAAGCAATACAATCCTTCTCTCAGTAGCGATTTATCTTCCTTCCCACTGTCAATTATATAATCTCAAACAAACCATTAATTTTCCCCGCACCGTAAACCAACTTACTTCGTTGCTATTTCTCATCAGTTTATCTTTCTTTTTCGACTCTTCATTCTGCATGGTGAGCTTTAGTGCATGTAATATAATTCTTGTGTTCTGTCGACGAATAGGCCGAAGGGTGGTTGGAGTTTTCCTCGACTCTTATATATATATATATATATATATATATATATATATATATATATATATATATATATATATATATATATATATATATATATATATATATATATATATATATATATATATATATATATATATATATATATATATATATATATATATATATATATATATATCCTATTATCCCGAATGCAGTGGGGTCGTCGTACTACTCCTTATACTTCGTTCGGCCCGTGCCCTCAATGGGTTTATTGACTCAGGGTGCTTAGAGGTTGGCTACGGAGGGATTGGAATGAACTTTGCCAGCGAGCGAACCAAAGGAAGTTAGATACACAACGATATGAAAATAAAGTTCTAATGAACACTAAACAAGAATATATATATATATATATATATATATATATATATATATATATATATATATATATATATATATATATATATATATATATATATATATATACAAATAATGTGCTTTGAGAGAATAATCAATAAGTGAATCTCGGATATCTCACTTGGCTTGTAAATAACTATTCACTATGTGAATCCCTATACACTTGTAATGTTGGTAAGCTTCGCGGTGAAGTTGGGGAATATGAAAGGGAAGGGTTACCTTGGAACCTGATGTTTGGGTAGCGCTGGTGAGTGAAGAGGGTGAGATAAAAGGGTGGAGACGTTGAGGTAGGTTCTCCAGGGACCGACCTGATCCCACAATTCCGTCACGATTCTGCTGGACGAAGGCAGTGAAGGGAGATTTTTGTTAAAGAGGGCCCCTGCCCGTGAACTCCGAGGAATCTCGGGTGCCTCTGTCAGGGTGGGGGGGGGGGCGAAGTGACCTATTGACGCGTAGGGTCACGGAGAAAAGCTGAGATGTAGTTTTCTCGCTTAGGGAACCAGAGTGAGGCCGTTTGTAGCTTCGGTTCTGAAAACGTGAGTACGAGCCTGGGTCCGCACTGACTTACAGACCAACGGGGTAAGGAGCCTCCCTAACTGGGACCGATCTCCACTCTGAAGACTTGGTGCTTCGACGATTTACCACTACACCGAGAAAGATGGCAATTCCTGCCCCGCCAGACGCTGTGCAAGCTCTACCACCGGAGGTCAAAAGAATTCATCTTTTATACTGGAAACTCGGGAGAGGTTCACATGGCTCCGGAAGTAGATTTGATATCAAGCGCCCTTCTTCAGGTGAGAGGCTTGATTATCTCCTTCATTTATATATATATATATATATATATATATATATATATATATATATATATATATATATATATATCCCACCCACCCCTTTTGGGGGGTGGGCTAGAATATGTAAAGAAGTAAATGAGTATATCCAGATTTGCCATCTGTGTTACATTGGAAAGAGGGCTCAGACAAGAATAAAGCCTTTGAAGCCCATTCCGATAGTCACAACAATTTTCATCGATCCGGTCCCTTGAAGTAAGGACGGAATGGAGTATATTCTAACAATCGTGTGCAAATGCACCTTATATCCAGAGGCAGTTCCTCTTAGGAAGGTGAATTCCAAAACTATTGTTAGGGCTTTAGAAAAGTTCTTGGCGCAGGTTGGGTTTCCCAAATGGATGCGGACTGACTAAGGTACTTGTTTCACTTCTAAAATATTTCTGCCGGTTGCAATCATTCTGGGTATAAGGTTCAAAGCCTTTATTACTTATCATCATGAAACTCTCAGGGTCCTTGAACGTTGGTATTTGACCTTGAAAAATGTAATTAGAGCCTGTAGTGTTGAGAATTCCTCCTAGTGAGATGAATGGTTACCTTATTTAATAAGAGTACCGGTCTAACAAGAGTACCGGTTTAACTCCGTTTGAGCTGACACATGGACACGATGTTACGGGACGTCCGAAGATTTTGCAGGAAAGTTGGTTCGAGGAAGGAGAAGGAGATTTTTCTTTTAAGTTTGTTCAGAATTTCGCAGATAGGTTGAAGACATTAAGAAAGTTTCCTTAAGATAATCTAATGAAAGCTCATGGTATTATAAAGGGTTATTATGACCCCAAAAAGCTATTATAGAGAGTTCAAACCTGGAGATGAGGACATCATTTTTTTCCTTATTTCTCGTAGATCCTTCTAAGCAAGATTCTCAGGTCCCTTTGTTGTATAAGCCAAGATTTGCAGAGAATTCTTTAATACTTACACCCGATAGGAGGAAAAAACAACAGTGTTTCATATTAATTTGCTAACAAAGAATTTCGATAAAACTGATTGCAAAGGTGTAAGCTCAATTGAAACGAGTGTAGAGAGACCCTCAAACGGTACGGTAGTTGGATGCGGTTTAGTGGCTCGAGTAGCTCGCAAGGTGCAAGCAAATGTTGATTTTCCTTAGCCAAGTGGCAAATAGGCCCTGCCCCGATTTACTGGGATGGCAAGCTTTTTGCCGTAGATTCTGTCCGATTTTCTTGGCTGTTGCGGCCCCGCTAACAAACTTGATGAATCCAAAAGTACATTTCCAGTGGAAGGCAGAGTGTAGGGACGCCTTCGAAGAAATAAAATCTCTCTGTTTGGCTCTTGTACTACTATTTCTAGACTTTAGGGAAGCATTTCATTGTGTAAGTCAATGCTGCCCAGAATGAAGTCGCAATGGTCTTTATGCAAGACGACAAGGGCACCCTGAATCTTATTTGCTACACATCCACGATAGTCCGAGCGACGGCAGTAAATTATTCCACAATGGAGAAAAAACTATATGGTGTAGTGTTTGCTTTTGAGAAATATAAAATTTACATAGTAGGGGGAGATAATGTTATATCAGATGCTATTTTAATGATATAATGAAATTTATTCTTATATGAACTCTTCCATACACCTAAACTCCCTTTTATGTTATTTTACGTTTACCATTGTTACATGCCAAAATCCTTGGAAACGATTGAGAATGGCCTAGTTTCATTAAGAGTTAGCCAGGTTTTGGTTAATATTGAAAATATATACTGATTGTTTTCAGAGTAAAAATTATAGCGAGCGAGTCTACAATGATTGAAAATTGTAAAGAGATTATAGGTAAGGAAATTCTCTCCGTTTTTCTCTAAGAATACATTAAAACGCCTTAGTAAGATTAAATTTATTATTAGAAATGGAATCTTCTGAGGAAGGTGTCCAGATACCAAAACTTACAGCCTTAATTATCATTTTAAACTCATTAAAGATAGAGTTGAACGAGAGGTGGTTTATGAGTGGTTTATGGGTTGAGAAAAGGGAAAAATAATTATTGTAGTGACCAACCATCACGAATGGTCAGTGGTTGGAAACTCTTGTTGATCGATGATATAATTTAGATAAATAAAGAAAGAGGGATATATATATATATATATATATATATATATATATATATATATATATATATATATATATATATATATATAAAGGATGTTCCATTAAGACGGATCGAAGTTAGCAGTAAATAACAGTGTTATTGGTGAAAATTTATTGATTTTATTATTGGATCACGTTAGTTGAGTCATGGCAATTATGTGTCAAAAATAATATCGCCTAAATGTCCGCCAAGGCTTCGGCGGCACACCTCCACTCGATGGTCAAATTTTTTATGACGTCTCTGCATAGTTGCTTCTCGATCTCACCAATATGCCTTATTATCGCATCCTTCAACTGTTGAATTGTTGTTGGCTTGTTGGCATAGACCTTACTTTTGAGATGACCCCAAAGGAAGAAATCTAAAGGCGTCAAGTCACACGATCGTGGTGGGCAATTGACCTCGCTGTTTCGAGAGATGATGCGACCTGGGAACTTCTTATTCAATAAAGCCATTGTTGCATTGGCTGTGTGGCATGTGGCGCTGTCCTGTTGAAACCACAAATCTTCGACATCCATAGAATTCAATTCAAGACATAAAAAGTTGGTTACCATGTCACGGTATCGCTCGCCTGTCACCGTAACAGAATTGCCGGCATCATTTTCGAAGAAATACGGCCCAATGATTCCTGGGATTTTCATCAGCCCAAATGCGACAATTCTGCTTATTAACGAATCCACCAGGATGAAAATGGGCTTAATCACTAAAGATGATTTTTAGCGAAAAATCATCATCGGCTTGTCTTTGCTCGTGCACCTAATTGACGAATGTACGGCGCGGCAAATGGTCAGCAGTCTTGAGTTTTTGTGTCAATTCAATTTTGTAAGCGTGTAGAGACAAATCTTTTGTCAAAATTCGATGTAACGTTGTTGTGGAGAGGTTCAATTCCTGCGCACGATGACGAATAGAGGTGTCTGGATCTTCGGCCACATTCTCGCGCACTGCAACAATGTTTTCAGCTGAACGGCGTAAACGAGTACGCAATGGCATTTTTATATCTGCCACCGACCCCGTTTGTTTGAATTTACGAACAATTTTCCCAACTGCACTCTCCGTTGGTCGATTATGTTGACCAAAAAAATAGCGAAGTGCCCGAAATGCGTTTCTGTTTGAACGTCCATTTTTGTAATAGCTTCGATAACTTTTACACGTTGTTCGATTGTTAATCTTTGCATAGTTGAAATTGCCAAAGACTGAAGTTGTTAAATATGAAAGAAAAAGAAAAAATCATTAAACGCTTAAACTTAACTCACATTTAAAATTGGTCCAAGTTATTGGAACACCCTTAAATATATATATATATATATATATATCGAAGAGAATGGAAAGAATAATTTTTTTTTCCTTGATAAACAGGGGTGACATTTGAAAAGGCCAATCGAAAGATAGTTTTTTGGCTATCTGAGAAAACGCTTATTTTAAGTGTTACCTTTTCGTGTATGTGAGAAGAGCTCCTTCTGAGGGCTTTGAGGAAGACTGTGTTGGGCAAAAATAGCTTTATAAATATGCAAAAAAATGCACAGGAAAATGAAAGGCGGATTCCAAGTACTTTCTAACTTGTGAGTTTGTTTCTCATATATATATATATCCGTTTATAAATCTCCCATTTTCTTTCTTAAGCTTTTTAGGGCCCGTAATATTTTCCTTAGCGTTTTACCGGGTTGTGATACCACTTTTCCTTTCCTTGGGCTATTAACAACATCCATTGTATATCACGTGTCAACTGATTTTCCTTCATGATAAACAAAAAAGCCCGTTCCCACTCCTAATAAAAACCCGCTTGCCTCTCACTGGATAAAAACTTATACTTCCTGATTCAGAAGGCTTCTTGAATCAACCTTTGCAGGGGGTTGAGGTTGGTAGCTCAGTCGATGAGCGACGTAGTTCTGATAGCGACGAGCGCTTGATGACACAGGTTTGAATCCACTCCTTTATTTCACCCCTATATAGCGGTTAAAATAGTCTTCCCTATTTGCTATGTTTCTAAATTTCCCATTTTCTTTCTTAAGCTTTTAAGGGTCACGTAATATATTCCTCAGCGTTTTAACGAGTTGTGATACCACTTTTCCTTTTCTTTGGCTATTAACAACATCCATTGAGAAGCGCGTCATGTGAAAAGTATTAAGAGATAATTCTTGTGCGATATTTTGTCAAATTCTAGTGTTTGACAGAACTGTGGTAAACTGATTTATCTTTATTTCGAGTTTTCTCTTTTTTTCGTATAAGTGTTTTGATTGCTTCTGATTTCAATCATAGTGGAATTCTACACTCATAATCTCCAAGTGTTGATATGAAGAGAAGGGACGTTTCGCTGATCTACTATTAACATTATGGAGTATCCACCGTTACTGAGGTCACTCACTACCTTTGGCCGTTCTTCAGGCAAAATGCGCTCCATACTCTGAAAGCAGAAATTTCCAGTGAGGATATGTGATTAAAGCGACTCTCTCATTTACATGGGACTTGTCTAGACGCTTTAATTAATATATGCCAAAGTTTGTCAAACCACTTGACTAACTTACCAATGATAATGACTGTGATCAGACTAAAGCAGCCCGAAATCCTTTGTTGCGATGTATTGTTGTACATATTTGTCAGGTCTACATAGAGTACACTAGCATGGGACATCCATTGTGGTAAAGCTGGACATATTAAAGACTGAAGAAAGCGCGAGCATATTCTATGCTTTTTCATTTGGGTGTCGTTGACTTGTTCTTCGCCTCTTTCACTCTCCTTCATCTCGCCTTATTACCGGAAAGGATTTAATGTAACTTGAGGCTAATTTCAAGTGAAAAAGGAAGCTTGGAAGTACATCTTTACTAGCCTAACTCTAGGGGTTATTGTCTTTACCAACAGTCTGGTTAGGTTGTCAGATTGTGTTAGGCTAGCTTATGAAGAGAGAAAGAAATAAGTAAGAATTTTTTCATTCTTTCCTCGGGATAATTTCTGTTTAATATTAATCAATAATGTGCCTTTTAACAATCTACTGTATTTATTTTTAGCCTTTTGTTGTCCTGTGTTGAAATATATTCTATAATCAATAATTAAATTTTATTTATCTACATACAAATAGGCATCTTCCCGGCAGCTTCCCTTTACCAACTTATTTTTGCGCCTGTTGATCGTTACAAACTGAGTCCGGGTCTGCTGATCTTTACAAGTTGAGTCCGGGTTTGCTGATCTTTTCAAACAGTGTCCAGGTCTGCTGAGCTTTACAATCTGAGTCCGGGTCTGTTGATCTTTACAATCTGAGTCTGGGTTTGCTGATCTTTTCAAGCTGTGTCCAGGTCTGCTGATCTTTACAATCTGTGTCAGGGTCTGCTGATCTTTAAAGTTGAGTCCGGGTCTGCTGATTTTTTCAAGTTGAGTCCGGGTCTGCTGATTTTTTCAAGCTGTTTCTAGGTCTGCTGATCTTTACAATCTGAGTCCGGGTTTGCTGATCTTTACAAGTTGAGTCCGAGTCTGATGATCTTTAAAAGTTGAGTCCAGGTCTTCTGATCTTTTCAAGCTGTGGCTAGGTCTGCTGATCTTTACAATCCAAGTCTGGGTCTTCTGACCTTTACAAGTTTATTCTGGGTCTGCTGATCTTTACAAGTTAAGTCCGGGTCTGCTGATCTTTACGAGTTGAGTCCGGGTCTTCTGATCTTTACAAGCTGTGTGCGGGTCTGCTGATCTTTACAAGAGTTAAGATGTAAAACATCTTGACAAGCAAATAACACCATGCTAAGCCAGAGCCTAAGAAACTACCATGCATCTGGTGGGCTGTGAACGGCTTCTAAGCAAACGAGCCGTTCCTTCAGAACTTTAGTGTTCTTCACTTCACTGTCTGGTAGATGTAGCGAAGGAGAATGACCAAGCATGAAGCAATCGTAGATAGCTCAAAGTCACGGGGATTGGTCACCACGCCGATGGCAACCTTCGTTTCTTTGAATACCTTCAAAAGATAACCATTTCTCTGCAAACTGAGGACGGAGCGCATCAACACCTCTAAACAAATGTACCTGCCTCCACACTCCTTAATGCTTTATCATGAACAAAGACACTCATTATGTTTTCTACACCAGGTTGGCGTTCGGATTCATCCCTGTGCAGAAATACCCAAACGCACCAATCTCACAGATACCCTTCGAATATATAATACCAAAACTACTTGACCCTTGGAGCGCAGCAGTGAATTGGTGCGCCAAATAAAATTTATCTATTTAATTAAATTTTCTAAACTTAAAAATTGAATTATTACAAAATTAGTTCTAAAAAATATTTAAAATGAACAGAGTAGCTTTTAGGCCTAAACCCAATAAATCGCCATTCAAATGATAAGACGGATGTGTGAACACGACTCTATAAGTTACTATGTCGTCGGTTGGTCGGTCGGTCGGTCGCATGGTAAACCATTTTACTTTTCAATGAGTTTTTGAAAGTTGTGAAGGTCGTAAGATCAGATGATATGTTTGTTAATTGATAATACGTTTGTTAATTATTTGTTTTCTCCAAAGTTATTGAAATAATTGAGAACACGCGACTTAGGTGTTGACCTTGTTGTATTATTATCATTGTGTTTAAACCTTTCTATTAGAAATCGGTTATTTTAACGTTCGTTTTGGACCTGTGTTCGCATTCTGACATCGAAATCGTCACTTTGAAAAGTCCCATTTTTGAGCATCTGTCTAATTATCGAAATATTGTACTTTGTTTCTAAACATTTAGAACAAAAACAAACAATTCGATTGTCTTTGGCTGAGTTTAAAACAGACGTCGCTTATTAGGGCCAAGGAGCTTCGAGATTAAAGAACTGCAAAGGCAAACGAAACAAGGACGTACAAGCAATGAAAATAGATCGAGGATTACAAGGACTCCATTACTGCAAATCTTATTAACTAAGACTGCTAAGAGGATCTGGAGAGGCGGTGGGATCCTACTTCAAACCTAGGAATGTGTAAGCACAAAAAAGAGCATAGAAAACCATTTTTTTGTACTGTATTCGTGATGGGTGTGGAACGGGGAACAGATTCTACAGTTTTCTATTTGGCATCGAATCGGTTGGTTGTTGATTCTGTGTGTGAGGTGGTTCTCAAGTGCTTTTTATTATTTTCATCCTTTCTATTTATTTGTTTGTCTTCGTAATCCTTATAAACTTCGATTATTTTTTTTATATTATCTGAATCTCCACTAAATATAATTGTTGTTACAAAAAGTAACCACAATAAATGGCAATTCCCTTTATATGGATTTTCAATTGATAAGATCCCTCTTTTTAAAGCACAAACAAGTAAATTTATTAACTTTTCTACTTTAAACTTAACTTTTGTCCAATTTTACACCAAGTCGTTCATTTCTGTTCTATTTTGAAAACTATTTGAAAATGATTTCAAAGTTAAATTAATTTTTTTACTAAACTCATCAAAAGCACCCCTTATTTTTCAATTTCTAACGATTGCCCCCTAAACAAATATACTTTGACTCTGCGCTCAAAACTGTAAACATTCCTCGCAACTTCCATTGCAGTGTTGACAAACCATTTTAAATCGAGAATATTTGACAAACATCAAATAAAACTTAGGTGGGAAGAAGAGCCAGCATAGGTAGGGGCTGATGAAGGATTTCAGAAAGAAAAAATAAACACGAAGATAGGTATAAAAGAAGGATCATTAGTAAAAGAAAGGAGGGAAATTTTAAACATTTGATAATGTAAATTTTAAGCGAAAACCACGGGGGCATCTCACACAAGATATTTGTAAGGAAGGGGATAAAGATGGAGGAGTAGAATATATATTTTCGTGATTTAGTTATATATATATATATATATATATATATATATATATATATATATATATATATATATATATATATATATATATATATATATATATATATATATATATATATATATGTGTGTGTGTGTGTGTGTGTGTGTGTAGAAATCTCTCATGAGCGCGAAAGAATGATAAAAATAAATCCAACAAACCGCAATAAACAGAAAACGGGAAAATTATTTCCGAAGAAAGTTTCCCGTTTTCTGTTTATTGTGGTTTGTTGGATATATATATATATATATATATATATATATATATATATATATATATATATATATATATATATATATATATATTCGTGATTCAGTTATACATATATATATATATATATATATATATATATATATATATATATATATATATATATATATATATATATATATATATATAGATCATTTTTCTTGGGAAATGTTATTTCCACTCGGCGACGCGGAAGACAAAGATCTTCCGAATAAACAGCTTTTAAGGTACGCTTCGCAAGATTAAGCCGAAGACGAAAAATAATCGAAGCATTCTTTCAAATCCCTTTATTTGGAGTAACCAATTTTCGATCTTATGCGTTCAGCTTCGGGCTTTGTGCAATTGAGAATAAGGAAACTTCAAGTTTCTCGGAAAATTGCATTTGCAACTGTGTTAGCTTTTTTTTTTGGAGCTTCTCCGAATTTTCCACTCATTCCACCTCTTTCTCCTTCTTCTTCTTTTTTTTTCCTCTTTAAATCTCTCTCTCTCTCTCTCTTACCCTCACCCTTCTGTACTCTCTCTTTTGTTCACTTTACTCTTCTCTCTTTTATTTCTATTTTCTCTCGTTCGTTTTCTTTCTTTTATTCCTTTCTCTTTTTTCTGTTCTCTTTTATTCCTTTTCTCTTTTGCTCTAATTTATTGTATTCTTTTTCCCCGTTTTTTCTTTTTCTTTCTTCTTTTACTCTTCCTAAATTCTTTTTTCTCTTACCTTTTTTTCTCGTTTCTCCTATTTTTATTTTATCTCTTTTCCCCTATTTTTCTATTTTCCCTTGTTACCTTTTTGTAGTTTCTTCAAATTTTCCGCTCATTCTTCTTCTTTCTTCTCTCTCTTAACATCTCTTTTTCTTTATCTTTTCTCAATCTCTCTCTTGCCCTCCTTTCCCACTCCTCTATATTCACTCTCGTGTTCTCTTTCCTCTTCTCTCTTTTATTTCTCGTTCGCTTGTACTTTTAACTTTTTCTTTATATTTTATGATCTGTTTTTTAATCTTTTTCTCTTTTCTCTTGTATTTTCTTATTTTGTTTTACTCTTCCTCTCTTCTTTTTTTCTTTTACCTCTTTTCTCTCATTTCCCCCTTTTTATTTTTTCCTATTTTCTTTTTTCTATTTTCCTTTCATTTTACCCTTTCTCTCCCTCCCTCTTTTTCCTATTTTTTACTCTCTTTCTCTCTACATCCACTACAAGCTCTAATATCGAAGGATAGGCTTATAGGCAGTTTCCTTGCTGTTGTGCCATCGTTGCCACAAGGCGGGTGCTCCCCCTCTCTAAACGGGATTAGCTCGTGTTAGTTTGTTGTGGCTTAGGCCTATCAGTCAAGGCCTGATAGATAAAATACCTTTTATGGAGGAATTCAAACTAAAACCTATAATATTTTTATTTTTATGGAGGTCAGAAAAGGAGCTTTTAAGGATAACGATGATCGCAATTGTAAACTTCGTCAACTTTAAATATCCGGGCTGGGCCGAGAGGACATGACAAACCCTTTAACAACACGTCCATACAAAGCGCACAGTGAAAATAAAAGTACATTGAACCTTCATAATAAGAGTCAGATGATGTGTATGTACCTATACCTGAAGCGGCTGTAGATTTGTCTTCGACACGTATCCTGATTTATGACCTGCTAAGAGAACAAAGTTAATTATTCAGAACTAAAACAATGAAGATTAGACGGTTTATAAAAACGCACGAATCGATCCTGAAGGCTGAAACACCACTCCAAACCAGCTCGAACAAATCAACATCTTTGAGAACAAACTCATAAATGCAGCGATTTGACCCTCAATTAAGATCACATAAATTCAATCAGAGTAACCCATTTCTTAAGGAATAATGCTTTGGTCATTAATTAAGGCCAAAGAACAGGACCTCTATCGAGAAAAAAATTTCCTCTCCACTGATTACTGGAAAATACTGAGGGCCTTCATTCTATTTTTATGTTTTAGGCTCAAACCAATGGACTTGCACTAGAGGTAAGGTTAGATCTATTTGTTTATGATAGAAAAGATAGACTCTAGATCGCCTTTTAACTGCTGAAATACGAAGAATGGCTAGCAGAGGACGAGGACTTGATAGTGAGAAATGAAGGTAAAAGCAGAGGTAGAAAGGGGGGACTTATAAATAATTAAGTCTTACCAGCTCATCTTTACTTAGAGAAATGGAAATGCTACTTAAAACTTCCTTTGTATGATTTTGAATATGTTTGGGGATGATTCATAGCAATATTTTTTAATTTCACTGAAACCAACGCTAATACACAAAATACCTCTTAAGATACAAATGCACATGTAGAGAGGACAATTCAGTCATTAAAAAGTGCAACAACATACCTTACTCCGATGAACGATCCCTTGGAGCACCATAATTTAATTATCGGTGCTCCTTTAGGGTACCACCTTCAACGAAACGTAACCTAACTACGTTAAATTAGGTTCTGTTGTAGACCGCGCGTTAATTATCTGTGCCAGAAGAGGACCGACCCCATAAATACTCTGAAACCACCAGGGGTTTGCACTACCATCTACCACGAACCCCTGCCTGAATATACCGCAAGCAGACGCGTCTTCCTTGTAGAAAGGAATCACGATTACAAGCCTGTTTTCCCGGTCATTACCCGCCCCAATAGTTTCTTCTTTTAGCAACTCGGGTTAGGTTTCTTCCACACATTTTTAATACTCCTATCTTCACTTCCTTCTTTACGAGCCTTTTAACAACAAGAGAAAAAGTCCCTCCAATGACCAACGGCGTTTTGTGATAAAATGATAAATGGTTATTGCATTGATGGTTTCCCATGGTTCAAATCACTTACAAGTGCCTTTGAATGGCTAAATGAGGTTCCTGCCACTAGATGGCACCACCCAGCGGCAAATTCGACGGCAGATTTAAAATCTCTAGGGTGAATAAACCTATGTCCCATGGTCATATGTGTCATTTCTTGGCTCTAAATGGGTACAAATTGAACTTTACTACCTTTAACAAAAAAGCGACGCCTTGACCTGGTGCTTCGCCGCAGGTAAAAACATACGGCAGATATGCTCGTGTTCGTCTTCGACGTTTTTTAATAAGCAAACCAATCACTGCTTGAATTCCATGAGCGTGCTTACTTGTCCCCTTACTCTCTACCCCTACCTTACCCCCTCTTTGAGAATGTAACCATAAAGAGAGAATGAAGAAAGGTCATTTGTGTATGCCTGGGTGGCTAATATATCTGTTCAGATTACACTTATCTCCATATATGCCCATTGATAGCTAAGTGTTGTTTTTCGACAAGAAATGACAAAATGTTGTTGGGCTCGAGTCTTTTAAAATTATAAAGTTTTTTTTTTCTTCTTTACAGTCAAACTTTGATGGATCATGGGAAGAATAGGGAACATACATAATTTTATCATCTCAAGAATAAGAACCCAAAATTATTCATGTCAACAATAGCGAGGGCATTGTAAATAGCATGGAAAGGTTAAAATTAAACCATAGATAATGAATATTTGATTGGTAGCTCAAAATCGGGTGATTCCATAGTCGGGCAAGCCAGGAAAAACAAAAATCGTTCTCATTTCTTTATTTTTAAAGATATTTGACCCAAATTTAGCATGAAGCACCCTGGGACCAGTGTACTTTGAGCTGTGAAGTCAAATTTTTATTCGACGAAAAGATTCGGCGTGACGAACGAAAGTGTGACTTATTTAATGAAAAATAAAAAAATAAAAACTTTATATTTATAACCGATGTAGGTTATATTCAATTCAATTTCATTTAATAAGGCTATGCACCATGGGATTCTTAGTTACTACAGGGTGTCTACTAATATCAAATTTCAAAATTCCATAGGTTTGCCAGGTCTTTTCCAGGTACTTAAAAAAAATAAATGACAAAATTTCTAATTAAAACTGTAATGAAAAATGGGTATATTACATTTAACTACAAACATATTTCAAGGTATATTCTAATAAATGAAATAAAGTAGGTAGCATCAATTAAAGAAAAAAGAAGAAATCCCTCCAGGGACCACACCTGACCAATCTAGCAAACAATTATATTTCCATTAGGTATCATTTAGCTAGACTCCCTCATTTAATTTCATTTTTTTTTAACTTTCTAAATCTTTTTCATATCCCATGGGGTGAGTACCGACTATATTACTCTGAATAAGGTATAATAAAGTAATAGCTAGTAAGAATCTAAGGTGTGGACACCCTGTATTAGTAACCTATTTCATGGTTAACCGGGATTCTAATATCTACCCTACAAAATAAAGATACATAACAAATGTCAGTGGCTACGTACACTTAAATTGACTTAGGACTTTTTCTCACTAGAAAGTTTCTTCTTCTTGTATTTACTTTTGCTCCTGGTAGCTTTCTCGGGTGCATCCGGATTACCTCTTTTTATGCCTCTTCTTTTGACTTTTGCATGGCCATCCCTGTTAGCTTTTGACACCATATTTTTGCCCATGACATGGAAGAGGGTCCTGGCGATGGCAGGACCAACGGTGTTGACCAAGCTGCAACCTTTTTCACAGTCCAGCAGGGATACTCCTAAGTCATTGCTCCTTATTTCCTTGTAGACACTCACGAACACTTCTTCTGAAGAGTAGGCCGCCAGGAACTTGGCTATCCTTTCGCCTGGTGTTGTTATCGCCTTGAAGACTTCCACGGCCATCATGGCCATGTGAATGCACTCGTTTGAGGGGTCCTGAAGTTCAATCATCTCTCTGAAGGTCTCTGGTAGCTTGTCGGGGTCGGCCACCTGCACTGAGGGCATAAAGGTGTTTGTTGCCCTCTAGCAGAGCCTCCTGGCAAGAAGCACACTTTAGGCGGCTGCGGGCCTTTCTGGCCAAGTACCCGCAGAAATGTCCCACTCCGCTGGCCTCGCCCGGCTCCATTTTGCCCAGGTCCAACCTCTCGGAGTCGATGTCCAGTTCCTCAACAAACTCCTTGGCAAATAGGTCGTTGTTTGTTTTCTGGGATTCATAGAGTGGGACCATGTTCTCCTTGACTTATTCCAGGGTGTATCCAGACAGCTTGATGAGGGTATCTGCTTGGAACAACTGTTTGGCCTCGGTCCAGTAGTTGGTGCCAGACATGTTGCGGCGGCGGCCAAAGGCATGCTCCTCCTTGTCCGATGTCATCTTGCCAGGGCAGATGTACCTGCCCAGGACGTCCATGATGGCGGCGCACGCGTTGTTCGACGTCAGATACACTGCCTTCCTGGTGTCAGTGGTGAATATCCTGTTGCTAGGGTAGCCACAGGATGGCCAAACCTTCATGAGTTCTGCCGTGTCCCGCAAGAACTGGACGTGCCTCTGGGTAATCTCATCCTCCAGTTTCCACATAGCTTTTCGGGTGGCGTTGTACCTGAAAAAGCAAAATGTTAATTGACATTTATCACTATGTAAAAGATTTTACATTTGTTTCATTGTTGTCTAACTAAAAGCAGAAGCAACACATCTGAAACAACAACATTTTTAATGAAAAGATAAAAATGTCCCAAGCTTTAAAAGTAAATAAGAATGAAATTTATTAATATTAAACAATCAAAAAACTGTCCGAAAATCTGCATTTTTTACCTCTTCTCTTGGCCTGGCCTTCTGACGTTGAGAATGGTGAACCAGTTGCTCACGAACTCGAGGAACAAGGCTGTGTCATTCCAGTCGGGAAGACCCTCCTGCCTACAAGTACTAGAGCTAACAGGCCTACAACGGCAAATAAATACAATTAACTTATGATTTCGAAATTTTCCAAGATGGCGACAGGGTCTCACCTAGACTAAGTCGTAACAATGACTGGGATCGCCGCCTGGCGGGCATAGCGGCAAATACCTGCGCTGACTGTAGCACGACTATGGGAACAGCTGACTCCAGAATTTGCGGAAACTACCAATCAAGTATTCGTTATCTATAGTTAAACATATGCATTGTTCATTTTATTGCTGATATAAAAGAGAGGGTGAACCCATTAATATCCTCTCCCTAAAAAAATCAAGTCAGTTTTAATCTTAATTATGATACGTAACAAATATCCCGTTTTAGATAATATTAATGTTAATAGAGAAAGTATTAGTGTACATATAATAAATGGATTAGATGTTAACTCAGCATGGATTCAGCTCAGGTAAATCATATCTCACAAATTTGTTGGAATTTATAGATTATGTCAGAGGGAAAATAAATAAAGTAAATGCCTATGTTAGGTGGCAGAATGGCTGAAGAATAGAAAGCATAGGGCAGTAGTAAATAGGAAGACATCGCAATGTAGGAATGATATTAGAGGGGTAACTCAGGAATCTGTTTTGGATGCATTATTATTATTAGTTTATATTAAAGACTTAGAGATAAAGGGTTAAAAGCAAAATGTCAATATTTGTTCATGATACTAAGTTAGCCACCATTGTAAAGGAAATGCGAGGAAACTTCATAGTTAAAAGTTATTTAAATACACTAGTAGCTTGAGCACAAGTGGTAGATGACATTCAACCATCCAAAATTCAAAGTGATTCAAATGTTCAACCATAATAGGGAATTTATTATGAAATGGAAGGTTGCTGGTAGACTTTGTTGAAGATGAGAGGTACTTAGAAGGAGTAATAGATAGGTCAGTGAGGTCCTCCAATCAGTGTTTAAGGGAAGAAAAGAATTTAAGCAAATGGGCTGCCAGACTTTATCAATGGAGATATTAGTCATAAAAGCATGGAAGTTACATTCTGGAAGTAGTACAGAGAAGAGCAACAAAAATTATACCTTCCTTGAGTCACCTTGATTATAAGTTGAGGGCACCTAATATGTTTTCAATTGAAAGATACTTAAAGAGCGACATAATACATTTAAAAGATTTGGGGGGGGGAATTGATTAATCAGAAATAGGGAAGTTTTTTTAACTAAGTCTTATGACAGGCCAAGAGGTCACTATTTTCAAATGAAGAGCTCTAGATGTAGGCTGGATTTGAGAAAATATTATTATTTCACTAATGTAGTCGTTGATTCTTCAAATGCACTGTCTAGGGATGCTGTAAATAGCTATAGCTTGACATTCTAAGAATGCTATAGTACTGTATGGGTGAAGAGCATATATATTATATAAGAAATTTATTTTCCGTGTTTTTATGCATATACGTATAATAGCAGAGTTGTTATTTGTACGTGCATGTCTCAATATGACCAGCCGGACAAGGTGTATGGCTGATAACAGGCTAGTAATCGCTGTTAATCGGAGGTTTGAAAGTATCCTTTTTGAACGAAAGTAATGACCGATTTTCTAGAATAAAGTTTAGTTTTAGATAATACTTATTAAAGTAGAGCCTCTTGTTATCGTTTAGGGATACCTTTTTGCTAGATTATAAAAATATTGTTTATAATCTTCTTCGGTATTCACTCTTATGTCCTACCATCTAAAGATGACATCGGACTTGTTTTACTCTATGAGTTTCATAAAGGTGTCAATGCAAGTAGAGGGGCATAATCCATTCAGAGCACTTAGGAGGATACGAGTAATGCAGCAAATTGATAAAATTGCGAGAGGTGGTTTTTTCGTTCCAAAGTGTGAAGTTCAGTCTAAAAGACAGAACAATAGAAGGTCATCCAAAAGAAGTTGATTCCGAAGAGTTGGAGGCTGTTATCACATCAAACAGTGCTACAACTTCCTAGGGATCTTGCAGAACAATTTAACTAACTCATACGACTGTCTTACGTCAACTGAAGTATATTGTAAAGGCTTCAATGATTGGAAAATGGGCCCAGCACGAACTGTCTACGGCGAATCTGCAACAGCGTGTTGCTTGCTGTGACTTATTGCTTTACCGAAACCTTCAGGTACCATTTTGGGCCAGGTTTGTTTCTAGTGATGAGAAGTAGATTAATTTTCATAACGTTAAACACCACCGTTTGCAGATCAGTCGAGGAAGCAGAATTTCTCAACAACCAAGGGTAGGACTTCATTAAAAAAGATAATGTTGAAGTGTAGTATGGTGGAATATTGAAGGATTTCTCCATTATGAACTGTTAGACAAGCAATCAAACAATTAATGTTAATCTCTCCTGCAATCAACGTCATTTGAAAGCCGTAGTCAACAGAAGGGGTGTCATCCTCCATCACGATAATACCCGTCCTCACACAGCTCTAATGACCCAAGCAAGATTTCTTGAAGGATCTTGGTTGGGAAATATTGCTTCATCCTCCAAAAATGGGAGACCTGGGGGGGGGGGGGGACAGATCCCTTCCCTCGCCCTCCGGTCATCTGAGAATAACCAGAGTAGGGAGGTGAGCGGGCTGGCAATCTTTTTCTATCTCTCCTTCCACACCTCTTTTCTATGTCGATCGTGAAATATTTATTGCAATCCTTATTGTTTATGTCTATAGTCATTTTAAACACTTGGATAAGTGCCCTCTTAATCTACGCTGAGTTAACGGAAATAAACTTCGTTCTCTTAGTCACTTTTTTTATGTTTTGTTCATTAATTCTATTAGCATTTTAGTAAGCCTACCTTGGAATCGTTCAATTTCGCTATATCTTTCTGATGTTACAGGCACCAGGCTTTAACGCAGTATTCCACAAGGGGACAACCTAAGGAATAATGGAGAGTAAGGATAGTATACTCTACCAATGAATCCAATTATTTTATTTGCTTTCTTTAGGGCTTCTGAATATTTCTGACTGGGTTGCCGCTTCTGTATCCGATATGAAGCACTCTACATTTATCCGCGTTAAAAGACATTTGCCACGCTTACGCTCACTGACAATTTGACGAGATTATTTTGCAATCTCGTCAGGAAAATTCGATATCATATATGAAATGCCTTCGTATAGGTCGTTAATATACATATACTAGAAATACAACTGGTCGTAGAACTGACCCCTGAGGTACCTCATTAGTGACGTCGGTCCAGCTTGATGCTTTTTTCCTTTATAAAGACATGCTGCTTACAATTGCTCAATGTTTTCTAGCCACCTCACTATGCTGCCTTGAAATCCGTGCGCTTTTAATTTAGTCATTAAACATTTGTGGAGAACTTTATCGAAGGACTTTTAAAATTTTAGATAAATTATTTCCATTGATTTACTCTCATCAAGTTAATTAACAAGGCTGACCAAAGTCGCGTGCTCTCACTTATTCTGATTTATAATCTTACAACCTTCAAAACTCTCGATAATTCCAGGACTAACCTTGGAAGGACCTTGATAATTATACCATGCAAAAGAGAGTGTAAAACATCACAAGGGTTTCAAATTTCGTTGGAATCGGCCGAATAGTTATGATGGCATTGCCGAAACAGAATAATTCCCGGGTTAACCTTGGGGCGACCTTGACAATTATATCATTCAAAAGAGACTAAAAAATCATAAAGGTTTCAAATTTAGTTAGAATCGACTGAATAGTTGCAATGTTATTACCAAAACAAAAAAGAAAAATGGTTACCGACCGACCGAACGACATAGTGAGATATAGAGTTGCACTTGACGAAAAATGTTAAAAAAGTCTAATAGATTCGTTAGACAGTGATGTTTATTACGAAAGCCATATTGGCTGTCTCTAACTAGGTTGTTTCCCTCAATATGGTTGAGTCTATCGCGCATGGGTGTATCTAGCTTTTTGTAAACGAAAGAGGTTGGATTAATTAGGCAATAATTCCTAGGTAGAGATACTGCCCCTTTTAAATATTGGTGGTACGTTAGAGAGTTTCCACTTGTCAGGTATTGTTGCGGTCTGTAACGAATAATGTAAAAAATAACGACAGCGGTTTAGCTAGTTTACTTTCGGTTTCCTTTAATACGCGAGGGGATATCGTATCCTTCCCGGGTGACTTATTTACCTTGTTTTTCAATTCATCGTATTGCGTCTCTTTCCGTAACTCTGATATACTTAACACCTAGTTGTTAACAATTTGGACCAGGTCCGCTAGTGAAAACCGATGCAAATCATGTGTTTATGATATAACTCAGTAGCTCTTCATTCGTGGTAAAGTCTCTGTTGTCGTCAGTTAGCGGACCTATAGTTAAAGTTGTCATTCTCTTTTCTCTGTGTAACTATAGAACCCTTTTGAGTTGGTTTCACTCTGTTTTGCCACATGTAATTCGAATGCCTTTTTAGTTTGTTTGAGTAACCTTTTCGCTTTACATCATAAGTCTTATATTCTTGGCACGTTCTTCCTCATCGATGAAGATTATTAATCTCTTATGTGCATTCCTCTTATTGCGTAAAATGTCAGCTATCTCACTATTCCACCACTTAGGTTTATTTTTTGGCGAGGAATGTGGATTTTTTTTAAAGGTATACATTCTTTAAAAATTTCCCAACTACGAAAAAGTAAAAAATGTCCATTTCTCCTTAATATCGTTTGTGCCATGTAAACTGTTCCAGTCACTTTGCTTAAATATGCTCTGAGTTTAATAAAATTGGCTTTTCTAAATTCCGGGACTTTGTCCTTGCTACGAATTGCATAGCCTTTAGTGAAATTTATACTAAATATGATTGCACAGTGGTCGCTATTACTAAATTGATCTCTGGCATTAATATCTTCTACCAAATCTTGTTTTGTTGCAAATAATAAATTGTGGTTCGTCCCACTTTCATACTGGTATATTAAAATTGTCCAAAATTACGGCATCCAGCGTGTTAATTATTTCACTGATTTGTTCATAGAATTCGCGGCAGTTTTGCACTGGCTGTGCTGGAGCTTTCTATATTACAGCTAGCATCATTTTCATCCCGTACTTGTTTTCAAGAGGTTTGTACGATGTGTCTACGTTTACAATTTATAGATTTGATAATTGGATCTGGTTGAGATTGTTTTTGATATAATATAGAACACGTTTCTTGTTTTTATCTATTCGACTTTTCTCAATGACTGTAAAAGAAAGAAGTTTTTACTCTGTTATGAA
This sequence comes from Ceratothoa steindachneri, assembly GCA_963969495.1. Classification (NCBI taxonomy): domain Eukaryota; kingdom Metazoa; phylum Arthropoda; class Malacostraca; order Isopoda; family Cymothoidae; genus Ceratothoa; species Ceratothoa steindachneri. Next base: position 71,168,030 of record OZ018320.1, read on the forward strand.
ATATGTTTCCGATATTTAACCACGATTCTGTTATGATGATTATGGCGTAATTATCTGTAAATGCAATTTTGTCTAAATCTAAAAAATTGTTATGCATGCTATGATCGTTGACATAGAGATCTTCAAAGTATTACGGATTAGACAATTTAAACGGCTCTTTACAACAATTGCGGCCATTCATTCCCGTTAAGTCATTTCCCGATGGAGTTGTTCCCAAGATTGGCAATTGATAAAGACTCTTCACTCTCTTTTCTAACACACTACCCATTCCCATGTTCCCTATCACGCTTAAATGTATGCCGTCAAATTCAAAAAGTTCATTTTCGGTAAAGGGTCTCAATAATTTTTAAAGCGGACCCCCATTTCGTAGCAAAGCACACGCAGTTTTTCATTTAGACAAATTGTTTTGGGGTTAAGTTGGGTTGTTGCTTAGAATCGCTGTATATTACCAATAACGAGTACGCGTTTCGAGTTGGCTTTCATCTTCGTAATTAAATTTCGATATTTTGTCAGTAATTCGTATAAACGCGTATCTAGTCGGAACACTTCATTAGATTCAACCATTTAAATTATTACGGGATTCTCTGTCCCTTTTCCCTCCGATTTGATACTTGCGATTATGTTATCTAAATGACCACCTGGTAAACATTTTGCACTTTCTAAGGTTACGTTCTACAAACTCATATAGTTGATTTTTGATCAATGAATCTCCTACAAGAATTGTTTCTTTTTCGGCATCATTTAGGTCTAAATAAGCAAATGAATTTCCTGTATTTAGATGAAAATTAACCCACTCCCTCAGTCTAGATTCGTTTATCATTCGAGTAAGCCTTCTCTCTGACGCCCCCTTGTCGCGGGAAGAGAGCTTGTGCGTACCCTTGACTTTTCGAGCTATGTCGGTGGGGGTACCTATCTTCTGGTACCCCTTGCAGGGTTTACTTTGTTGATTTGGTCGGAAATGAGGTTCTAGACTAAGTGCGTCTTTCTTTATCCTACTATATCCTTCCCCCCTCATTTTTTTTACTTTAATCCTATTTCTTCTAACAAAAAGAAAAAAGCAAAGAAAACCACCCCTTTTCCTATCATGTCACTCTTACCCTTTTTTCATCTATCTACATATAAGGACCTGGCAGCTACCTCATGCGTCAGAAGAGAGGCTTTGAAACCTCTATAAACAACGCCAATCGACGCTCACTGGTTGCGAGAGACTAGGACTTGAGGGGTTTTAAGCGTTGGGGCCCGATAAATGGGATGAGGGTACTGCCCCTTTAACCACTTCCCTGGCGCTTAATTACCAACCATTTCCAGTGACCGTTGACGGGTGCTTTTGGTAGCATTGGTCCGAGGTTACGGCCCTTTGTTCCCATGTTGGTTGCCAGGTCAACAAAAAGCCTTGGGTCGAGTTTCTTGGTGTGGCGGGATATCCATTGAACGCTACTCCGAGATCTTGGCCATTGTGAAGGGAACTAGTAGGAGTTTAGTAAGGAGCGTACTTCTTTGTTGTTCACCTGGTGACAAATTGATGGCCCCTTCAGGGACCGTCTGCGCTGCTTGGTTGGGAGCCACGGCACGCCAAGGCTTGGCGACTCGGTCGGACGAACAGCAGCACATGGAGCGTGCCTTCTGGAAGACTCCGAAACGACTCCGATCAATAGGCGGGAGAGACTCACGCGGGAAGAACTCACCAAACCTCCCTTTTTATATATTGATTGGTTACAAGCTTAAGAAATATAAAGTGTTCAAAATGGCAGGCAAGAAAGGTCCAGCAGCGCTAAAATTTAGGTGTGTCACATGTAAGAAGGACAAGTGGTGCGTTGACTTCCCGGAGGGCTGCTATTCGAAATGCCACCCAAGAAAGTGTATTCACCACTTGAATCTTAAAGAAGGAAGTGTAAGAAGTAGTGGCTTACTACAGTAAGAGGACTTCAGACATCGACCCGTACGCCGTATTATATGGTAGAAAAGTCCTTTACCAAAGTGATGGGGTGCACCTCTCCTTTAAGGTGCAAGGCTTTCCTAGCTAACCTTATCCAGGATGTCGTGAAGCGCACCCAAATGAGTGTCCGGCTCATTGGGAAGGCGGACGTACCTCAGTACGTCCGAGTCCCTCCCCAAACAACCTTCTCGGAGGTTGTCAAAAATGCTGCCACCACGACAACCAAGAAGCCGGGGAACGGAAGAGTATAGGGGTTCCTACATTAGGGGACTCCCTGAAAGTTCTTCTCTTTAATGCGAGGTCAATCAGGAACAAGTTTCCTGAGCTCCGTGGCCTCGTAGCGACGGAAGAAACCGAAATGGTAGCCAGAACAGAATCGTGGATAAAAAACTCAAACCGAGACTTTGAAGGCGAATTCACGGTTCCTGGCTACCAACTCTTCCACAAAGATAGGCCAGACAGAGAGGGTGGCGGTGTTATGTTGTATGTCAAGGATAAAATCGAATCTACGAACTCCAACATTATATCCGACCACGAGCTCCTAGGCATTGACCTAGAGATAGGTCCTGCCAGATACAGGACCCTGCTGCTTTACAGACCCCCTTCCCAACCCGTTGAGAAGGACAAAGAACTGTACTAGCTGCTGGGTAAGCTTGTTCAAGGCAGAGTGTGCATCGTTATGAGCGACTTCAACAACCAAATTGACTGGGAAACCAGAGCAGCCTGTGGCGAGAGCGCGCTACTCCTGGAGTTCGCCAACAACGAGTTCCTCACTCAATGAGTCAGAGAACCGAAGAGAGGAGACAATATCCTCAACTCCGTCTTCACCTCTGAGGATGATATCGTTGAGGATCTCTCTGTAAGCGAAGAGCTCGGTGGCAGTGATCACCAGCTAATTAGATTTACCGTCAAGATCCCGAAGGTAAGGTATGTTGCCAGTCAATCAAGGAAACTTGACTTAAGAAGAGCAGACTTTGCAAGCCTTCGTGCTGGGCTGACTGATGTAAGGCTAGCGGTATGTGAAGATATTGAGGATTCGTGGAACAATTTCAAAAATAAGTTCATGAGTCTTCAATCAAGTTGCATCCCTCTGAAATGCCTCCGTCGGTTTTCTGTTCAACCAAAGTAGTTTAATCGAGAAATCGGCCAACTGCATAGGGATAACAGAAATGCGTACCGGCGATCGAAGATCTCGGGTGCCTTTGACGAGTACCGGAGGCTAGCCAGGAGAGTGAAGTCCAGCATAAGGGCGGCTAAGCGTACTGAGGAACTCCGAGTGGCGAGACCCTGCAAGGAGAATCCCAAGGAGTTCTTCGGCTATGTAAATAGCCGTAAACCAATCCATCGAACGATTGGGCCCTTAGTGGACGAGGAGGGTGCATCAACTCAGTCAGATGCAAAAAATGCTAACCTGCTCAATGACTACTTCTCTTCAGTGTTTACTGAAGAGTGTGGTCCTATCCCCCCAGCCCACGGATTCCTACTCGGGGAAAAAGCTGGAGGCAATGTACTTCACCAAAGGAGAAATAAAGAAAAAGATCTTTGACCTAAAGACGAATAAGTCCCTCGGACCGGACGGGTTTCTATTCAAGGTGTTGAAGGAAGTGTGCGATGAAGTATCACGAAATCTGTGCGCTATCTTCAACATGTCAATCCGAACCAAATGCGTTCCTAGAGACTGGCGTGAGGCGGAGGTGACTCCGATCTTCAAGAAAGGACACCCCAGCCATCCGTCAAACTACCGACCCATCAGTTTGACTTCGATAGTCGGTAAACTCATGGAAAGCATGATAGTGGACAAGATAACGTCTTATTTAGGGTCAAACCTGCTACTGAAGAGTTCCCAGCACGGCTTCCGAAAGCAACGGTCATGCCTGACGAACCTTGTGGAATTCTTCCACTTCGTGTTCAGTGAGCACGATCGGGACAAGGCGGTGGATGTGGTGTACTTAGACTTTCAAAAAGCCTTTGATAAGATACCACACCAACGCCTTCTCCGAAAAGTGCGAGCGCTTGGCATAGACGGAAAAGTAGCCGGCTATATCGAGAACTGGCTAAGTGGCAGACGGCAACGGGTGGTGGTGAATGGACAGGCTTTTGAGTGGGTGCCCGTTACTAGCGGGTTGGCTCAAGGTTCTGTCCTAGGACCACTACTATTCATCATCTACGTCAACGACATGGACGGTGACATGATTGCCAAGATTTCCAAATTTGCCGACGATACCAAGCTTGGTATGAACGTTGCTAAGGATGGAAATACTGCCCGCCTGCAGGAAGATCTTGGGAAGATTGGGGAGTGGTCAGACACGTGGCAAATGCCTTTTAACGTGGGGAAATGCAAAGCGATGCATATCGGCCACAGAAACTCCCAATATCAGTATATCCTTCAGGGCACTGCTCTTGAATCGAGTAACACTGAGAAGGACTTGGCTGTAACTATCACTAGCGACCTCAAGTTCTAGAAACAGTGCATTGAGGCAGAGAAGAAAGCCCAAAGGACGTTAGGCTACATAAAGCGCCAGTTTGGATACCGTAACAAGGAGATAGTACTTTGTCTGTAGTATTTTGGAGTCCTTCGTTTCAAAAGGATATTGCAAGGTTGGAACGCGTACAAGCTAGGGCAACCAAGCTGATTCCCTCTATCCGACATAAAAGTTATGAGGATAGACTAAGGGAATTAGATCTGTTCTCGCTGAAAACCCGTAGACTGCGTGGTCAGCTCATTGAAGTTTTCAAAATACTTCGAGGGTTCGACAATGTTGACTACCGGGATATTTTCACACTGAGTGAGAACAGAACGCGCAATCACGGCTTCAAACTTGAACTGAAGCGTTACAACCGCAATCTGTGTGGAAATTTTTTCACCTACAGTATCTGCGGTAAGTGGAACGCACTTTCAGTGGAAGTTGTCAACAGTGAATCTGTTGACCATTTCAAGTCAAGACTAGACAAAGTCTTGAAAAGTGGCCGTTTAGGGACGCAAAACAATTGAGCAGCCATGTGCCTGTTCGATTGCTAGTCCAAAGGTACCCTCTTTGAATAGACCGTAAGGTCTCCTAGGGTACTTTCTTTCCTGGTTATTCCTTGTTACTCCCTCCATTGTCAGAATTATTTTCTGCCCTCTGGTTATTCACAACGTAATTTGGGGTGCTCGCCAAGGACATGGTAAGGCAAATGACGCGCCGCCTTCGTTCCCGGCCCCCCGATGGGGCCAGGTGAACCACCTGAACACATCTTAGAGAGGTAATAAGTGGCGTTGTCCCCTAAGCCTTACCAAGACACCTCGTTGATCCAGGTTTATCCGGTTAATGGGAGCCGGCATACCCCTTCTCTTTTTCTTCCAAACGCAGGTCGCCATATCGGCTTCAGGGACATTAGTGACAGGCCATAGTCTCTTTGATTCTCCGGTCAGGATAGAAGAGGTTCTAGAGGGGAAGGTTAGAGAGCCCTCCTAAGGTCGAGATGATCCTGCAAGTGATCCCACTCCCATAGGTGGGCGTTATCACGATAACGATATCGGGTTATCCGATATTTTTTCCGCGTTATCGATTAATCGGTATCGCCGATACTTTTGGTTCAAACTAGCGATAATCGATAATTTCAGTTCTGTTTGGGGTTGCAGTTTAGCACAGGGATGAGCCAGTTTAGCACAGGGATGAGCCGCGCGTGCCTTGGATGCAGAAATATGTAGGTCCGAGCTGTGAGGAGGATCCTCAAAACCTATGAGGAGATGAAGGAGAGCCTCACCAGGTAAGAAACTTAGAAACAGTATTTAAATACTTTTACTATTGTATTATAAAATAACGCTATATATAGTCAATAATCAATATTGTATTATAATTTTAGATTTATCGATTATCGATTTATCGGTTATCGCGCCCACCTATTCCCACTCCAGATGGCATGGTCTTCCATGGGGCAAACGTGGGTTCGGTGCCAGACACTTAACCCAAGTCCGCCACATTTCAGCGAAGGATATTGCCTTGAATACGCCGGAGACCCTCATTCTGAGACTACCTGACGTTTGTTAGCCCGTTGGCTGTTGGCTTTAAACGCTTTCTACTGATTCTCTCCACAGATGGCAACATGTTGGCTAAATTCCGCATGTTCCATCAGAGGATATCATTTTTACTGGTAGAGAGCAAAAGGTGAGCCGTTTCTCGGAAAGGAGCCTTCTGGCGAATGCGGCAACCATAATTAATATCCTTCGGACGCTCAATGGCTCGCCGGTGAAAGTAACACCGCAGTCTTCCATTAATTTTGTGAATTGGGTGGTTTATGCGAAGGTACTCGTGAACTTTTTGTTAGAAGACATTACAAAAAAGCTGGCTAACCGAGGAGGGGTCAAAGTCAAACTTGTGATGGAAAAACAGAGAGTGAATCGGACCCGAGACCCACCTCTACACTTTTCGTCACGTTCGATCGTGACAAGATCCCTGAGTCGGTGCAAGACTGTTGGTATCGTTATCATGTTAAGACACTCGTGCCAATGCCGCAGAGGTGCTACTAATGCCACCGTTTTGGCCATAGGAAACGCACATGTAGACGTGCAAAGTCGACTTTACCTGAACTCTGTGTAATTTATTCCAAGGCCGTACACGATGTGTTTATCGTTTATAGCCAAGTGGGTCAATTGCGGAGAGCCACACCCTGATTCCTGGAAGCAACGTGGTGCATATCTCTAGAAAAAGGAAATCCTGGACGTTCAGCCTGAGGATCGTCTTTCATTTCGCGAAGCTAAGGATTTGTTCATGGAGTGCCCAACGCTATCTAGGACGTCTCATGCCTAAATATAAAAACATTACCCTATGTTCCTTGCTTTTCCAGGCCTGCTAACACGGTCGCTTCCGCTCCCATTTGGAACACCTCGAGGGATATACTCACCCTGGCAATTTCCAGAGTTTCGGCTAAAACCGAGGCTCCCTCTTCCTCCAGCATGACTGTTTCCCGCAAGGCAAAACGGCTTCGGTACGCGCATCTACTGAGTTGATAGACTCACAAGAAGCAAACCCTTCAAAGGTGGACTTGATACCATCTTTGGGGATTTCTGAAGCTGTGGTCTGAGAGGAGGAGAACACCAAAGAAGCTTTGACTCCAATGAACTCACCTTCCGAAACCTCCCTGCCCGCCCAACCTCCCTCGATAAATTCTGAAGGAGGAAGCTCCTTCTACCTCTGCATTATTTTGTCAATAGTGCTAGGAGTTCTGTCTCCGAAAACGCACGGTCCTCGACGGTCTTCTCATCCAAGAGGGCTCACGCATCTCCTCCTAGCTAGGCATTGATGGCATATTCCTTCAATTTAATTTCCATGGACTCCAGGCAAACTTGGAGGAGCTGCGGGGACTCATCTCCTCCAATTCCCCGTTTGACATTTTCTGCAGAAGACCATGGTGGGCGCGTGCCTCCTGTCCATATCCAGGGGTGTGATCATTTTGCGACTCCATCCCCACGGAATGGTGATCAGACAAGAGGATGTGCGATTTTCATCTGGTATGATTTACTTTCTTTATATTTGCTAGAAATATCTTCTTACATGCAGTGGAAGGGGAGCTACAACTGGATAATGGATCTACTGTTATTTCTGCGTTCATTCCATGCTAAATTGATTTCTACGCGGGAGACTTCCACCGCTCTGTGGCACAATTTCCAAGGCTCTTTATCATGCTCGGAGATTTAACGATAAATACCTTCTCTGGGGAAAGTACATGACCAATCACAGGGTCAGTTCCTTGGCGACCTTATCGATGAGCTAAAGATAGATGTCCTAATTGTGGATTATTTTACGCATTAGTGCCCAAGAACTGAATCATTTTCTTGTCTCATTCTGCCCTTTACTGTCCGGATGAACAGCATGATTTGCGGTGGGAGATGGTCGTTGACCTCCATCGAGGTGATTACTCACGTTCAACTATCATTGTCTTGGCTGCCACTCCCTGAAAACCCTTTCCGGTGGTATGCTTGGAGCGGACGCAGTAGTCCGTATTTCAGGAAATGATTGATTTGTCTGTCCTAGTTGGATAGTTTAGATTAGTGGATGAGACGTCTGAGGTCTTTTCCAGCACCCTCATCACCATTGGCCTAACTACTATTCCTAGAAGATTTTGTCATTTTGCACGCCATCCGCTGCCTTAGTGGTCGGCAGAGTGTGAGATGACCCTCACACAGATGAGATAGGGCTACATGCCCGATAAACGCATCCCGAATGATTTCGTCGACCTAGTTGTAGGTTCCGAAATGTTTCGAACCACGCTGGTCGCCTCGCTTCTTGGTGGGCATAGTTGTCTTATACTTGCAGATGCGTATAAGCAACTCAAAGGGACTCAGGGCAAGTTCTTAAAGGACACTCCTACCGTTATCCAGGAGAAGGAAACAACAATCTCGCACCTTTCAGTTGTGGCTGAGCCTTTTGTGACTGCTCTAAGTTCTCTTGGCGAGATGCTCCTCAGCCAGCATTCAAAGCACGCTGTGATGTAACTGGAGGCTGCCGCCTGGACTTTGCCTCCTGAGGCGGAGAACCCTCCAACGAGTGGATTGCATTCCACTCACGTTGATGCGCAGACACTGCGCCTAGTCTGTATTATGTCGCGTATGCCATGCCTCTACAACTAGATTTGTTTAACAGGATATGAGCAAAGAGTATCTTTTCGACTCAAGGTGAATGACTGTGTGCTCACTTTTTGGAAACCGGAGAGAGATCACTCTACTCCGGCCAGTTTTCAACCAATTTCTCTTACATACTACATTTGCAAGTTGATGGATAAATTGGTAAATGTTAGATTAACCTTTTTCTTGGAGTCAGAAGCCACCTGTTTTCTCTACAGTGCGGCTTCTGCAAGCTCCACTTTACTTCGGATGAACTGAATCAAATGGAAAACGCTATCTACGATGCCATACTTAGAAGACAAGACTACTCCACGGTTTTATTTGATCTGGAGAAGGTCTATGATGCCACATGACGATACAGTATCATAGAGACCCTTCCACAATGGGGGCCAGGAGACGCCTCACAATTTTAATTGTCAATTTTCGGTTAGATCGCTTATTTCGCGTACGGATCAAAGGAGAGAGCCTCTATGGGTCCAATAAAGCAGGAAGAGAACGTCCCTGAACTGTCATCTGCGCCACACTCTTTGCCCTATAAATCAACGACAACATCTCGGCGCTGTAGTAAGATGTTCTAGCTACGCTCTACATGGACTGCCTTTCGATCATTATTAGTATAGCCGGTGAGGTAGCTTATTGCTGGTTGTGAGGCAAAACCAAGGGAAAGCACCAAATCAACGCAGCCTCAACAATAACGAAGACCTCCGTGTGAAGATGCCTTAAGAAAGGCGAAAGCTCACGGCCAAAACTCAAATTAGTTGTAAAAAATAAAATGGATCTTCTTCAACTGATCTTTAATCTCCAACCAGATACAAAAAAACTGCATTCGCCAGTTGGAACGTTCCAAAATGAAAATGATAAAATCAAAATGCAACCTAGTCTTTAACAACACATGCATAGATGAGAAGCTGCTACCAACATACACCGATATCAAAACCCATGACCATGCAGCCCGCCATGAAGACGTTACACATTTGTTCCGTAAGGAACCGCGACGAAAAATATACCACCACCGTATATAGAAAACGGACAGACTTCGGTCGATGCCTTAACGCCAAAGGTGAGTGCACCGAGAACTATAAAAAATAAGTAATGAGCTCATACATAAGAAGAGCTATCAAGAACTGCTCAACGTGGACAACAGTTGATGAAGAATTTCGAAGATCAAAACAGATCCTGATCAATAATGGCTACTCAAACAAAGAGGTAAAGGAGGGAAGAAAAAAAGGTAACTAATAAAACTCTACTACAAGAACCTAAATCACGGATGCTTACAAAACAGACGAAAGAATACTATAAGATATAAAAAGTAACACTGTCAAAAAAAATAACAAGTTATCCTTACGAATTTATTATAAAAAAAATAAGCAACTTATTAATGAAAAACAACCTCCGCGAAAAGCATTCGATCTTAAAGGCTATAAATGTGGTATACAAATTCCAATGCCTCATGAGGACTGCAAACCTCATCTAAATAATCCATATATAGGTATGACCACTACTACCATCAACCGGCGCCTAACGATGCATTTGCAAGAAGAAGGAATAAAAACACATTACAAAGAAAAGCATAACGCACAAATTACAACAGCAACTCTGGTCGAAAACACTACCATACTGAGAAGAAACCCTGACCTTCGCCGCCTAAAGATTCTGGAGGCTCTTCTCATTAAAGAGATGGGCCCCAAACTTAACACCCAACGCACCAGTTCCGAGCGAGTACTTCAACTTCTCTGCTAAAGGAAGACGGCCGAATATTCGACTCATACGCTCTGCTAACTACCTACGGAGAAAGTTTTTTTACTTGCTTAGTAACGAACTTTGAACACCGCCTACATAGAAAAGAGCCTATTCTGGAAGTCTTTTGGTGAATTTCGCTTTACCCTTCAAAAAGAGATAATACTATTTTTCATCGAGGATTCATAATTCAATTAAGGCTTAAGCACCTCACTGCTCCCGTCCATCGCCCTGCGTGGGAACCTGCTCGGATGTTTGCCATTCATTGATTTCGTCTTAACTATGCCGGCCACTTGGACTGACATAATTAAGGGCTTATGTGAAAACTGGTTTGAGGACTAGCCCACAGTGGAAGCATAAGTCAGAAATTATCTCGATTGAGGAGAGATCCTCATCGCCTGGGGGACCCGGCCAGCATCATAGAGGGAGGCAACACCCGTCTCTATGTAGCTGGATGCAGTTATGGTGCAAGTACCAGAGAGGGGGTGGCAAAACTTTAGTAGCCTTTTATTCGACCGCTACTGCATCAAGTCCACCATGATTCACCCCTCTTGAGGTTCCCACTCAAGATCCATCCCATCCATCCAGCACCCATCATCCTGGCAGCAACTGAGCGGGAGACTAACTAGAAAATGGACGGGGGTGTTTTTTCACCCTTTTTTGGACTTGTACCTCAACATACCCGCACTAACCTCTACTTCCTTTACCACCTCATAACTTCTTTTTTCATTCAAAACACCATAATTACGTTTTGGTTTCAGAAAAGAAGTCAACACAAGAGGACTTAGTAGAAGGACGTGCAAGACCCTCACTAAGGACCCCCACTAAAAGGGTTCCCCTAAGGACCATCCCTGGAATGAAGAACCCTGAAAAAAGGAATCTCTGTGAAACCCTCTATCTCGAATTAAAGGTAGCACTGGTGAAACTTATTGAAGTCTCATCTGGGTTCATCGCCTTATGTGCTGAGACTAAGGACGTGGACCAGCTCCTATCAGAAGAGGGAGCGAAGGTCCTCAGGGACACTGGACTCGAAGCAAACACCCCTCCACAAGTGGCAGTCAACCGAAGCGTGATCTGCCGCAAAGTGAAGAGCGGGTGGGTGATCATACGCCCGAGGAGCTAAAGGAGGAGATTACCAAGAACAATCCCTGGGCCCAAGTTCGTGAAATAATAAAATTTTGCGAACACACCCACGTGTTTAAGATAACTTTCGCTATCACCGAAATGGCCAAGAAATCAACGCAGAATGGAATACTGGTATTTAACATGAAAATACCAGGCGATAACATTCAACAAGAAAAATTCAGTAGCATTCAGATGTGCTTTTCATACTACAAATTATAAGCGCACACAACCACGACCTGCCCGGATAAAAACAGACTTTGGTGGAGTGAATGCGCCACAAAAGGACATCGATTCGATAAGTGCGAGAGCACTAAGAAGAAATGCCTTAACTGTAAGAGGGGACACAGGACCATGGCCTTGAACTCCCCAAAGCGCCCAGACATCATTAAAAGGAAGTAGGAAGAAGAGAATAAAGCTTCCAAGAAGAATGGGGAAGTAAAAACTGCATCTGCACAGTTTAATATCACAGGGGATCTGAGTGCAAAGATCCTGATCTGCATTACCCACGCAAATGTGGCTAATGTAGTGAAGCCTGGTTGTTACAACCAGATACTCATTGCACTCTTAAAAGAAAACAATCTTTCTTCAATTATCATGCCTGCAAACACTGAATGCCCCAAGGAATTCAGTGAATCAGTCATAAGAAACAACAATGTCAAATCTGGACTGGAGGAGATCGTCGAAGCTCCCTCATCGGAGGAATCCGAGAAGGACGATGAAGAACAAGAAGAAAAGGCTGAAAGTGAGGAGGGATCCTCCTCTTCTGACAACGACGAGGGCCCTGCACCCGTACACGAGCTACGAAGAGCAGGTCCAAAACTCCAAACGCCCTCTCCCCTCTCTGAAGAAGGAAAACCCTGGGCACAGTAAAACCGCCCAGCCAGCCCTCCAGAAGAAAAAGAAGAATAAGAAGCATAGGTAAAAACAATTCACCATGTTACGGAACGCACTGAAGATACTGGAAATTAATACCAACGGCTGGACGACGAAAAGGACTCTTTACAGAAATGTATTCAGAGAAATTGATGCAGACATTATCTTAATTTCGGAACACGGGATCGACACGCGTAGTGCAGAAATGAAAATCTGGAACTACGATGTATTGATCACGAATTATTTGCAGGAGTGGGTCGACGGTGACGCTATTGCAATAAAGAAATGGATTAAATACAAGCAAATAAGAAATCTATAGGAATCATACCTTGCGATTGAGGTCGAACTCGACATAGAAAAGTTGGTCATTACTACCGGATATCAACCGTCAAGGAGAGATAGGTTACCAATTCACACTTTCACTTGCCTATTTGGCAGAAGACCTCCCACTATATTAATGGGAGATCACAACGCCAGATGCCCAGAATCCGGTTATACGACCTTCAACGGTATAGGAAAAAGTCTGGACATATTGCTGAACAGAAATATTGCCCAGCGAATAGGCCCCGACTTCCCCACCTTTGTCAGAGCAGAAAGTGCCACAGAACCAGACATCTGTCTGGTGAATCGTCAGCTACCGTTCAATTACTACATGGAACCAGGCTAGGTACCATGTAGTGACCATATAGGGATCCTACTCACTATCAACAGGAATCCTATACAGGTTCAAGTTGTAGTCAGGAAAAACTACAGAAGAGCAGACTGGACACGGTACGCGTGCCTTCGCGAGGCCTACGATCCGCCCAACTTGGACGAGGCAATTCTCGAGGAGATTGACGAGGCACTCGACGACCTCAATAACCATCTAATCAACGCAGATAGGGTTGTATCCCTAAATCCGAGTATAGGACCATCTCTACCTACAGATGAACCGAATACATGAAAGATTTATACCGTGAGCTGAAAGTATTGTATGAAATCAGCATCAGGAATGCATCAGTTCACTCAATGCAACGAAGTAAAGAAATCAAAGAAGAACTCAACCAGTTGATCCTCGGGTAATAATGGAGACGATATGATGAGGCGATCGATATCCTCGATCACGAAGCAACTCCCAAAGATTTTTGGAAAAAAATCAGAAATCTCAGAGGATCGACTGGGAAGAAGAAGATCGAGTTACAAAAAGAAGATGGAAACATCGAAAGGGAAGAAGGAAGAATTGAAGAGATATTTCGAAGTTATTGGGAAAAAACTTCAGTATAACGGAGGAGGAAAACGAAGACTATGACCTAGAGTTTGAAAGCAACATCATAGACAAGCTTAACGAACAAATACACAAGACGCACCATCACCACCAGGTGGATAGACAGCGCGACTAAGACGCCGAGATTACCGAAGAAGAACTACTGGGCGCGCTCCTCTCATTCCAACAAAAAGCACCAGGACAATCGGGGCTTACAAAGTTAAACTTTGAAAATGCACCAGCCAATGTCATCGAAGGGATAGGAAGGGATATATAACGCCTGTCTTAACATGGGATACTCTCCAGATGCTTATAAAACGGCTAAGATGATTTTGTTGCCTAATCACAGAAAGGACCCAACGTTGAAGGAGAGCTACCGGCCAATTTCCCTTCTAGAATTTGGCGGGAAGCTCTTCGAGAAGATCCTCAACCGAAGAATGGTGTCTCACTTGGAGGAGAACTCTTTTTTTAACCTACATCAATTTGGGTTTAGGGGAAAGCAAAGAACGGAGATGGAGATTAATTTCATCACGGAAAAGCTAGCCCAAGCAAAAGGGGAAAGAAGTTACGTGGACATTGTTTGTCAGGATGTATTAAAAGCGTTTGATAAGGTGTGGCAACGGGGAATGCAGTACAAGATCTTACCACTGGGCCTAAATGAAAACTTAGAAAGAACTCTCCGTGACTATGTCATGGAGAGAGCGGCGTACATCTGTTTAGGGTGCACGGACTGACCAAAGTTTCCGCTCACTGTGAACCTCCCGCAGAGGGGTGGCTGTCCTTTACTCTCTACTTGATTTACACCGCTGATGTCGCAGCCCCTGTAAGCCTCACTTGCCTCAACATTCAATTCGCCGATGATTTCACCCAGATAATCACTTGTCCATGGAGGAATGAGCCTTGGCAAGCTCGTATAACAGCAGCAGAAATTAAAAACCTTAACACCTACGAGGTCCGGTGGAAGATCCGCACCAACCAGGAAAAGTTTAAAGTAGTCCCCATAAGCAGGATACTACTTTACGACGGCAGGGTCGGAGATAGACGTTATCCATACACCATGGAGTGCAATGAACTCGGAATTAAGATTACTTTAACCGGGTACAAGAATCACCAATGACACTGCTGCAGTCAAAACTCTGCAGTCCGAGCTCCACTGGGCTTTTAGCTGGCGGAGCAGAAGTGCCGTTCTACGCATGAAAATAAGAATGTTTTTACCCAGACCAAAGAAACCGACCAAGAAAAAGATTACCCAGTTATGAAACTTCACCGATTTCTACAAGAATTCACCGATGAAGACCCCCAAATACCGAAGAAGACAACCAAGAAAAAACAAAAGACACGATTTACACTCACTACATGAAGTACAAAAAAAAACAAATACACGAAGAGCAACACTAAAGTGATTAAAGTAATTTATTACCACAACAGCAAATGCGCATATCATACCCAAGCACATTAATTTTTTTAAGACAAATTTGTCTATTTTCCGTTATCTGCCCCCAAACCCTTTTTTTATTCCCTACCCACACCTACACACTTACATCAAATTGTTGTTGTTGTTGCTAAAGGAACATGGTACTCCAACTTTGACCTATAAAAGCACCAAAGAACGAAAATCAATTTCAGACTGCTCAGCTCCTATCCAGTACGCACGGATTCATTAAAGCTCGCGCTTACCTTGCCAACACAAACTCTCCAACGAAATAAGTTTATACATATCAAGAAGAGAGTTATACAAAAGAAGAGAAGAAGCTCCCTCGAAAAAGTCACCCGATCACTGGGACTCGAAGCAAAAGCGTGGTCGAGCCATTCACCTTTTCTCTTTTTTTCTGCCTCCTCCCACCCTCTAATCATCTTCACTCATCTCACTCGCCACCCCCCACTCATTAAAAAAGAGATAATATATTTCATCTGGCCCACATACATTAATATGTATGGCTAATTTCACCACTCTCCTTTGCCTCAGGGAAGCACCATCTGCAAAGAGACACTGCCTATCATCGCCCAGTTCAAAATATGCCTTACACTGTGCAAAGGCATAAATTGAGACTCCGAGGAAAACAGGTTTGAGGCTTATCCCACTGTGGAACTCGGGGTCATAGGCTCATGGTCAATGGGACTACTCTGCAAACCCCGGGTAGTTCCTCCAAAAAACCCGTGGGTGCCCGGCCAAGACTATAGAGGGACTTGAAACCGTATCTATGTATGTTAGACGCAGAGTAGAATATCCAAAACTCCGAGGGGGCGGCACCCCGGATGGTGGCAGTTGATTCGACCGCCATCCACCCAAAAATCCGCCATATTTCACCCATCGGAGGATCCCACCCAGGTTCATCCATCTATCCATTCATCCCATTTTTATCCAAGGCTGCAACTCTTATCCGGACTAACATTCCATTTGAGGCAGGGGATATCATATCCACTACTCATAAAAAGGCAAAATTAAATAATTTTTCCAGGCAAATCGGAATATAAACTCTGAATATAATAGTAAACTTCAATGTGAGGAAGAAACCAACAGAACTAAGGGGAGCCCTTTTCCCCACCTCCAGGGCTAATTGATAACGCCAAAGGGATAAAGAGGGTCACCCTCAGGGTCCTTGAAGGGCACACAAAGCCGAATAGATAAAAGACCTTGCATGCAATCTTAGCTGAAATAGGAGTTATTGTACTTAGACTTCAAGACCAGTACAATGGATCTGTGTCTATCTGTGACACAGGGAAAGATCTTGACAGCCTCTTAAGCGAAATCGCGATGAAAAAAATGTGTTCAAAGCTATTTTCAAGGAAACTGACATAGCAGCAAAAGCAACAGAGAATGGCCTCTTAGCCTTCTACACAAAAATAGCACCTGATCAAATAGAAAGGAAAACTTTTATCTCGGTGCAGGTCTGCTTCAAATGCTACGCCTTGGAAGAACACCCTACGAGAGACTGCACCATCCAAGGTATAATATGCTATGAGTGCTCTAGCACTGAACACAGGTGGGAACAATGTAAGAGCCCAATAAAAAAGTGTGATAACTGCGGAAAAGCACACCGCACTCTCTCAATGGCCTGCCCAATCAAAAAGGAGAAGATAAGAAATTAGAAAACTGCCATGATCGAAGAAAGAGAGAGGAAAAGAACCACAACATATGCGGTGGCCACAGCAGCAAAACCACCCCAAGAACAAAAAACCATGGTAAGCATAGATGGAAATATGAGATCAGACCTTGTTTTGTGTATACTACATGCCCACTTCGTAAATATTGCTAAACCAGGAACATACCTAGAAGAGCTGAACAAGATGTGGTTCCCTGAAAACCCCTCTCAAACGACCTATACCGGATTTCCATGACACCCGTAAATGAACCAAGCGAAGAAGAAAAAAAGTGAAGAAGAAACTTCAATCACCAAGGAAGATATGGAAGTAATTGAGCAAATTAAACTCGTCAAATAAAAACTCGAACAGGAAAAAGAGAAAGCAAAAAATAACAACACAGAAAAGTACACCATAAAGATCTATGGGACTCACTCATCACCAATACCACAGGTCAATAACCAGAAGGAAATCATTGAAGGATTAACCAAAAGGAAACTCAAATGGGACTATGACTCAAACTACAACGAAACAGAAATTAATAATGCTTTAAAACAAGGACTCCTAGAAATCTCTCCCAACTCTTGCTTCAATCTTTCATCCGAACAATTTAGGGAAAAACGAACGGGAAACCTCAGGTCACACGCAAATACAAACAAAACCAAGGCTGGAAAAAATGCTAAAAGATAAGATGGATCACAACGTAGAATATATAAAAAATCTAAAGATTTTTACCTTAAATGTTAACGGATGGAGGATCATAAAGCTAACCTACTGCAATATTATTCAAAATATCGACCCGGATATTATTATAATTACTGAATATGGTATAAATATAGAAAATGAATACATACATCAAAATTCCAAACTATACAGTTCTAGCCACAGAACCTACACAAACACGCTATGACGGGACGGCCATAAGGACCAGAAAAGGAATAAAATTCGTGGAGATAAGAGATCTGGAAGAGTCGTACATAGCCATTAAATTAAAAATGAATACAGGGGACCTAGTAGTAGCGGGGGCATACCAACCCCCCCGGCGATCGTACTTACCAACTCCTAATTTCATCTGTATCTTCCGCCGCAAATCATGAGAAATCCTCCTGGGAGACCTGAATACAAGATGCAGATCCTAGGGATATACCGCAGACTTCAACAATAATGGTAAAATCCTGGAACCCCTCCTGAAGCGGCAAATAGTGTAGAGTGAAGGCCCTGACTTTCCCACATACTCGTACATCACGGAGCGGTCTTCAACCACTCCGGATATAATATTAACAAATCCGAACTTTGCCTTCAACACCCATACCACCCCCAGCCCGGCAACACCCTCTGACCATATCGGATTTGTCACAAACATCTCCACCTTACCCATACAAATAGAAATTCCCCAAAGGAAGACACTAACTAGCCAAGACCAATTGGACCGCTTATAAAACCCATCTGGAGGACTTTAACATCGAAACCCTTGAAGACAGCCCCGTAGAGGAAATAGACAATCAATTAAAGAAAATCTCTGACCTCATTATTGAGGCAGACAGACTATTTACCCCCCAAAACTCGCTATAAAACACTCCCAGCCCCACATTTGACCCAAGAAATCAAAGACAAAATGCAAGAAGTTCATCGCATTTACGAATACATCCGTCAACACGGAAGTAATAGGGAAAGATTTGTTCGACTACGAACCCTTAGGAGCCAAACAAATAACCTAATTAGAAGAAGCACAAGCACCACCTGGGATAACTTAATCAGGAAAATGGATATAGACAGGGACCCCAAAAGGTTCTGGAACCAGTATAAAAAACTAAAAGGTTCCGTTCCCCCCAAAAATACACATAAAAGAAGGATCAGTAGAAATAAAAAATGAAATAGAAATTGAGAAGCGCTTCAGAGGTCATTGGTCTAAGATCTTCTCTATTACCCCAGAGGAGAACCTTAACTATGATGTGGCCTACGAACAACTTATAATCAATGAATTAATAGAAAGGGGACCTGAACTCTCACCTTCCATACGGGCCGACGAAACCCAGGAACAGAGGAACGCGGGAAGACCCTTTACCCTAATAGAATTCACATCGGCCATTGCGTCATTCAAACAAAGAACCCCTGGACTTAGTGATATTACCAAGAACCATATCCTAAATGCACGCGCCAACATCAAGCTATCATTACTCAAAGTCTTCAATGCATGTCTAAACACTGGACACTTTCCACCCGCATTGAAAACAGCGAGGATGATATTCCTCCCAAAACCCTGAAAACCCAAAGGCCACATCGAAAATTACACACCAATTTCACTGTTGGTGTTCATAGCTATTAGGGAAACTAATCAACGAGAGCTTACAACACCATCTAGATGAGAACCATCTGCAAAACCACCAGCAACATGGATTCAGGAAACAGCTAGGAACAGACATAGCACTGGCACTCATCACCGAGAAGATTGCGGTCGACCTTGGAAGAGGCAACAGAGTGGACCTAACACTCCGCGATGTTGCCAAGGCTCTTGACAAGGTATGGGTGCCTGGACTAACCTAATCTCGAACCTAATCTGACCCGAATCCTTTGTAGCTATATTAGCGGGAGGAAAGCAAAAATAAGTATAAACAATCTCACTGGCGATGACTTCACCCTCAATGCAGGGGTCCTGTGAGAGGGATGCCTCAGTCCCACGTTATACAATGTCTACACGAAAGACCCCCCCCCAAACCTTTGGCGAAAATACACTCTATATCCAACTAGCAGACGATGTCTCTCAAATCATCGCGAGTGTATGGAAAACCACAAGGGACATTGCACAAAGCACCACTACGGAAATTACAAACGTAAATGATTTTGAGAGAACCCACAAAATTAAGACCGACAACACCAAATTCCAAAACATCCCTATGAGTAGGAGAAAGACGTATCGTGTCACTGCTCACAACATCGAATACCCATATACCTATGGAAGCAAGGCCCTTGGCCTAAAATCACAAGCAATGGGTACAGCACACACGTAAAAGAAAAAAATTCTTTCCCTCCACAGATTTAGGAACCTATCCGTAAATAATAAGAAGTTATACCCATCTCTAGTATGCACTATTTTAACGTATCCCATCATACCAATACACATACTAACCAAGTCTAAAATGCGACAAATCCAAATGGTTCAAAACCAAGCAACCCTATACATTATGAACACTTCCAGAACAGAAGGAATCCAATCCATCGAGCTCCACAATAGAACAAATCTCAAATGAATCAATCAATAACCACACGAACGTTCCCCTAAAATATGGCAGAAACTAGAAGAAAAACTCCCGCGAGGCAAACTAGAAAAAATTAGACTCACTGAACGTGAAAGAAGGACATTACATAGTAGACAACAATTTCAAGGTAGCAGAAAGAAAATACAAGAAGAATTAATACCAATATGCAGCTAAACAATGGAAGAATGATTCCATGAGAGGAGAAAGAAATGAAATAAGTTGAGAAAAATATATAATATTTACTTAGTATTAGATTTAAGAGGAAAAAAAAAGTAAAGTAAGTAAAAGAAACTATATACACAAAGGCTCTTTTGCTCAAACGAAAAATATATTCAAACAAAATAAGTAAAATATAATAAAGCAAATTACAGCGTTTGCCAGGCAGCCTAGTACATATTACCATTAACCTCATCCATACCATTTTGCATCATTACTTCCTCTCTTCATCCATATCATTAACACCACTCATTCATCTTTTACACTATAATTTATAACTATTCTATCTTATACTCTCACATATTCACCACTTTATAATATCCTAATCAATTTCATTCGATTTACTCAGTCTGTTGTGCGCTTGCTCTCTCGCTGCTAATTGGTAAAGGCTATCTCGGGTAAAGGAGGAAAAGTTTAGGGAGGACCTAAAAATACGCCCTTCTCAAGAAAACTTCTAAGAAGAAATATATGCGCTTTTGGGTCTGATTGGAGATTCCTCCTGTTCCTCTTGAGCGAAGTGCTCTCCCCCATGAAGGGGTTGCTCTTCCTTATTACCTCAAACTTACTTCTCACTAGCACTACATAACTTGGTCACCGCCAAGGTTTGAGTTGCAGTTGGTAGTAAGGTATAATGAACCCCTGCAGGAGACCTTCTTAGGGGGCCAGAAAAGGGGGGCTGATTCTCGGTCACGAGCCAGAACCCAACTGTGGACCGCTGTTAGGGCTAGGCCCAGATAGGTAGGGTTGACCAAGGAAAGTGCGAAAGTTGGAAGGTAGACGAGATAGAATTATGACAGATAGAGGGGCTATTCCCACTAGTGGAAACTGGATAAAGTCTCCACGTCTGAAGATCGACAGAAGAATCCCT
The DNA here is from genome assembly GCA_963969495.1 of Ceratothoa steindachneri. Taxonomy (NCBI): domain Eukaryota; kingdom Metazoa; phylum Arthropoda; class Malacostraca; order Isopoda; family Cymothoidae; genus Ceratothoa; species Ceratothoa steindachneri. Next base: position 71,188,970 of record OZ018320.1, read on the forward strand.
CTCTTCAGAAAGGGAACGACTCCCAGGGAAGATAGACCCACTGGACTTTAAAAAGCTTCCCCTAAAACTCATACTCAACAGAAGGAAGGAAAAAATCACCACAAGAAGTAGTGCAATGCATATTTACTGATCTGGAAATACTACTGATCAAATGTATAGAGACACCATCTGGATTCACAGTTATTTGCCCAGAAATTAAAGATGTAGAGCAGCTACTATCATCTGCTGGGAGCATTTCGCTAAGAAAGTTGGATTTGGAAGCAAGAGTACCACCACAAATCACAGCTAACAGAAGTGTCAGCTGCCGAAAAATCGAGTCCTGGGTAAGAGAGCACACATGCCAAGAAATAAAAGAAGAACTACAGAAGAGGCATAAATGACTCAAGATAACAGAGGTAGTCAAATTTAAAGATCACACACACGTTTTCAAGGTCATTTGCGAATCTACCAAAATGGCTTCAAGCATCATCGAACAGGGAGTTCGCGCTTTCAACATGAGAATCACATCCGCCCACATACAAAGAGACGTCTTCACAAGCATACATATATGCTTCAGATGTTATGCGTTGGAGCAACATACGACTCAAAATTGCTCCCCAGAAGACCTAATCATCTGTTCTGAATGTGGAGCTAAAGGCCATTCGTGGCATTGCTGCAACAACACAGATAAAAGATGCATTAACTGCCAAGAGGACACAGAACTATGGCCATGATCTGTCCCAGATGAAGAGAAATTATAAAGAGAAAAGAAACAGAGTCAAACAGAAATAATGCTAACGTAAATAAAAGCTCATACGCAACAATGGCAAAAAGTGACCAACAAGGACCGGCAACATAGATAAATTTGGATGGTACTCTTAACGTGAAAATACTTACTTGTATATTACATGCCCACGTGATGAAAATAGCTAAGCCTGGAAGTTATGCAACAACAGTCAACAGCATGTTACAAGAAAACGGCTTCGAACCGATGAAATTCCCCAAAGAAGTCGACTCATCGGACATTTTTAAAATCAAAGTCTTAGAAAAAACAACACATGAGTTAATCTAAGAGGCGAAAGGAAACCAACAGGCAGCAGAAACAGAAGAGGACACAAACAGCGATGAATCAGAGACTGAAAATACCTCCGACGACACAGACCAAGAGTGCACACGGGTTACTCGCAGGAAAGCCCAAAGAAAGGACAGATCTAAATCCGCAAGTAAAAAGGGTCCATCACCCAGAGATGAATTACCAAAAGGACTCTCAAACTCATTCAGCAGAGGGAGAACCCAGGAGAAACGAAAGAAAAACCAGAAAAAGAAGAAGAAACACCGATAACTTAACAGATAGAACATAAAAAACGGAAAACGAATAAACGAACGGAAAATGGAAAATTGGATTATGGATATTAAAAAATTAAAAATACTACAAATTGACACATGCGGATGGAAAGACAAGGAAATTATGTACGGAAACTTATTCAGAAAGATTGACCCAGATGTTATACTAATATCAGAACATAGAAGAAACACAGAAAACGAGAAATTAAAGATATGGAACTACAATGTTAAAACACAAATCCTTCAGGAGGAAGACACGTCGGAGCTTGCAATAGCTGTCAAGCAAGGATTGCAGTACAAAACAATACAAGGATTGGAGGATGCATATTTAGCTATAGAATTTAGAATGGAATTAAGCAACATCATTGTCGCAACTGGATACCAACCACCCAGGCGCCCCCAATTACCGGTACAAAACTTTACTAAGCTGTTCAACTATAGGATACCGGTCATTTTGATGGGTGATTTAAACGCCCAATGTGGGGCTTCTGGGTACAGAAATACAAATAGAGTCGAAAGACAACTTAACACGCTTATCAATAGACGTATACCTCAAAGACTGGGACCCAATTTCCCTACACAGTTACGAAGAGAACACGCAACAAAACCGGACATCTGCCTGGTTAACTTCAATCTACCCTTTAACTATCTTATAAAACCAGCAGATGTTCCTTGCAGTGACCGCACTGCGACTCTAATGCACATAAACAAGAATCCTATACAAATCTCTTCTGAAGAAATGGAAGGCATACCATAGAGCGGATTGGGATAAGTACAAAGAATTACTTCAGAAGTACGTACTCAGCCCGCTCGGGGAAGCCACTCTAGAGGAAATTGACGGGTAGTTGGATAGGATTAGAGACGAGATTTAAAGGACAGAGAAGGGGGGCGGCCCTATTAACTCGTTTCAAATTATTACAAATTTAGGTGGCCACCAGAAATGGTGGCTTTGAGCGAGGAGATCGGCCGGGAGGCAGAAAATATAAGAAGATTCGGAACATCAAGCGAAGCATACAACGCACTCAGGAGACAGAAAAGAGAACTAATAACACTAATTTATGAAAAACAGAAAAAAAATGGGATCAGCACATCGAGAAAATAGATGTGGAAACATCACCAAGGGAATTTTGGAAACATATCAACAGATTAAAGACAGAGACAGCAAGGGATAAATTGAAAATTAAGGATGCAAGGAACAACATTTTAAAAGATGAGGAAGAAATAGAGGCATTATTTAGAGAGCACTGGAGAAATGTATTCAAAATTACCGAAGAAGAGAACGAGGACTATGCCATTGAATTCGAACATTAGATCGTGGACAGACTCAATCGGGAGGTCGAAAGGACATACCGCTTCCGCTTTGTCGAGGAAAGGAGAAACAACAACGACGGAATAGACTCAATCATTACATCTGAAGAATTAAAAGAAGCAATAAAGAACTTCCAACAGAAAGCCCCAGGCAGATCAGGACTCACCAGATTAAATTACCTTGAAGCCCCCCCGAACATACTGGAGGGAGTGAGAAACGTCTTCAATGCGTGCTTGAACACGAGATACTTTCCTGATGAACTGATAGTGGCGAAAATGATATTCATTCCCAAGGTGGGAAAACCCCCATATCAAGTGGGTAACTACTAGATTAAATCGGTAAGGTATTGTAAAAAATAATTAATAACAGACTGTCCAAATTTCTCGATGATAATGGCCGGAGAAACAGCTGATAATTTAGCTTCATGAAAAACAGAAGCACAGAGATGGCCCTTGGAGTCATCTTTAAAAAGATAGCGAAAGTAAAGAGATAAAAAATGAGCGTAGACATCGTATGCCGGGACGTGTCCAACGCATTCAACAAAGTATGGCAGAGAGATATGCAACTCAAGGTACTCAGATTAGGAATGAACAACAAAATCGAAAGTATTTTATGTGATTATGTAATGGAGAGACGTGCTTATGTGGAAATAGGATGAAATCAGAGAGAAATGATGGTGGACAAAATGACGTCGTATTTAGGGTCAAACCTGCTACTGAGGAGTTCCCAGCACGGCTTCCGAAGGCAACGGTCATGCCTGACGAACATTGTGGAATTCTTCCACTTCGTGTTCAGTGAGCACGATCGGGACAAGGCGGTGGATGTGGTCTACCTAGACTTTCAGAAAGCCTTTGATAAGGTACCACACCGCCGCCTTCTCCGGAAAGTGCGAGCGCTGGGCATAGACGGAAAAATAGCCAGCTGGATCGAGAACTGGCTAAGTGGCAGACGGCAACGGGTGGTGGTGAATGGACAGGCTTCTGAGTGGGTGCCCGTTACTAGTGGGGTGCCTCAAAGTTCTGTCCTAGGACCACTACTATTCATCATCTACGTTGACGACATGGACGGTGACATGATTGCCAAGATTTCCAAATTTGCCGACGATACCAAGCTTGGTATGAACGTTGCAAAAGATGGAAATACTGCCCGCCTGCAGGAAGATCTTGGGAAGATTGGGGAGTGGCCGGACGCGTGTCAAATGCCTTTTAACGTGGGGAAATGCAAAGCGATGCATATCGGCCACAGAAACTCCCAATATCAGTATATCCTTCAGGACACTGCTCTTGACTCGAGTGACACTGAGAAGGACTTGGGTGTTACTATCACGAGCGACCTCAAGTTCTCGAAACAGTGCATTAAGGCAGAGAAGAAAACCCAAAGGATGTTAGGCTACATAAAGTGCCAGTTTGGATACCGTAACAAGGAGATAGTACTTTATCTGTACAACTCCCTCGTTCCACCGCACGTGGAGTATGCCGTACAATTTTGGATTCCTTCGTTTCGAAAGGACATCGCAAGGTTGGAACGCGTACAAGCTAGGGCAACCAAACTGATTCCCTCTATACGACATAAAAGCTATGAGGATAGACTAAGGGAATTAGATCTGTTCTCGCTGGAAACCCGTAGACTGCGTGGTCAGCTCATCGAAGTTTTCAAAATACTTTGAGGGTTCGAAAATGTTGACTACCGGGATATCTTCACACTGAGTGAGAACAGAACGCGCAATCATGGCTTCAAACTTGAACTGAAGCGTTACAACCGCAATGTGTGTGGAAATTTTTTCACCTACAGTATCTGCGGTAAGTGGAACGCACTTTCAGTGGAAGTTGTCAACAGTGAATCTGTTGACCATTTTAAGTCAAGACTAGACAAAGTCTTGAAAAGTGGCCGTTTAGGGGCGCAAAACAATTGAGCAGCCATGTGCCCGCTCGATTGCTAGTCCAAAGGTACCCTCTTTGAATGGACCGTTCTGTCTCCTAGGGTAATTTCTTTCCTTGTAACTCCCTGTAAATGTTCGAGCTCACTGCGGGTTTGCCCCAAGGCGGATGTCTGAGTCCGTCTCTCTATTCAATCTACCCAGCAGATATACCACCATCAATAAATGAGGGCTGCTTGAACATCCAATTTGCCGATGACGTCACCCAGATCATAGTTTTCCCCTACAAGAACGCCCTAATGCAAGCTAAGGTCACTGCAGAAGAAATAAGAAGCATTAATAAATACGGATGTGAGGGAATCCCCACGTGGAAGATCTTTAGCAGAAAGGAACTCCCATGTGCAGCAGAAGGACCGGCTAGGCCTAAAGTGGTAAGCCTAACCCCCCCCCTCCCTTCCACAAGCGGTAGCCTCGAATCGAGTCCCCCACGATTCACCTTTATGCGGACTATAATAGCCCTGCAAGAAGATTCGAGGCCCTTCGACAGTAGAGCTGTTTCCCGCTAACCCCCAACTCCGGGGAGAGCCTCGGACATAAATAACACTCGACTCCCCGGAAGAGACACAGAGTTGAGAAGTCTCGCCAGAACCCCAAAGATTTCCCCATGGTTCCAAGTCAAGTGCTAGCAACAAAGCAAAGTGACAGCTGGACTATTTTGTGTATTTGGAATTAGCCCCATCAAGGAGGTAATTCCACTGAACGATTGCCCCGAGTGATTTTCCCGACTTTTTTCAGCAACTCCTGTCGAAGCCCTCCTCATTTCGGGTAGCCAAAATACTCTCCCCTGGACCGGAAGTTACCGCCCCCCTCCCTTGCTTTTGGAGAACCGTCATTACTCCAGCCTCCCGCTCTGAAGTCCGAGCGGTCTCACCTCACGTACAGAAGACATCCGTAAGCCAACACCCCTTCCCCCCTTCATTTATTGATGTGAGTTTTGCCCTTTAATTCTCTGAGGTAATTTTACCCTTCAATTCTCTTATTAATTTTTTGTGTAAATAAAATTATATTTTTGTACATGTCTCTTTAAATAACCTTGAACTTTTTCATTGTCCATAATTTACCTGATCTCGTTGCACTCTCTTGTTACTCAGCCCGTCTGAACGCGTGGTTTTCCGTCCCTTTTGTCGGTTCGCTTTCAAGTTATTGTTCCTCTCCCATAGATATAATATGGTATTGATATAATGTAATGTCATACCACGACAACGAATAAAAATTGAAAATTAAAACCAACAGGGATAAATATAAAATGGTACCCGTGTACAGGAGGAGCATCTCAGATGTATATGTAGAAGAACAGCGCTACAGATGCGACAAAGAATGTAAGGTGCTTGGACTAACCATTACGAAATCAGGTTATAAAAAGCACGTAACTGAGAGGGTAAATCGAGGGAAGAGCGCCCTGGCATTACTGTCTCACTTTGGCAGATGACTGCTTAGGTCTCCAGCCTTGTCTCCCTACGTGAACTGCTGCCAGATGCGAGGAGGGATTGCCATTAAAATTCGTCATAACTATGCAGAGCGGTTGCCACGGCATAATTGGGGGGGGGGGGGACATTGCAGGAAGCTGGTTTGAGGAGTAGTCCACAGCCGAGAACAATGTCAGAAACAATTCCGGACAAGGGACGGACTGCTACCTCCGCTGCCCAGCGGGGGCTCCTTCCAGGACCATAGAGGGACATACAACCGTCTCTATGGTATGTTGGGATGCGGTCGCGATTAAAACACCTTCAGGGGGGGGGGGCAGCGTTGTCAATATGTCCGCCATGAAATCACCCCCCCGAGAGGATCCCACCCGGAATCATCTCATCCATCGATATCATTCACCTCAAAAGGCAATTCCTTCACCCATCGAGACGGCAGAAAAGCGAGCGAGGATCTCTTCTCTCCAAGGCAAATAAATTAAAAAAAAAGGAAAAACCTAAAATTCTGAAAAACAGAGATTGGTATGTCCCCAGTCAAATACACAACAAATAAGATAAGAGAGAAACTAAAGGAACTCACCTCCTCAAGGGGATGCACACAAGTCAAAATGGCGGACTCCAGTGCCGCAAGAGTCCCGCTGAGAACCATAAGTGGCCTAAAAATAAATGAATAAGGGGAATGTGTATGAAACCTTATTTGTTAGGCTAAATGTTGCGATACTACGCCTAATTGACTCCCCGAAAGGGTATGTCGCTATATGCAAGAAGGAGAAATATATTGAGATCCTCACAAAGGAAGCTGGTACTAAGATCCTGTGGAAAATAAACCTACAGCCCAGTATCCCTTCCCAGATCCAGGCTCACGTAAGTGTTATATGCCGAAGTCTGGACCCGTGGATCGGCCAGCATACAAAAGGTAGAAATCAAAAACGAAATTGACAGAAACCAGTAGTGGGGGGAAAATATAGGCGAGATAGTAAAATTCAGAAAGAGAAGGGACAACACGGAGTACAATCACGTTTTTAAAATTATCTTTGGTGATACCTCGATGGCAACTAAGGCGAAGGAGAGTGAGTTACTGCTATTCAATGCCAAAATAAGCAGGGATCAAATAAAGAGGGAGAAGTTTACCCAGTGAAAATTTGTTTCAGGTGCTTTAAGCTAAAACACCACACCACAAAAGAATGCAAGAGGCAGGAATTAACCTGCTCTAAATGCAGTAGTAAAGGGCATGGCTGGCGGGAATGCCCGGCAGCCGAATAAAAATGCCAAAACTGTAGGCAGAAGCACAGGGCAATGGCTATGACTTGCCTAAATAAGAAAGAGATATTAAATAAGAAAGCAGAGGAGAAAAAGGCAGAAAGAATTAGGAGGGCTAATATCTCCTATGCCCAAGCGGCAAAAGCCATCCCCGCAAGGACCATATAATGTGCCACTCCAAAGACTTATCTGAAGGTTGGTAGCAAAAACTCTACCAAAATCTCACGTGTATTTTGTACACTCACGTGAGGAACCTCACCAACCCGGGCTCTTTCGAACTGAACTTAACCCCATGCTCAAAAAGAATGGACTCAAGGAAATGGGGTTCCCGGACAACCCTCCATCGGGGGACGTCCTGCAACTGCAATACCATCCCGAAGAAGAAGCCCCAGCGACGCCGTTTCCAGCAAATGAAGAAAGAGTGGAATAAAACGAACACCAGGAAACATCACAAGTCCCTCAAAAATCCACAAATAGGAACCCGAGAATAGAGGCCAGAAGAAAACGGCAGATACAGGACAAAAAAGTTGCCAGGAAAATAAAGAAGGCTGAGGGTAATTTCTCAAGCTCTGCATCCTCCTTTGAAGACGAAGAACAGGTTCAACCACAAAAAGAAAATAAGAGATCGAGGAGTAAAAGCAGGGGAAATGCCCCCAACAAACCATGAAATATGATGGAAAAGAACTAAAAATTCAGTTCTACAGAACTGATCTGACCCCATTCCCAGTCAACCCCAACATTAGTGAGATTGTTGAAGGAATAAAGACAGGTCAACTAAAGTATACTTATGATGCGCAGGCGCAGAAAACAACAGTAGACGAATCGCTCATGGCAGCGAAAATAAAACTGCATAGGGACTCTTGCCTCACCATAAGTGAGATAGAGTACGAGAAAATAAAAAACGGGAAAAGGAGACGTGATAAAAAGTAAAGGGAAATACGCACACTCACATAAACTACAAGCACACCAAACAAATAAAACATGGAGAACACAAACAAAATACTAAAAATACTCTCAATAAACGTAAACGGATGGGAAGGGAAATACATTCCCTACGGAAACATATTCCGTACAGTGGATTCCGACCTGGTTCTCATTTCCGAACACGGTGTAAGCATAAAAACTAACACAATAAAAATACCAAATTACACTGTGATCACAAAAAACATATACAAGATCGATAGGAAGGCGCATCCATCGCGATCCGAAGAAACATCACATACAAAACACTACCAGACTTAGAAGAATCATTCGTGGCTGTCAAAATCCCAACCCTGGTGGGAGGCCTAACTGTGGCAGCGGCCTATCAGCTGCTCTGCCGAAACTACCTGCCGATTTCCAACTTCTTTAACATCTTAAACGCGGAAAAATGGCATTGTGATTTGAGACTTAAACGACGGATACAGAGCGTCTGGTTACGGTCGCACCGACCAAAGGGGAAGGAATCTGGAACTACTTTTCGAAAGAGACAGACTCCAGAGAGTAGGATCGGATTTCCCGACCTACCTAAAACATCGGTTGCCAACCAAACCGGACATATTGTTAGCGAACGTTAACTTCCCCTTTAACATAAGCAATGAGCCCAGACCTGTGGTACCGAGCGACCACATCCCGATAATTACAACAATCTCGCTTGCTCTAATTCTCAAGCCCGTCCGACTTAGGAAAAGTTATGCGAAAGCTAACTGGGAGCTATATAGATAGACACTCAGCAAATATCAACCAGATGACCTGGGAGACGCCAATCTCGAAGAGATAGATGAGGTGATAAACTCCATCACTAATCTCCCCATTCAAGCCGATGAAAGATGCCTTCCCAGGATCTCCTATAAAAGCTCCCACAACCTAGGTGGACGAATGAGATGAGGGAAATCGCTCGGGAACATAGATGAATCTACGAGGAAATAGGCAGGACAGGCCTAAATCCGGAAAGGACAGCCATAATAAGACAACTAAGCCTGGAATTAAAACACACACTAACAGAGAAATAGAAGGAGATCTGGAGTTAAATAGATACACAGATCACACGGGCCTTACGGCCCAGACTAAGGTGATATGGCCTTAAATCTACTGCCACTTACACATAGAATAGTAGAAGTAAAGGATAGAAAAGTTTTAGGCACTCCCCACCCTCCACTCCCTCCGGCTAAAGCCGTGGAGTGACATCATTAGTAGGCTGGACAGGGAGGACAGTCCAGTAAGTTTTTGGAACAGCATCCAAAGACTTAGGGGATTGCCCACCAAAACCAGAACATAGATAAATGACGGAAATGAGATCATTGAAGATCCAGAGTCTCTTAAAATAAGATTCAGGACGCTCTGGAAAAATATTTTCGCTATAAGCCCTGAGAAAAACGACGACTTTGACCAGGACTTCGAAGACCAACTGTTCGATGACATCAGCACAGTGATACATAGAACCCACCCCCACACGCAAGTATCTCAGGAAAGAGAGATGATTGGCCACGGGTGCCCAATCACCTTCGAAAAAACCATAAACAACATAAGGTCCTTCAAGCAAAGGGCACCAGGCTGGTCTGAAATCACGAGAAACAACCTCGTGAATGCCCCGAGGCAAATCATACAGGGCCTGGTTAACACCATGATTTCCGCCCTGAATACAGGCTACTTTCCTGACGTGTACAAGATGGCTAAAATCATCTTCATCCCGAAAGAAAACAAGTCCCCAGACCAGGTGGCTAACTATAGCCCGATCTCTCTTCTGGAGATGCACAGCAAGATCTTTGAAAAGATTATAGCTAATAGGCTACAAGCAGAACTGAGCAAGTTAGGAAAGCATAACCCCCAACATCACGGGTTCCGCAGAAAAAAAGGCACAGAAACAGCCCTGGCGCTTCTAACAGAAAAAGTTACCTTTTGCGGATCGAATGGGTACTATGTAGACATTGTGTTGAGGAACGTGCAGAAGGCCTTCGATAAAGTATGGCTGGGAAGACTTAAATACAAGATCCTGAACCTCCAGCTAGACCCAATCCTGAAAAGGATCCTTTGTGACTTTGTCATGGACAGAAGGGCATGTCTCATGATCGAAGGATACAAATGACTTGAATTCGAACTCAAGGCGGGCGTTTCCCAGGGAAGTTGCCTGGGCCCACTGCTTTACTTGGTCTCCGGTGCACAGGGACACGATATATCTGCAATTTGCAGATGACGTCACTCAGATCGTTTCGTGCACGGTGAAGAAAGCAAGAGATCAGGCAATGCGCACAAAAGCAGAAATCAATAACATCAACCAGTTCGAGTGACGAGGGAAGATTAGGACAAATCGGAACAATTTCAAAATCTACCTCACCGGTAAATGATACAAAACCAAAGGAAAACACCAAATCAACGCAGCCTCAACAATAACGAAGACTTCCGTCTGGAGATGCCTTAAGAAAGGCGAAAGCTCACGGCCGAAACTCAAATTAGTGGTAAAAATAAAATGGATCTTCCTCGACTGATCTTTAATATCGAACCAGATACAAAAAACTGCATTCGCCAGTTGGAACGTTCCAAACTAAAATTGATAAAATCAAAATACAACCTGGTCTTTAACAAAACATATATATATATATATATATATATATATATATATATATATATATATATATATATATACATAAATGAGGAATTAAATTTGATGGAGACATTTTTTAATAATTTGAATAATTTGCATGTCTCCATCAAATTCAAATATGAATGGGAATATGATAATAGATTACCCTTTTTAGATGTCCTCATTAATAAAGATCACCATGAATTAAAACTTGACGTTTATAGGAAACCAACCCACTCGAATGCTTATATACATTATTTTTCGTTTCTCGATAATACTGTTAAAAAATCGGTAATTTCTAACCTTTTCCTTAGAGCATACAAAATATGTCATCCTTCCTATTTAGATGAAGAAATTGTCATTATCAGGACCATTTTCTCTAACTTGTATTACCCCGATTGGTTCATATCGTCTGCCCATTTTGCAGCTAGGAAAACATTCTATGGTAATAAGCCTTCCCGCACTAATGACTTCAACAAATGTATAACATTGCCATTTAATAATAAATTAAATAGTTTGAAGGACATATTTGGAAAAGCGGCTATTAATCTAGCCTTTAAATATAATAATTCCTTAAACCAATTGATGATGGCCAGGAAACACAAAGAACATCATAACATAGGAGTATATGCAGTACCATGCAACGATTGCCATAAAGTTTATATAGGGGAAACGGGGAGAAATCTAGACAAGAGATTGTACGAACACAAAAGGGATATTAGAGTGGGCAGCGAAAGTAGTGGAATTTTTAGCCATGTTAGAGACAAGAATCATACGATCGATTTCAATGGAAGTAAAATGTTATTTAAATCGGCTAACTATGTTAAGAGAAGAATCGTAGAATCGAGCTTGATATCGTCAGTTCCTAATTTAAATCTATCTGAGCGTCAATTTTCTTTTAATCCTGTAATAAGATCGCAAATAAATAAAATAGTAAAATGTCAGCCCTTCAATATGTTTAGGCCTACCCCTCCCCTCCCTTATTAGCCACAAGTAGGGGATATGGGGGAAAAAGAGGGGATCTTGTGTTATGCTTTTCTCTTATATATTTTCTGCCCAGTGTCAGTTGAAAAAGGGTGTGAGATACACCGAAACTTTTCTGAATTAAATTGTCTTCGGAGAATGTGGTTTAATTCCTCATCTTTTCTTTCGATATTGCATTAATTTTCATCATATACACACACACACACATATATATATATATATATATATATATATATATATATATATATATATATATATATATATATATATATATATATATATATATATATATATATAAATTTTCAGGTTTCTTCCCTCTATCATAACACCCCTTTTCTTATCTGTTTTCTTGCTAGACTACACCGGACCTTTCGAGTAATAATTGTTCACTTTAATTCCTTTATTGCTGACTGATATTTAGTCGCAAATCGAGGATGTTTTCTGTTAACAGTGAGTGAGAGTCATTACGAAGCGAGGTGGAACTAAAATGAAAGAAGGGAAGTTCAAGTTTCTCTTTTCTCAATTCGAAGAAAAAATATTTAATAAACTAAGTTGAAAATATATGAAATTTACTTATTTTCCTAACATAAGTAATTGACAGAATATATTATTTAAAATATAATGTTATTGTTAGGTATCACGCCCTGTTACATGCATTTATCAGTTAATTGGTTCCAGACAATAAGTCTTTTGTAATAAGTTCTTTGCAGTTTTTAAATATGAGTTGATGTAGCCACATTATTTAACATGGCGACGTAAGTTATAGCAAAGCTGCAAACTACTCACATTATTCAATAAATCTGCTGACGATGGGATCGTCCTCCACGTATTATAAATAACAAGTTTCATGCCTTTAATTTAATTACCTGAAATGTTATTATTTTTATTATTATTACACAAGATGAGACAGGTAGAGCGGGAAGAGTGCAAGCACTATAGAGATTGCAATTAGCAATCCCCGCACACCTGCAACGTCGAAGAGGGAACGATGGTAAGAAGAAAAGGAAGTGGGATAGAAGAACAAACTGGAAAAGATAGGTAAAGAAAAACCTCAAGGCTTCCAGTCATCTATGGATTCAGTTAAATTAAATTGAGTAATAAAATTAAATAAAAATATTGAAAAACAGTTTATAGCAACATTCAAACAAAACAAGATATACTGTATATAGAATATTCAAACAAGAAAAAAAACAAAACAAACCAGGATAATGGCTCATGATGAACACAAGATCTTATTAGCTTTCTTTTTGAAGGCATCTACACTATTCGATGCACCAGTCTCTTCGTTCAAGGAATTCAAAAGATGGACAACACTTGGCAAAAAGCAAGGCTGAAACTGGCTAGTACGGCATCTGATGGACTGAAAACAAAGAGGATGCCGGGCCAAAGCCTGACGAGTGTTTCTCCTTGGTACAAAGCGATTTTGCAATGAAATATACAGCGAGTGATGCGGATTGGATTGTATCTTATAGAGCATGCACACATTGCTGATCTTCCGGAGATGTGCAAGGTTCCATTGGACATTACCGCCACAAAGAAAGCTGGCAGTATAAGAGACTCTGTCAATAAGATGCAAGTGTGAGGTAGCAGCAGACGACCAGCCAGGGGCACAATATTCCGAAGCTGTAAAATAAAGCTTCGGAAGCAAGTGGCGGACACGGAAGCATCATCGAAGGTGGCATAAGCCTTTCTCATGATTCCCAATTTCTGCGAAGCAGTAGTCACAAGAGATCTGATGTGACACTCAAAAGTTAATTTGGAATCAAATTTAACGCCCAAAATGTCCAGTTTTTCCACATCGTTCAATGCTAAACCATCAACATGGAGAGGTTCATGTTGAGGAAAAGGGCTACGAGATCGTGAGATACACATACATTTAGATTTAGCGATGTTAAGCTTCATGTTTCATGTATGGCACCATATAGAAATGCATCGAAGATCTTTATTGAGGGAATTACGAGTAGATAAAATGCTGCGAGAGTGAGGGGAGTCAATAGTCGCGAGCAGAGTTACATCGTTTGCATAACCATATATAATATTTTTTGTAATGCTAAAGAGGTCAGCAGTGTAAATATTGAAGAACAAAGGTCCGAGAACACTGCCCTGCAGAACGACCGAGTGGACAGGATACCAGTCACTGAAGTTGGCATCAACACAAACCCTGTGGGTGCGACCCACCAGGAATTGCTCTAAAATAGATAAAATCTGTCCACCAACACCAATATCTCTTAGCTTCTTCAGCAAGCCATTATGATTTACTCTGTCAAAGGCAGCTGAGAGATCCAGTTGAACTATACGGGCCTCATGCCCCTGGTCTAGTGCTAACTGAATCTTGTGAGAGATCGTAAGAAGTGCATCCGTTGTACCAAGCTTTTTTCGATAAGCAAATTGATTACAAGGGAGAATACCTGATCTCTCAAGAAAGCGGGAAAGGCGAGCTGCAACGAGGTGCTCAAAAACTTTAGAAAGTATTGGTGTAATAGAGATTGGACGATAGTTGGAGGGATCGGGGGAAGGAGTTCTCTTAGGAATAGGCGTAATGTGAGCCACCCTCCAGCACTCGGGGAACGATCCAGATCACATGAGGCATCTAAATACTTCACTCAGTTTTTATTTGCGATTACAGCAGAAGTTTTCCTGAAAAATCAAGGAAACATCTTAAGGGGATCTGTGGCCCAACATGGATCAAGAGCATTGAGTAGCTTCTCCACTTCTTTAGACCGAAATGCAATTTTATTAAGAGTAGGCATAGTGGCCATTTCTTGATTGAAAATTAATTGCTGTCTACTAAGTTTAGAATCAAAGTGCTTCATCAAAAGATCAGCTTTTTCCTTTGGACTCATGATAAGTTGACCGTTCTCAGAGAGCAGTGGGTGAAGTGATGAGCTGCAGCCAAAGACCACTGATTTAAGGGTGGAGCACCATTCATGTGGATCAGTGGCGCTTAACAATTTATCCTTGGCAGAACTCAGATATTCCCTTTCCGAATCATGATAAATCCTCTTTGATTGAGATCTTTCTAGAACATACTCGTTCCAAGATTCTCTTGTGCGTAGCTGAGACCAGTGGCGGTATGCTGCCTGTTTGGCATTCCGAGCAGTTTTGCATTCCACTGTAAACCAGGCTCTATCATTGAACCGGTATGAGATCCTTTTAACAGGGACTCGGTAAGAAATAATACTAAGTATCTGTTCATTGAAAGCGGACATGGCTCAGCACTGCAAAGAATGGCCCCTAATCGGATCCTGAAAACATCATCATAGGACATTATTCCAGTTAACCTTGTTTTTTTAGATAAATCTCCTTCGTAAAAGTATAAGAAGGGACAGGTTGCCTAAGATCAAGTTTGACACTGATGGCAGAGTGATCGGATGTACCTATGGGTGCATTAATTTCTGCTTTAACAATGTCAGGTACATCCGTAAGTACTAAGCCAAGATAGTTACCAGCATGATGAGTAGGGCCGGATACAAACTGTAAACAGCCCGAAACACTAGCAAAATCATATGCTGCACGACCCTGAATATCTGTTGGGGATGCACACTCGAGCCATTCACGATGGTGAGCATTGAAATCACCAACAAAAACAAAAACTGCTTTGCGATCATCAGACTGGATGTTGGTCATGGCTGTTACTAGGCAATCATATATGGTATCATCGCAATCGGGGTTGCGATAAGCGCCCAAAATATAAAAGTTGTGGATTCGGGTACAAATGCGCAAGGCCATTACTTCATGCCAGCCACATTCATAGTTAGTTTTTCTATGAGCGGAGGAACCATCACAAATATAGACGGACATTCCCCGCCGACGATTTTCTGGGTTACGGCGAATAAGCAGGGGCTGACAGAACCCAGGGATCTTTAGCTCAGATTTGTGGCGATAGTCGGAAACCAAAGTTTATGCGCATATAATTATGTCATAGGACCGACTGACAATAATAAGGTTTCTGAGATTCTTGTGTAGCCCTCTTATATTGGAGTAAAGAACTTGACCAGTGTGGCAGAGAGTAGGGCCAGGATTCACATGAATATCACTACAACAAATTAGAAACAGCCAATCGAAAGCAAGAGTCCGAGAGAGGGTTAGGAAAAGGATGGTTGGAATTAGATTATATGCAGTAAGCTATCAATTTAACGTCAACCTTTTCGGCTTTTGGCCTAGAAGAGCTAGTACATACTCTACAGAGGTGACGGGCAGGAGAAGAACCTACTGACATGGGACTGCCATGCTTACACGGGCGTTACCTCACAATAGGTCAAAAAACCTTCCCACCTTCCCTGCTAACGCATGGCGACTAGGATAACTGCCATTACCCAGCCTTATAACCCGATCACCAGCAGGAGCTGCGGAGCTGCGTTGCTGTGACAACGGTCATGATGGGCAGCTTCACCATGGGAGGATTAAAGGAATCAGAGGGGAAGAAGTGAAAAAGAAGAAGAACTGGAGAAATAAAGATAGAGAAGAGATACTCAGATTCACATCAACCTGAGTAAAGAGAAATGAAGTAATGGTGGAAGGTCAGGTGTGTGACTATGGCACCATTGCAAAAATTCACTTCTGAGAAAAAAGACTCGGGAGGTAGAGGACGCCAAGACCCTCACTATGCAAAAGCAACCAGGCGAGAACATCCCAGGTTATACCGCCTGGCATTCGGTCGTTGGACGTACCTTCAGTTAAAGGCAGGGGGGAACACGAGCAGGTAGTACGCCAACAGTTTGGAGGCAGAGGCTAAGTAACCTTATCTTCTATGACTTAAGGTTATATAGTGCGCATACCTTATAGGTCACCTTAATGACCGTTTTAAGAGTTTGAGTAAAAATTGAATGGTCCACCTTTATAAAGGTATGCACAATTTCATCTTTCTGTATAGACGTGACTTCGTCTTCTTTTATTTTGTGGTCATAAATTTCTTGCTAGAACTCGAAGACGCTTTAGATATTTTTCGCTGTCGTTTTCTTGGTTCATTTTTTAAAACCTGATATCGTTTCAGTGTACTCTATTCTTGTGATCCTTCTATCATTGCGTCTATTTATTCACTCCTTTTATTAGCTTGACTCTTTTTTATATGAGAAGGTCTAAGTTCGTGATGGAAAATTCCATCGTCAACGGAACAAATTTTCTCCAACCATTTTTAAGCCTAGTTAAAAAAACATAACAAAAACATTTGAAGATTACATTCATAAATGGTGAAGTTGTTTCCGTAAATCATTCCTCTGCATTATTTAGTAAAACTACTCCTCTGTGTATTTTTTTAATATTCTGAAACATGAAATAATTCTCATTTTTAGAGTTAGAGTATGTTGAATCATTTGTATAAATAGATATGTACGTCCAATTATATGTTGAATGATGCCTATTTTATTGATGTATTGTTATATTAAGCTAATATTTTCGTGCGCGAAATTGTCAGTAAATTAATAAATAAATAAAAGGTTTCTAAGTGTTGTTTTCTTTCAGGTGAGTTAGTTTATTTTGTTTAAGATTATATTTCATTCTTTCTTCTTAGTAGTCTGTAATCACAACCGTTGAAATTATTATAACTTAAAATACGCTTGAATAATTTATAACGAGCTATTGAATTGTCTTTTATTAGAGAAGAAGAATCTTAGGAGTTTCAATGCTTTATTTACAAAAATAAGAACTGTTAGAAATGAATGTAATGATATAAATGAATCACTAATTAAGTAAGCAACACCATAGTTTGAGGTTGCTGAAAATAAACCTCACGTATTTTGAAGAGCCGAAATGGATCGCAATCTCGTTGAATAAAACAGATTACCTGTCCTACAATGGCGTTCAGTACAAGGGGGATCATAAATAAAGTAAATATCGCAAGATGTTAGATAACTAGGTAAGTCGTCAAGCAAGAGAAACATTAAAGAAGGTAGATAAAGATTGGTAAAAGATTAACAAGTCAAGAATTGTTCAATCGAGTCCAGACCTCAGCATTTGTATTTATAACATCAAGGGAAACTTCTATAAAATTATAACATTTGCAAAGTTGTATTTATATTTTTTTTAAAGCAGAGCCAAAGAAGGGGATAATAAAGAGCGCAAGAAAACTTCAACACATTACATTTCTCCGAGATCATAAAAATGCATGTGAATAGGATAGTGAAAGATTTTAATATATATATAAATATAAGCTAATCTGTTTTAAGTATTGAGATCGCTGCAAGTAGTTTGAAAATTAACTTTGTATTTATCTACAGGCTACTAACACAAGCAAGAAATGAAGATAATATTCTTTTGGATACACTTTCGAATCTCAGAATCTTATTAGGCAAAGCATAGCATTCAATGCGGATATTTTAATTTCACGAACGTAAATTTCCACAGCGACAGACTGTGAAGGATGGCGTTTTGTGGATATTTTTAATTATCACTTAGTCGAGAATGTAAACGTCGAAGAAAAATTGGGAAGCAGCGATCATTGAATCATTCGTTTTAATATATGTAAATATTCATATGATTTTAAATGATAACTGTCAATCCATGCCTGACTTTAAAAGTTGTAACTTTAATCTTTTCTGTGATCTCTGGAACGTTTGATTAGGATGAGATTTTACATGCTAGCAAAACACAGGAAATGTGTTATATTTTGCAATTAATTTTTTGCCATTAACAATTAGTTCATTCGTTACAAACAAAAGGTTTCTACTAAATATAGACAGTTATCCTGATAAAATAGTGAACTTAAAGAATGTTTAGGTGAACGTAACCGTTGTTATAAAATTGTAAACGATAGTAAGACAATGATAACCGGGGCAATTATTAGTGTTATCGTGGGCTTAGGAAATGTAATATAAGGAAGCCTTAAAAGAAATATGAAAATGAATTAGCAATATGGTCTAAATAAGCAGCTCAGATATTTTATAGATACGCGAATAATCGAAAATCAAATCAAGGAATGCAATGGTCCCTTTTAGGATTATGATGGTCGACTGATGACCCAGCCTATCTAGTTTGAGCATTGAATGAAAATTTAGCAAATGTTGTCACAGTCAAAGACGCGCCAAATTTACTGCTATTCCGGGTGTAATTAACTTTGATAATGGTAAGGTTATTTACAATTCAGGTAACCTCAAAGAAATAAGCCACTATAGAGATAAATAAAATAAAAATATATAAAGCACCTGCTTCTGGTAAAATCTACCCAATTTATTTTTAGAAATTAGGAAATTAGTTTGGAAAACACCTTTGAATCATTTTTATTCGAGCAACCAATTAGTGAGTTTAAAACTAATCCTAATCAGTATCGACCCATTTCACTTACTTATGTTGTAGAAAAGCTCCATTAGTCTATCATTACAGAGAATAGCTTTAAGCTCCAGCTGGCTTTTTTTTCACGAAATGTTCACAACCTACGACCAACCTAAAGCTGTCGGTATAGTTTAGAAAGATTTTCAATAGGCGTTTGATATTGCAACACATAAAAAAGTGTTTAAAAAGTTAAAGCTCATGGATTAGGGCGGAATGTACTTAAATGGATTGAAAAAGGGATAGCTTACCGAAGACTGAGTGGTGATTAATGGGATTAACATCAGCTGGCAATGGGTCACTCGTAGCATAATTCAGAGATTCTTTATTGGGCAATTATTGTTTATAATCTAAGTAATTACCTCGGTAATAGTGTATTATCCTAAATTTCGAAGATATAATGAACTGAAAAATGGCAGATGAGATTTAACATAGATAAATGTAAAGCAATGCGCCTAAGTTACCAAAATTCCCAGCAGGTGTACAACATGTGTGGTCATAACTAAATGCGGTTACTTCTGAGCAATGGGGACAACTAGGAAATTTACATTTGAATCAAAATATATTATTCTTGCGGTATATAAGGAACGTGTTTGGCCTCATTTAAAGTACGTAGTTAAATTTTGCTCTCCTCATATGCAAAAGAACATAGCAAACCTTAAAGTACAAACTAAAAACTCCTGGACACTGGGCAGAACCGTTCCGAAGCTTGAAGAAGAAGGAACCGTCTACACTCAAAACTCTCATCAAACTCTGGGCCTCAGCCGGACGGAGAACTTCTGAAGTGTGCGGCACCGTGAACGACTCCTCGCAAGTAAGGTTCTCGCCCGCGTTCTCCGGCCAAGGTAAGCTTTTATACCCCTTTTGTCGCATTGGTTCTGCGAGTTCCCTCGAATTCCCATCAAACTCCCTCTCCCCTTTGCCCCTAACTCTCGCCTAAATTCATTTAACCTTCGGTCCTTCAAACTCTTAACCTTCTATCAATTTCGGAACCATCAAACATCTTTCAAACTCTCTTCAAACTCTCAAGCTACCTTGAACTAAACTCTAACTAACGATGGCATTCGGAACTAAACATCGTTTCGAATAAGTTCTCTGGAGAGATCACTATAACTTTCCAAATCAATTGGATACTAACGTCTCTCACTTAAGTGACACCACCTTGCTTAGCCCCGCCCTGCTTTCGGGGTAATAATTCTAACAACAACATTGGAAAGTTATAGTTCATTTTCATTAGTTATTCTAAGGGAAATTCCGATTGATTTGGAGAAGTCTATCTTCCCTGAGATACCCTCGTTGGATTACCTTTTTGCTTAACCGAGCTTCCCCTTTTCTTTTCAAACGCAAAATGGCCGAAAATCCTCAAATTGCCATTTCGGATGAAATTGAATCCCACATCTAAGTCTTGGTCAGAAATAGAGCGTTGTTTGAATTAAAATCAACGTGATCTTTAATAAAATTAGCTCTGATTTAGAAGAGACGGAAGTCATTGCCCCCGATGTTTTGAAAACAAAGATTGATACGGTCAAGTCCCACTTTGCTTCCGTGAATGATTTAGATAGTCAGATTCTTGACGCTTGCGAATCCCTCTGCGCAGATGGAGGGGACGAATCAATGGTAGAGAGAGAGCTTTTCGCTCAGGTCGAATACGATCTTGATTTTAAATCTAAATTAAATGAGTTTTCGATGAATAGGAAATATCCGCCCCCTCAGGTCTCCTCGGAGTCTAACGTTAAATTCTCGGATCTCAAAGAGATTTGGGGCCACTTGGGCAAATCCGTTTTACCGTGCATCGCCTTTCATGGTACAACAGATTAACTTAATTATCATTCCTTTATATCACAATTTGAAAACCTTGTTGGTTCCAGGAGCAATCTTTCTTCGGCCACCAAACTTGAGTATTTAAATGGTATCTTTAAGATAACGCGTACTCCATAGTCAAGCATCTGGGAAGTACAGATGCCAATTACGGGGTTGCTTTAAAGTTATTCGAAAGGGAATTCCTCGACAAAAACGCGGTTATCGATTCGAATTTGTCTAGGATCTTAAACTCCGAGACTATCCCCGACTCGAGTCTTCACAAACTATCAGTAATCCTCAATGAAATCCGGGCCATCTTGTACGAATTGAAAGGATTTGAGATTGATTTTTTTCAAGGAAGACAGCGCTGGAAATATCGTGATATCCCATGTAAATTATAGTAAATTACCCTCAAACTTTAAAAAAACAGCTAAGGTTGACTACAAAGACTGACTATTCTTCCCTTGCACAAATCTTAGACAACTATAGCAGTATAATTAGAGGCCTCGAAAAATTGAGGTGCTTTTCGGGCCCCGGCAATGAGAGTTACCTCCGAGGAAGTGCTGAACATTACTCTTCTCGACCTCCTGCTTTCAAAACTGCTTATAACTCTCAGTACCCCTTCTCTCAGCCTCCACTATCTGTAAAAACTTTTAAAACTAATATTTTGACCCCTCTCGGCGGAGAGGCGTCATTTTCAAAGAGCAAGTCTAAACCCAATCATAATATCAAAACTCAAACTTCGAATTCACTCCTCCCTTTAAACTTAAACTCAAACTCCCTCTTTTCTAAGTGCAGGTTGTGAACAGGAACTCACAACATGGTGAATTGTTACGTATACGAAAGCCCTGATAGTAAGATTCAACGTTGGTTAGAACTAAGCCTGTGCTCCCGTTGTTCTTCCACGCGACATCCCCCAGAATCGTGCCCCACGCTCAAACGCTTCCTTTCCTACCCGTGTAAGTTTTTCCAGGAGAAAACGCACAGGAGAAAACCCATCCCTGTCAAACGCGATGTAAATTTGTGACTAAACCTAGGCAGATTATGACTCTAGAGTCGGATGTGGAAGAAGCCAAAGGTTCCCTTAATTCAAAACTTTATTCAGATTCCCTACTTCCTACTCTGACCGGGTATCTAGGATTGGGGAGTACATTCTGGCCTGTGCCTTGCTTACTCGATCTAGCGAGCCAAAGGTCGTACATCTCTGAATCCGTAGCTTCCCAAATGGCTGCCAACCTGGAGGAATTACCCTCGTATTCTTGTACGATCAAAACATTCACCGGGTCAAAAATCACACCCATAGGGGAATTGGAGACGATCTTTCGCTTCGGATCTCTCCAAATGTCGATCAAATTCTTGGTCGATTCCAATTTAAACATGGATTTTGCGGTAAAAGGAGTCGGAGGTGCAATTCTGGTCCTGAGGAAAAAGGACAGCCCACTGACTGACAAGGCCTTTTCCCGACCCTTATTTCAAAGGGATAGATTAACGGGAATAGGGTGTCTGCTAAGGGTTGACGCCATACAAAATCTGAAGTTCTCAAATAGGCATTGCATGAGGGGGTCATCTCTGGAGACGCAGAAGTGCCTGATACTTACGGAAGTATCAACCGAAGAAGCGATACCCCAATATTAGGGGGTCAGTCGTGGTACCCCCTGCCCCAGGCCGCCATGCTTCAGAAAACAGCCATTGATCCTTAGTTGGTTGTAATTACCAATTCACGGGTGGGCTGGCCCATTGAGGAGCACTTCACTCCAAATAACTACAACCCTTCCCCCCACACACACCACCACTTAAAAGACTCGTACACGGATAATAGTAATTTCCTTCTAGATGGTAATCCGATGGGGGGGGAGGGGGCTCCACTGATTCCGAGAACGAGGTGGGGAACGAAGTTGGAAATGAGGTTAATTTGCCCCAAGGGCCTAATTTTGAACCGGAGGCTGACGAAATCTTCGAACATGTCAACTGTGCCCTTAGTCCGTCGCCTTCTTATTTCCACTCTTTGAATTTCCCAAAAATCGGAACTTGAATTAGATTTGGGCCTAGAGTATCTGTTTTCACTAGAATCTCTCGAGTTAAAGGATGCCGATGCAGGATCGATCGACAAATCTAAAATTAAACAGTTCAAAAGGTCGATAGAGCTTAGGAATGGGAGGTATTTCGTTGATTTGCCCTGGTTCGTCGATTTACTTTCCCAAGTTCCATCCAATTTCAAAATTGCCTTGGCAACGGTGAAGCGTGTTAAAGAGAGTTTAGAGAAGCAGGGACTAGATCAAGCATATAGCAAAGTGTTTCAAAACCAATTAGAGGAAGGAATTGTGCAAGAAATCGCGGTTGAACCCAAAGGCTATCCCCTCTATAATTGGATACCCCATCGCCCTGTAATAAAAACTGCTCTTTAGACTACCACGTAGATACGACCTGGGTTTAATTGCTCTCTGAAATGTGGTCAGGCGCCTTCTCTAAACGAGGCTTCCTTCGGATGAGTAAATTTAATTGCTTCTCTGTTTTCCTTTCTTTGTAGATTTCGCTCTAACAAATTTGTTATACTCTCCGACATTAAACAAGCCTTGCTTCAAATTCGATTAAAGTCAGAGAGCGACAAGAATCGTTTCTGTTTTTTTGGCTTAAAGAAGGCAGACTCGTTTCTTATCATACAAGTCGCTCGTCTTCGGTCTAACCTGCTTCCCCTTTGTGTTAAATTTAATTTTAAAACATCATTTCGAGAGCTTCCCTGATGACTGTTAGACTAAAGTTTTAAATAATTAATTTTATGTCGATAATTTTGTGTATACTAACTTGGATGCTGACTTCCTCAAAGAAATGTACTCTCGCTCCAATGAAAGGTTTGCTCAAGAGGGGGTTCGAGCTCCGATCCTGGAATACAAATCTTCGACACTTAAAAATCGTTTTCAAAGCCGAGAAGACATCCGAAAACTATAACTGCGGAGTCAAAAGAGTCTGGGGATACAATTACTAAGTAAACAGTAATTTAATGGGTTAAATTGACTCTAAATTCGATACAATCGCTAAAACCAATTGTAATGGTTTCTTAATTACGAGTTTTTAACCCCCTTGGATTATATTTTGCAGTTGTTATGCGTGGTAGACTGCTCATGAGAAGCCATGGTCCCGTAGGTTGGATTGAGATAGTCCGATTTCAAGCCTCGATGTCGCTACTTGGGGAAAAAACTTTGCTCCAATTTGGTGAAGTTGCTGGAAGTGAAAATTCCACGATATGCCGTTGGAGATGACGGTAGGGCAGAGCTTAAAATATTTTGTGATGCGAGAATGTCTTGCTCCGGATTCTCAATATATTCTGCTTTCTAAAATTGGTCTAATTTAATCATGTCAAAGTCAAAGATCTGCCCATTTTCTGAGAGAACACTACCCTCACTCGAACTCATGAGTGTGGTTCTTGCTTTCAAGACCTTAACCTCTTTTATTGAGTCTTTCTTACACCCCTTTAAATCCGTTGAAATACTGGTCGACTCTCAGATCGTCCCCTCTTGGCTTTTAAGCGATGTTCGCAAATCAAAGAACAAATAAGTTTTTGTGAAAAACGGCCTGCAGGATATAGATCAAATTAAAAAACTCACTCGCAGATTCAAAACGCCCATTTTTTTTATAATTACGTTAACACTTTGGAAAACTCCGCTGACTTAATAACGCGGGGCGTCTCTCTTAAGGAATTTAGCTCCAAATTAAAACTTTGGCTTCATGGACCGGCGTGGCTTACACTCCTAAACGGCAGTGGCCCCAACCGGATTTAAAATGCTTGGCGCAACAAAATAGAAACCCCATATCCACCCTCATCACCACTCGAGAGGAAATCGAGCCTCTCTTTGACATAAAAAGGTTTTCGGATTTGAACAAATTATATAGAGTCACCCGTCTTGTGTTAAAATTCGTCTTCCCCCTCCAAAAAAAACAAACGATGTCAATCTTAACTATGCATATCGTTTTTATTGACTTTC
Source organism: Ceratothoa steindachneri (assembly GCA_963969495.1). Lineage (NCBI taxonomy): Eukaryota > Metazoa > Arthropoda > Malacostraca > Isopoda > Cymothoidae > Ceratothoa > Ceratothoa steindachneri. The sequence continues at coordinate 71,213,805 of OZ018320.1, forward strand.
TATCATGCAACTCGAAAGCTTTCCGGTAGAAAACTACTTTTTAGAGGCTGGTTCTAATCAAAGGGGAAATATAATACCACCTCTCGTGAGAGATCTCGATCTTTTCCTGGACCGACACCGTCTCATTAGAAGCAAGGGTTGGATTTTGAAATCTACCTTTTACGACTACGACGTCGTTTACCCCGTATTGTTGGGAAAGAATCGCTATCTAACTCGTCTAATCATTCAAAACTTTCATTTGAAATGCAAGCATCTGGGGATTGACTCCACTCTTACACGCCCTAGGAGCGAAGGATTTGGGGTTCCCTTCCTCCGCCAAACTGTTAAAAAAAAATTATTAGCGATTGCTTTATCTGCAAAAAGTTTAATTCTTTTGTTTTTAATTACCTTAAAAGGGCCAATTTCACGAAGGCTCAGATGGACCTAGTTAAACCTTTCAAACACACCAGTGTCGACTTTACTGGACATTTTTTTATGTAAAGAATTTGAGCTGTCTCAATGTCAAGGTATATCTTCTTATCTTTACCTGTCTGAACGTGAGAGCGTGGCACATAGAAGTTGTACCCGATTTTTCCACCTCTCAGTTCATTAAAGCCTTTCAGCGGTTTTCAAATCTTTACGGGGTACCTGATTATATTTACAGGGATAATGCTAAAGGTTTCGTAAAAGGGGGTCATGTTCTCAATGAAACCTTGGTGTCTAATGAATTCCAAGCTCACTTACTTTCTAGTAACATCAAGCACCTTACCATCCTAGTTTATTCAGGGTGGATCGAGAGTTGTCGGGAAAGATTAATAGGTGTGATCAAATCATACCTTTACAAAACCATGGGTCGAGCCACTCTAGACTACATTGACTTTCTCACCCTTATATCTTCGATTCAAAACTCTGTGAACGAGCGCCTTCTCACCTTCTGATCTTCAGAGATAAATCTTCCCCCTCTCACCCCCAACTCCTTCCTTAAGCTGCATGATAATTCGAGTCTCACTTTCAAGCATTCAGACAAGGATGATCCAATTTGGACTCCGGACTCAAACCCTCACGATCAACTCAACGCATCCTTCCAACGCATACCTGAAAATTCGAAGCTTTCAGAGACAGTTGGTTTCATTTGTACCTTTTGAGTTTGCGGGAACTAGGAAAAGATCTCTACCACAGTTCCTGGGCGAATCGAGTGAAGGTGGGGGATGTGGTTTTTATACAATGTTCCTTAAAGACGAGACCATTTTGGCAAATGGGGCGCGTCCTTGAACTTTTCCCAGGAGAAGATAATAAGGTCCGAATAGTTAAATTGCAGAGAGGCGACGGTCATATCCTGCAGTACCGAATCAAACATCTGTATTCACTCGAACTATCTGTCATCCATTCCAGATCCTCGGATTCGAACCACCGCTCGGCAACTGCATGTAACGAGCAGATACACAAATGATCCGACCTGACTCAAGGTGAACCTCTCGTGGATTCGAATCGGCGTTAGAGAGCAGCACCGAGTTTGGTTAAGGAGAGGATTCTAAAGTTTGCTGCTTAGTCGTTAGGTTCACTGCCCATCATCTAACTCCCGTTTAAATATATGACCAAGTAAAATGCTTGATCTCCCCTAATTTCTTCTGAAGAAATTAATTTTAAACACATGATCTCTAATACTTGATCGTTTCAAAACGTCATTAAACTCGTGATCAAGTCTGACACTTGAATTATACACTCATAAGAAGGGGATTTTTTTGAGTATTTGAATAATAATTTCATCTTAGTTTGGTTATGACTTGTTTTTTTATCAAAGTTATTTCTAATAATTCTTTTATAATATCAAAAAACAAAATGGTGAAGTTCAGAAATAAATATAAGTATCGAAATTTTGTGATTTTTATAAAACCCAAAGAATTACAAATGGTAAAGTTCCTAAAATTTATTTTTATATATCTTCATCTATAACTATATTTTAGCAACGTGATTTTTTGAAAAGGGGGGAAATTTAGTTTAGAGTTCCTTTGTAAATTATTAGAATTGGCGAAGTTCAGAAAATTTTTAAAAATTTAACCATGGCTGCTTTTTTTAGATTTTAAATTTTAATCTTAGTAGCGAAGCGCAAGCTACCCCGCCATTGCCTGGTTTATATATAACGAAACAAGCAACTTTTCAAACCTTATACCTCTTATACTTCCTTCTCATTTCAATACTATTGCCCCCACCCTATCACTGTTGTACACCACTATCTCTTACACACACCTATTTTACCACTTCCCAACAGATTCAGATTCAGACAAAAAATTGACTGATTGAAAATCCACGCTTTCCCTTCTTTGGGAATCCTGCTTCTTTTAGTTACTCCTTATTACCTAAAAGATAGGTACCATTGTGGTTTTCGTGTATATTACCTCCCATTAAATAGTAATTGAAGCTAATGGGACTAATACAATACGTCAATGAATAATAATCCTGTGTTATTTATATTAAATTAATGGTAACTAATTTTTGCGTAACATTTTTTGTTGATTTCTGCATATTTTGAACACTTAAAATTCTCCAACTGGTGCATCTTCGCACTACCATGTGTACAAGCACGAATCTGTACCCCTCGAATTATTATTCCTGGCCTTTCGGTCTGAAGAATCGTTTAGATCTGTAGAAACCAGCGCGGACCGGCTAAATTCCGCTCGCCTTCACCGCTCAAACGAAACTCTTAGTTGAGTCCCGAAGGAATAACGGTTGTGTATCCGCAGACTGGTTACAGTTTCAATGGATCGGATGAACGCAACGGTTTCCTCTGCTCTTCTTGCTGCATTTTTGTTCATTCAATATTCATTTCCTCCACCTTCTCTTCTCTTCACCTTTATTTCACACCGTCATGGATTTAACTTAGATAATTGGCTTGGTCCCTATTTTCTACCAGGCTGTCAATCAATAATGATATTTTAGTGTCACCTGTAGGTAGGGAATTTCTGGAATTGAGATTAGTTGTTAAAAAAGTACCTGACACCCTTAATCACCTTTCCCCACTCATGGCTCCCCGATTGGAATTTCGAAGGCCAGTAAAATACGCACATCCTTTTTCAGAATATTCGACCAACTCTTAATTATTAGGGTGCCTGGAATGGCATTAAACACTCCTAGAGATGTCAGTCATAACTAATATTACTATCTTCGTCCCTACTTCTATTTTTCATGTCCAACCCCTCTCCTCTCTTTATTACATCCACTTAACATCTTGCCTCTATAAAAAAGGGAGAGGAAATATTGTCTCCCCGCCCCCCCTTCCTTCCCCCAAACATCAGAAAAATGTTTTTCAGACGTATCCCTTTGCTCCAATATTTATATATATAGTGATAAGTTAATATGGCGCTTGATGCTTTAAAAATAAATTTATTAATCTTTTTCATGAAAATCATTAAAGTTTAATTGTTTTAAGGGTATTTCCCCACCAAAGACAGTCAATCACCCTCTTTCAATTGAAAACTACATGATTTTGGGTGGGAATACGCAGGTGTGGAACCGGAGATCATATTAGCTAAGAAAGGGTGAGGGATACTTTTATTAAAGCCCAAAAGCAACGCAATCGAAAAGCGAGGAAAAGGACAGGAAGAGAATAAATCAATTAAAAATAAGAGTGAGAAAAAAAGAAAGAAAGAGAAATCGATAAATTAATAGATCAAGGAGAAGGAGAAGGAGGGGCAGAGGGAGAAAGAAAGAAAGGGAAGGGGAGAGGAAGAGAGAGAGAGAGAGAGAGAGAGAGAGAGAGAGAGAGAGAGAGAGAGAGAGAGAGAGAGAGAGAGAGATATTACATCGAGATTACATCGAAAGTCTGGTAGCAACAGATCTACTGATCCTCACTAGGCTACCAGAACGATTATGGATCAAAAAAGCTCTATGAAACGGCAAAGTAAAGGCGAGGCATGAAAGATTTGCTCAAGTAGATTGCAACTTTATTAGTTACTATTTTTCATCACCCTTTTTTTATCTACTGCAAAACGAGTCTGGGTTAGGTTTTGTCATCATCCATTTATCAAATTTGGCTTTAAATGAAACTATACTAGCTGCGTTAACAATAGCATCTGGTAGATTATTTCAGATTCTTATGGTTCTGTTGAAGAAGAAGAATTTCGTTTCGTCTGCCCGTAAGTGACTTCCATCAAGCTTAAGGTTGTGGCCACGCGTTGATTCATTTGATAGAAATATTAGAAATTTTGATTTGTTTACATTTTCAAAACCATGAACGATTTTAAATAACTCAATCCTATCCCCGCGTATGCGTCTCTGTCTAAGAGAGAATAGATTTAGAGCTTTAAGACTGTCTTGCTAATTATTTGTTCGCAAATGAGGAATCATATTGGTCATCCGATGCTGGACTCTCTCTAGCCTTTCTGTGTCGCACTCGAGATGTGGTGACCAAAACTGCATGCAATATTCCAAATGTGGCCTAACAAGTGCATTATAAAGTGTTAGAATACATCTTTTAGACTTGTTTTGAAATGTAAACAATGCCTCCATGCATTGTTTACTTGATTTAAGGTCGCTGGAAATTTTTACACCCAGATCTTTTTCTACGGTGACGTTTGGTATGTCGGTTCCGCCTAGTTTGTGGTTAGTTCTCGCGTTGTTTTTACCAATATGGAGGGACCTGCACTTTGTGACGTTAAAATTCATTTGCCATTTACTCGCCCATTCAACCAATTTGTTTCTGTCATCTTGAATCAGTGCACGGTCTTCGGAAGTTTTTGCACGGCCGCCAATTTTGGTATCATCTGCAGACATTGATAACTTGTTAATTATTCCGATGTCTATGTCATTAATGTATATGAGGAAGAGTACTGATCCAGGCACCGATCCCTGCGGCACGCCACTTGTTAGTTGAATATAGCTGGAAGGGCTGCCACAAATTACTACTCTTTGACTTCTATTACTAAGCCAGTCTTCTATCCATTTAACTACTTTCCCTCCGATACCATTAGCTTTGATTTTGGCAATCAATCATTTGTGTGGTACCTTATCGAATGCCTTCTGAAAATCGAAATACACAATATCGGCAGCTCGGTCTTCATCATATATTTTGAATATGTCGTGAAAGAAATCAAGCAAGTTTGTCAAGCATGATCGTTTTCGACGAAATCCATGCTGAGAATCTTTTATAAGGTTTTTCGTTTCCATGTGATCTACAATTTTTTTTTCTCATTATTCTTTCAAATAGTTTTCCAAATACTGAGGTTAAACTAATAGGGTGGTAGTTTTTGGCACGGGAGCGGTCTCCCTTTTTGAATATTGGTGTAACATTTGCTATTTTCCAATCTTTTGGTACAACACACGTTTCTAAACTTTTTATTGAATATATGTGTCAGTGGGATAGTGATTGCTTCGCGTATTTCATATAAAACGCGAGACTGAATACCGTCTGGACCAGGAGAACTATTTACGTTAATTGTTTTCAGGCCTTCTCTGACTTCGTTTTCAGAAATACAAAAGTCATTCAAATGTTCATTGCTGTCGAACAATTCCACTGGAACTGGAACGTTGCTCTCATCTTCAGCAGCAAACACAGAAGCAAAAGAATTATTAAGAATTTGGGCCATCTCTTCATTATCATCCACAGTGTCGTTATGTTGAGAGAGGAACGGGCCAATCGATGGAAGGTTGTCTTTTTACTACTATTCACATAGCTGAAAAATAACTTAGGATTGGTTTTTACTTACTGAGCGATAGATTCTTCTGTTTTCTTTGAGGATTTTATCAGTTTCTTCGTTTCTTTTCTTAACTTTTTAAAGTTATTTTCATCTACAGTTGATTTTGTTCTCTGAAATCTTGTGTCTGCGGCTTTCTTTTGTCTAAGAGCTCTTTGAATTTCTCTGGTGAACCATCTTGGCTTTGCAGTTGCAGCTTTTTGCTTCCTTCTTTGTGGGATGTATCTTGAGCAGTTTGTATTAATTGTAGACAAAAAATCATTCCAGCATTCTTGGGGATTATCGCTAGTAGTTAGGGCTGACCAATCCTGGTTTTTTAATTCCTTAACCATTAGGTCGCATTTGGAGTTAGCGAAATGCGATTTGAGGGAAGCATCGCTACCGTTTTTGTTGTAATTAGCATTTATGTTGAAGTTTACTTTAAATTCTACATATCTGTGGTCGCTGCTTGGGAAAAAGTAACCGAAAATAAGGTTGATTACCATATTAGGGTCGGAGATTAATACTAAGTCAAGAATATTCGGGTCTCGTGTAGGCACGTCTACTACTTGGTAACAGAGACCACTCAGAAGGCCTTGGTAGAGAGTATTTCCAGAGGGTGTAGAAAGTGGTTCACTCCAGTTTTTGCAGGGTAAGTTAAAATCTCGTAAAATTAAAGAGTTGTGCCTACAAGCTATATCATTTATAATCTCACCTAAATTTATATCAACTTCTACGACCTGCTACGGGGGCCTATAGAAGGCGAATAGTAGCAAACTATTCCTACATATATCTGTGATTTCGACAAAAACTGCATTAATGGTTTTAGGAATTTCAAAAACTCTTTGGAGTGGGGAAAGTGATAATTTCACATATAAAATAACTCCTCCACCAGCGCCTACTAGTCTATTATTATAGAACATGGAATATCCTGAGATTTGAAATTCTGCCTCAAAGTCTTTACTTGAGAAATTTAGGCTCGATTCTGTGACAGGAATTATATCATATTTGCTGGCCTGGTTTAAGGCCACAAAGTCATCGAAGTTGTTTCTCAGACTTCTCGCGTTTAGTAGGACACAGGACAGGTGCTGATGGTTGCTAGTATGGAAATAATTATATATTTTTTTAGTGAGTGAAATCTCTTTAGAATCTTAAAATTGATGATTGCCTCTGTAAATAATCGTGACAACCTTGTTGAACCCATAGTGTTGAGGTGGAGTCCATCTGGAAGAAAAAGTTTCTTTTTATTATAAAAGTCGTTCCAGAAAGAGAGAGAGAGAGAGGGAGAAAGAGAGAGAGGGAGAAGAGAGAGAGAGAGGGAGAGAGAGAGAAGAGAGAGAGCGAAAGAGAGAGAGAGAGAGAAAGATAGTAGAAGGAGTCACAAGGAACAGTAGTATATCAAAGGACATTGCTGAGCATACCGTGCAGGTACTACTTTGGAAAAGCCCTAACCTACAGCATAAGAGAAAGTGTAGCACAGATGAAGGCTCTCTCCTTTTATGTATCTACTTGCTTCTAAACTATACGGATACTATAATCTATACCAATATGGTACCATCTAGGTCAAGGTGTGGATTATCTTGTCAAGTCGAGATTTGAATTGTAATTCCAGTTTGTAACCGTGGTTACATGTAGCATTTGCTCTCAACGTGAACAGCCTTCTGTGATCAATGTTTTCAATTCTTCATATTATCTTAAAAGTTTCAATCAGCTTGCCTCTTAACTGGCGCTTCTCCAAGGAGAACATCTCCAGTTCTCGTAGCCGATGCTCATAACTTTTATGTCTAAGGGAAAGGATCGATTAGTGTCACTGGCTTGTACCCTTTCCAGCCATTCAATGCCCTTCCGTGGGGTTGGGGACCATAATTGAACGGCGTATTGAAGGTGTGACCGGACTAGAGAGTTGTACAAGGCGAGAACAATCTGCTTATTTCGGAAGCGAAACTGTCTTTTTATGTGCCTCAGCATTTGCTGTGCCCTCTTTTCCACCTTGAGGCACTGCTTTGAGAACTTTAGGTCACTCCTAATTAGCACGCCTAAATCTTTCTCAGTGTCAGTGATATCTAGTTGTTTGCCTAGCAAAGAGTAGTTTCCCAGGTATTAGTATGGCCGATGTGTATTACCTTGCACTTGTCAAGGTTAAATGGCATCTGACACCTCTCGGACTACTCACCTATCCTGAGAAGGCTATTTCACAGGCGTTACATTCCTTCTCGCGATCTAACACTACCTTCTAACTTGTTATCGTCGGCGAACTTGGCTAGCGAGCATAGTAGTCCTTCGTGAATATCCTTGGTGTTGACGATGAACAATAGAGGCCCAAGTACTGAGCCCTGGAGCACCCCGCTAATGACCGGTACCACAACCTGCTTATTGAAAGTTCAGGTATAAGATATCCAAAGCTCGAATACGGTTATACTCACTAAAAATACTATGGGAAAATTCTATTAGATTAGCGAAACATGAACGATTCTTGCAAAATCAGTGCTAGGAACCCAATATGTGCTACTCTAAGTGCTGCACTATACTGTCAGCGATTATTCTCTCAAGCAGTTTGCCTACGATGGATGTCAGACTAATAGGCCGGTAATTACCCGGCATTTACGGTGCCCCTTCTTGAGATGTGGGTTAGGTATGCTATTCTCCAGTCTTCCAGCACCTCTCAAGTTTCCAAAGACTTGTTGAAAATTATGGTGTAGAGCGACCTCTTCGCTAACTTCTCAGAGGACTCTAGGAAGAAAGCCATCCGGACCTGGAGAATTATATTGGTTAAGGTTTCCTAATCTGGCTACGATTTCGTTTCTATCTAAGACTATTTCGCATAGGTATTCTCTCTCTTCGAGATAAACCCCCCGCCTAGGAGCTGGAACGTCTGCTTCCCTCTTAAATAGAGTAGAAAGAGAAGAAGAGGTAGAGGGAGGGAGATAGAGTGAGAGAGAGACATACACAGACAGACAGACAGAGATAGATAGAGTCATAACAAGGAGTAACAACAAGGAAAGTAAGTACCCTAGGAGACCTTACGGTCCATTCAAAGAGGGTACCTTTGGACTAGCAATTGAGCGGGCGCATGGCTGCTCAATTGTTTTGCGTCCATAAACGGCCACTTTTCAAGACTTTGTCTAGTCTTGACTTGAACTGGTCAACAGATTCACTGTTGACAACTTCCACTGGAAGTGCGTTCCACATACCGCAGATACTGTAAGTGAAAAAATTTCCACACAGATTGCGGTTGTAACGCTTCAGTTCAAGTTTGAAGCCGTGATTGCGCGTTCTGTTCTCACTCAGTGTGAAAATATCCCGGTAGTCAACATTGTCGAACCCTCGAAGTATTTTGAAAACTTCGATGAGCTGACCACGCTGTCTACGGGTTTCCAGCGAGAACAGATCTAATTCCCTTAGTCTATCCTCATAACTTCTATGTCGGATAGAGGGAATCAGCTTGGTTGCCCTGGCTTGTACGCGTTCCAATCTCGCGATGTCCTTTCGCAATGAAGGACTCCAAAATTGTACGGCATACTCCAGGTGCAGTCGGACAAGTGAGTTGTACAGGCACAGTACAATCTCCTGGTTCCGATAACCAAACTGGCGCTTAATATAGCCTAGCATCCTTTGGGCCTTTTTCTCCGCCTCAATGCACTGTTTCGAGAACTTGAGGTCACTAGTGATTGTTACACCCAAGTCCTTCTCAGTGTCGGTGGATTCCATAGCAGTGCCCTTAAGGATATACTGAGATTGGGGGTTTCTGTGGCCGATATGCATCACTTTGCATTTGCCCACGTTAAAAGGCATTTGCCACGTGTCCGACCACTCCCCAATCTTCCCAAGATCTTCCTGCAGGCGGGCAGTATTTCCATCCTTTGCAACGTTCATACCAAGCTTGGTATCGTCGGCAAATTTGGAAATCTTGGCAACCATGTCACCGTCCATGTCGTTGACGTAGATGATGAATAGTAGTGGTCCCAGGACAGAACCTTGAGGCACCCCGCTAGTAACGGGCACCCATTTACCACCATCCGTTGACGTCTGCCACTTAGCCAGTTCTCGATCCAGCCGGCTACCTTTCCGTCTATGCCCAGCGCTCGCACTTTCCGGAGAAGGCGGCGGTGTGGTACCTTATCAAAGGCTTTCTGAAAGTCTAGGTAGACCACATCCACCGCCTTGTCCCGATCGTGCTCACTGAAAACGAAGTGGAAGAATTCTACAAGGTTCGTCAGGCATGACCGTTGCCTTCGGAAGCCGTGCTGGGAACTCCTCAGTAGCAGGTTTGACTCTAAATACGACGTCACTTTGTCCACCATGATGCTTTCCATGAGTTTACCGACTATCGAAGTCAGACTGATAGGTCGGTAGTTCGACGGTTGGTTACGGTCTCCTTTCTTGAAGATAGGAGTCACCTCCGCCTCACGCCAGTCTCTAGGAACGCATTTGGTCCGGATTGACATGTTAAAGATAGCGCACAGATGTCGTGATACTTCATCGCACACTTCTTTCAACACTTTAGGTAGAAACCCGTCCGGTCCAGGGGACTTATTCGTCTTTAGGTCAGCGATCTTTTTCTTTATTTCTCCTTCGGTGAAGTCCATTGCCTCCAGCTTTTCCCCCGAGTAGGAATCCGTCGGCTGGGGAATGGGACCACACTCTTCAGTAAACACTGAACAGAAGTAGTCGTTGAGGAGGTTGGCATTTTCTGCATCTGAATGCTTTAATGTCCCCTCCTCGTTCCTCAAGGGGCCAATCGTTTGACGGATTGGTTTACGGCTGTTTACATATCCAAAGAACTCCTTGGGATTCTCTTTACAGAGTCTCGCCACTCGGAGTTCCTCAGACCGCTTAGCCGCCCTTATGCTGGACTTCACTCTCCTGGCTAGCCTCCGGTATTCGTCAAAGTCACCCGAGATCTTCGATTGCCGGTACACATTTCTCTTCTCCCTAAGCAGTTGGCCGATTTCTCGATTAAACCACTTTGGTTGAACAGAAGACCGACGGGAGCATTTCAGAGGGATAAAACGCGATTGAAGACTCATGAATGTGGTTTTGAAACTGTTCCAAGAGTCTTCAACAGCATCGCACTCTTCTAGCCTCGCGTCAGTCAGTCCCGCGCGTAGACCTGCAAAGTCTGCTCTTCTCAAATCCAGTTTCCTTGATTTACTAGTTGCAGGCTCTGCCTTGGGGACTTTGACTACAAATCTAATTAGTCGGTGGTCACTGCCACCGAGCTCTTCGCCAACAGAGAGGTCCTCAACGATGTCATCCTCAGAGGTGAAAACCAAGTCGAGGATATTGTCTCCTCTCGTTGGCTCTCTCACCCATTGAGTGAGGAACTCATTGTTCGTGAACTCCAGGAGTAGTGTGTTCTCGCCAGAGGGTTCTCTGGTTTCCCAGTCAACTTGTGTGTTGAAATCACCCATGACGATACACACTCTGTCTTTCACAAGTTCTCCTAGAGAGACAGAGGTATTGCAGCATAAAGAGTGAGATAGATTAGAAAGAGTAATTGAGGGAGTGAAAGAAAAACAGAGAGATATGCCGAGATAAAGAGAGACGGTGAGAGAAAGTAAAAGGGAGAGGGAGAGGGAGAGGGAGAGAGAGGAGAGAAGGAGATATAGAGAGAGTGAGAGAGAGAAAGAAGATGAAATTGAGAAGGAAAAAGGGAGAGGGAGAGGGGCAGGGAAAGATAGGGAGGGAGAGGGGCAGGGAAAGATAGGGAGGGAGAGAAAGAGAGAGGCTGAAAGACAAAGAGACAGATATAGAAAGATATATTGAGAAAGATGGAAAGAAAGAGAGAGAGTGAGGCAGTTGGGGAGAGAGGTTGAGAGATCGAGAGAGGGAGAGATAGAGAGACAACGATCTAACGACATTGAGAGAGAGGAAGAGAGAGAGAGAGAGAGAGATAGGAAGAGAGAGAGTGAGAGTGAGAGAGTCACAAGGAATAGTAGTATCTCAAAGGACAGTGGTGACCATACCGAGGGGGAACTATTTTGGGAAACCCCAACATGATGCATAAGAAAAGGCATAGTACAGATGAAGGCTCTCCTCACCCACCTCTCCCAACCACTTTTGCGCGCACAAAAAGCGGAACAGATAACTGACTCCGCTGTGAAAACGGACACGATCAGGATTTCTGAAACCTAACTAATTTACTTCTATAATCTACTCGACACTACTTTCAATACAATTTCATGGATTACATCATCCAGTCTATATTTGAACCGTTATATAGACGAACTATTCACCACCTTGGCTAGAATATGATTCCACGAACCGCAGATCTTATAGAAGTACTTCCCGAAAGGGCTAGTCTAGGAATGGGGACAAATCCAGCTTGTAACCATGACTGCGAGTTGGTTTGTGTTCAAAGTGAACATCTTCCTGTAGTCCACGTTTCCAACAGCCTTTTTTCCACTCCGTCGCGTGAGCTCACGTCGCCTCCTAATTTTGTATCGTCCGCGAACTTGGATATCGAGCAAAGCAACCCATCGTCTATATCATTTATATAGATGATGAACAAGAAAGGACCGAGCACGGAACCTTGGGGCACCCCACTACTCACGGGGGCCCATCTCGAGGTTATCCCGTTTATTCTCACTCTTTGCCCCCTCCCCGTGTTACGACCTAACACCTCACTCAACTTCAAGACAGTTAAAATCGCCCATAATCAGGTTTGGACGATTTTTCACCAACTCGGCAAGTTTAGCGTACAGGTTCGTGTCCGATTCCTCAGCCTGCCTTTGCAGCCCGTATACCACCACAAATCGTTATGGGAAGCTACCAAGATTTACGTCTACTCCTAGGATGTCGTAGACACTTCTAACATTGCAATCAACCGCGGGAAAGCAGTTACGGACCTATAATAATACTGCAGCACCTTCTCGATTGGGTTATATCGTGATGGAACATCGTTTAACCTGGAATCATTTAGTTACCCTCGAAATCTCTAGGGTCAGTGCGAAAACAGGTCTCTACGATGGCAACGAAGTCTATTCGTAATGTCACCTGGCGTTGAAGAGAACGCGTTTCCATGTACTACGATAGAGTTGTTTTACTCTCAGGCGGGCACATCACCTCGAGCGGCACCTGAGTTGCAGAGAATTTTTCCATGGGAACCCGGATCCTCTTCGCCGCTAAAGGACTCCATTCTCCCTCGGCTTGAGATATAGCGTGTTCGCCAGAGTTTGAGAGAGATAGAAATTAAGAGAGATTGAGAGAGAGAGAGAGAGAGAGAGCGAGAGAGAGAGAGAGAGAGAGCGAGAGAGAGAGAGAGAGAGAAAGAGAGTAACGCTTTTAAAACCTACCTAGTTACAGCAATAATAATAACCTAAAACAGCATTAAACATCAACAATGATAACAAATAATCATACTGGTTATAGAGGAAATAATAATTATAGGTTAAGATGCTTGGAATATCGTCATTTAATTTTCATACACCTATCTATATTGAATCCGTATTTTGATTTCATTAGAATATATTTATATATAGAGAGAGAGATTTAGAGGGATTGAGAGAACGATGAGAGATAATATAAGAGAAAGAGAGAGAGAGAGAGAGATTTAAATTTACCATTATCTCACTTTCGCTTCCACTTCCCTATGAAATAAGAAAGTGAGCAAGCAAAAGACTGGGCAAACAAAAGCGTTGGTATCCAGCCAAGCATCTCGGTTCTGCCCTCGACCCGTTGCGATGGGTCAGCGAACTGATAGAAAGAAGGCTCGGTTTTTGTTTTGGTTTTCCTGTTCTCACACTTCAGGGTCGTGCTGACCTAGAGTCTTATCAAGAACCACTAATCGGTAGTTATGGTTAGTTGTGCGGGTAATTGGTTTTGTTTGTTTACGATCAGGGCTGCGTGGGGAAAGGGGAGTCTTGAGTGTAGTGGGCTCGAACCCAGGTCGATAATGGGGTGATATTTCATGGCCACACCACATTCATCATTTAATTAAACGTTATTTTCACAAGTTTTCAATTGATTCGTGGCTTGTCGAAAGTTGGTTGGTCTCGGGAGTTGAATGTCTGAATGAGGTATGATAAACTATACACTGCTTTTTAGGATGTCATTCTCTGCTTTCTATCTGCTCCTGCTCCACGCTCCAGCAGTTAGGAGGCTTCGTCACAGTCTGCGCATGTGTAAACTACCCTCGCCCTCTCCCTCCAAGTTGACTATCAATGAACCGTAACACAATTTTGCTGTTTTACCTGATACTTCATTTAGTATTATTATTTCAGCCACTGGGTTCTTTTCTGTTTGGCGGCAGGCGGATCTTTTGTACCAAATTTTCGACAATAATGCAGTTTTGAGTGCCGAATACGAATATAACATTTATTTCTGGGAGAAATGAAAGGAAGTATCTAATAAAAAGAAATTTCAAACTGTAAATTTTGGTTTGTCCGATACATTTTGGAAAAAAATCGAAATGAAAATGAAACGCACTTAAATTGCCATATGATTTCCCAATATTATTGTTCACGCCCTTTATTATTTCTTCAAACATTCATTTGTATTTAGGTATAAGTATCCCATAATATTTTTTTAAGCAAATTTTCATTTGTATTGCGTTTTCGCCACATAAATTCGCATAAGTAGGAATCGAGCATCTCACAGTGGGTTAGGTTCCGTTAAGTCTATATTATGCATTTCTTGCCTCTCTTAAGTAATTGTTGAAATCCTCTACTGTACAGTGCCCGGTAAACATTACAATCGGCCGCGCGAACGATGGGACGCAAACTATTTCGTCCGTGTTCCAATATGTTTCTTCACCTTTTTGGAGTAAACTCAAGGGGACTGCTCGTGGGGGGTTTATCACTGCGGAGGGACCCTCTACGATGATCCTGAGTTTCAATCAATTGGGGTGACACAGCCTCCCAGTATATAATCATAATTGTTTATAGAATAATGTTCTAAACTAGTGCGCATTAAATTTTGTTTTTTTTTAATAGCTCCTTTCACTTCTCCCCCAAATAAACGTTATATTCGTATTCAGCACTCAAAACTGCATCATTGGTGAAAATTTGGTACAAAACATCCGCCTGACGCCAAACAGAAAAGATCCAGCCACTGCATTACCACTTACGATTCGCTTATGTAGTTTACTTAGTAATACACCATTGTGATTTAACTAGGTAAGATTGTATTAATACTCATTCAAAATAAGGGTTAATAAAAATATATTTTTACTTAGACTGAGCAGTTTTAGTTGTATATGTATATTAGGCAGACAAATTTCATCTAACTTTATAGCTAATAATTAGTATGGCTATCTTTGGCTCATAAAACAACATACATTTTGTTTGCAATGCTAAGCTTCCATATGCCTAAATAATCGTGTTAAATATTATTCCAGGCCACTTGAAAGGCATCCTCATAAAGCTTATTTGAATTTCGGCTACTTTTCGAGTTTTCTTTGGTCGACTGAATGAATCATTTAATTATTGTGACCTCTCGACTCACGTTTCGTTTCTAAATTTGAGAAAGACACAATAAATCGTCACACAGCCTACGATTGGTTTAAAAAATTTCAGCTTGGTCAATTGGTTGTCCAAGATCAGCCAAGAACTGGTCTATCTTCATTTATCGACAATGAGTGTTTGTGCGCCTGTGTCAAAGCTGAACCACATCTAACCTCACGCGAGCTGGCTGAAAAGTTTCGCGTCAGCCATGCGGCCATTTTACATCATTTAGAGGAAATGGGCAAAGTCAGCAAACTGCACGTAAACTAACAGAATTCGACCTTCAGTGCCGCATAAACGCCTACATGAACCTACTGATCAAGAAACGTCATTTTGATTGGCTGAACAAAGTGGTTACTGCAGATGAGAAATGGTGTCTACACTCTAATATGGAACGTAAAAGAAGCTGGATATACAAAGTTGCACCTGCAAAACTTAAGGCAAAGGCTGAGAGACATCAAAAGAAGCTTATTATGGATTGTGTCTGGTGGGATGTGAAGGGAAAAATAGCCCTTATTTGTTTTAAACTTTGCTTTTGTAGCTTGTATGATGAAATATTTACTAAAAATAAGCAAAGTTTGTTTTTTATCCATAATAGGACTAAATACAAAACAGGGTTAAATTCAGACAATGTTAGTGAAACTTCCACAAGAAATATCTAAAACCAAGTCAGAAAAGTTAGAAATTTTCATCTATTTTTGCTTTTAATGTAAAATCAATTTCCCGTACAATCCCCTAAATGTAGTCTCCCATGATGATTTCAGTGTATACTCTTTGGTATCTATGTTAAAAGTCCAGTGTATCTTGGTGGAAGCGATGTCCCTTGCTCATCAGAGTATGCTTCTATATTCTCCTCGAATTTGTCAAGATAGTACCAAGGATGTGTATGTATCTTCAGGTACATCCTGCAGCCCAGTTCTCCATAGCCTTTCACTAAATTCTCAACAGTTCCTATATCAGGCCCCAAAGCCCTGATAAATTCGAACAAATAATTTACAGGCTTCTTTTTCCTTTTTAAGTAACCTTTTCAGGGAATTCTGAAACTATGAATTTCCTAATTTGTGGTCCAACAAGGATACCAGCTTTCACCTCTGCCACAGAGATTTGGGGAAAGAAATTTCGAAGGTACTTGAAGGCTGCAGACTTTGTTTTAAGAGTTTTAACAAACTGCTTCGTAAGACCTAGTTTTAAATGCAATTGAAGGAACAACACCTTTTGAGGGACTATCAATTGCTTATTCTTCACATTATGCCCTCAATAGAAAGCTCAGGCCTTTTTTTGTGGCCAGTGTTTCTTGTAGTAATGACATAGAAACTTGGTAAAACCTCCCTGGAGATCCATCAAAAAGGCTACCATTTTGAAATCTACAATCACTTCCCAGTCATGTCCTTATAATTCAAAGCTTGTAGCAGGAGCTTGACAGTATTGAAGTCCTCCTTGAGATATAGTGAATGAGCCAAGGAAAGGGTTGGATACTAGTCCAATTATGGAGAGGTACAGCTTTAATGCTTCTTGAAGAGCTGTCAATAAAGAGCCTCCGCTCATCTGGATTACATGTAATTCTAAATGCATTAAACAGACAGGATACATTAGTACAGTAGCAGAGGCCCATCTTGAGAAATATTTAAGACGTTTGCTTTGGATTGTCACTTGCATATATTCATCCATCAAATTCCACTCTTTGAGCCTGGAAATCAAAAGTTTAAGAATTTAACTTTCACAAGCCAAGATCTCTGAGGTCTCTGGTTTGGAAGTATGGATTCCTCTCAAGAGCGACATCTCTGACAGTGTAGTCTACACTTTCCCTTCACTGATCTTTTTAGTTTCTGAATTGTTACTTTCTTCTGAGGGTGGTTTATTCCTTTCTGGATGGGTAGGTACGAGGGGCGGTCAATATGTTTTGCAATTCGGATATAAGGAAAAGTGTTTTATTATTTTTCAATATAACTACCCTCGACTTCAATGCACTTGCGCCTCTAGTCCCTGAGGCTCCGAATTTCCGACAACCAGAAATCTCCCGACTGCTGTTCAATCCACTTCTGGACGGCGAGCTGGACATCTTCATCGTCCCCAAACCGGCGTCCACGCAGTGCAGCCTTGAGTGGCGGAATAAAAAGTAGTCGCTAGGGGCCAGATCTGGACTGCAGGGTGGATGGTTGAGCCCCTAGAATCCGCACTCGCGCAGGGGAGCTTGTGCAACTCTGGACTTGTGGACTTTGACGACGTTGAAGTCGAGGATGGGGCGTGAGTTTTCTAGGGGCCCAACGGGCAGAGACTTTGGTCATGGCCAAATTGTCGTGGATGATGTTGATAACACTTCCATGTGATATTCCAAGTTCTCACTCGATTTCTTCAACCTTTACCTGTCGATTTTCGAGGGTCATCCTCTGCACACGGGCCAGATTGTCCTCCTTGGTCACGTCTGACGGGCATCCTAGACGGGGGTGATTTCAAGGGATTCACGACCATGGCGGAACTCGTTCATGGATCTCTTTTGCATTCTTGCCTTCCTTGGTCAAAAATTTGATCACTGCGTGGTACTCAACCTTCTCCATTGTTGAAAAAATTGTGACTGACGATCTGCGATATGCTACTTCTTCTTAAATAGACGAGGCAGGAGCGTGCGGCTGCAGGTCCTGACTTGTCATAACTTGCCCTAACACCCCCACAAACAGCCATCCCCTTTCCTCTGTTTTGCCCTACCGATTCACAAAACTTATTGACCGCCCCTTGTAGATGAGGATCAGCACTGTGTGGTACTGGTGCAATAGAGGATGGAAGATTGGGATCGGTAATAGTATATGCATTTTTGCCACTTGTACATTTGGATGGGTACACCATGAAGAAGTAGTACTTGCTTAAGTGGTCAGTGCGTCCACGCCAAATCGTGGGAATGGCAAACTTCCTAGCTTTTTTTTACTCTATACCACCATGTAAAAGTAAAAAAATATATTACAAACAAATATAATAGCTTTGTAGTGGTTTACGGCTGAGTACGGATGTACGTTTGATTCGTACATGAATTAATCCTGTCCACTTTTCTCTAAGAGTGATCTAATTTAATTCTTCATATTATGATATATCTATTGCCATTTGCTGCGTTCGAGGATCTAATTAAACAACTCAGACAAAATATACTTTTAATTACATAAAAAAAAGAAATATTAAATCTTTAAATACACTACTATAGTAAGAGGGTCTAATAAAACTTAACACTACAAATGAGTAAGTACTACGAGATGGTTGACGCAAAAATCACTACTAATACACGAGCTTTAAGTTCAAGTAATTCGAGTTCTTAAGTCATTTGAACTTGAAATAATTTGGTTAATATTACAAGATTGAAATAGTTTTTGGTTACGAATACACTTTCGCGCGGAATGGGAAATAACAAAACTGAATATTTTTTTATATTCGTTTTACCTTTAACTCGGGGTGTGTCGACAGAGGGATGACCTTGAAAGTGAGCCTCTTCGCTGAGTTGGTTTGGGCGAGTTTGACTGGAGACCTCCTCGCTGAGGTGAGGCGAGCGTGGTGAGGTGATTCGGGAAAACAGCTGATGCTTCTCTCGACTTGACGATGTAAGTGAGGGGATCTTGGATGAATGGAAGTTATCCTGATTCCGGTGTTACCAATTCTGGCTTCTCGAGGATGAGACTTAACCAAGATGTGAATCTTTTCTCGAATGGAAATTCACTTTGATCTTCCTCAATGGTGAGGGGTATCTCTGCTTTTTCAGAAAACGGAGATATGGGATTTTCTCTGGACGAGAATGGTAGGGGAGTTGGTATCGCTACTACTGGTCTGCTCTTCTGAGCGACCAAAGGGACAGCCTCAGGAGGGTAAGTCTAGCTTGGTTCCAACTATTTCGTCTTCTTTTATCGATGGCTACACGGATTCTCATCTAAATTTCTCAAGATCAAACTATATATACGTCGATTATCCCCTGGGGGAGGGAAGACGAGGGAGTTTAAGAGAGGCCAACCCTCAATAGCATTCAGTTAAGCCCTTCCTTTTAGGGCATAAATTTTAAACGCTGTGACACTTCGCCCCTTCGGGTTTACCCGCGGGGAAGGTGAGATTTCGTCTATTTGGGGAAAAATAGACATAAACAATCGGAGGGGACAGTGAGTCTGTACCTAAAGGCTCTCATACCCTCCTATGTTTATTTTAACGGACTACACCACCAGTCTCGTAAATTACGAAATCTGCTGACAGAAATCCTTCTTCGCAAGTGACTTCGAAGGGTCTTGGGGCAGCGGGGAAAGGGGAAGAAGGGTCTTGGCCCATGCGGAACGTAACGGTTGACGCTGTATAAACACACTAGCGTCAGCTTGTCCTCGTTATATTAATTCCTCCACAAGCTTAAACACTTGTGTCATTTAATATTTTACTCTTTTAAGCAAACAATTTTCTTGCCTTCCAAAGTTTTCTTGAAGTGTTCACGAGCAAAAGCAAAATGATGGGCCCAGGGTTTGTCTTGTTCCCCAATAGGCAGGCCAAAGTATGCTTTGTAAACTTCGCACATTCTAAGAGATGCTATTACCCTGAAATATTTTGCTTTTGTTTTGATGAACTGTCCGCAGATATAACATTGTGCATCTGAAGAATGATTGCAGCCTCTTGAAACCATTTCGCTTCCGATGTGTTCAATATGGTAGCTAAAGCTGAACTGATAGCAGATATGTGAATCCCTGTATAAATATTTCTGAAGTAATATTCCAGAAGGTTTTATAAGTTTTCTGGAGTGTGTTCGGGCAACTTATGAGAATTCTTGAAACTTCATAAAACTACTAAATTCTAGAGATTTCTCATTAAATCTAGAATGTTTAGAAGGGATGTTTTAAACAAATATTTTTTTACATTTTCTACCATAATTTGAAAAAAAAGCCTACATCCTTTTATATACTCTCATTTTTTCCCGAAATTAATAATACCCTAGCATAATTTTACAAATGGGAAAATCTTTGAAATTCAATGGCTTACCTACAAAAGCAAAGTTTTGGGAATAAAATTGATTTTTCATTTAATTCAGTTACCAACAACTTGAAAATAACGCCTTTAACTCTGGAACAAGACGGGAAAAATTGTGTTAGATAATATAATCAGTAAGGAATTGGGGGCAACTACAAATCTTCCTTGCTTGGGTTGTCCTCGGAAAATTACTTTTCGTACGGTTCAGAGGATATTAAAATCTGTTAAAAATAACCCAAAAGTGATTAGAAGGGAGATAAACGATCAATTAGGAGATAAAGGAATCGATATTATTTGAACCCTGTCAAATTTGTTGCATAAACCAGAAATGTATGACGTCGTCCGAGGAAGAAACATTTATTTAAAAAAAATCATTTAAAGTTCATTTGAAGTACGCCAGCGATCCTTTGGAGAAATATATATGCAGTTAGGTAAGGGTAATAATAAGAATTCCTTAATCCGCTTGAAAAGCCAGCTGGAGTTCTTCAACCTTCTTCACGAGCATTACATATACGACTAGGCAACCATCCATTTCTCTAAAAAGAGAAACTTCAAGAAGCCTTTTGTACCTATAAGATAATGTTTAAATTTAACAGAAAACGGTGAACCGGTAAAATAATCTCTGGCTGGGGAAGACCCATCGAAAGAGTCTCCGGTCTCGCACAGTATATTTCACGCATCTTTGATGATTCTGGGCGTGGTTAGCAGCGAGGGCCACGTTATGCCTCCTCGCACTCTTCCCCAATGCATCAAGATCAATGTCGACGTTTACATTGAGGTGCTGGGGACTGTGGTCAAGCACTGGATGGACTAAGTAGCATCAGAAAGGCCTTGAATTTTCCAGCAGGACTCTGCTGCCGCACACAAGGCAATGAAGTCACAAGCACGGTTGTTCAACAATGTCCTACAGCCCTAGGGCACAGACATGTGGCCGCTCAACTTCCCCGACTGCGACCCCCTAGATTATTTCGTGTGGGGCCTTGTGAAGAAGGATGGCAACAAGGTTGCTTAGAACAGATTAGAATCTCCAAGGGGTGCAATTAAGGATGTAATATCATCCATTGACAAGGTCTCTCTAACCAGTGCATGTAACCAGTTCAGGTTCAGCCTGGAGAAGGTCGTGGTGGCCATTTCAAGAATATGATTGAACAGATATTCAGAGAACATTGAAAGAGGACTTTCGACATAAGCACAGATGATAATAAAGATTTGACATCGATTTCAAGCACATCATCATTGACTCACTTAACGAGGAAATCTATAAAACACAAGGAGAGACACCTAGGGTGGTATCGACGCGAAGATCACCAAAAAAGCGGTGAATACCACAATTTCGCTCTTCAAGCAGAAGGCATCAGGAAGATCGAGGCTCACTAAGAAGAATTACAAGGAAGCTCCCGACAACATACGAGAGAGAATAACCATGGTACTAGATGCTAGTCTTAAAACAGGCTACTTCCCAGATGAACTAAAGGTTGCAAAAATTATCTTTATTCCCAAGCCGGGAAAGCCACCAACTCAAATAAAGAGCTACAGACCCATATCTCCACTTTATTTCATCGGCAATATATTACAAAAAATAATTAATCCACCGCTAAGTGATAACGTGGAGAAAAACGAACTCCTAAACATGTACCAATTTTAAGTTTAGAAGAAAAGAAGCACAGAAGTGGCCCTCAAGGTCATCACTGAGAAAATCTCTAAAAAAAAAAGGAAAAGGGTAGTGTTGATATCTTTTTCAGGCACGTGGCTAAAGCACTCGACAAGGTTTGGGTAAGGGGATTACAATATAAAATCATACAATTACGAATAAACAATAAATTAGAAACACTACTCTGCGACTATGTGATGGAACGACACGCATTCATCGAGAATCGAACTTATAAAGAGAAAGATTCAAGCTGGAAACTGACCTTCGGCAGGGAGGATGACTGAGTCCATCTTTATAAGTAGTGTACACCTCAGACACCCCACTACCTCTCTCTAAAGGCTGCCTCAGCATCCAGCTTGCCGATGAGCTCACTCAAATCGTCAGATGCCCATGCAGGAACGGCGATATCAAAGCAAGATTCACAGCAGTAAATATACGAATGATTAGAATATTTGGCTAAATTTTTCTCGGCCTTCTCTCGAGCTAAGCCAGAGCAGTATTCTAGGCGCTCGCGCATATCCATCACGTAGGCGTAAGACGATTTGATTTCTTGGTCGAGATTCGCGTTGGAAAATAATTCCGTAAGAATACTCATAGACCTCGCACATTTCTCCCGTATAATAGCTCAAAGGGCAAGAATCCCAACGTCCGATGAGGTATTTCTCGGCAGGCGAAAAGGGCTGCAGGCAGGTATCTGTGCCACTGTGTAGGGTTGTTTTGACACAACTTCTTCAATATATTTTTGAGAGTCCCGTTTAATTTCTCGCAGATTCCGTTAGTGAATGGATGAAATGGACTCGTAAAAATTGGCTTGACTAGCAGTAGTTTATTAATATACTCCATCAATTCTGAGGTGAATTGGCGTCTTCTATCCGATAGAATTTCTTTAGGCAGGCCTACTCGTGCAAATATTGAAATTAATGCTTCCGCGCAGGAAATAGTGTCAATCTTCCGTAGTGCCACGGCATCTGGGAACCGGGTGGCACAATCCACTAAGGTAAGGATGTAGGAGTGTCCTCCACTTGAAGGGGGGTGAATTGGTCCCACCAAATCAATAGCCACTCGAAAGAATGGTTCGGTTATAACGGGCACTTTTTGTAAGGGCGCGGGAGGTACCCGTCCTCTGGATGGATCCTTCTTACACACGTCGCATGATCGGCAATAGGCCACAATTTCCATGGCGGCCTGGGGCCAATAAAAGTGTCGGAATATCCGCTGCGCCGTTTTGTTGTGCCCAAAGTGTCCGGCTAATATTCCATCATGCGCGGTATTCAAAATTCTTTGCGTGTGTTCTTAAGGTAAACACAGTGCTTTGTTGCTCTGCTTATTCTCCTCGCTGATAGTACAGTAGAGAAGTGAGTCCTCTACGATATATTGGATAGGCTTCTTTCCTTTCACTTGGAGAGTTTCACCTTTAATAGCTTTCTCCCATAGAGGTTTAAAAGTAGGGCATTCCTTCTGAGCAATAGCGAAGGAAATCAATTTTAACCCATTGTCTTCGAGGGTAATCCTCGGGGTCAACTTAGCAGGTTGCTCTTTCCTCTGGGCTTCTTGTGCCCGGGTGACTACTTGTTGGGCCACTTCTTGCTGGGGAATTAGGGGGTTTTGTCCGATTAGTACTGCGCAGAACTTAATCGGGGCTACTACCACGTTCGTCCAACCGGTGAAATATCTGCATTGTATATGACATCTCACGACGGGGAATCGATTGTCGCGTCCTAAAAAGTCGTAGACGATTGCGAATTTCTTATGGTTATGGTTTACTGGGGGCAGCAACTTGTCGGATACCCCTATGCACGTACATCCGGTGTCTCTGACTAAAGTGGATACTCGGCACCCATTAACAGTACCCTCTTCAAATTGTAGGCCGCCTGGCGAACTTTTGTTGAATTGAAAGTTTACCTGTTGTTGGGGCCCTTCGGATGTTGGCGCAGGGACGGGGGACGCATCAGCTTGTCCTGCTGGGATCGCGGCAGTCAGGTTTTGCACCTGTTGTCTCGAGGTCTCCCTCAGTCGGGAGTTCTGTGGGCACTGGTAACTCAGGTGACCTATTATCCCGCAGGTATAACAAGTGACGGGCTTCCTGGGATACGTGCCGGTATTAGGGTATGATCCTTGTGGAATCCTAACTTCTTTTTGATTTTTTTCTCCTCCAAAATTTGGCTTATAAGTTCCTTTTGCTGCTGAGAACTTAAAGGGCTTCTTCTGCAAATGCCTTGGTGGCGGCCTATTTTTCTTTGGGGAGGGAGCCTTCTCTTTCTTGTACTCCCTCGGATATAAACGATGATTTACCGCGTGGAGGTCCGCCTCATCCAGACACTCGTTGAAGGTAGAAGCTTTTCGGTCCTTAACGAATGCACGGATTTCCTGGGGTAGTGTGCTTAGTAACTGATCTCTAAGCATGAAGTCGACGACTGAAGCGACTTCGTTCTCTACCGCTTCTGACTCCATCCAAAACTGTAGGCTTCAACGAAGCTCAAAGCCAAAATGTTTGTATGTTTGTCCAGGTCTTATACGAGCCTGCCTGAACTTCATCCTATATTCTTCCGGGTTAAAGTTTGTTGCTGAGAGAAGTGCGGCTTTGAGAGTGAAATAGTCCATAGTCGCTTCTTAGGGTAAAGATACGAATAGCTCTCTCATCCTACGATTGAGTAGCGGTAACAGTCTGGTGACCCCATCTTCTTCTAGGTCCCAATTATTGACTTCAAATATTTTCTCAAAATGGGAGAGATATCAGCATAAATCTTCTTCCTTCCTGTACTCCGGGAGTTTCATGCTGGCCGCTGGTGACACTCCTGTTTTGGATGACACTGATTGCACCTCTAACTGGTCTTTGCTAAGAGCTCTTTCGTGGGCCCTTATCTTCTCTCTTTCATCAGCTTCCATTTTCGTCTTTTCTCTTCTTTCTTCTCTTTCGTTTTTCTCTTTCTCCTGAATAAACGAGCTCAGATCGGTTCCTTCCAGTCCGAGGCTTTGCCCTTGCTTCCGATAAAGGTCGAACGATGCCATTGCGCTTATGTCAGTCATCTATCTTGTTTTTAATCAAGCCTGACCTACTCCACCACAGAAACTTACCACTTGGCCTAACAATTACCTTTAGATTGTTTCCACCTCTAACTTTACCAATTTTCCTCTCATTAAATATTCTATTATTCCTGGTATTCCTTTTACGTGTTAGCTCTTCCTTAAATAGACACTGCTGGGTTCTTTCTAATATAAAACCTACAGACCTGACACCACTTTTATAATGTCGTAGTATCGCCCTTTTTTGATCACTATACTCTTTGACACCCTTTTTGTAGCGGTATGCTTTGTGGTGCGTGAGTTACTTCTATGATGAAGTAGGCTTTGTTCTAAGAGTGCTAATTCGGTAATTATATTCTTAAGAAAGAGCTATTTAAACACGTAAGGATAAGAGGAAACACCAGATTTATACAAAAATAAACATATTTTAAATGAAACACTTAACTATAACAAACCAACAGGTAACACATTTCTATATTTGGCATCTAAGCCTATCGCACGGATATGATGACAAAAATATACAAATAGGCTACCCGTAAACATACCAATTGCCGATTAGTATTTTTATAGCGACTCTATTTGATTAGCGTTAAACATTAAATTAACGTACTCTCTTCTACAAGCAAATATGACCTAGGTTCACGAACAATGGTTTCTACTCCCCTTTAAAACGTGAGACGTACTAAACTTCTACTATCGCAATATGAATATAAATGTTCTTTCTAACTTACATGACAGGAGGTATTATGGATTGCCGGATGTCGCTGGAGGACTTATCTCTCGCTTTGGAGTGTCGTGGCCGATGGTTGAATTTTCGTCGAGGAGGGATAGCTTGCCGCCTGTGGGGGGGGGGGGCTAATTCTTCAACGTAATTAAAGAACGGGAGCTCGTTGGGGCTGGGTTCTTCTCCTCTCACTCTTACGGAGCTTGAAATGTGAGAGTCACTCGAGTGTGAGCGGCTTTGCTTTTCTTCAGTCAGACTTCTTCACAGTCTGTAAAGGATTCTTCGGTATGGCACCGATATAAAACTTGACTATTTAGGTTAATACGGCCAGGAAAGGGGGGATCGATTTTCTCAATCTGATTCTATCGTTTCTCACAGAAATAGTCTTGTATGGCTGAAAGATCGATCTTCATGAACTGAACCTTCTTCTCTCTTATCGAATTCTAATCTTCTTGTCTGGCTGAAGGATCGATCTTTCACGAACTGATCCTCCTTCTTGCGTATCGACTTCTAATCCTCTTGTCGGGCTGAAGGATTGATCTTTCACGAACTGATCCTCCTTCTTGCGTATCGACTTCTAATCTTCTTGTCGGGCTGAAGGATCGATCTTTCACGAACTGATCCTCCTTCTTGCGTATCGACTTCTAATCTTCTCTCTTTCTTTGCGGGAATTATTTATAGGCGGATTCCCGCCCCATCTAAAGGATGAAGTGACCAGGCCACAGGGGCAGGGGGAAAGGGGAACGCAAATGGTGAGTTCACATTTAGGGAGAGCGAGAATTGCAGAGGGTGGCACTGGGGTGCCCAAGTCGGCTCGCTAATTAGAGGCTCGCAACCGCACCGCTACTTGGCGTGCTTTTTGACTAGCACCGCTTTTTTTTCATAACCACGGGTTTATGGGTCTCGTAGGTAATTGGATCGTTAGAGCGTCGTTTAAGGGCCTTATGTGGTCGCCTTAAAACAGATGTTAGCTCCAACTGCCCAAAGCGGCGGGGAGATCAAACAGGGTAAGCAGTTATGGTTATTCGCCGGCTACCGTTCCCACGCTTCTCCTCATGGGGAAGGGCGGGGTGGGGGGTGGGGGGCTTTAATGTACCTCTACTCCTCCAGGATGCTTAATGTAGCCATTTCTCTACAAGTAGGGGATTGGGGGAAAAAAGAGGGGATCTTTCACGACCTGACCCTGTGTTATGTTTGTAAGAACTTTTCTTATATTTTCTATCCAGTGTCAGTTGAAAAAGGGTGTGAGATACACCGAAACTGTTCTGAATTAAATTGTCTTCGGAGAATGGGGTTTGATTCCTCATATATATATATATATATAGATATATATATATATATATATATATATATATATATATATATATATATATATATATATATATATATATATATATATATATATATTTATATACCTTCTCAAAATCAAATATTATAAAACTGCAAAAATTTTTAAAAAATGACATGATTAATAAAGAAGAAGGGAAATGAAAAGACAACGCGACATTCACTGACAAGCTCAGATGAAATTAATGAACAAAATAATTGAGGAAAAAGCTAAGGAACTACAAGTAAAAAAACGAAAGGAAATGCGAAAGGAGATCACGGCATTGATAGCTCAGAGAGAGGAGGGCAGATCACCCCACCACTTCTCCACCTATACAGCAAAAATCGATCAAGAAGAGGAAGAAATTTTCACGTGAAAATTTAGAAAACTATAAAAAATTAATAGTATTTAATATACTTTTGACTTTTTATAACAGCTATGTTCAATATGTACACAAATAAACAAAGAGAAAAAGAGTTATGAGAAAAATACACCAGCAGAAGAAAAAATAAAAATAAGGATTTGAACGCTTAATAACAACAAATATAATACAAACATGAAGCGACGAAGTAGGATAGCCTGAAACTCAGGCAACAACTAACTCAAATTATTTAATTACAGACTATACCATACTACCAAAGGGAAAGAGATTAACATAACCTCCATCAACCTAGCATCCATGTGCAAATCTACTACATATTTCCACTTATCCCTACATTTTTTCTTCTATCCTTCACACAATGCGGGGTGAACACTTTATACGCGGGACAGGGGCACTCTAGAGAAAAATGAAGCGTTAGAGGATATAAGACACACACCACGGTTCGTAACCCACGCAAAGTTTCACCGAGTAACTTGGTCAACTGTCTAGTTTACTACGTTATTTCAAGGGTTGAAAGGTTTGCTACCTCTACTCTTTACTCAGCCTTTCCTTGTCTGTCTCCTAGCTTTCTCTCCGTTCCTTCGGGAGCCCATTTAGTGCTCAGGAGGGAACGGCAAGGAGGCTGGGATGAAGCGGGTCTCTCGCCCACTCTCCCCTCTAGCCATCTTAGGATGTCCGGAGGGGGAGAGGGGGATTGGAAAATCTTTCATTGTCGCTCGAAGAGGAGCGAAACGTCAATAATAAAGAACCTTGTACCACTTGTGGTTTCTCTTATCCCCCTTCCTATATATATATATATATATATATATATATATATATATATATATATATATATATATATATATATATATATATATATATATATATATATATATATATATATAAGAGCAAGTACAAGTTCTGCGGGCGATAACAACCAACCACCACAGGGCTTTTGCCATATTTATTTTCTGCAGAAAGAAAGATGCAGAAACCTTGTATTTCAATCCTTCTCGGTAAAGGATTGCCTACATTGCGCCGCCCTCTGCTCTCTTTGATTCTAGTGTTCTTCTAATGTCCCGTGTGTGTATGTGTGTGTGTGTGTGTTGAAATAACTGTGTAGGAGCATAATATTTATTTACAAGACTAGTTTCGACATGGAGTTTTTCATGATATCTTCGTTCGTAAACTGAGAATAGATACAGTCCCACCAAACATAAAATATATAATGAAAACAAAAGATCAGAGTAAAATTCCTAATCGGGTAGTAGGGGAGGAATTAAGGTCATTAATGATATCTTTCAAGATTAAATTTTGAGGATAGGGCAGTGGTTCCCAAACCCAAGCTTGCGAATGAGGGTTGCAAGGGTGCTCTTGAGAGTTGCTGGATGGAGACAAAAAATAAAAAAAATAGAGTGAGAAATAGAAGTAATAATAGTTGAAACATAATTATTAACATCATAATTGTTGAATATATATCGTCATTTAAACGAGGACAGGAAAATATTTGTGAATAATAAAGTATGATAAATGGAGGTAGAACAAAACATACGAGTATAAGCAGGTCCGATATTTTTAATGTACGCCAAGGCGGCGGGAGCTTGACTCCATCTGTTTCTTCTGAATCTTCTGTTCCGACGTAGTTGTGTTGGTGGACAGACGTGCGTATCAGGTAAGTTTTATTTGCATGTTACTTTATTATTTACTCTGATTGTCAAGCTAATTCAAGAATAGAATATTTAATAGTCTAATATAAAGGAATCAGTATAAGCTTGGGAATTTTCAATCTTAAACGAAGCTTCCTAAAGATAAGGTTATTGTTATGCTGGTGTGATAAGGTTGGCAATTTACATTAAGTATGTGGTGAGCATTTATGTCACTTTATGAATAAGTAATTTAGAACAGTGTATGGTGCATATAAACCGGATTTTGTGAAATACAACTTTACATATCTGAAAGATAGATGAGTGAATGTCCGCTATTAGTGTGTTCAGTGTCTGCAAGTCCTTGCCAATGAAAAAATGAAGGAAAACAAACTGAAACGTCACTTGTGTTCAGTTCATCCAAACTATATTGAAAGTCTACTAATTTACTGGAAGGACAAGGAAAAACAGGTAAAAAGAAGTCGGATTGATGATGCTTCAGACTCAGCTTTTTCTTTGGAGAAAGCCTCCTTAGCAGCCTTTAAAATCGCATGATATATTGCACAATTACAAAAGTCTCACAACATTGGAGAGGAGCTGGTGAAACCAGCAGCAGTCACTATGGCGAAAACTACTCGTAGAGAAGATGTAGTTAAGGATATTGAGTCTGTACCACTTTCTAACAACAGCATCAAACGTTGACTTGATCTCATGTCATTAGATGTTTTGGATAAATTAATTGTGGCACACTGAAAAAAGCAGGTAAATTTTCATTACAGAGAGATGAATCTGTGGACATTGCTGACGAAACTCAACTCATGGTTTTTGTGAGGTACATAAGAGATGACATGAGGCCCGGAAAAATTTTTGTTCTGTAATGCCCTATCAACAATGTGGGGGAATTTCACGTGGAATTTCTTTTCCAGCACGAAGTAACATCCATGCGCTGAAGAAAATTCTAGAATTTGGTTAGGCTTTAATCTGTAAGCCTCCCCTTCCCCATCCACAAGTGATAGCCTCGAACCGCGTCCACCACGGACCACCTTTACGCGGGTTAGAATCGCCTCGGCGTGAAGATTCGAGGCCATTCGAGAGTAGCGCTATTTTCCCCACACCCGCGGGGGGAGCCTCAGATATATAGGGCTCGTCTTCTAGGTGGGAGACACAGAGTTTAGGAGTCTCACCAGGACCCAAGAAGATTCCCCTAGTTCCAAGTCAGTTGCTAACAACAAAGCAAAGTGACGGCTGAACTTTTTGTGTGTTAGAATTAGCCCCAGCCAGGGAGGTAATCCCATTTGACGATCGCTACCGAGCGATTTTTACGAGTCTACTCATCAACTCCCGTCGAAACCCTCCTCGTTCGCCCCTCGTTTTCGGGTGGCTGAAATACTCTTCTCTGGACCAGACGTTACCGCCTCCCCCACCCCCCCCACCCCGCCCGTTTTTGAGAACCGTCATCACATTAACTTCCCGCTCAGAAGCTCCAAGCGCCCTCGCCTCACGTTTATTGCCTGCAAAAGACATCCGTGAAGCCTTACCCTGACGCCTCACCCGGAATCCTCCGTAAGCCAACCCCTCTCCTCCTTCAGCAACCCAATTGAGTTAATCTTCCCCATTTGAATAGTTTCCTTCTGTAATACATTAAATTTTAACTTCAGAGTCTGACGCATAACTCTGCAATTCCCCCTCATTTACCAATTTAATTTTGCCTATTTATTATATTATTTTATGTAAATAAAATTATATTTTTGTACATGCCTCTTTAAATAACCTTGAGCTTTGCCATTGCCCAAATTTTGCCTGACCTCGTTGCACTCTTTCTCGATGTTCCGCGCGTCGAAACTCGTGGCGTTCCGTCCCTTGTCGGTTCGCCTTTAAGTTATTGGTCCCTCCCCCATAGATATATTATGGTATTGATATAATGGTTATGTCATACCAACGACAAACAACCACCACAGGAGAAAATATATTTGTTATAGTGAACTGTTTTTCAATAAACAACATAGACTGGTTGAACTGTTTTTCAATGTGTATTGATTGATCGCCATCGATGATGGGAAGTTGAGTAGGTTTTGTCACTCGGGTTAAAGGAAAATATTCTGATGTCATAATTATTCACTCTTTCTTACTCGTACATCGGGAAACTTATCCTCTCAACGTCTCCAGCCAGAACTTCATGTTGTGCTGAATGATGTTATCTAAATTGTGAATTTTATAAAGGTCAGAACTTTGAACTCACGCATTTTCCGTAAAATATGTGAAGAGATGGATTACATCACCAAGGCTTATTTTTCCACTCTGATGTCCGTTGGCTGTCTCGAGGCCGCATTCTTGGGCGGGTTATTAAACTTAAAAATGAAATAGAAAATTTTCTCCAAGAGAAGAAGCATAACCTGGCTGACTGTTTCAAAGAAGCTATTTGGGTGGCAAACCTAGCATATTTCAGCGACATCTTCAGGCACTTGGATGAATTGATCTCAGACATGCAAGGCTAAAATCAAATTATGGTAGACATAAGTTCAAAATTACATCATTCAAGAAGAAACTTGCACTTTGGAGAGAAAAGTTAACCCCTGGAAAAAAACCTGCTTTTATTGAATCTACAAAGTACTGAACTTATGCAGTACTTTGTAGATTCATCAGAAATAGAGTTTTTTGACGTTAAATTGTTTTTCAAAGATCAATCGTAGAAGCTTTCGGAGGAAATGGGTCAAATATTTGCCAGAAAATGTTGATGTATGTCAACACAGTTGGGTCAGGAATGTGTTCGGTGTGAACATCAGTGATGTTGGAGAAGATATCCCAGGATTTCAATGATACCTCTTTGATCTCCAGGGGAAATCAGGTGCAGAAGCAACGTTTAGAAAGTCTCTCATACTATGAATTCGGGGCTCAACTGAAAGATAAGCCTATTCTGATTCATGAGCCTGTAAAAGCTCTTATTCCATTTCCACCCACATGCCTCTGTGAACAAGGATTTTCAGCTCTTGTGACGATCAAGACTAAAGCAAGAAACCGTCTGAATCCTCAACAGGATCTGCGCTGTTCTTTATTTATCAATATCAAGCCAAATCTCGAGAAACTTGTTTATAATATGAAGGAATAACACGATAGTAACTAAAATACTTATTTTTTTTTTAAATTCAATGAAGTTTTCTTGAAGATCAAGAAGAAGTTGCCAGCCAAACGTTTATTTTCTTTGCTTGCTCTTTGTTTCAATAAATAACATTAATATGAAAATGTGCCTTTAATATCCTTCAATCAACATAAAAATATAGTTTATTTAATGACAGTGAATGACACTGAAATATATTGGATAAAACTAAATGTAGAAACACTGAAAAAAATTATTATATTTATCAGCAGTCAATAGTAGTTGAATAGTCAGAAGGGCTCATTCATGAAACCGTATTATAGTTGGCAGTCAAAAGTTTGTTTATCTCTGCTTGAGTATGAATGTTTGCTTCCAATTATCTTCAAATTAGTAATTTATAGTAAAATTCAGTAAACTTTATTTAATTGGATAAAATTAAAATAATATTTCATTCCTGAGGGTCACCTGACCAAAATCAATTTGGCAAACACTACATTTTAATTGACCATCCGAGCGGTCAAAATTCAAGCTTTTGCCAATTTTTGTGGATTTAACTCTTTTTTTGCGAAAATCATTACACGGGTAAACTATTTTGTTCTGCTCCATTTTACCAAAATTGATTTATATTTAAACGTCCGCACTTGCATGCCCTCCCAGCCCTACTGTCTGCAAGAAGATTACAGCTTCCACACATTTTCACTTCTTCGATCTTCAGGAATTTTATTTTACAAACTTTCTGGAGAGATACCCTCAGTAGTTTTTGCTTTAAATTAATACAATTATTATACTTCAATAAAATGTGTGAACACTAGCGATTAATAATATTACAGTGACTATTAAATTGTTTTAAATTTTTATCATAATCGGATGTGTATTTGATTTCTTGAGCCATTTTGTGTCGAACCATTTTGAACAACCGTGCCACACATTTTGTGCTGACGGGCTTGGAAGACCTTGCTATACGGGGTGTCACTTAGAATTCCTAGGACTGAAAGTGCACAAGATATGCATCAGAATCACATATTTTAATTTATAACTTTACTATTTGTATTATTTTTAATAACTCCAAACATCAATTCGACGACGTGGATTATTTTGACCAAAGAACAAATGGATGAAATTTTTGAAAAAGTGGTTCCTGAAGAAAGCGGTAAAATTAGGTGAAGTGGAACTGTTTGTGACGTACATAACTGGAATAACTCAGAGAAGAGTCTAGTTGGAGGGCAATGGTGCGAGAAAGGTTTTCAGCCTGGGGCAGGCGAGCCATTTGCTATTTAGTGCGGAAGAAAAAGAAAATGGCAGATAGGAAGAAGCAAAATAACGGATATCACGAAATGAAAATGAAAATTCATCTCCAAGCGGACTTCAAACGTCAAACATGTGGAGAAGATAAAAGGAGCAAACTCTTTCCTTCTTGAAATGTTTCTTTTGAAAGTTCTAAGTGAACTTTTCGTTTTCACAAACTTAACGGGAAGAGAATCCTGCATTGTGTGACACGAGGCCAACTTTGGGGAGAGTGAGATCGACCGAGTTGTAAACAAACTCTTTGTGTCGAGTTTTGAAACCCCGAGTGTTTGGGTAATCTGCTCCACATAAGAGAGGTAAACAGTTGAAGGTCAAATTTATCAAAGCTCCAACACGAGTAATAAATCAAGAAATGTCTCAGGACCCCATATAAGAAACGGTCTAAATATGTAAAACTAAAAAGATTCCCCTTCTCTCTCTTAGACACACTCTCTCTCTCTCTCTCTCTTTTAGACACACACGCACTCTCTCTCACTCTCTCTCTCTCTCTCTCTCTCTCTCTCTCTCTCTCTCTCTCGGGGCAGCTTATAGAGTGCTTCAAAATACTTAAAGGATTTAACAACGTTAATGCCAATAACTTGTTCACACTGACAAGGGAGTGTCCCACCCGTGGACATGATTCAAAACTTCAGGGTAAAAGAGCCACTATGGATGTAATAAAGAACTTCTTCACTTACTCGATTATTAATGATTGGAATAATTTGCCAAACGAGGTAGTGGACAGCAGCACTATAGATTCATTTAAAATGAGATTAGACAAACACTTAACAAATATTGGAATTGTTTAGCATAAGCTACAAAATAAAATAATATTGCAAAAATATAACTCTTTCAGGTGTATGTAAGTGGTTTTCACATTCATTTCATTGAATTACTATTCAATGCAAATTTCCTTCAGGTACTGTCTTCTTACACCTGCAAGGTACTTTTCCCAAATTATTTCATGTACGGCTTTTGCCGGAGGGAGTGGAGGGTGGGGAGAGCCTAAAACTTTTCTATCCTTTACTTCTACTATTCTATGTGTAAGTGGCAGTAGATTTAAGGCCAGATCATCTTAGTCTGGGCCGTAAGGCCCGTGTGATCTGTGTATCTATGTAACTCTCTCTCTCTCTCTCTCTCTCTCTCTCTCTCTCTCTCTCTCTCTCTCTTTCCACAGATTCTTTCTTTTTCTCAGACTCTTTTTCTCAGACTCTTTTTTCTCAGACTCTCTCTTTCCCTCTACTCGCTCTCTCTCTCCACTTGCTCTCCCCCCTCTCAATCAGACACTCTGTCACTCATATATTCTGTCACTCATATATTCTGTCACTCATATATTCTGTCACTCGACTCTCTCTCTCTTAGACTCTTTCTAACGCTCTATCTATTAATCTCTCTGGCTCTCTAACTCTCTCTCTGTGTCTCTTAGACACTTTCTATCTCTAAGACACTCTCTATCTCTTAGACACTCTTTCTCTCTCTCTCTTAGACACACACACACACACACACTCTCTCTCTCTCAGACACACACACACACATACACACTCTCTCTCTTAGACACACACACATACACACACGCTCTCTCTCTCTCTCTCTCTAAGTTATTCTTCAGCTATGTGAATAGTAAAAAGACAACTTTCCTATCGATTAGCCCACTCCTTTCCGAAGATAACGACACTGTGGATGATAATGAGGAGATGACCCAAATTCTCAATAACATTTTTGCTTGTGTTTACTACTGAAGATGAGACCAACGTTCCAGTTCCAGTGGAATTGTTCGACAACAATGAACATTTGAATGACTTTTGTATTTCTGAAAACGAAGTCAGAGAAGGCCTGAAACCAATTAACGTAAATAGTTCTCCTGGTCCAGACCGTATTCACTCTCGCGTTTTATATGAAATACGCGAAGCAATCACTATCCCACTGACACATATATTCAATAAAAGTTTAGAAACGTGTGTTGTACCAAAAGATTGGAAAATAGCAAATGTTACACCAATATTCAAAAAGGGAGACCGCTCCCGTGCCGAAAACTACCACCCTATTAGTTTAACCTCAGTAATTGGAAAACTATTTGAAAGAATAATGAGAAAAAAAAATTGTAGATCACATGGAAACGAAAAACCTTATAAAAGATTCTCAGCATGGATTTCGTCGAAAACGATCATGTTTGACAAACTTGCTTGATTTCTTTCACGACATTTTCAAAATATTTGATGAAGACCGAGCTGCCGATATTGTGTATTTCGATTTTCAGAAGGCATTCGATAAGGTACCACACAAATGATTGATTGCCAAAATCAAAGCTAATGGTATCGGAGGGAAAGTAGTTAAATGGATAGAAGACTAGCTTAGTAATAGAAGTCAAAGAGTAGTAATTTGTGGCAGCCCTTCCAGCTATATTCAAGTAACAAGTGGCGTGCTGCAGGGATCGGTGCTTGGAACAGTGCTCTTCCTCATATACATTAATGACATAGACATCGGAATAATTAACAAGTTATCAATGTCTGCAGATGATACCAAAATTGGCGGCCGTGCAAAAACTTCCGAAGACCGTGCACTGATTCAAGATGACACAACAAACTGGATGAATGGGTAGCAATTGGCAAATGAATTTTAACGTCGCAAAGTGCAGCTCCCTCCACAGTGGTAAAGACAACGCGAGAACCAACTATAACTGGGCGGAACCGACATACCAAACGTCAACTTAGAAAAAGATCTGGGTGTAAACATTTCCAGCGACATTAAATCAAGTAAACAATGCATGGAGGCAGTGAAAAAGTCAAATGGGATACTAGGTCTCATAAGGCGTACATTGTAATGCACTTGTTAGGCCACATTTGGAATATTGCATGCAGTTTTGGTCACCACATCTCGAGTGCGACACAGAAAGGCTAGAGAGAGTCCAGCATCGGATGACCAATATGATTCCTCATTTGCGAACAAATAATTAGCAAGACAGTCTTAAAGCTCTAAATCTATTCTCTCTTAGACAGAGACGCATACGCGGGGATAGGATTGAGTTATTTAAAATCGTTCATGGTTTTGAAAATGTAAACAAATCAAAATTTCTAATATTTCTATCAAATGAATCAACGCGTGGCCACAACCTTAAGCTTGATGGAAGTCACTTTCGGGCAGACGAAACGAAATTCTTCTTCTTCAACAGAACCATAAGAATCTGAAATAATCTACCAGATGCTATGGTTAACGCAGCTAGTATAGTTTCATTTAAAGCCAAATTTGATAAATGGATGATGACAAACCCGAACCCAGACTCGTTTTACAGTACATAAAAAAAGGGTGATGAAAAATAGTAACTAATAAGGTTGCAATCTACTTTAGCAAATTTTTACTACCCCGCCTTTACTTTGCTGTTTCATAGAGCTTTTTTTGAGCCATAATCTTTCTGGTAGCCTAGTGAGGATCAGTAGATCTCTCTCTTTCTTAGACTCTCCTTTTCTCCACTCGCTCTCTCTCCACTTGTTTTCCTTCCCCCTCTCTCTCAGACACTGTCCCTCACTCTCTCTCTCTCTCTCTTTCAGACTATGTCTCACAGATTATATATCTCTCTCAGACTTTCTTCATCACTCTTTCTCTCAGACTATATATATCTCTCTCTCTCTCTCATGAATCCTTGCACCGACCAATTTTTTCATTCCAAGTACAAGTACAACTAAGACTAAGAAATAGGGTGTAGCAGATGAAATCTCGCTTTTCGATATGAACCATCAAGTATAAATGAAGAGCAATTAAGGGAATAAGAGGAAAAGATGAGTAAAGAAAAGTTCTACAGTTTGCATTATAAATGGTTGGATCTACTTGGACTGTTTATCGCCAATTCTGTGCCATCGGGAAAGTGTAGAAGTGGGGCAAATGGTTTCTACCCGAATTGAATGAACATCAGAAATGGGAGTGTTAAGAGCTTGGTTCAGTGTTGGTAATCCTCAGTAAAAAAATTGGTTTTTTATATCTGGTGATTAGACCCACTAAAGGAAGGGAAGGGAGATGGAGGAGCTAACAAATTAATTAATAAAAAATAGAAGTCGCATTAGACAGTAATTAGCATATGATTTAGTTAAATCATTCAACAGATCGAAATTTACCCAAAGGTGAGATTTTGTTATACAGCAATGTTATATATTTAAGGCTTTTATCAGAGATGCTACAATTACTTCACGAAATTAAATTATACCTACCTTCAAAGTACTGTCGAAAAGGTGTTTAGTTTTGCTAAAAAAAATATAAATTTGATTAAGTCTACTTTATTTTTGTTGTTCTTTCAATTTAGGTAGTGACAGAGTACTTCGAAACGAGATTAAAATAGATCTATAAAGACAAGACCCAAACTAAAGGCAAAATGAACAAATCATATGGAACTTGGTGCCCTTAGTGAAAAAAATAAATACATGCCCTATTACACTAATATAAAAGTTAAACAAGCCTAATAGAGTGACGGATTCCTCATTGGCCAGCTGCAACACAAATATAACAGACTATTGTACCACTTTATAAAACTAGAGAGCACTCAGAGAGCGCGTACTTCCGCCAATGTCAGGAAAAAAATCCTTATCTCGCAATGTTTAACAGAGTGCAAGGTGACCTAAAAATCAGCATTAGGATCTGGATCTTTCTAATAAATCAATTAACTATTCTTTAGCCCAAAGTATTGAATCCAATCAATAACATTTTAGATATATTTTACACAATGGAAATGTTAGTTATAAAAGTAAGAAAGTTATTCTCAGGCTATATACCTCATACATATGTTAGGCTACACTTGGAATAATGTATTCAGGCCCGTTCGCCCCATTATAGGCAGCATATCAACATTCTGGCGACAGTATTGAGAAGATAAACAAAAATGATAGCTTCCTTGAGAGACCTTGATTATCTGGATAGGTTTAGGGCACTTAAACACGTTTTGATTTGAAAGGAAATGCTAAAGTGGTGATATGATCCAGCTTTTTAAAATGTTTAAGGCGATTGATGCATTAAAAATAGGTAAGTTTTTGAGCTGGAGACTAATGATAAAACAAGGGCTCTATGTTTTTAAATTTAAAAAAAAATAAGCTGCAGCCTGGATGTGACGAAATATTATTTCACGCTTGGAGTGCATTGACTGGAAATGTAAATAGTTGTAGTTAGGTATCATTCAAAAGAATGCTAGATAAGGTATATATGTATTATCAGTACTTGCAGGTTTGGGGGTCTTTATGACTGATCACACTATCTTGTGGATGTAGATTATGCTATGGTAGTATTTTTATTGTAAAAGACGAAATATTAGTTTGAGACGGAAAAATTCAAGGAATGATCAAAACAGCTCACGAGTAAACCCTGAAAAATCGTATGGCAAAAAAGACTGATT
This sequence comes from Ceratothoa steindachneri, assembly GCA_963969495.1. NCBI lineage: Eukaryota > Metazoa > Arthropoda > Malacostraca > Isopoda > Cymothoidae > Ceratothoa > Ceratothoa steindachneri. The sequence continues at coordinate 71,252,349 of OZ018320.1, forward strand.
TTTAATGCATATTTCAATAGATTCTTGCAACAGAATATTAATGAATAGGTTAGTGACATCAAAGCTGGCCAGAATGAGAATATCAGAACCACGCGTAGCCGCAATTTGTTCTTAAACTCATATGAGTTAGCTAAGATGTACTGATTTTAAAAAGGGAAGACAATAATATGGCTGAAAGAGTTACCACAGGAATGCTTGACTTATGAATTTTGGCAGGCCATAATATATACCAGTGGATGAAATAGAAGCAGAGGCGATTGTCACTGTTGGAATTCCCAAACAGTTTCTTTTATTAGAGAAAGCGGTTAATTTTGTTGTTCCTTTTAATTTTAGATATAACCTTTGTTAAGCGAATGTATATTTCATCGAATTTAGTAACATCAGAGAAAATTTAATACATTTTGCTGATATAATCTATTTCATCAAGGACTACGCCGTTTCTTTTATCTGACCTTTGTTTCAAAATAGGAAAGAAAGCAATATGGGGTCTTGAAGTTATAAAAAAATATTGTAAGTTAAAAATTTAAGAGAATTTTTAAAGATAAAATCATTATTCGCATTAGGATGATTTTTAAGAGTAATGGCCGATCTCTCGAACGATAAAAAAGCGAAAAAAGTTGTTTGTTTTCAGACAGAGTGAAGTCAAGGCCAAGGCTGGTGATAAACGAAATCTATTGGAGATCGAAGAATAATTAAAAATAACCTTTCCGGGATCATAAGGTTTACGGTGAATAGACACTCCAAGGTCATCAGGCTTATGTTTTGGGCACTTTACCTGTAGACGACTCGTGGCGAGCGATTTGATCACAAATAAAGAGAGAAGCTAAACAGGATTCGAACTTAGAGATAATTTCTCAAACTTTACTTATCACCGGAGACACTTTCTGACAAGTTATTTAGGGCACTTCTCTTTAAATTCAATTCAAGATTTAGTATGTTTGTCGGACCTCGCAGTCACAATCGGATAAACTATGCAAAAGCATAAGAAATTTGCTACCAGATAAAGGAGGTACAGGCGAGGGAAGTTGAAGTTGTCTCGAAACATTATTTTTTTTTCATTTTTCCCTACGGCGAACTAAAAAAAGAGAAAAATACTTTGCGACTCAGGACTGGCGATTTGGTGTCAGCCTACCCCCCTCCCCTCCACACACAACTTCATCAATGGAGTGATAACGCTCGAGCGAACAGGACTGCCACACATCTCGCTTCGTTCTAACCATCCTATTTGATGTGAAAGAGATAACGTGCTTTTTGTAACGTGGTTAGCACAAGCACCTTACGCACTTTATCGTGTGTAGCGTTCTACTTCTACATATTCACCTGAGAGGCTCCTCCTGTACACAAGAAACATCTTAAATTTATCCCTATTAGTTTTAATTTTCCATTTTTCTTCGTATCTATTGATACTTCAAATCTCCTATGCCTTATTCTAGCTTGCCTGGATCTGATTTTGCAAGGGCAAACTATCAGGTAGCTGATTTCGTCGGCGAATTGAATGTTTAGGCAGCCCTCATTTCTGAGTGGGAGTATATCTGCGGTGTAGATTAAAAAGAAAGACGGGTTCAAACATCAGGCCATGGGCAAACTGATAGCGAGCTCGAATTAATTTTCCTGATGGCGTCATAATTCCACATAAGTCCGTCTCTCCATTACATAATCGTATAATATCTTTTCTATCTTGTGCTTCATTTCAGTCTGAGTATCTTGAATTGCATTATACCCCTCTTTCAAACTTTGTCGACACATCCTAGCAGACGAGTTTCACCCTCATTCTCTCTCTTTTTACTTTTGCAACCTTCTATAGGATGATTGCTAGGGCTATCTCCCTGTTTCTGTTTTTCCTGAAGCCAAATTGACAGCTCTTCCTTGAGCCGTTATCATCAAGGTATTTCGACAGTCTGTTGTTGATTATTTTTTAATACATTACCGATAAAATCTAGTAACGAGACGGGACAGTGATCACCAACTTATCTGGGTGTTTTCCTGCCTTGAAAATAAATATCAGTTCATCGAGCAAGATACAACTGCTCTTTCGCTCACTTACCGTCTTGCGACATCTCTCTACTTGGCTAAACTGAAATCTGCTTGTGAAGCCCATTCGCGTAAATTGCTAGCCGACAATAAGAATGACCCCCGTGACGTTTTCCGCCTGCTCTCTTCCCTTTCTTCCTCACACCAACTCCCCACCCCCATCAGCCCCACCATCCTCTCGAAAAATTCTTCGCTGATAAGGTCATCAACCTTCATGCCTCCCTTCCACGAATGCTAGACCAGGCCTTTCACATTCTCCCTGATCTCCCCCTCCAGCCGCTCAATGTAGTTCCAGCCGTGACCGCTTCTGAGTTGCCTGCCTTACTCTCGCGCTCTAAAAAATCTGCCTTCCCTTGTGACTCGTTCCCCCCTAAGCTATTAATCAAAATATTGCCTGTCATACTCCCAATGCTCCTTTACCTGTTCAATACCTCCCTTGCTACTGGTGTTGTCCCTTCTTCCTTCAAATGTGCCCAAATCCGTCCGATCTATAAAAAGCCGAAGTTTAACCCTTCCGGCTCAACTAGCTATCACCCGATCTCTCAACTTCCCTTTCTCTCTAAGGTCCTTGAGAGAGTAGTTGTTTCACGCATTAATTCCCACATCGTTGCCTGTAATATTGATGAGACTTACTAATCAGGTTTTAAAGCTGGGCACTCTACCGAAACCGCTCTACTCAATGTTACTTATTGCTTACGTAGAGCTGCTGACCGGGGTTGTGCCTCCATCCTCATTCTACTTGACCTCTCCTCTGCCTTTGATACTATTGACCATTTCGTCTTGCTTGCCTCCACTCTTTCCTTGGCATTTCTGGCGTTGCTCTCGACTGGTTTCGTCTCGCACCCAATCTGTGGTGATTAACGATGTCTCCTCTGACCCCACTCCCATTCGCTTTTGTGCCCCTCAAGGTTCTGTCCTCGGCCCTCTCCTCTTTCGAAAATATACTTATTCCCTCTTAGCTCCCTCCTACGTAATCTCGGTCTATCCTTCCACCTCTATGTCGATGAGACTCAAATTTTTATTTCCTCTTTCCCCTCGATATTGCCCATTCAATCTGTAACCTCCTATCTGCCTATTCTTCTATTTCGGACTGGCTATCGGCTAACTTCCTCAAACTTAACCACTCCAAAACTGAAGTTCTTCTGGTTGGTACCCCCGCTCTAGTATACAAAGTTAAATCCCTCTTTCCCTCCTTCCCTCTGGGTGAAAACTCTGTCGCTTTCTCTGACTCTGTTAGAAATCTGGGTGTTGTGTTTGATGAGCAACTCTCCTCCAAGGCCCACATCCACAATATTAGTAAATCTTCCCTTTGTTTCCTCCGTAACTTCTCCCGCATTGGCCCTCACTTCAATCGCCAAAGTCTTGAGACTGCCCTCTACGCCTTCATTACCTCCTGCCTTGATTACTGTAACTCACTGCTTGTAAATCTACCATCTTCCTCTCTAGGTTCCCTTCAGCTAGGCCAGAACTACGCTGCCCGACTACTCCTCCGTCGCTCTCGCTTCTTCCCTTCTAAGCCCCTGCTTCAGGAACTGCACTGGTTACCTGTCAGATATCATTCTCATTTCAAGATTCTACTCTCCACTTTCAAGGTCCTTCACCAAAAGGCCCCAACCTACCTTTTCTCTGCACTTTCCCAACGTCTCGCCCCTCGGGCCCTTCGGTCATCTCATGCTCCTCTCCTGAATACTCCTCGATCGTCCCTCTGCTCAATGAGCGACCGCTCGTTCTTAGTCTCTGCACCCAAGCTTTGGAATGCCCTTAAAGCAGTAATTAGATCTGCTGCCTCACTTACCACTTTCAAGCGACTCCTGAAAACGCATCTGTTCAGGATTGCCTAGTCACCCACCTGATCTTAGCCCACAGCCGAACGTGCGCTCTGGGAAGGCCTCCGGCCTCGAAAAGCGCATTATAAGAAATTTATTATTATTATCGAGAAAGTATCCCGTGTTCAAGCACGCATTGAAGATATTTCTTATTTTTTCCAGTATGTTCGGGGAAGCTACAAAGTAATTGAACCTGGCGAGATCAGATCCGCCTGGGACTCTTTGTCGGCAGCTCTTTATCGTATCTTTTTATTCCTCTGATGTAATGACCGCATCTTCTCCATCGTTGTTGTTTCTTCTTTCTTTGACAAAGTGGAAGGGATATTTTCTCTGGATTTCTACATTTAATTTATCCACAATTTGATGTTCGAATTCAATGTCATAGTTCTCGTTCTTTTCTTCGCTGATTTTGAATACATTTTTTCCAGTGCTCTCTAAGTAATGTCTCTATTTCTGTCCGGTCTTCTAAAATGCTGTTCCTTGCGTCTTTAATTGTCATTCTCTCACTTATTGTCTGTGGCTTTAATTTGTTAATAGGTTTCCAAAATTCCCTTCGGGATGCTTCTGCATCCATTTTCTCGATATGTTGATTCCATTTATCTCTCTGTTTCTCATAAATTAGTTATATTACTTTTCTTTTTCAAAAATGTCTCTCGAATGCGTTGTATGACTCCCTTGATGGCCCGAATCTTATATTCTCTGCTGCCCGGCTGAAGTCTTCGCTTAATGTACCATTTCTGCTGTCCATCTGAATTGTTGGATGGTTGAAACGAAGTAATGGTGGTGGTCCCCTTCTCTGCCCTGTTAATTTATTCTATTAACCTATGCAACTCGTCGATTTCCTCTAGTGGCTTTCCCGATCGTGTCTGGTACGTACTTCTGAAATAATTCTTTGTACTTATCCTGATCCGCTCTGTGGTATACCTTCCATTTCCTTGAAGGAATTCGTATTGGTTGCTTGAATATATGTATTAGAGATACGGTATTGTCACAGCAAGGGACCTCAACTGGTTCTATATAATAACAATCTACAACACTGAAAAAAAAACGGAAATGAAAATAACATTTTCTAGGGGTACGAATATTTTTTGCGTAAATTACGAATATAACATCCATCTCTTTCTGTGACCCTCCAGTTTCTCGTAAATTACCATCTTAATTACATTAATTTCACTGATGGTTCCGTAGGGATTAAATGCAAACAGGATTAGGGCCGAAACTGACAACTCTAAAAGTTATAAACGGATTTTGAAGTCATTTTAATGGGGTGTTCCTAAAGTAGTTGTCAACCTAAACTATGAAATTTCTGAAAGTATATTCAATATTCTTTTAGTTATATGGGTTCAAATCCGTAGTAACTCTTATGTAACGCTTGATACTATTGTAACTTACTATAAATACTTCCTATTTTTACGTTTTTATTTAATATTTGTTGATGTTACTATTTATATTATTTTTTACATACCAGTGTTTTTTTCTTTACAGGAAACAGAGCTAAAATGCCTAGAGAATGCAAAAGTTCCCCAGACAGTTTCTGTTATATATGTGGATCAGTTACATTAAGACAATACAAGAGACAGTTGACTAAACATGTGAAGAAACTTTTTGAGTTGTACTTTGTATGTAAAATGGGTTACTAAGACAAACGATGGGCACCTCAAGTATGTTGTGTCGAGTGTACAAGTTCCATTTTTGCCTGGTTGAAAGGCAAATGGCCTGGCCTCATGTTTGGCGTACCAATGGTCTGGAGAGAGGCAAAGGGCCATTCAACAGATTACTACTTCTGATTTCCAACTCATCCTACTCCCTAAATCTTCCCTCCTCTAGCCTCATTTGAGGCTCTCATTGCTGTCTCACGTGATATGCCGCTCTGACTATTGTGGTCCTTTACCACCCTCCTAGCTCATCTCCAGCCTTATTTCTCGTGGAGTTCAGTAACCTACTCTCTGACCTATCTTCTTATTCTCGGTGACTTCAATCTTCCTATCCACAATGAGACTTTTCGTGCATTCATTAACATCATCGACCTCTTCTCTCTTACACAACATGTGTCATCCCCAACACATATACATGGTAGTACCCTGAACATAGACATCTCGAACCTTCATATCTCTAATCTAACAGTAACTGACCTCTCTAATACGATTTCCGAACACTTCTTAGTCAATTTTAAATTCTATATTCCCCACCACCTACCTACTCGCTCGTCCCAAGATCATACTCCTTTCCGGCGACTATCGTTAATTGATACTACTTCTCTCTTTAACGATGTTGTTTCTCCCCTACCTCCTATTGATACTACTGCTTCACTTGACCAAACCTTAAACTCTCTGCACCAATCTTTACTCACCTGCCTTGACGTGCACGCCCTCCTTATCACTTCTTCTTCAAGCCGCCAATACCGCGCCCCTTAGTTCACCATGGAACTCCTTCGTTCAAGGAGGTCTTTACGTGCCCATGAACGTGGGCAGGGCACGTAGGCAGGACACTTGCCTATCGCCTTGCTAATTCGGCATATTCTTCCAAATTAAAATAAGCGCGTGAGGCTCAGTCACGCGAAGTTTTGTCTGAGAGCAAGAATGACCCTCGGACTATCTTTCGTCTCCTCTCTCGTCCTTCCTCCCCTAGCCCTATTTCCTCCACCTCTCCTCCCATCAATCCCTCTATTCTTTCTAAATTTTCTTTGATAAAGTTATTAACCTTCGCGATGTACTACCCCAATCGTCTGAACAGGCCCATGCTGTTCTCCCCAACATACTCCATTGCGCTTAACGTCCTCACTCGGGAGTCCTCTGAGGGAGTAACTGCCCTGATCTCACGCTCTAACAAATCTGGATCCCCTAAGGACGTCTTTCCACCCAAACTCCTCCACCAAATTCTCCCTGCTGTTCTCCCACTGATTCTTCATCTCTTTAACACTTTTCTTGCCACAGGGGTGGTTTTTTCTTTCTTCAAACATGCCTCAAATCGTCCTATCCTTAAAAAACACCCTTAATCCCTCTGAACCATCTAGGTATGGCCCTATCTCACAGCTTATATTCCTCTCTAAGATCTTCAAGAGAGTGGTTTCCCCTCGCCTTGAAGACCATATTTCTAACTACAATATCGATGAAATGTATTAATCGATGTTCAAAGCGAAGCACTCTGCTGAAACCCCTCTTCTTAATGTTTCAGATGGTATACATAGAGCAGCTAATAGGAGTTGTACGTCCATTCTAGTCCTCCTGGAGACCTCCCCCTCTGATTTAGAGAACATCGATCACACTGTCCTCCTTGATATCGTCTTCTCACTTTCCTTGGTCCCTCAGGCACTGCACTTGATTGATTCCGCTCATCCTCTCCTCCCGCACTCAGTCGGTCGCGCTCGATAACCTCTCCTCCGAGCCCGCGCCCATTCATTTTGGGGTGCCTCAGGGTTTAGTCTTGGGCCCCTCCTCTTTCGCATCTACTTACTTCCTCTCGGCTCCCTTCTTCGCGATTTGGGCCTGTGCTTACACCTCTATGCTGATGACACTCAGATATACCTCTCCTCATTCCCTGTGTCCTTCTTTCAATCAATTACTAAGCTCCTTTCAGCCTACACCTCCATAAACGAATGGCTGTCTGCCAACTTTTTCAAACTTAACCAGGATAAAACTGAAGTTCTCCTTGTTGGTACCGCTTCGAAGGTGGAGAAATCTAAAGCTCTCTTCCCTTCCCTTAACCTTGGGGAAACCAATCTCACCTTCTCTGATACCGTCAGTAATCTTGGTGTTATTTTGTACGAGCAACTCTCGTTTAAACCACACATCCATCTTATCTGTAAGTCTTCCCTCAGTTTCCTCCGCAACTTTTCACGTGTTCGATCCTATTTTGATCGACGAAGCCTCGAGACTGCTATTCATGCCTTTGTCACCTCACGCTTAGACTATTGCAATTCTCTTCTAGTGAATCTCCCTTCTTCGTCACTTCGCCCCATACAACTAGTTCAAAACTATGCTGCCCGGCTCCTCTTTCGCCGTCCTTGGTTCTCTCCTTCGATGCCTCTGTTACACGAGCCACACTGGTTACCTATTCGCTTTCGTATCCACTATAAAATTCTTCTCATCACCTAAAAGGCCCTAAACCTTGAGGCTCCACCATATCTCTCGTCTGCCCTCTCGTGTCGTCAAACTCCTCGGGCACTCCGGTCTAAATTTGCTCCAATTCTGAACACTCCTCGTTCTGTCCTCTGCTCGATGGGTGACCATTCCTTCTTAGTTTGTGGTCCTAGACTCTGGAATGCTCTTCCTGCCGAAGTCCGATCCTCTCCCTCCCTTGCTATTTTTAAATGTCTCCTGAAGACTCATCTCTTCAGAACTGCCTTCTCTCCCCAGTAAACTTTCTCTACACTCGCTACACAACCTGCGCTCTGGGAGGGCTAACAGCCCTGTAGGGCGCATTATAAATACCTATTATTATTATCAACAGATGTTAAAAGTGGGTGTTCAATGTGTTTTCTACCCTGGTCTTTAATATATTTTCAAGAGATATATCAATTAAAAAGATCAAAGTAAATAATATGTTGACTTCCACTATTTCTGTAAGTGATCACAGCCAGTAATATCCATTTTTAGTCTAATTTTATTTGATTTCATTGCAGGTGGCAACATAAAAGGCAAGAAATCTATCATGTATCCCGATTCTCAGTCTGCTCTTCACCCATTTCGACATTCAAGTATTATTCCTGTAAAACTACCAAGCGATGACACAAGCAACCCAGATGATTCTGAATCTCAAGGAGAGAGGGAGAGAGAGAGAGAGAGAGAGAGAGAGAGAGAGAGAGAGAAAAAAAAGGAAGAAGAGAGATAGATAGAGAGAGAAAGAGAGAAATAGAGAGAGTGAGAGAGAGAGAGAGAGGGAGAAGACGCACTCGCTCGTCTCTTTCGAAGAGAAAGAGAGAGGACACACCTACATGACCCTGTTTAATCCCCGCTAACGAGGCGCAAAAGCGCGAAGATCATGACGGGCTGAAGGCACGACTTCGCGGAAGCCTGAGATGTACTTAAGAGCACGAAGGGTCCCGCCGGGAATTATCCTGTGACGGCGGGAACAGGGCAAACAAAGTCCACCTTGCCCGGCAAAGCGTCTGTCGACTGGAACGTTCCTCCTTCGGGCGCGTGGAAAAGCCCCTCCGTCTCACCCCTATAAACCATCCGACGCCGGACTTGAAGAGAGGTAACCGCCTGTGTTCCGAGTATCCGCGGGTATCTCCCATCCTCCCGCCTGCGTTAGTTCCGCGTGAACCCTTATAGAACCCGTCAAACTCCGTGTATACCTCGAGAACTCTCGAAAGTAAATCCCGTACTCGTTGGTACCTGTTACCTGAACCCGACGCGTCCAATTCTCGATTCGGTATTCGAAACCCAAAGGCAAGATCTGAGTTCATCTCGGTTAACAGTTGTTTATTAAGAGGCTATTATTATGGACTCTACGCCGTCTCTAACAAGGCAGGAATACTCCCTCGGATCAAATCTTCGAGGTACCCGCAACTCTCCTGTACAAGCTTCCCCTGCCCCTTTTAAGCCTCTGTTATTTGGCTTCGCGTGCGCTCAAGGTCATTTGAGCGTCCCATCTGAAATTGTCCGTTTGTGTGTACGGCGGTCGACCCGCCCAGGTAGCTCTTTGGAGCCGAGACTCGTGTACGCTCTTATGTTTATATACCTTAATGAAAACCCTTTTAATTTTGTAAATATATTATCTGCATAGTAGTAAAGTATATTTTTGTACTCCGTTTCTATTACCCCAGAACCTTTGCAAAATAAACTAAGCATTGGCCAACCTAAAACTGTACTCCGGAACTTAATTGCACTCTGATTTGTATTCATAATTGAACCCAAGCTCATAACGGACTAATCCGTTCATAGGCCTCTCCCTATTTTGAAAAGGGTTGGGCTCTAACATCAACCTACGACATATAGTAATATCTATATTATATTAAACTGGTATCAGATGTGGGGTCACCCTACGACATCGTGATCTAACAGTTACTAAGCAACAGGGTAAACTCCTGGCCTCACGTCTGCAACAATAAAACCAGTTTGGATGAACATGCTCGAATTACAGTATTTAGGAAGCCTTCTACCCATCGAAATCAATTTTTCGCTTTTGAAAACAATTTGGCTTATTGTAATGATATCAGAGGCCTATTCAATGCCCTTGAGCTAACCTATTTCTGGAGGTTATTCATAAATGCAGCCCTTTACAGCATAAAAGGGGTTCTGTTGCACATTGGAAACACCATGCCTTCAGTTCCAGTTGCTCACTCAGTCATTTTAAGAGAGACATATGAGAACCTTGCTTTTATTCTAGAACGCATAGGTTACAAGGAGCATGAGTGGCTAATTTGTGCGGGCTTGAAATTTGTAGCCCTACTTAATGGGCTACAAACTGGATAACCAACTTTATGTGCTTCCTTTGCAAGTGGGACAGTTTAGCCAGATCAGAACATTATGTACGCTCATAATGGTCACCTCGGGGAAACTATGACGCCTGGATGCCATAGTATAATTCATGAGTCACTAGTTAAGAAGGAGAAAATAATTTTGCCACCACTGCATATAAAACTAGACCTAATGAAGCAATTTTCCAAAGAACTGCAACATAACAAGCCAAGTTTCCAGTACCTCAAAACGATCTTCCCTAAAATAAGTGATGCCAAGATTAAAGAAGGCAATCAAATTCATAAACTTTAGCTGATGAAGACTTCGAGGCGACAATGGATTAAACTGAGCTAGCGGACTGGCATACAGTCAAAGTTGTATGCAAAGGATTTGTGGGAAAGCACCAAGGGGCCCAGTGGGAGGGAAGGCTCATTCTCTTCCCAGAGAATGTAGGAGATGTAAGTGATGAACATGGAGAGATGTTCCATCAAAATATAGTATCAATGAAAAACAGGTACGAGGGGCGGTTAATAAGTTTTGCAATTCGGATATAAGGAAACGAGATATGAGGAAAAGTGTTTTATTATTTTTCAATATAACTACCCTCGACTTCAATGAACTTGCGCCACTTGTCGCTGAGGCTTCGAATTCCCAACAACCAGAAATCTCCCGACTGCTGTTCAATCCACTCCTGGACGGCGAGCTGGACATCTTCATCAACCCCAGACCGGCGTCCACGCAGTGTAGCCTTGAGCTGGCGGAATAAAAAGTAGTCGCTAGAAGCCAGATCTGGACTGTAGGGGGCATGGTTGAGCTTCTCGAATCCGCACTCGCCGTTAGTACACTGTGATCAAAGCGGTGCTCGCTGCCTCAGTGTGCCTGGTTCGAATCCCTTCTCTGCACGGATTTTTTCGAAAAAAGGTAATAAATATATTACTGCAAGGAAAAATTATTCCGTTTTCTCTTTCAATGTAGTTTAATGGATTCATATATATATATATATATATATATATATATATATATATATATATATATATATATATATCGTAGAATGGACTCTCGACAAGAACCATATATAACTATTCGTTGAGGGAACTTATTTAATTATCTTTAGAGTGCGTGGATGTCTAGGCTGGCCAATATTATGTATCTTCGATATGCTTAAGAAGTGGAACTGAGCTCAAGGATAATAATATTGCTATCATTAATAAAATAGAGTTCTATTAATAATAACTATCAACAACACACAAAACGGAAAATATTGACATAAACAGAGAATGGAAAGGGTCGTGGGGAATCTAGCTAATCCGAGGATTAAGATAGATTTAAAAAGGTAAAACAAATATAAAGTTAAAGGGAGGTGATGGTTCGCTAAACCATTTAAAGCACAGGATAGAGTTGACAAAAGGGTTAAATACTCAAAGGTAACGTTCTGCTTACGTAATTATACTTGTTGTACAGAGGAAGGCGACGTGAAGGAATTTTCGGTCCGCTGGCGAGTTCCAGCCGAAGGGGAGGGGATTAAATGATCCTGATGTGGCGTCTTGGGAATGAGAACCGTTTCTTGACGAACGGCTTGAAGAACAATGGCTGTTCTACGTTGTTCTCTTCTGAACAACATGGGGGATGAGAACCGTTTCTTGGCGAACGGGCTCAAACGAACAATGGCTGTTCTACGTTGTTCTCTTCTGAACAACAGGGGGGGGGGGAGAACCGTTTCTTGTCAACGGGCTCGAACGAACAATGGCTGTTCTAACGTTGTTTTCTTTCTGAACAACAGGGGAAGGGTGAGAACCGTTTCTTGGCGAACGGGCTCAAACGAACAATGGCTGTTCTACGTTGTTCTCTTCTGAACAACAGGGGAGTGGGTGAGAACCGTTTCTTGTCAACGGGCTCGAACGAACAATGGCTGTTCTAACGTTGTTCTCTTTCTGAACAACAGGGGAAGCCTTGTGGACTTGGCGTCGCGAAGGTTCGAACCTTGGCACTCAAGGGATATTGTCCTTCTTCTGGACAAGTGATGGTAAATCTCGAGGTCGAGGTCCCTTTTCGCACAAGGTGAAAGTGGATCGTAGTGATGTTTCGCGACGAAAATCTGGATCTCCATTCTGAATCTTAGGTGGTTAAGTTTCCATCTAAATAGTCAAGACATCCCCTTGGCGTGTGGGACAGTGGAGTGGGGGCTTCGAGGAAATGAACAGCCGAGCCTGAGAACAATGCCTTATCTGCCCATAAGCCTAACTCAATCTGGCGAGGTCGGAGCATGGGACGAACGGGGGAAGATAAACCTCCTTGTTTAAACATTGACTCAGGTGGCTGCGATAAGGCCCCAGGCTTCAAAGCGAAGATGCACGTGGGTAGCATCGTGTTTTTAAACAACATGTGATAACTGTTGAAATTAAGCGGCCTCAAACCGTTCTATCACACACACACACACACACACACACACACACATATATATATATATATATATATGTTGAAAGAAGGCCATTTTTTATGCAGGATTCATTGAAGTCGACAGCAACGGCTTCATTGTTTACTTTTATCTGCAGCTTTCCTATAGGTTTGACTATAGTCTCAACAGATGGCTCTAGGCGAGTAAAATTGCGACGAAGAGAGTTAACTTTATTTGCCTAGACGTCTTTCGACCTAACAGTAGGTCATCTTCGGGGCAGAATGGTAAACGTGATATTACAGGAAAATTTATTGAATATGTTTAAATATCACCGTGAGAAAACTCACCAATCAACCAAAGCGAAAAATACCGATCTCTTATATCTATTGGGGCACTCTGAGGAACCACTCATGAAAAAAACTAAATTTATACTCTTGATGTATACTTCTGTCACGAAGCGCACTCCTCCAATTGGGGGATGATTGATGCTGAGCTTAATCGAGTGAACCAGCTCCTTGTGAACAATGTCTATTCACAAACCGTATTCGACTCGATCGTTAAGCGGAAGATAAACTCTACCCTCTTTCCGATGGACAGACCAGAAAACCCCACATCAATAGACATATACTTACTACCATGCAACAATGAACACAGGCTACAAGTAAGACAATGCTACGACGATGCACCTCCAGGACGCGACTATCAAGCGACATGCCGCAACGCATCATACGTCAATTACAAGAGAAACGCTCACCGAAAAGATCTCTATCATCTTCCGTGATCCTGAATGCCGGACTCCGAATGGCCCCGGCAGTTATGATCTCCCAACACAGACCTTCAATCACTACACAACTCCAGTCAGAGACTATCCTCCCAACGACTCGCTGCCAGAATCTGCTACGTCCCCGCATGGAAACAGAATTCCTAAACCTTTTCCTCCTTTTGTTTATACCCAAAATCAATTTTTTTTTCTCGAACATATTTTTAAACAAATCCATGTATTTTCATGTTAGTTCCGTTTCCTTACAATAATGTTTAAAATATTTTTAAACATAAACCTATCCATGTATTTTTCGACTTAGTTGTTGGGTCAGTTTTCTTACTTTAATGTTCAAACAAATTCACTATATTTTCCTGTAATATCACTTTTACCATCCTGATAACATCCAACAAGAAAAATTCACTAGTATCCTGATGTGTTTATCATGCTACAAATTAGAAGAACACACTACCGCGTCCTGTCCAGACAAGAACAAACTGTGGTGCGGTGAATACGCCACAGAAGAACATCGGTTCGACAAGTGCGAAAGCAATAAGAAGAGATGCCTCAACTGTAAAAGGAAACACAGGACAATGGCCCTGAACTGTCTAAAGCGCCGAGACATTATTAAAAGGAAGGAAGAATAAGAGAAGAAAGATAAGGATATGACCTACGCGAACGCTGCCAAGAAGAATGGGGAAATAAGACTGCACCTGCACAGATGAACATCACAGGAGATCTGAGTGCAAAGATTCTGATCTGCATTACCCACGCAAATGTGGTTAATGCAGTGAAGCCTGGCTGTTACAACCAGGTACTCAATGCACTCTTAAAGGCAAATAATCCCGCTTCAGTAATCATGCCTGCAGACTCTGAATGCTCCAAGGTATTGAAGGAATCAGTCATAAGAAACAACACTGTCAAATCTGGACTGAAAGAGATCATCGAAGTTCCCTCATCGGAGAAAGGGAAGAGGACGATGAAGAAGAAGAAAAAATAGCTGAAAATGAGGAGGGATCCTCCTCTTCTGACAACGATGAGGGCCCCTGCACTCGTACACGAGCTACGAATAGCAGGTCAAAATCCCAATTCTCCCCACCCCCAAAGAAGGAAAACTCTGGGCACAGTAAAACCGCCCAGCCAGCCGCCAATAAGAAAAAGAAGAATAAGAAAAAGCACAGGTAAAAATAATTCACTATGTTACGGAACGTACTAAAGATACTGGAAATTAATACCAACGGCTGGACGACGAAAAGGACTCTACGGAAATGTATTCAGAGAAATTGATGCAGACATCATCTTAATTTCGATACACGGGATGGACATGTGTTGTGCAGAAATGAAAATCTGGAACTACCACGTGTTGATCACGAATTATTCGCAGGAGCGTTTCGATGGTGCCGCTATTGCAATAAAGAAAAGGATTAAATACAAGCAAATAAGAAATCTAGAAGAATCCTACTCCGCGATTGAGGTCGAACTCGATGAAGATAGACGAGAGTAGGAAAAGGGGGCAAAGAAAAAATAATAGCGTAGGCGAATTGCGAACAGCTTACCGCGTCGCTGGACTACTGTTAGCCAGCGGCGAATCAACTCGGCCATCCTGAGTCACAAAAAAAGACTCATTCAAACGAAACTTTTAAGCCGCCCGCATGCACTTCTCGTACGCTATACAACCCATCTCCTAGAAGCGGAGCGTATTTTGAAAAAATGAAGAGAGCCCGTTTGGAAATGTTATCCAAGGGCTAACGCTCCCCCTCCCGGGTCTAGGCACCATTGTAGATAGAGGAGAGTAGGAAAAGGGGCAAAGAAAAAATAATAGCGTAGGCGAGTTGTGAACAGTTTCCCGCGTCGCTGGACCACTGTTAGCCAGCGGTGAATCCACTCGGCCATCCTGAGTACCCAAAAGGACTCATTCAAACGAAGCTTTTAAGCCGCTCGCCTGCACTTCTCGTACGCTATATAACCCCTCTCCTAGAAGCGGAGCGTATTTTGAAGAAATGAAGAGAGCCCGTTTAGAAATGTTATCTAAGGGCTAACGCTCCCCCTCCCGGGTCTGGGCACCATTGTAGATAGAGGAGAGTAGGAAACGTGGCAAAGAAAAAATAATAGCGTAGGCGAGTTGTGAACAGCTTCCCGCGTCGCTGGACCACTGTTAGCCAGCGGCGAATCCACTCTGCCATCCTGAGTCCCCCAAAAGACTAATTTAAACGAAGCTTTTAAGCCGCTCGCCTGCACTTCTCGCAAACTGTACTCGACATAGGAAAGTTGATCATTGCTACCGGATATCAACCGCCGAGGAGAGAAGTGTTTCCAATTCACACTCTCACTGGCCCATTTGGCAGAAGAGCTCCCACTATTTTACTGGCGGATCTGAACGCCAGATGCTGATAATCTGGTTACAGGACCTTTGACGATATAGGAAGAAGCTTGGACCTATCACTGGACAGAAATATTGCCCAGCGAATAGGCCCTGACTTCCCCACCTTTGTCAGAGCAGGTAGTGCTACAAAACCAGACATCTGTCAGGTGAATCGTCAGCTGCCTTCAATTTCTACATGGAATCAGTCCAGGTACCATCCAGTGACCATATAGGGATCCTACTCACTATTAACAGGAACTATATAGAAGTTATAGCTGTAGTCAGAAAGAACTACAGAAGAGCAAACTGGACACGCGACCTTTGCCTTCTCAAGGCCTACGATCCGCTTAACTTGGACGAGGAAACACTCGAGGAGATTGACGAGGCACTCGAAGACCTCAATAACCATCTTATCAACGCAGATAGGACTTGTATCCCTAAATCTGAGTGTAGGACGATCTCTACCTACAGATGGACCGAATACATGAAAGATTTATACCGCGAGCTGAAATTATTGTATGAGGTCAACATCAGGAATGCATCAGTTTACTCAAGGCAATAAAATATAGAAGTCAAAGAAGAACTCAACCAGTTGACCCTGGAACAACAATGGAGACGATGGGATGGTACGATCGATAGCCTCGATCACGAAGCAATTCACAAAGAATTTTAGAAAAAGATCAGAAGTCTGAAAGTATCGACTGGGAAGAAGAAGTTCTAACTGCAAAGAGAAGACGGAAACATCGAAACGGAAGAAAAAGGAATTGAACAACTATTCCGAAGTTATTGGGAAAAATTCTTCAGTATAACTGAAGAGGAATTCGAAGACTATGACCTAGAGTTTTAAAACAACATCATAGACGAATTTAACGAACAAATACACAAGACACACCCTTACCTCCAGATGGATAGACAGCGCGGCGGAGACGCCGAGATTAACGAAGAAGAACGGGTGCTTACAAAGTTAAACTTTGAAAAGACACCAGCCAATGTCATCGAAGGGATGAAAAGGATATTTAACCTCTGTCTGAACACGAGATACTTTCCAGATGCTTATAAAACGGCCAATTTCACTTCTAGAATTTGGCGAGAAGCTTTTCGAGAAGATCCTGAACCGAAGACTGGTCTCTCAGCTTAATGAGAACTCCTTCTTCAACCCACATCAATTCGGGTTTAGGAGGAAGCGAAGTACGGAGATGGCGATTAATGTCATCGCGCAAAAGCTAGCCAAAGCATAAGGGGATAGAAATTACGTAAACATTGTTTGTCAGGATGCACCAAAAGCGTTTGATAAGGTGTGGCAACGGGGAATGCAGTACAATCTCTTACCACTGGGCCTACGTGAAAACTTAGAAAGAACTCTCCGTGACTATGTCATGGAGAGAGCGGCGTACATTAGTTTAGGGTGCGCGGACGGACCAAAGTCTCCGCTCACTGCGGGCCTCCCACAGAGGGGGGACTTGTCCCACACTCTTTACCTGATTTACACCGCTGATGTCCCAGCCCCTGTAAGACTTACTTGCCTCAACATTCAATTCGCCGATGATTTTGAAAGAATGAGCCTTGGCAAGCTCGTATGACAGCAGCAGGAATTGGAAACCTTAACATATACGAGGCCCGATGGAAGATTCCCACGAACTAGGGAAAGTTCAAAGTAATCCCCATAGGCAGGAGACTACTTTACGATGTCAGGATGGGGGATAAAAGTTATCCCTACACCACGGAGTGTAATGTACTCGAAATGAAGATTAGTTCAACGGTGTATAAGAAGCACGTCCAAGAAAGAATCACCAAGGTCACTGCTGCAGTCAAAACTCTATACATGTTCAGAAATCTTTGTGAAAGAAATAAGAAAAAGATCTACAATGCACTTGTAAGATCGACGCTGCTATACCCCGCTTCCGCCCCTCGTGTATCTCGAAGACACAAAAGATGAAACTACAAGTGGTGCAGAATAAATGTATGTACCTACTTACAGGTGCATACAGGCGAGAAAGAAGACGGCAGGAAGAGCTACACGTGAAGGCGCGGTTAAGTCCCATTAACTTTGTCATAGAAGAACGCACAAAAAATATTCAGGAAATGGTTAATCGAGAATTGGACGATGATATCGTCCAAATGATTAACCAGAACAGAAGAGGCATAAGTCGCGATAGATTTCCGAACTCCGCTGGTCTTTTAGCTGGCGGAGCAGAAGTGCCGTTCTACGCATAAAAATAAGAACGTTTTTACCCAAACCAAGAAAACCGCCCAAGAAAAAGAATACCTAATTATGAAACCTCACCGATTTCTACAAGAATTAATTGATGAAGACCCCAAAATACCGAAGAAGACATCCATGTAAAACAAAATACACGATTTGCACTCACTACAAGATATACAAAAAAACAAAGGCACTAAGCAAACACTAAAGTGATTAAAGTAATTTATTACTACAACAGCAAATGCTCATAACATATCAAAGAACATTAATTTTTTTGAAGACAAATAGCTTGAACGCCATAATAATATAAACTATCTCAAAGACAACAAAGGAACCACAAAACAAAAAAATATTTAAAAGCGATAGGCCTGATCACTAGGCACTTAGCATCTATTTGCACCCTATCACTCTTTTTTCTCTTTTCACCACATGTCTATTTTCAGCTATCTGTCCACACACCCTTTCTTTATTCCCTCCCCACACCTACCCATTTGCATCGTTCATAGTTCACCATCCTGAGTGATTGGATTTCTTGGTCATAAATCAGCAACCAGCAAAGGCGGAAAAGCTTTGGTTAAGTCAGCAAAGGTCCGGCCAAAATCTGCCAGAAGACGCCGCCATAATTGCTTCCTCTCGACGACGGGAAAGCTTCAAGAAATAGAAGAAGAAACAGAAGCAACAAGAGAGATTATAGCCTATTACTTCTACACCATTTACCCATCTTCATCATAATTTTCATCATATATTTTTTAGGCTACGCTTTTACGAAGATGAGCGAGTAAAACCATCACCCCCCCCCCCGCTTGGTAGTGGCCTCACGGAGGGATATCGCCGTACACAGCCTCGCCCAACTATGTCGTTCACTAGAGAAGACATAATTGAGGCCACTGGAGGAAGCTGCTTTGCAGATTAGCCCACAGTGAATAATAATGTCAAGAAGCTCGAGTAGATAAGGGAAGGACTGCAACCTCTATTGATAATTACTTCGGAGGCCCATCCCAGGACCATAGAGGGACACATAACCGTCTTTGTGTATGGTGGGAGCAGTCGCTATTCAAACACCCCCGGGGAGCGGCGTTGTCAATGAGTCCGTCAGTAGTCATCCTACCGGAGGTTCTCACCAAGTCTCACACCTACTCAAACATCATTCATCTCATCATATTGCGCCATTACCACATTCATCACAACATTCACCAAGGCGAATATCTCTGGGGTACAAGGTTGTTCAAAAAGCGGGGTGAGGGGAGTCACCCTAAAAAATAATACTTTCAATACACACTCACTGTTCACCAAATTACACACCACATAACAGAAGTCTGCTTACCCTACGAGCTTGTCTCACAAGGACCACGAGGGGGTTACTCTCAACAACATGACAATGGATCTGGCCACACGAATACCCCTTAGTGTAATCAATGGTCAGGCCAAACTGGAAAGAGGCAAAGTTTTCGAAACGATCTTCAAAAGCTCAGCGTTGCAGTCATTCGCCTAATATACACCCTAACCAGTTACTTGGCGATCTACGAGAGGGAGAAGAACATCAAGACGATTACCAAGTAATATGGCCTTCTCGCACTCCAGGAGATAAACCTCCAGCCCGCAGTACCACCCTAACTCCAGGCCCACCACAGCGTGATTTGCCGTCGACTTGATCCTTGGATAGGTGATCACAAGAAGGAAGAAATAGCAGAAGAGATAGAAGCCAATCAGGGCTGAACAAAAAACTCTGAAATAATTACGTTCAGAAACATAAGAGAAAAACAAAAACACACTCATGTATTCAAGGTGATCTTCAAAGAGACGGAGATTACCCAGAAGGCCAAAGAAAAGGGTCTGCTATTCTTCCACGCAAAGATCCGTGGGGACCAGATCGAGCGTGAAGAATTCACGCCGGTGCAGATGCGTTTTCACTGCTACAAAATGGAGCAGCACTCAACCAAAGATTGCCAAGAAGCAGAGAAGACATGTTCCAGGTGCAGTGAAACGAGTCATAGGTGGAAAAATGCATGAAGAACGAGAAGTGTGTCAACTGCGGGCAGGGCCACAGAGCACTAGCCATGGTTTGCCCCATGAAAAGAAACATAATAAAAAAAACATGCTGCAAAAAAAGAGGCAGAACAGAAAAGGATGACAACTTCGTATGCACAAGCAGCAAAAATATCCCACTCAGCACAACTCCCGATAAAAACCTACATCAAACTTGAGAACGAGGAGTCAATGAAATTCTTACCTGCGTACTTTATGCGGACGTAAAAAATCTCACGAATACAGGCACGTTCTCAAGTGAACTCAACATGATGCTCGGGAAGAACAATCTGAGTGAGATGTGGTTCCCAGAGAATCCCCCTTCAGGAGATGTCTTCCAATTGCAATTCTCCCCAAAGGTGAATGAAGAGGTAGTTGCAGCTACGTCTCCCAGCCCTACTGAAATAACGGACTCACACTACAAGGATCAAGGAAAAAACACAGGAACCCATCAGGAGACCTGCCCCCAGAATTGTAGCAAGAAAAGAGAGGGAAGAAAAAGAGAGGAAAGCTGCCACAAACGAATCTCACAGAAGGAAACTCCAAACTTCAACCGACTCAGACCCGGACAACGGCAGTATTCAGAGCGAACCCGCAAGAGATAATAACACTAAAAGAACAAAAAGTAAGAAAGACAAGCACAGGTACGACGATTGGGAACTAGATCTGAAGGTTTGCGGTTCTGACAAGATCCCATTTTCCTGAACAAATATCCCTCGCGGACATCACCAAATGCATTAAGAACCAGAAATCAAAATGGACAATAAAAGAATCAGAAGATGAAACTGAAGTTGCGGCAGCACTCTATGCATGTATAGTGAAACTCGACAACGCCTGCTTATTTGCGATCCTGGCCATGGAATAAAAAAAGACGAAGAGCGGAAAGGTCCGAAAGCGCAAGGAATCAACAGCACTATCTAGAAGTAGACACAAAACATGGAAAACATAAACAACACCTCAAAATTTTTAACACTAAACACGAATGAATGGTTGGGGAAAGCGAATGAATATGGCAACATATTCAGAAGGGCGGACCCCGACATTATCCTAATATCTGACCACGGTGTCAACACGAATAACACTCGGATGAACTCAATCCCGAACTACCGCGTCATTGCAAAGAACTCCTCGCAAGATAGATTCGACGGTGCTGCAATTGCCATTAGAAGGAACATCACCTTCAAAAGGCTACCTGAAGTAGATGAGCCCTTCGTAGCTGTCGAAATCCCAACACTTGTTAGGGGACTTAGGAATGAAGTAGCATACCAACCATCACGCCGTCCATATTTGCCCATCAATAATCTACTAACCCTAACAGCTCATCGTAGAAGTGTATTCATAGGGGGCGACCTCAATGCTGGACTGAGGGCCTCGGGCTCCACCAGAACAAACTAGAGGGGCAGAAACCTGCAGTTTGTCATTAACCGGGATAGAATCGATAAAGCCGGGCCAGAAGTTCCGACCTACATTACTGAGAGATCAGCGGCAGCCCTGGAAATAATATTGGCAAGCACCAACTTCCCTTTCAATCTGGTCAGTATGCCTGCCCCCACGGTTTTTTGTGACTACATCTCCATCATGAGCAGTGTCTCCCTCGCACCTATTCTGCTTCCTATCCACTCAGGAAAAGTTTTGCAAAAGCAAACTGGGAGCTGTACAAGCGAATGCTCAACAGCTTTGAACTAGCCAACCTAAGTAAAGCTACCCTAGAAGATATTGACGAAGGAATAAACCAAATAACACACCTGATCATGGAAGCAGACGAGATATGTATTCCATACATCACGCATAAAAGCCCTCTGCAACCTAAGTGGACCGAGGAGATGCGAGATATTGCCTCAGAACACAGAGAAATCTACGAGGAAGTCAGGCAATTTGGCCCAAACAGAGATCGCACCAGAAGACTCCGACAGCTCAGAGAGGAACTCAAAGCGCGGATTAACGAATAGCAACAGGCAATATGGGACGGAATAATCGAGAGGCTCGACACATAGCAGAACCACCAGAAATTCTGGAAGAATTTTATCAAACTGAGAGGTATGCCCCCGAACGAGAAAATCAGGCTGGAAGAACATGGGGAAACCATAGAAGATCCAAAGAGACTCGAAAGAGGTACTGGTGACAAATATTCTCCATCACGACAGAAGAGAACGAGGATTTCGATCTGTACTTCGAAGGACAGGTGATTGATGAATTAAATAATATAATCCACCGCACGCATCCCCACCTCCACGTTTCCCAGGAGAGGAGAATGGAAGGCCACGACCGACCGATCACTGCTGAGGAGTTCCTGAGGACGCTCAAATCCTTCAAGCAGAGAGCTCCTGGGTGGGCAGGGATTACCAAAAATCATCTGGTAAACGCTCCCCCACGCCCGCTTCAGGGTATTACCAACGTAATGAATACGGATCTGGACACTGGTTACTTCCCTGACGGATACAAGTTAGCAAAAATCATCTTTATCGCAAAGCGGAAAAAGTTGCCAGAACAGCTGATGGACTACAGGCCCATCTCCCTCTTGGAAATCATTGGCAAGATTCTGGAAAAGATCCTAGCCAACAGACTTCAGAATCAATTTGGCGAGAAGGCGGCCCACAGCTCACAACAACACGAGTTCCGAAAGAAGCGCAGAACGGACACCGTACTCGCGTGCCTAACCGAGAAAATCGTCAAGTGCCGTGCAGACGGAAAGTACATTGACATCGTACTAAGGGGCCTGCAAAAGGCCTTCGATAATATCTGGTTGAGGGACCTTCAAAATAAGATCCTGATCCTTCAGCTAGACCCAATCCTGGAACGAATTATCTGCGACTTCGTCATGGAACGGCGTGCCAAGATCATGATTGAGCGTCAGCAAGGACCAGAATTCCTTCTCAAGGCCGGAGTCTCACAGTGAAGTTGTATGAGCCCCCTCCTTTATCTAATCTACACAACAGATTTACCAACTCCGGTATAGGATAACTCATTGTATTTCCAGTTTGCGGATGATATAACCCACGTGATACCTGGTACATTCAAGAATCTTAGGGCTCAGGCTCTCGAGACTGCAAACGAAATTCGGAACGTAAATGAATACGAAAGAAAGTGGAAGATCCGCACGAATAGCCGCAAATTCAAGATCCTTGCCCTCGGGCGCAGAAAAAAAAGCGGATGTAACAATAGGGCAGCTAATATTTCCCTATTATCAAGAAGGAAGTGTTTTGGGGCTCCACATCACTTCCACCGGATATACCCATCACTTCATAATGAGGGAAAATCTAGCGAGGTTAGAACTCATAAAACTTCACAGATTTAGAAATCTGAGCTCTAACAACATCTGAAAAATATATCTAATGCATATTCAAGCAACGCTCATATACCCCGCTGTGGCGACCCAAAGCCTAAGTACGTCTCGCTTGAAGCGCCTGCAAAGAGTCCAGAACAAGGCGACTCTATATAAACAAACGCAGAAGGCGAGATCGAATACCCCAAAGAGAACTCCACCGGAGGTTCGCCTTGACACTAATCAATCTGGCGACCCCAATTTTGGCCAAAAGAACATGGGCAATGATCCTGAATAAAATTGCCTCCGAACTAGCACAGGGTCTAAACATCCCAGCAAAAAAAAAGGGAGAAAGTGGCCAGAACAAGGCAATTTCCGATCTCGAGACAATGCTCTGAGGAACAGTTGGCACCGTTGTTCACATAGAGATCACACTGCAACAAACAACTACACATACTATATATTAACAAATACACTCACAAACATGAATTAATGCGTTTGAATGAAAGAGAAATAATTGTATATAAGTGTATACATGTCAATATAACTACTAATAATGGAAAATAAAAGACAAAGAAAGAAAGACAAAACAAAAACAAATTATTAAATTAATATAGAAGATTTAGAATAGATGATTAAATATATCATTACCTTTCCAAATCTTATCTCTTAAAATAAGTATAGTACTAAGGATATAAATTTATAAAATTATAAAAAACAAATAAAATAAATAAAACAAAAAAGGTAGAGGAGAAAGATACTATAAACAAACTGAAAAAATAATAAAAAAAAAATAAAAAAAAAATTTAAAATAAATAAATAAAATAAAATACATATAAATATATATAATTTAAAAAAAAATTAGTTCAAAGTTAAGGAAAATAAAAATAAGGTTGCAAAATAAGTATCAAAGAAAAGCTTGAATGCGTTATAACACAAACTCAGGTTCACACAACAATACAAGTTACAGGATTGAAGGTCGGGGACAAAGAAAAAGAAATCTTAGAAAAATGAGAAGCGTAGCCCTCACTACTAAGGCAAACCCTACACACTCTCATCACCCACAATCTATCTTCATATCTTCCATATCAATTTTTTTCTTAACTAATATTTATCAATTCAGTTCAATTCAATTCACCATTCTGTCCCGAAAATGACCTATTGTTAGTTCGAAAGACGTATAGGCAAATACAGTTATGCCCTTCCTCGCCTAGAGCCATCTGTTGAGACTATAGTCAAAGCTATAAGCAAGAGGCAGCCAAAAGTAAACAATGCAGCCTTTGCTGTCGACTTCCATGAATTATATATATATATATATATATATATATATATATATATATATATATATATATATATATATATATATATATATATATATATATATATATATATATACAGTAAACCCTTGATATAACGAACCACAATATAACAAATTTCGGATATAACGAACCAAATTTACTGGACGAACTCCATCGGGTTTAACAGGCAAGCGTTACGACCAGCCTGAGAGAGTGTTGGTGTGTCACATGTCTCCTACAATTCAAGGTTCGTATCAATACTATGTTGCGTAGTCCACTTAACTTTATTAGTAATTACATACGCATTACATATCCATAACAAACTTGGTTAGTTATTTCCATTGCTTTTAACGCATCACGGGTTTAACGAACTTTTGGCTCTAACGAACGAACCCCCGTCCCATATAGTTCGTTATATCGAGGGTTTACTATATATATATATATATATATATATATATATATATATATATATATATATATATATATATATATATATATATACAGTAAACCCTTGATATAACGAACCACAATATAACAAATTTCGGATATAACGAACCAAATTTACTGGACGAACTCCATCGGGTTTAACAGGCAAGCGTTACGACCAGCCTGAGAGAGTGTTGGTGTGTCACATGTCTCCTACAATTCAAGGTTCGTATCAATACTATGTTGCGTAGTCCACTTAACTTTATTAGTAATTACATACGCATTACATATCCATAACAAACTTGGTTAGTTATTTCCATTGCTTTTAACGCATCACGGGTTTAACGAACTTTTGGCTCTAACGAACGAACCCCCGTCCCATATAGTTCGTTATATCGAGGGTTTACTATATATATATATATATATATATATATATATATATATATATATATATATATATATATATATATATATATATACACTTGAAGTATCCTAAAGGAAATTAATACACAAAATAAGCTCAAGCGCTTTCCTGTTTACATTATCAGGGGTGGAGGAGGAGTCAATGAAAAGAAATGTCGAAAAAATGGTGCCATTTCCCTTTCATTTATCTGCCCATCTTTCGACTGTCTATCATTCTTTGTTTGTCTATTTTTTACGCGTCTTGATATCTACTTTATGTGCAAATACCTGCGATCAGTGTTTTGAATTGTATCTTCGCTGACCCTGGGAGATTCGTGATGAGATTACGTCTCTCGCTCCCTACTTGGGGTTGTGGTGGAGTAGAAGCACATTTTAGAAGCTGTTACCTCAGTATTGCCCCCCATCCCCTGTTCGGGTTGGGTAGGGTCCTATTAGTTACAGATTTTCAAAAGCAGAGCGTCAGTAGCCACCATTAGAAGGGCCTACGCGAGTTTGGGGGTGGGGGAGCACTTTTTTTATGCTGAGAGGAAAGAAACCCTCGCATCTGTTTCTTTTAGCAATCTCATATGACATTTTCCAAATAACTTCCTTAAAGTATATTACTTGTAAAGTGTTTGTGAAGTAATGGTAAGTTAATTTACGTGCTTAGCTTCATTATTTTATAGTGGTACAACCTTATATGTCAAATAATTTACGTTGCAGAAAACTGTGGTTCCTTTGCACGTACTGTCAAATCCCTTTCGGACTGAATGGTGCAGCCTCTTTACAAATTCATTTTTCTTATCAAACTTTAACACCTTTCAAATATTTAAGTCATCTTTCATCCCTTTCTACAACTAACTACCAGCTATATGGAAAATTCAGGATCAACTCGTCTTGAGGCATCTCTGGGAAGGCATTTAACTTTTCCCAAACAATCATTCAGAGTTTGTAGCTTACCCTAAAGCCTTTTATTAAGCAGTAAAGACTAGCCCCCTTTCATCTAGGGAAGTACATACTAACACTCTCTCACTCTCACTTTCACACACACACACACATACACTCTCACTCTCTCTCACACAAAGTCTCCCATACACGCACACTCTCTCAAACACATACACTATTTCTCTATTTCTCCCTCGCTCTCTCTCTCTCTCTCACACACATATGCACAATTTAATACAGAAGTCTGTAATGATTTGTGACAGAAAAAGCGAGCTGACACTTTCAACGCAATAACTCCGTGCTAATCGAGTCTAGAGCTAACGGATTGTCGCTCAATATTTGTGATGCTGGGTGCGAGTAGAAACGGTAACTTTTTACAGGATCATGCTAGGACTCTCTGCCCCTGCTTCCTTTTCCACTCTAGTCCATTTATCTCTATAAACACTTTTGTATGCAAAAATAAGTTTGTCCTTTATCTCAATTTATAAATATTCCAATTTGTCTCTCAAATCAATAGGTGGTTGTATATGCAAATAGGCTTCGCTTATAACGAAAAAGAAAATAGAAATTCACTCGGGATCCTTGGCAGAAAGTTAGTGCGTATCTTCAGGTGGGAACGAACTTAACGTTTTTTAACTTAAAGGGAGCCTTTAGGGCTATTATTTATGTGAGAAAAAATTACAATGTTTATCCATTAAATTGGGAAACATCTTCGAAAGTTGTTGAGGAGATCAATTAAGCTTTAAGTTAAAAAAAATAATCCACAACAGTTAGAAGGAGAATTAAAATTTGAGAAAGAAAAGGATGCAATGCGAGAAAGAAGCCAGGGATATCTTGGGTCAACAGAAAATAAACTGTTTACATTTATTTTGTGGTTACTTTTGTGAGACAAAGAGTTGGAGAGTCATTTATTTCACCCTTCTTGCGTCGTACGAACTGCGAATAAGAGCAACGAGCATGACACTGCATGGCAGAGGGTCACAATATGAAGTGGTAAGACAGACAACGAAGTGAAGGAGAGTTTCTGGAAGCTTTGACACTCGGACAATGATTACATCAACAGGCATCCACTCCCATTCATGTTACAACCCCCTGAGATAACATTGCTAGAATTAACGTTCTCATTATTAATATTTCTTATTAGTATTATTATTATTAATATAATTAATATATTTTTTAAGGATTATTACTATTATTGATGTTATTATATTATTATCTCTATTTATCCCTTAGTTACACATGTATTTTTCTTCATAAAATGTATCATCCCCTTGAGTACTATAAATGGATTTTGCCCCTGTACTTGCATTGACACCTTTATAAAACTCATAGAGTAAAACATGTGAATACCGACGATTATGAACAATACTCGTATTTTATAATCTTAGGAAAAAAGGTATAATTTACTCATTGTACCATTCCTAAACGATAAGAAGAGGCACTACTTTAATAAATACTATATAAATTTATTCTAGAAAATCGAACATTTATGGCGTTTTCTAAAGGAGGCGAGAGGCTTTCCAGTGATTGATTCGACGGAATTGCGCGCCAAAGGTTTTGGGGAGCGATCCGTGTCCTTGCTAAGAAGCTCAGTTCCTCTTAATTTGATGTCCCTCAGAGGACACAAGACTATTAAGAATGCTACCTATTCTCTCCATTCCATTCCCCTCCACTCTCTTTTCAGCAATTATTGCATCCTGGACATGAAGGACTTCTATAATTATTGGTAACAACGCGTCATCTTAAATACGAGCCGAACTTGTCTATGTGACGTGCTGCGACAGTGATTCCCCCTATCGTTCATTCTCTTCGCATCAAATCACTCGTCTTGCACCGCAAGTATTAAATTTATAATACTTCATGTATGTTTTATATATGCTTTTCTTGCTAATGTGTTTATTATGTGTTGGTTATTTTATTTTCCGTTATATTGTTTACCTCACTGCCATTATGCCAGACCTGTTCCAAAAAGCTGATCCAATCTTTCGCTCCAAAGAAGTATATTCGCTTTGCTTTAATTTTATCATCATATTTTGTCATTTTTCCCTTTCTCCATTCGTTTTTGTGTGTTTTATTTAGGGTGCCTTCATTCGCAAGGATTTTCCTATTACATTACAGTAATTTTTCCCCAGTTTTTATTCACCACGCTCTTCGGAACATTTTTCCCAAGCTCTTAATTCCTTATTCATTTTTAATTCATCTCATCCTTTGATTTATTTGTCTCCTTTCCAGTTTGGGCTCTCATGTGTGCAGTGGCGAGCGCCAATATTTGTTGGGGGCGGGGGGAGTCAGAATAATTGACTCATTTAGTGCATCAACTTCACGCACGCACACACACACACACACACACACACACACACACACACAGACACACACTTTCTCACACATTTTTCACTCCGAGCTTTGAATTTCATGGGGTTTTGTTTTTCATTTTCTCCCCAAAGCTACAATTTTTAAAATTAGAAAAAGGAAAAATGATATAAACAACGAGGGCGTATTTTTAAACACAATGAACAAGACGAGTTAAAATGTTACGGATGACAAATATATACTATGAACAACCATTTTCCACCCTAAATTGTGATACCAGAAGGGTGCTATTGACCTCTAGGAACAACTAGGTATAAAGAGATCAATTTATTAAGAGTACGAAGCGACTAATCCTCAGAAGTGGAGGTGTAAAATGGAAGTTCCAAGTTAATAATATACATCATTATGGTTTCTCATTCATTTACACCTACTTCATTTATATTCTAAGACTTGTCACTCAACTAGATTTAGTCTCCTTCAAGCATCATCTTTCAAACGATAAATCTCTCTGAAGTGGTTTAATATGACCTCGTGTGGGTCTTATTAGGCAGGTGGGGTGAATCTTTCTTTATTATTTTGCTTTATTTCTATTATCTTACCTTCTGCCTGCCTTTATTAATCCAATTTGCCCTTAAATAGGTACACCCTAGGATAATCAGATATATTATTGAGTTTATTATTTATTTAAAGCACTTGTCCCTTTTATTCGAAAACAACATAAATATTAGAATGAGGTTCACTGACAAGTCCAAAAGCACAGGAGGCAAGTCACATTTGGTGAAGGTGCAGGAAGAAAGGCAGTGGTGTGTTTGTCACCAGCCAACAATCGTTTGGATAGTGGCGCAAAGGAAAGCCACCCGTTCAGCGTTAGGAGAGTGTGGGCTGAAAACCGCTTTGGCGGATTCCGAGAAGCGTTAAACCTCTTTTTTTTCGATTTTGAAAAAGTTTATAAGCTAGGAATGTTTCGTAAGGAGTTCAGAGGCAAATGTAACATCAATTTTCAAAAAAGTCATAAAGACTGATCCTGGAAATTTTAGATCGATCTCCTTTAATTCGGTCGCTGTTAAACTCGTTGAGTCAACTTTAAGAGATAGGATCGTGGAGCATCTAGAGGTAAAAAACATAATAAATGACACAGCGCGGATTTTGATGGGAGCGCTCGTACTTAATCAATTTGTTTAGATTGTTCACAAAATGTTCACAACATTTGACCAAAATAAGGCTGTATTTGTAGTTTATCTCGAGTTCAAAATGCTTTTGACTTAATTTCACATAAAAGCCTCTCAATGAAGCTGAAAGCGCACATAATAGGGACAGACTACCAAAATGGATTGAATATATGTCAGAAACGTGTAGGTAGAGAATGTTGTCATGGGAAATAGTTCATCGTGGACATCTGTCACTAGCAACGTTCTTCAGAGATGTGTTCTCGGCTCCTTCCTTTTTTTATAATAGATATAACGCTCTGCCTAGGCTAATATATATATATATATATATATATATATATATATATATATATATATATATATATATATATATATATATATATATATATATATATATACTTTCTACCATTAAAAAATAGTTAAAGCTTGCTGGTTTTAGTTCTCATATCAAGCTATGTAGCTTCTCAAGTGGGAGTCCGCCAGGAAAAGCCCCAACTCCCCACCGTGATGCCCAGACACGGTGGTAACCTCCCTTAGTAAATAGTGTCAGCTTAAAAGGAATCCGGGTGGAGATTCGAACTGCTGACCCAGCGATTGCCGGGCAAGCACGCTAACCACTATACTAGCCGGGAGGCTAGGGAGTTCCGCCATGGTAGTTAGTCCCTTGAAGATGACCCTCGTCCAGGACGCCCGTCAGACGTGACCACCTTGGACAATGTGGCCCGTGTGGAGAGGATGATCCTCGAAAATCGACGGGTGAAGGTCGAAGAAATCAAGCGAGAACTTAGACTATCACATGGAAGTGTTATCAGCATCATCCACGACAATTTGGCCATGACCAAGGTCTCTGCCCGTTGAGTCCCTAGAAACCCCACGCCCCATCATCAACTTCAACGTCGTCAAAGTCCACAAGGCCAGAGTGGCACAAGCTGCTCTGCGCGAGTGCGGATTCGAGGAGCTCAACCATCTCCCCTACAGTCCAGATCTAGCCCCTAGCGACTACTTTTTATTCCGCCAGCTCAAGGCTGCGCTGCGTGGACGCCAGTTTGGGGACAATAAAGATGTCCAGCTCACCGTCCAGGAGTGGATTGAACAGCAGTCGGGAGATTTCTGGTTGTCGGGAATTCGAAGCCTCAGGGACAAGTGGCGCAAAGGCATTGAAGTCGAGGGTAGTTTTATTGAAGAATAATAAAACCCTTTTTCTCATATCTGAATTGCAAAACTTATTGACCGCCCCTCGTAGCTACTGGCTTATAGCCTCGACCTCGCATCCGTAGCCGGGAGAATCATTCTCAGTGGACAGATGTTGTCAAGACGGCCGAGTTCGTCATATTGATCCAGGACATCATTAACGACGATCACAACATGTGATTGAGGGAGGATCTTGGGAGGGCCGCAGGTGTGCGAATATGAATCTAGCCCCTCTTGCATAGCACACGACTGTCTGGTCAAGAATGTTCAAAATCATGTATCTCCAAACATTTGGCCTCATAGCTCTCCAGATTTGAACCACCGGACTACCATATGTAGGGCGTCGTTGCGGGGAAACCAGCCAGCTGCCTCACCATACCAAAGACTCATTAAAGGCTACCAGTAGGGACATGAATGAGAACCACCTGATCATACAGTCGCTTCTGTGGCCGCCATAGAAGCTGAAGGCGATTTCATTGGGAAAACCTCTTACCCTACGTATGTAAAAACGTATACTATTTTCTATGTAATTAAATATATATATATATATATTTTTTATTCGATATCTTTGTTTTGACATCAATTTATAATTTGTTCTCAAATACCTGACGCACCCTGTACCTAAGATGTCATTTAGAAATGGCAGTTCACTCACTATTGTATAATCTCGTCCTTCTTCTGCTTTTCTGTTCTATCTCGGGATTTGACGTTTTCTGTGGACAGTCGACAAATAAATTTCGGAACTTGCATTCTCGGACTTCAAATCTAAATGAAAATAAAGCTATGTTCACTCAGTAGAGAAAGATGATCGGCAGGGACCGGAGGGAA
The DNA here is from genome assembly GCA_963969495.1 of Ceratothoa steindachneri. Taxonomy (NCBI): domain Eukaryota; kingdom Metazoa; phylum Arthropoda; class Malacostraca; order Isopoda; family Cymothoidae; genus Ceratothoa; species Ceratothoa steindachneri. Next base: position 71,284,180 of record OZ018320.1, read on the forward strand.
GACGAAAACAAAGAAACATTAAAAAAGAGAGTTAAAAAAATTCGTGTTAAAAAGTAAAATCGAAATTTATATCTAACTTGGTGTTTTTTGGAATCCTTGTTGGCTTAGCTTTAGTTATTTACTCGATTTCTTATAATCGCTCTACTGCAGTGATTATAATTTTCCAAAGTCCCTCTTTTTTAAAGTTATTAATTAGTTTCTGAGATCAGTTGAATTTTTTGGGTTTCCTCACCTGTTGTGATTTTTAGTTGTTTCTATTTTACAGTTTTGATTAGGTTAGGTCAGGTGACTATAGTTTGTTACATACCTAAATGGAAGCTAAACGAATTAAGATAGTTTACTAAATGAATAAACAGCCTAAATGAATTTACATGTAGAATACAAACACCTAAACATTACAAATGGCGACGAATTCTCATAAATGTCAACGAATCAAGTTTCTGTTCATTCTGCCTCCTTTGTTTTTCAGAAAGGGTTACAAATCGTGCTTTCGAGTTCTCTTTTGTGACATCTGGACTGGGAAAACTCAACTCTCCGGTCTCATTATCCAACGAGAGCATGTCTCTCTGCCGGCGCAAAGGTCGCAGCCCCCGTTACATAATAAGGGGTAGGTCACACTAGCGATAAAATAGCCTCTTTAGTTTACCCGTGAATATTTGCCTCCGCCCAGTTTTCAATTTTGTTTACGAACTTCGTTTGGAAAAAATGGCGATTCTTTAATTGGGTTTCATTATTTAGAGTAAAATATAGTTTTTATCTTACATTAATAAAAATATGAATCTCATGTGCCCTATTAGTTTTATAGCTCTTTGTATTTGTACCATCATATGGAGAATTTTACTGATAATCTATATTTATTTACGGAAAAATTCTTGCGTTAGGTCGCAATACGAAGCAGCTGACTTTGTCCTACGTGGATAATTGGTTTATAAACGGGTCATTTAAAAGATCAGTTCGCCATTGATTGCTTATTTAGAAGGAAAGGGAAACGTATCATCCAGGTATTAATAATGGGATAGAATAGGAAAATTTAAAAGGGATAAATTGAAAGAACAGGAATAGTAAAAGAGAAAAAAGATAGGTGAAAAGGATTTTAACATAAAATATTTAATCTCCGGATGCAAGGGTCGTTTGTTTTTATTACCCTCAGAAGCAAATTAGTCTCGAAATACAACACACAAAAGACTTACACTTGTGTGTTTAAATATACTTGTTAACAGTTTTATATTTATTTGACTATTTTTGTTGTGTAGTTTATCCTGACATATCGTCAACAAAATACTAAACTACAAAAATAGTGCTTCTATTAATTTTCTCGTTCACTCATATTAAGTATAATATTTGCATCGAGTAAATTCATTTCAGTGTCAGCAGAGCCCATTACAACGAGGAGGAATGATTCTTCATGAATTATCTATCGTACTTAATTCAATCATTTGTATGTATGTGCCAAAATACCTCTTCCTTCTTCAACTCGAAAACTTCCATTAAACTTTCTCCCATCTCGCCAACATAACAAACATGCAAATGAGTCACAAAGTTAGAACGTTGGGCCTGCTAAACTTTCTGTCTTTCACATCTTCACTCGCCTATAAACAGATTTTGTCATCAAGAAATTATTGCCCTATCAAGCGAAATGTCTTTAATAATTCGCCACACACACACACACACACACACACGCAAAAACACATACACAATCAATCAATCAAAACGCAGCGTCACAGCTCCTTTTTATCCGTAGGATCACCCAACGATCAGACCGATAATAAGTAGATAGAAAGAGTCAATTCTTACCTAACTGCCACTCGAATCTTGGTTACTTCAATCGCAGTCGCTTCATTTAGTTAACACTTAAAGTTTGGTTCAATTTATAACTCGTCAATCCTTGTTCGAGTTTTGTGTATCCCTCCAGTATTTCGCCCGTGATTCCGAGCTCTGACTTTTTCCAGTTCTCATCGTTCAAGGCTGAGTTCATTTGTTACACGTGATCTTGCTTCCCCAAGAAGATTAATTTGTGTGATAAACGTCCACATTAAAGCCAGAAGTGTCCTGGATTTTCCTGCGATTAAGAAAGGTCCACAAGATTGTGGAGAACATCGAGAAGCCCCACGATTCTCTGGTTGTTCCGACATGTATAAATATATTTGCTATTTTTTTTGTAGGCGCTTACATGCCCGGACCGATTGAGCTTAAATTTGTCATTGAAGTATATCTTTGTAAGATGATAATTATAGGATATGTTAAGTTCTGCTACCCACCATACAGTTATGGGTAAAAATTTTGAGAATACTATATTTTTTAATATAAGAAAATTAATATAACTAATCTAAAGTTGCCTTTTGTTTTAGTATGTTTGTATTATAATTTGAAGGTGAATATACACAAGTTTAGAGCACAAAAACATTTTATTAAGTCAAATGATGCGCGCAGTGAATATTTATAATGATGTCCCTTGTTTCTTCAGGACTGATTCAATTTTGGGGGGCATGTTCACGATTGGATTGGCCGTGTTTATTAACCTCAAGAATTTGATTATCCCCTACAAATTCTCCATTGGGTTAAAATCTGGAAAATTACCGGAACAAGGTCCCAAAGGTTCGATGTTATTTTAAGCCAAGAACTTTGTTATTGCTTCTGCTTTATGACAAGGTGCGCCATCATTCTGGAAGATACTGTTATCATCCCCAAATCACTGCTGATGTAGTACGTTTTGACTGAATATTTAGTTTTCCGCGAAGAAATAACGGGTGCGAGTCCATTAATTAATCTACAGGGTGTTTTATGTATTTGAGAACACAAATTTAGAGAGCCATACATGACTCTAACATTTTCCTCCCTCTTTTTCATAATCATGTATTTTAGAACATAACTTTAACAAGCCATTAAGGCCCATGATTTATATATATGCTCTCAATTTCAGCTCAAATATGGCAGCTTCTATTTAGAGACAGGTCCTCATGGTCTTGACCGTAAACTCCAAGGATTTGGAGATGGCCACCTTCTTGAACGTGGCCAGGTCCTTCGTGTTCATGGTGAGAAAAGAGATACTGGCTTGTGACCTCACGTGTCATCCGTAGCCAGGAGAATCATTCTCACTGGCCAGACCTCGTCAGGACTGCCGAGTTCGTCATGTAGGTCCAGGACATCATTAACGCCAACCAGCTTGGCACTGGAGACAACTCGATCTTTGAGCTTGGACCTTACCAGGAAGCGATCTTGGCGTTCATTTGAAGCTCTTGGACGTCCAGAAGACTATCTCCTTGTTATTTCAGGGCACTTTGGTGTGGCGTAACAATGGTTGCACGATTTTCTTTGGAAAAAGCCGCCATTTCTGCAATTGAAAAAGATTTAAATATTTGTTTTTAGAAAAAAATATTACGAAATAGATTATTATTACACATTTAACCAATATTTTTCAGCATTTTACCCTTTTTATCGAATATCAAAGCTCTAAGGAGTAAAAAATACAAGGGGCGGTCAATTAGTTTTGCAATTCGGATATAAGGAAACGAGATATGAGGAAAAGTGTTTTATTATTTTTCAATATAACTACCCTCGACTTCAATGCACTTGCGCCACTTGTCCCTGAGGCTTCGAATTCCTGACAACCAGAAATCTCCCGACTGCTGTTTAATCCACTCCTGGCCATCTTCATCGTCCCCAAACCGGCGTCCACGCAGTACAGCCTTGAGCCGGCGGAATAAAAAGTGGCCGCTAGGGGCCAGGTCTGGACTGTAAGGGGGATGGTTGAGTTCCTCGAATCCGCACTCGCGCAGGGCAACTTGTGCAACTCTTGTCTTGTGGACTTTGATGACGTTGAAGTCGATGATGGGGCGTGAGGTTTCTAGGGACCCAACGGGCAGAGACCTTGGTCATGGCCAAATTGTCGTGGAAGATGTTGATAACACTTCCATGTGATATTCTAAGTTCTCGCTCGATTTCTTCGACCTTCACCCGTCGATTTTCGAGGGTCATCCTCTCCACACGGGCCACATTGTCCTCGTTGGTCACGTCTGACGGGCGTCCTAGACGGGGGTCATCTTCAAGGGACTCGCGACCATGGCAGAACTCCCTATTCCAGCAAACAATGGTTGCATAGGAAGGGGCGGTTTGTTCATGGATCTCTTTTGCATTCCTGCCTACCTTGGTCAAAAATTTGATCACTGCGGGGTGCTCAACCTTCTCCATTGTTGAAAAATTTGTTACTGATGATCTGCGATCAGCTACTGCTTCTTAAATAGACGAGGCAGGAGCGTGCAGCTGCAGGTCTTGAATTGTCATAACTTATCCTAACACCCCCACAAACAGCCATCCCCCTTCATCTGTTTTGCCCTACCGATTCGCAAAAGTTATTGACCGCCCCTCGTATATATGTATTAGTCTCAATTTTTTTGGTACTAGGTGGGGCACTACAGAGAGAGAAGGCTCGATATTCTCTAGACCCTTTCCAACCTCCACAGTTAAAGCCATGCATTAGTTGGGCCTGAGGCAGGTGGGCACGCAATTGCCTCGCTGTCAGCTAGTGGGCATATTTATATTAATGGGCATCCTAATCCGAGTGCAGACAACAGTTCTGTGCTCTGAATTATTCTGAAACATATGATTAAGACCCTTCCCCCCACTCCCTATGTGCAGTGTACAATCGTAAGCCCGCAAAGGAAGGGGCATGTACACTTTACATGTGGTCCCTGAACGAGCGACACAACTCTTCTCCCGGCAGTCTCGAACTATATTGAAACTACCTGGGCTTTATTCCTTCTAAATATATCTATTTTTTATCCTTTTTTCCACACTTTCGTTATGAAGCTCTTTTCGCCTATTTTCCTGACCGGCTGTTAATATTGCAGAGGAGTCGTCGAGCAGCTTGCATCCATTCATCTCTTTTTCGGGGCCAGTGGGGCTTGTTCACTCCTCCCTTTTGGCTTTGATTAGGGGAGCAGGGGATTGGGGGTGTTTTTTTAACATATCTGCATTCTTCGCTTCCTTTTCTCCTTCTTCTGCTACCACCCCACATCTTTCTTTTCCTTATATACTATTATGTGTCCTCTTGGCCCCGTCTTACAGGAGGATTTGTGGCTATACACATATCTTGCACGCATTTTCACTTTTCATATCTTCACCATTTTATTTACAGATGTCCTTACAAATTTCTGCAAGATACGCCCCTGTTGGAATTGCGCTTTAAATTCGAGGGGAGGCGGCTAGAATCGTAAATTAAAACTGTTGATAAATTTTCAAAATATTTTGTTAATATAAATTTGTGCTGTCAAACATTAATGTTAAATTTTAAAGGCTTGAAGCACAAATAAAGCGATTTATATAAGGAAATTTAATCACATCTAATTGTATATGGGGTGAGGGATTTATCAATGGCTAGTTCACTTCAGAACCCGTGCTCTCACTGGCCTCGATAAAGTGACTGCTTTCATGTGCACGTCGGAATGAAACAGGGGTGTGTCCTTGCACTTGTTTTGTTCAATATATACCTTGTTGCTATTACTTACCACTATTATAAGCACTCCACACCGGAAAAATGGCATCATAATTAAGTATAGGTTCGATAACGGGCTGTTTAATATACGTAGGTTTGCTGCAAGAACTAAGACAAAGCTAACATCAATTCATAAATTGCAGTATACAGATGATGCTGCCATTGTCGCTCACCATCCAATACAACTGCAAAACCAACTCTCAAATCTCAGCGAGGCCTACAGACGAGCTGGACTCAAAATTAACGTTAGGAAAACTGAAGTCCTCACATATTTAAGGGAACCTGAAGCCCCCAAGCCTATAAACATCGGCAACGATCATCTCGTCTAGTCAGAGCACTTCATAGAGAATACTGGACAGAGAAATAACGAGCTGCATCCAGCTAGCTTCATTAGCTTTTGGGTGGCTAAAAGAAAGGGTCTTCCTTAACCGCAATCTTAAGTTACACACATAAATTGTCTACCTGTGTGGGCGGCTGTAGTGTTTGACTGAATGAATGTGTGGGTGATAGTGCGTGTTTTAGCTAGAAGTTGTTTTTTTTTCAGTCTCGGTGCACCGGTCTTGCCTCACTGTGGTGGGTGGTTCCATGGCTGAGCTGCACTGAGTTGGATGCGACGGGTGCCCCGGCCGCGGCTGCCTAGCGCGATGATGGTCTTTGCGCCCTCGAGGGGAAAAGGCCGAAGGCAGCTTGCTTCCGTTTTTTAAAACGACGGTGCTGGTTGAAGAGTGTACAGTCTCCTCCCTTCCTTCGGGGTACGCATCGAGTGACGCAGTTTCGGCATTCACGGGTTCCACACTTCGCGAAATCGCCCCCTTTCCCGTAAATAATATAATTGTATATGGAGAAAAATAAACCAAAACTATTCGGCGAAGTTTTCGACTTCTGCTCATCGTCCTTCTGGATCTCTTTCCAGTTCGATATTCTCATCCAAACTTAATATTTTTGATGTCAGTGAGGATTTTGATGATGTGGTCCCGTAATGATGGAGCCCTGTAAGTCGCCTCCCACCCCAACCTGATTCTGTCCAAGCCCTTCAGACTCTTGCTCGCTCTGAGATTGCTGTCTCATCTCACCCAACGTTCAACACTGTGAAGAGTGTTATCCATTCGGAAGAACTAATGGACTATGACCTATAGATGCTTCAGTCAAAGCTGGTCACCCAACGGATCATCAACATTTATAGAAAATAACGAACCGTTGGTGGGATTCTGGTGAACACACCAACGATGGTCCTAGTGTTTGCTCGTTGGGATCTCCCATCGCATATCAAGGCGGGTTACTTACGAATACCAGTCAAACCCTATATACCTAATCCGATACGTTGCTTCAATTGCCATATGTTCGGTCATATAAGCACTGCGTGGGTAGCGTGCAGCAAACTATGGTCATTCCTGCGACCATCCTTGCTGCTGTACCAACTGTAGAGAGTCCCATAGTGCATCTTCAAAGTCTCGCATATTAATCTTTGAAAAAGAGGTCTTAGCTGCCCATGATTCTGCTAAGGTGGAGATGCGGGAGGCCTGTCGACTAGTACGGGAGAAATTTATCTCTCCGGTGCCCCAGATTCTTCGATGCCCTACGCATGGTAGAAGACACTCTTCTCGCTCGCTTTCGTATCACGTAATTACCACATATGTTCTGCCAGCGTCCCGAGATGCAGCACCACCACCCTCCGCTGTATCACCCTTATCTTCTACCCCAACCCAAGTCTGGTCTCTTAGTATACCCAATTCCTCTTAACTTATTTCCACTGGGCCGGTAGAGCGTGTCCAATCTCCAGATGCCACTCCGGAGATTCAGGACGCCATTTAAACCTATATTGAATCTAATGAGGCGCTCCGCTCTGACGTAGTCATGACTTACGATTCCTGGCCACAGCGTAAATCCTCTCCCGACTCTTCACCTCCCTCTCGGAAGCTAATTTCCAGAAAGAGAGGGCAATCAACCTCCATCAAAACCTCAATCGCCAGCTCGGCTGAGAAACATCCTATCACCTCATCTCTTTCCCTACCACTGTTCCTTCGACATCCGCATTTGTAACTTCCAACCTCACCTCAGGCGGTGGTTGTCTATACTTCACCCATATTGATGTATCTACACTCCCAGAAGGTAACAATGCCTCCAATTCTCCTTTATTCATCCCATTTCCTTCCGATCACGACCATACCCCATTTCTCCTTCCCGTTACCCATGTTCCTTTGAAACCCTCCGTAACTACGATTTCAGACCTCTCTTCAGACGTGGGTTGCACACCATTAATTAGGAGTGATGATCCTCCCAGACCTAGGTGTAACGATGCCACCAAATTTCTCCTTTCTCTACCCTTTCCTCAGGGTCACGACCCACTGACTCTGGTCTGTCGAAACAAACTTAGCTCTCGCAATATTAGCCTCCGTCCTTCTATATTGGGGTTGCATCGCACTTCTAAGGGTCCTTCTATAACGCCCGTGGCGGGTTCCTCTCGCAAGTGGTTTATTTTAGACGACAAGTATGGCAGAGACCACTTCTCTATTGGCTTGAAACACAATGCCCTTTGCCCGTCCCATCATATCTCCCCGGATGGAATGTTGTAAATGTACATTGGTGAAAGTTCCATGACGCTTCCTTCACTACAAAACAAATTGGAGATTTTGGATTTACAAAATCTCAAATTTTGCTGTTTAGTTCTTGGAGCTGCGGAGTCCGCGTCTATTGCTGTCTTGGTGCACGCCATGTCTCCGAACTTAGACAATATCAGATAAGACTTTCTCGGGCATCTCTATCCCCGTACGAAATAACTCCTACTAGATATTTTAAGCTGTATTTGGTTACAGGGATTGTATCCTACTGCATGGATAAGGACGTTGGTCGAACCTACCATTTCAGAAACCAGGTAGAGACGGCTTGTCTCTTTCCCATTATAGACCAATAACTCTCAACAGCTGTCTTAGTAAGTTGTTGGAGAAAATTGTGAATGCTCGCTTGCTGGGGTTTCTGGGATACCATGGCTCCCTAACTCCACACCAGTGTAGATTCCCTACGAAGAAGCGTATGGCAGATCTTGTTCGTATGGAGGGTACTTACTCTCCGTGAGGTCTTTGCTCATGGCTGCCATGCGATGGCTGTTAGCTGGTTAGTTAGTCGACGCTAATCCTTCCTTTATCCAGGCGGATCCCCCACCGGATAATAAAATCTACATAGAGGTCAGTATGACAATCGCTGGTCGGCCCGAGGCACCAGGAGCCGATCCTCTTTGGGAAGAGGTGCCAGGAAGTATTATGTTTTGACACCCCAGGGCAGAGGGAACTGTTTCGCGTCAGAGGTATGTGGATATAGATACCCATGGCAGGATTTCTTGTAACAGAGAGTGTGTGTGTGTTGTACTGTGAAGACGGGAAAGGAAAGAAAGCAGTGTTATAATTGGCTATGCGTGTGGTGAGAAGTGTAAGATCTACCCACCCAAATACAGGGGCGAGCACAGCGCGTCAACCAGTCGGTAGCCAGATCTCTAAGTGCGCTGGCGGCTGACGTTTGTGGCCGCTCATGCCGGGATTCGGGATCGAAGCCGGTACCGCGACGTTGGCTGTCTTCTTCGATATCGAGAAGACATATGGCACCACTTGGTGTCATGGAGTTCTCCGCCAGTTGTATGAGTGGGGATTGAGGGGACTTTTACAATTTATATCTGGAGATTTTTTAGCTACTCGCACTTTGGGTTAAGGTTATTAACACTAATTCTGATCTCTATGTTCATGAGAATGGTGTTTCCAAGGGCAGTGTATTAAATGTTACTTTATTCGCTATCGCGATAAATAGCCTGGTATACTCTCAGCCGAAGGGGTGTGTGCAACCTTGTTTGTAGATGACCTCGATCTTTAGTGCTCCGCCTCACGCCCGACATCGGCAACCAGCCGCCTGCAGTTGGCGATTGATATTTGATACCATCCACTGCCAAGCCATTCATAAAGGGTTCTGCCTTAAAGAAGAAGGCGATGCACTTTCACCCGAAGCAGGGGCAGCAAGTTAAACCTCCTTGTTTCTAGATGGTAACCCTTTGGAATTTTGAATACACAGCCGCCGATTAAAAAAAAAAAAAATGCCAGACTGCATTTATAGCTCGGCGGATTCAGAGGGGAACACTGCATAAAAACAATGAACATTGGAGTGCCTAACAACGTCTGGCAACCGCATTGAATTCGCACCATAAGCTGATTATTTCGAAGAGAATTGGGAGTGCATCTCCCCGCTAATTTTAATTATCTACCAGTATAGAAAATACGAAAACGAAGCATTAGGTTCGAATACAGAGCGTTTGCCAGATGTCGTTAGGCGCTCTAATGTTCATTGTTTTTTTAAGCTGTGTTTCTTGATTGATCGATCCTTCTTGATTTGGGGAGGGGTTCACTCCTGATCTGTGTTTCTTGACTTGAGACATATAAGCCCCTCCCCCTAATGCTATTTAAAGCAATAATATTTTCTTTAATATTGAGTAAAATAAAATGTGCATATCATATTTTAATTCAGAAAAAATCCCTTCGAAGTGATATATAATACAATATGTTGCGATTCCAATTAACATTGTGGCTGAGTAGTAAATATTGACCCCCCAATTACTTGGTGTCCTTATCTTCGTGACCTGCCAGGCTACGACGGAGATGTCTCCGAAAGATGGACCTACTAAAGATGCTCTCCCATATATCTTGGAGCGATAGGCTCACATTGGTGAGTCTATTTATCTCCCTCGCTCAGTCCAAGTTGGACTATGGTAGTGACATGTATTCCGTGTCCTCTCGTTCATCTCTACGCATGCTGGCTCCTATCCGCAACCTGGTTTACTGAGCTGGTAGCGGGCGGCATGCACTCCCGGTAGCTCAATGCAGGCTCGGGGGGTACAGTGACCCATATAAACTGATACACCAGTCAGGTTGGCAGTGAAGACAAAGGTGGTACTGGTACATAGTAATGGGGACTGGTTTCATCTATCATGCCATGACATATGGCAAGATTCTTACCTAGTGATTGTAAAGAAGCAAGGAAGTCACAGCTCATAAAGGGTGCCTCTTCTCATTTTCTATGTTGCCTCATACTGATCATATCTGTTAAGCATGTTAACAATTGTGCTAGTAACTACTTGCTCAGTGAGGCTGTTCCACTTATTCACTCCTTGATTTGAAAAATTTATTCCTCTTGGTGGTCCTGTGTTATAGTTTCTGCAATCTCATGCCATGTCCTCTTGTTTCCATGTATCAGTCTCTAGGAGTCACCTTTGACCTTGTCAAACCCTCTCAGGATCTCAAACGCTTCAATCGTATCTCCCCTAGTCCTTTCCTCTAGGGAAGTAAGACCCAGTCTGTCCAATCTCTGTTCATATGGTAGCGCTTGCAATTCTGGTACCAGTTTCATGGTCTAGTTGGATTTTTTCCAATTTCTTTATATCTCATTGGGTATAAGGTAACTACAGTACTGAAGTCATGGTCTAACTAAAGACTTGTACAAGGCTAGCAGCATGTTTGCATCAAAGCATGTCATTGTCTTCTTGAGTCCCAGGACTGAAGTGGCACTTGCTCTTTTGTTATAAGTTTTTAGGGGGTACAAATATTGTGGTGGAGAAAAATGGAAAGAAAATGGAAAGTTTGGACTTGAATTGGTCCAGAGACAAAGCATCAACAACATCGACTGGGAGGGAATTCCAGTGAGGGGCAACATGACATGAGAAAGTGTGTCTATGGCCTCAGTTTGAGTATGTCTTATAAATACTTTGAATAAGTGACCTCAAGTACCAGAGTATGGAAATAGGGTGAAAATATGTGAGTTAATTTGGGACAGATTGTGAAAAAATTTATAGCATAAAATTAGGTCTGAATTTAAAATTCTTCCTTTAATAGAAAAAAAGATTGTCTTTATAGTCTGTTGGGATAAGAAAGTTGAGAAAGACCGTACACCCATTTGGTCCATCTTCGTTGAACAGATTTTAGTAGACCGAGATCTCCCAAATAGCCAGTATTCCAAACTAGACTAGTGAAATCTAGAATGGGTCAAATGTCACAAGTGAGTAAGGAATTCATGAATAGGGGAAGGTGACACATAGTTAACTTGAGAAGATTTGATGCTACTCTTCCAGCTTTTATAACAGTTTCTCTGATAGGCCGGTGAAACTTAGGTTTGATTCAGCCAGGACTTTGTGTAGTGGAAAATGTTCTCTTTAGATCAACACAACTTAGTCCTATCCTTCTTGTTCCTGCCCACCTCCTGGTGGACATTCCTTTGTCAAATATTTGCATGGCTCTCTTTGACATGCAGAAGTCTCTGGCTGACCCACTTGTGGCACGTGCCATGTTCATTGAACATGCTACAATATACACTTTATCATGTCATCCCTTCATGACCATCAAAAATAGACAATGGTGTGGAGGCTGCTGTAGTTTTACCAGGGCTTATAGTATTCAAGTTTTGACTGTGCACAGCTTCCATTTTTGTCACTGAGTTTTATATATTTCATTACCTTTACAGTTTTTATTGATTCAAGGAGCGTATTAAACACTCTTTGCTCTTTAACTTCTGACTATCCTCTTCTCCAAAATAAATTCCTGGTCAGTCAAGAACTCTTCCAGATATAATGTAGACTTTTGCTGGGTTCCTAGTCATGTTGGAGTCTAGGGTAATGAGCTGAGTGATGAGGCAGCTTGAATTGTAACCAACCTACACAATAACTTGCTGCAGTTCGCATTATCTTCACTTTTATCCTCTTATTAGGAACAACATTCAGTCACTCTGGATTTCAGAATGTGATGGATGCATTTATAACAAGTTGCATTCCATTAAACCCTCGGTTTTAGCAATGGCTTCTTTTTGCTTTCTGTTGTCTCCGAATTGGATAAACTTGTAGAATATACTGGCATTTGATGGAGCGCTTGCCGGTACAGTATTGCGATGACTTTATTATCACCCAGACTGTTCAGCACATTCTTGTTGAATTTCCTATAGGTCTTATAGGTAATTCACACTTGTCTCCACATTTTTTTACCTTGTTCAATCATTCTCTCTTCTCACCATTTTCCACCTAGGCTCACCCATGCTCATACTTGTCTTATAAAACTCTTTTATACATCAATCCCAAACTCACCCAACTCTTTCACACAGAACCTAGTATTTTCTCTTTGCAATAACTTTCATACTCTTTCAAAAACATACTCATGTCTTTTGATCATTCCTCTCTAAAATTAACTTTGGCACTTCTCTTATAAGTATATTGCTATGCACCTTAGCCTCAGTTCCGCTTGCACTTGCTTCCTCACAATCAAACCTATTCTTATTTAAACTAAAATAAAGAGAGTCACTACCTGTCATTAATTTCATGTCCTGTTTGTTCTGGTATTGGGTCTTTGTAATTCTCTTCTTCCGATGCATTTTGTGGGTGCGTTTTGACAGATGCAGATGACCTTTGATAGGCTCTTGTGGCTTGGAGTTGAATTTAATAACTCTAGGAATTATTTCAAAATACATAAAGAAGAGAAGCTTAAATTTATTCAATCAATGAGTCATATGCTGCCCGCAGTAATTAGTAAAAGCACAAATAAGGTGCTTATTGGTAAAGCATATTGGAAAAACATCATATTACCAAGTGCAATATACTCAGCGGAAATTATGTATTTTACAAAAAATGAAATAAATGAATACCAGAAGGCTGAAAATAGGGCATATAGACATATTCTTGGAGCTCCAAAATATACTCCTGTTGCTGCCCTTAGAGGAGAAATTGGATCCTCTACTTTTGAAAATAGGTTGGCCCTAAAGGTGATCATGTATATAAAATATCTAATCAACAATAATGAAAATGAATTGCTAAGTAAGATATTTATTGTATTATACAATAATAAATCTAACAAATGGATAAAAAGTATACAATCCTACATGAATGCCCATAATTTATCGTTGGACAATATTAAATACAAAAATAAAACTGAACTGAAAAACATTATAAATAACATAGATACAGACAAATGGAAGAGAGAGCTAGCAGAAAGAAGTAGTCTTGCAATATATTGTGAATATAAAAAGAAAATTAAAGAAGATGGAATTTATTACAATGACCAGTACTCAAGAATCTTATTTTTGGCAAGAACCAATACACTCAAACTGAACTGGAGGAATGAAAAATTGGATAAAAATCAAACAGACCAATGTCTCCTTTGCAACATGAAAAAAATAGAAAATATAGATCATTTTTTATACGAATGTCCAAGATTGATAAACATTAGACAGGAGAGTAAATTTTACACTGATAAAAAATCATTTATAGCTGCAATTCTATTGTTTAGCAGTAATATGAATAAGAATGAACAAGAAAAACATAAGATGATTTTATCAAGAATGTGGAAAATGAGAGAAAAATTTGTAAGTAGTTTGAATTGAGACATTTGCCCTATTTTATGTGATAATTTAAATTGAAACATATGACATATTTTATTTATATATATGTATATATATTCTGAAACTCTGTACATAATCTTAATGTAAATACAAGACAAAGGCAACTATAAATAGGTAAAGAGCCTGAAAAATAATATTGTGGACAAAGATAATAATCTGAATATTTTAATACTTTCTAATAAATATGACTATATATCAGGTGCCGATGTAAAGGTAATACCGAACCATTTGATCTGAGTATGAGAGGCTTTTGTCATCCATCAAATTATGTTTCTTCTCTTTCAGGGGTTTGTCTGTGTCTGGCAGTAGAAGTGCTGAATTCTCAGTATGTTCAGTGTTTCCAATACCTTTTCTTGTCTCTATATATATTTTAATATTTAAAATTTTTTTTCATTAAAACCAATGAGGTTAATTTTAGAACTCATTTTACAGCTGCTCAAAGATGTTAGAAACCTTGAAACTAGTAGTGTGCACTGAATAAAAAAATTTTACATTGCTTTTTTCATTTTCAAGTGAATAAAAATGAGTCAATCATAGCTTGAAATTAAATATATAAAAAGTTCATTCTCTATATTATTGTAAAATATATTTTATTCCTTTGCTTTTCAGCATTTACTAGTCTTAGTATTATAGTCTCTTGAAAGTGCCAAATTTAAATTTTTTTATATTATTAAAATTTGTGAATATTAATTACATGAATTTAGTTAATAATTCTTAGGTTATAAAATATTGAAACATTCATTAATAATGGGAGGTAAGTTTGTTATTATTTTTAATAAAATAATATGTGCTCCTTTAGTATTCAGTTTATAAATGCATTTACCCTTATGTGTACCATCTACAACCAAACATAATGGGCATCCTCCACATCCACAAACCCAGAGCACCTACTATACCCCATGGCAGAATATCCACTCCCAATGGTAGCTTGAATTGTGGCCAACCCGCACACTGACTTGCTGCAGTTTGCATTATCTTCACTTTGATGGAGCGCTTGCCGGTACATTATTGCGATGACTGTGTTATCCCCATCAGACTGTTCAGCACATTCTTGTTGAATGTCACAGTCTAGGTGATCTTCATGCACATTACTTGCCCTAGTACTGGGATGAGTGGCGTCGCTACCGCTTGTCTCCTGTACTCAGGATGGATTTGTGTACACAGACTTGTACATGACTAGGAACCTGGCAAAACTCCACATTATATCTGGAAGAGTTTTTGACTGACTAGGAATGTATTTTGGAGAAGAGGATGGTCAGAAGTTAAAGAGCATATAATACGTTCTATGAATCAATAAAAACTGTAAAGGTAATAAATGCATATGGTTAATGAAACTGCATAAAGTGCACAGCTCCCTGATATCCACCTTTATGATCCCTTCCTTCCTTCCTTGTTAGGATAAGGTCCACATTAGGCTGTAGCATTGATAAACAAATTTCAGCTAATCAACATGCACATTTCAGGTTTTGTATACTTGAGTGCACTTATTTCAAAGGTGGAATGTTTTTTTAGAAATATTTGAAACACCCCCTTTTTTGAGGTCAAAATTTCATTATTTAAAAATCTTTGAGCTAGAAAGATATACAGCATCAGAGTTGTTGGTTTGTTGTTATAAGTGCTTCTAAATACATTAGAGTTGAGTTTAAACTAAAGGATAATGACAAACAAGTGAGGAGTTCAACTTTTATTATTTAACTGATACAGACTGTTTGTTAACTGATACATTAAAATTATGCTTTGTCTCAAACGATGGCATGAAGTCACAGGATTTTAGTACCACCCAAATGTAGCCATCTCCTGTTTCTTTTCCATAAACTTTGCTACAAGGTTCTATCACCATATGCACACACCGCTCCATACCTTGAGAATGGCATGGAATCTCAATAAAGAGTGACTTGTTGACAATATTTTGCAGATCCGCATTAGATAGATGCATTGTAAGTGGTGGCGCAAACCTGCACTTCTCTTTAGGGGGAAGTAGATCTGTTAGGTTCTTAGCAGTCTTATCTATTTTTGGTGGCCTGAAATCCCGTATTTCTTCCTCATACACAGTAACTTCTCGTATCTTCTTGATTCTGTCATTAGCTAATTTCCTGTTCTTCTGATCAATGTCTGCCAGCATTGCCAGAAGGACATTATGGGCCCAGTAGGAATTCCTTTTGATTGTTGGCCATGCTATGGCTTCACTGGCAGGTTGGAGTATTTGCAGAAGATTGATCTGTTCCAGAAGATGTTTATATCCCTCAGAATTTGATGTGAAACCAGATGGGCCCATAATGACACACAACAAACTCTGTGAGGACCTACAAGTAAGTTATCATTAGGTTTGTCTCTTGTTACATAAAGTCAATATATTCTGCTGGCAGTGGTGAGCTATCTTGCATGAGATATTGGTCCTGTTTTCATATGTAGATCATTGTCAATTACACCACTTCTAATAGCACTGATAATTCTATACAGGTAAGCTTGCTCCTGACTAAGCTTATTCACATCTAAACCCGAAAGAGGAGCTCCTTTAGCAATACATTGAAAGCCATTTAGTGATACTGATAGAGTTTCACAGGTGGTTAACGCTTTACTAAATGGTCCATTCCATTGAGTTTCACTTTCTATTGGACCCAATATATTTCCTGCACAGGTGCCTCAAAGGAAGCTCATTTAGATGCAAGCTGCAGATGATCCACTGTAAAAGACCATGTAATTGACATTCCAACCATTTTATAGCTCCATTCCTATAGCCAGTATTAGTTGCCGTGCTACCTGCACATATTCTGCGTTCAACAGTTAGATGATCTAAATAGACAGTACTAGGTTCTCCTACAAGCACATAGTGATTTTGAATTTCTTTTGCTCCATACGATTTGTTCCCATTCTTCTTTTTAGTTAGTGTTGTGTGTCTTCTACCATCAAAACACAAAGCAGTAATTTTCTTGTCTCCCAAACATTCAGATTCAGTGAAATTCCTCTTTAACTTCTGTCATGCCCTCCAAACTTTGTGATGGTCAATTACATGGGAGCAATCTTCTGAATTTATAATACCATAGTCGAATAGTGCTGCACTACTAATAGCAGCAGCAGCTCTATTTGACACAGAATACAGATCTGCTTTCATGGCAATTGTTGGTATTTGTATGATGATGTTTTCTGTTCTCGCAAAGACTCTTCCATTCATCATCAAAAGATGAAGTTTCTTCATCCAGGGCTTCGTCTGAAATTGTAGCTTTCTCTCTTTGTGACTTCTTTTTCTCTCCTTTCCTGAATTCGATCTTCTCCGATTTTCCTTTTTTTAATCATTTGACTTGTTTTTACTTCCACTCCTTCAATTTTCATGCAATGCCCAATTCTTTGGTCAATAAGAAATTCATGTTCTCTATGTGGCACTATCATGTTCTTTCCACACTTGCAATCTAAGAGATCAACACACTGGCAGCCTACTATATCAAAAGGTTCACTCAATGTTGAGATAAACATCTTACTCTTAGTGGCATTCATTTCTTGTTTTGATACCAAGACGCTTCTTCCTCCAATTGGAGCAATTTGGTTTTAACATTCTTGATCGGCTGAACTAGAATACTGGCTTTTTTTTTCAAATCTCAGTAAGGGCCTTGGATACTTCAGGAATAACATCCTTGTTCCTCTTGTATTTATTGTCTTTTAGATACTGAATATATCTTCCAACCTGTTGTTTTGTTGGCAGCTCATAATGAGAAAGTTCTGGAAGTTGGGAGTCAAAGACAGTGACTTGTTAATATTCTAGTTCTTTTACTCATCTTAGCCCTGAAAATGAATAATAGAAAGACCCATCAATATAAAACAGAAATAATACATGTGATGAGTGAATCTATAACACATTCAAGAGGTGAAGCCATATCCTTCCATAGGAAATACTCTGTAAATATCTCGTAAATTGGTCATACGTCGATTAATTTACAGTGCCTAGTAGTTTACAAACAAGGAATTCTTCAACCTAAAATTGCCCAATCCTTAGTTACATAAGGTCTTAATTTCCAAATTTTGGATGGTCTGCTCTACAAAACTTGAAATGTGACTTAAAATTGGTTGCGATGCTATGCCCTAATGCACATCACCCAGCCATCCTGAAGACCAGAAGAGGCTGGATGCCACCATCACAGATGCTGATTCATAATGCAACACTATCGCATACAATCAAACATTATGCAAGATTGCATTACACAAAGCCATATATACTAACACAATATACACTCCATGAGGGCTTAGGGAGGAAAATTGGGTAATTGCCATATCCTTCCTCACTGTCTTGACCCTGCTCCACTCTAGGTTAGGTTAGGTTGTAGGCTGTATACTAAAGAGAAACTATTTTTGTAGAATGCACACTAATAAAGGAGCAGCAAATAATACTCCAATTTTAGTTTTTAAGTTGTTAGTTATTCAATATTTTGGTGCTCAAGGTTTTTTCTTTTTTTCATCATGTTATCACATCAAAATTATTGATATAATTTTACATTTCGACTTATTTTATGGTGCACTTGATATATAGTTTTATCACCTAGTTTCTAGGTTTCTGGGTTTTGACGGAGGCGGATGACCTTTGATAGGCCCTTGTGGCTTTTGTCATCCGTGTAATTATGTTATGTTATGTTATGATGTCAATTCTATCTGAATGTTGAAGGTGATATAATTGCATCTGTTCAACCAATGTTCGTGTATCTTTTGTATCAAAAGCATGGAAGAAAGCTAATTAATGTGATACCTATATTTGAGAAGGGGGATAAAACAATTATGTCTAATTACCAACCAGTGAGTTTGATGATATCAGTGGTGGGGAAAATGATGAAATCTATTAGGGATCACTTAGATAAACATAATTTGATTAATGAATCTCATACAGCTTTACTAGGGGTAAAATGGTGTTTGACTAATTTACTGTCTTTTTATAAAAAGATGTATGATGGTGCTGATAGAGATGAGAATTATGATATTGTTTACTTGGATTTTAGTAAGGGTTTTGACAGGGTGCTACACTTATTAGTTTTGAATAAAGTCAAAGCACATGGGATCGATGGAAGCATTTTTCGGTGTTAGGGTCATTGTTATTCTTGATTTATATTAATAATCTTGACTAAGGTATAAGTTGTGACCTAAGCAAGTTTGTTGATGATACTAAGTTATGTAGGATTATACAGTCTGACCTTGATCCTCAGGTATTACAAGATGAATTGCCCATACTGTCCCACTGGGCAGAGAAATGGCAAATGGAATTTAACATAAGCAAGTATAGTATACTTAGCATTGGTAGGTGTAATCGACTGAATGATTATAAACTGAATGGGAGAGTTTTAGGAAGGTCAGAATGCAAAAAGAGATTTAGGTGTCCTGGTAAGTTATTTATTTCTGCCCCAGAAAGCAGTGCATAAGTGCTAGAAATAAATCTAATAGGGTATTGGGGTTTATTGGGAAGAGTTCTGATATAATTCTGAAACTGTACCAGGCATTAGTTAGGCTTCATCTTGACTATTTGATGCAATTTTTGTCACCATATTATAGGATGGATATTGCATTATTTGAGTCTGCAAAGAAGGATGACTAAGATGATTCATGGGTTGAGGAGTTTAGCTTATGATAAAAGGTTTAAATGACTAAATCTTCATACATTGAAAGGAAAAGAGCCTGAGGTTGACTTGATGTAAGCCTTCAAGTGTGTAAAAGGTTATAATAGGGGAGACATAGGTAAGTTTCTTATTATTAATGAGCATGATAGGACATATAGCAATGGTTTTAAGCTGGACAAGTTTCGATTGATGGAAACAGGAGCTGCTTCATATAGGCTATTGACTAGCCCTTTGCAGACTTTTTTTCTTATATTCTCATCAAATGAATCTATTTTTCAAGGTACAGTGCAGCAACCTAAGATACTGTTTCTTCGATTGATCTTTCAGCCAGATTCTTCATCACATTTCCCTATTAGAACTCATAATGCTCACAATGACATGGAGATGCTACTTTTAGACCATATTTAATGCATATCCACTCTTCCATGTTATTAGTATTAAGTTTGTGTTGAGAGCTTTTATCCACAGACATTTTCAACTTTTCTAAGCACATTTCCTTGAATTAATCTTTGTCTTGCATTAAAATCTTTAATGAATATAGCTTGCATGGCAGTAGTACATGCACAAGTGAATACACATTGCAGCAGAGTAGTGCTAAATTCAAATTTTGATTGTTTGAATTGTTTGGATTTTTTTACTTTTACTGTA
Organism: Ceratothoa steindachneri; assembly: GCA_963969495.1. Classification (NCBI taxonomy): domain Eukaryota; kingdom Metazoa; phylum Arthropoda; class Malacostraca; order Isopoda; family Cymothoidae; genus Ceratothoa; species Ceratothoa steindachneri. The sequence continues at coordinate 71,304,319 of OZ018320.1, forward strand.
TAGAGAAACACAAACCTAAAGCCAACCATTCTGTTCCTTTGTTTCATCTCAAATGACAGTGGCAAAAGCAGAGTTTGGAAAATGTATAAAAGGAACACAAGTTTCCTAACTGCACAATACATCAAACCTTGTAAGCAGTGTAGAGAACATTTTGAGTCTTTGCCTGAAAAAGAAATTTTAGTCTCTTTGAGGTAGTGCATCAACTGAAGAAGTTATGGACAAAATGGAAGATATTATTTGTTCATTTAACTATTTGGATGCAGTCTCCAAAATATGTAATCTTAAAATCATTACATTGAGGCCACTTCCTTCAGATACATTTTCTAATTTATGATTGCCTAATGTATAATCAAACTTCCATTTCAAGAGCCAATGTACATTACTTTGCACTTATTTAAATTAAAATTCACCCAACATTTAATAGAATAATTAAATATTTCATTGTGATCTTGCTATATTTCTGTTCACATTAGGTTAAGTTACATTATATGACCTAGTTTAGCATTGTCCATAAAATTGACAATCTTGCTTAGTAATCTTGAATCTAAGTCATTTACAAAAATAACAATTCATGGACCAATACTGACCTCTGAAGCACACAACTAGGAATTTGAGACCAATCAGACAATTCTCTTCATCACAACTCTCTTTATGAGCTGACAAAACCACTTGCCAGTTTTTGATCCTTTGCTCTCTAAGCTTTTCTAAGTCTCCCATAGGAAATAAAATTGAATGTCTTTTTAAAATTAAGGGAAATGATCTCAAAAGCCTTATGACAATCATATTTACCATTATATTGTGGAAAAAATTCCAACATTTTTAAAAACAAGCAGTCTTCTGAAATTCTATTGGTTATTTTTGATTAATTTTTTTCGCCAAGTGATTTATTATTTTGTCTCTTACAATTGTTTCCAAAAGTTTACCCACACCTGACAGTTAACTATTTGGTCTATAATTTTTGTGATCAATCGTCTATCCATTTTAAAAATTGGCATTTGTTGACTTAGTCCTCAAGAACACTACGATCTTTTAAAGAATTATTAAAAATTTTGGTGATTTGCACTATGATCTTGTTTTTAACTCCTTTAAATTAGTCAGGGGAATTATATCTGGACTTACAGATTTTAAAATTTCCATTTTAGCTTTATAATATGAAAATTTGCTCTGTGAGCAATTTTTTTTTAAATCAATTACATTGGGAGAAAGAAGAATGCGGATGTCTTCCAGCATAAATGTCTGATCTTTCATCTTTTTTAGGATACTTTTGTAATATTGGGCTTTGAATGTTTGTTGTACATCTATATATTACAAAGTAAATAATAATCTTATCATTTTACATTGTCATATCATTTGGTTTGGCTATATTTTGTTTATATATTTTAAGTAAATTTTTGTGTGGTTTTATTTCATAACCTAGTTCTTGCAGACTCATTAGGGTTCCCTTAAGTATAAAGGGCTTCCCTTGAAGCTGGTTTTGCTTAATTTATTGGTGTAAACATGGTAATTATTTTGGTGGTACTACCTCTAAACATTAGATTTATCCTGTATTTTACTCTTTCAGGTGAACTTGTCCAGTTTGAAGAGCTGCTCTTGAAGAGTGCCAGAAATGGGGACCATAAAACTGTTGCTGAAATTGTCAAGGCTTTTCAAGAAGGCAAAGCTACTTTAAATATAGATTGCAAAGGTATGAATGACTTTATCTAATTCAGCCTAAAGTACTTTGCTTTTTAAATGATCATATTAAGGTTTACAGGGTGTTTGCACTAAATTTGACCATTTTTAATGTCTCATTTTTTTTAGGAACATGTTGATGTATTGGTGAACAGTCACATCATTGGAGAGCATACAAAATAAAGTTTTAGTTTAGAAAAAGTTAGAGAAATGGAAGACTGGAAGCCATTTGAATATTGGAATATGATGATTTGTGCCAGCTATCAAAATGCTCAATGTTCTGTTAATAATGAAAAGGCTGTAAAACATGACATGGGTAGCTGAAACAGAGCCTTGATCAGTAGAAAGGAACACAGCACTCATTCTGACTGTGTATGCATGCCAGAATTCATCCAACAACTGCTGAGGCAAAATGATGGAAGACCCACGCAAGAGAGATGGGTGGTAGAGTCACCACCATGAGCTGGCCCTGAATAAGAACCTTCGCTACTCATACGAGATGTGTAAGAGACAAATCATGACAACCAAGGCCAAGGAGAGCCGCCTGATGAAGTCAAAGAATCTCCTGAACAAGCTGAATCATTCTGTTGAGCAGCAATGATCTTTTTTTTCTCAAGAAAAGCACTTCTGCCAGGACCAGTTGCCCAACACTCAGAACAACAGGTGACTTGCCTATGAACCATGCGACTTTACATATATCATGAAGATCAAGTTCCCTAAAACTGTGATGGTCTGTGGGTGTGTGTGTGTCCCCAGTGAAGGTGATGCCATACTGCCCCCACATGTTTGAGCAGGGTCTTAGGCTTAATTCAGACTGATATGTGGAGCTGCTGGAGATTGTGGTCAAACCCTGACTGGAGAGGGTTGCTGCTGAAAGGCCATACCCATGAAAGAGTTGAAGTGGTGGTCAAAGAATTTCCATGACTTTACCAGCCCTACTTTCTGGCCTCCTCAATCCTCCAATTGTAATCACATGGATTAATATGTATTGGGTGCAGTTGAGAATGACACCAACCCTTCTGTCTGCAACCCCTAGGATGAGCTGGTGTCCAAGATCAAATAAGCATTTGAAGATCTTCCCAGGGATAGTGAGGAAGGCATGTGTCATGTTCCAAAGCCATTTTGAGGCTGTGATGGAAACTGGGTCACTACTTTAAGTAAAATGTTATCTCAAAGTGATAATCTAGTTGGTAATTTTTAAATTTTTTAAATATATTCATTTTTGGCTGAGATATTGCAGGGTTTTTCTTCTATGCAAACTGTCAAATTTAGCTTGAACACCCTGTAATTAATATTATTCTTAGGTTGCCCCAAGCTAAAGGCCATACATTAGGGCAGCATCCTCAATGAACTCTACTGACTGGACAAGGTTCTTCCAGAGATCCATTATTTGTAGGTTTTGTCTTAGTTGTCCTTTTGTTGGGCATGTTGTGAATGTGTATTGAAGTGTGTCAGCTTCCTGGTGGCAATGGGAGCAGATATTATCTCTATCAGTCAGTTCAGTGCAATATATTTTTAGTTTTGGGAGCTGACTGCATTATAGCCTTGCCAGAGTGACCTGTGTTTTGGGAGGGCTGTTTTCCCCTGGGTTGATATCTGGTGAAAGAGCATTGAGGTGGTGGTATAGACCCAGGGATTGGATGCTATGCTATGCTGTGTTGTGTGTCTATGGATTGTCCAGTGGGTAATGGTGGCCTGGTATTGGGAGATGGGATTCCTTGGAGTATCTTCATATGCTATGTTCTTGCAGTTTCGGTCTGGCATGGGTAGCTTGGGTTTCATGTACTATGATTTATGGGCACAACCTTCATTTTAGTGTGTACCGGCTTAATGGGGGTGCTGCAAGTGCAACCTGTTAAGAGGTTATGTTCTCAATTTTGTGTCTTCTGTAGTGTGCTTATGTGAGTAGATGCAAGATTTGGTGCCCTGGCTGTAATGGCATAGGTGAATGAGTGATGGATAGATTGTGTGGACATTGGATTGCTCAAATGTGTTTCCTCCTGAGAGTGCTCAATGTGTGTTATCTTTGCTTGTTGTTTCTTGTGTATTTTTGGAAAATTTATCCTTTGTCCAGTATAATATTGAGTACTAGGGAGTGGGTGTGTTTGATAGGTGCATGCAGATTTGTGTGGTGTATTCCAGTTTGTGAGTTTTGAAGAAAGTAACATGATTATGAAGGTGATTAGGTTCTGTTGCAATCAGTGTTCGGTCATGTGATGTAGAGTTGTGGATCAATAGCTGTAGAGTATAGGTTTGGGATTCTGGTGAGGGTTTTCACTACTCCAAACAACATCCTAAATGAGTCCTTCCCTTAATAAACCCATCAGAGAATTCATTTCATAGGTCAAAGAATAATCCTATCTCAACTCATATCAGGCCACTCCACTAAACTCCAACAATACAAATATGAATAAACTTTGTCCTGACACCAACATGTACTTGATGCAGCTAAAGCCAAGACAACAGACAACACCTACTCATAGACTACCCACACCTCACACAAGCACGCACTACACACAATATCTCCTCTCTTATGCACCTGCAGATCCAACCAGAGAACTGCTCCTATTGCAGAAGATAGGTAGTAGAGCTGGCAGGTAAAATATTTGGCTTGAGGATGAGTCTTGTTTTGTCAGATTTCCAGACCCTTTGAATAGAGTTGTGTGTAAGATTTGTGTGAAGGTGTCATTGGATCTTGGACTGAAGTGCTTTAGGTAAATATTTGATATGTTTTTAAGGCCAGAGGCTAGAGAAGATTTTGCTTTACATATAGCCTGGGGATACCATTTCTCTGGTGAATTGTCTGGGTATAGTGTGGGAGAGATTGGATGTTCTGATATTAATATTTGCATAGTGTTGTATAAGGGTATTTTCCTATTTAGTAAAATTGACTGTTTGCATTAAAGTAGATGGCTTTGTGCATGTGTTGTTACAGTTGGCAGGTGTCTATAGTTTTCCAGAATTTCTCTCTTTTTGTGGTTTTGTGGGTCTGGGAAGGCTTAACAGTGTAATCTTTGTTTTTGAATCAGTATTTGAATGTTGTGTATTATGTTTTTAATATTGCCATTGTTATTTAGGGTCTGAGGTTGTAGGTTGCCCCTGATTTTTGTGATGGGGATATAGGTCTTAATATTCTATGTGAAATATGTGCAACTTTGTAGTCTCATGAATCTAATATAATTGATTTTAATTGGGTGTGAAGGTGATCATTGAAACCTTCTAGAATGTGCTACATGAAGTTGGTCAGGAGAGTTGGGGTTGGGAGGTTTTCTGAATCTGTGTTATCTTAGGGAGAGGTGTATGTCTGCTGTTAGTCGACTCAAAGGCCAGTCCAATTCTATGCTAATATGCTAGTAGCCCCAAAAGGGGCACGGCAATTTGCCATCCTGGCCACCATGCTGACGGGACTCAGCACCCCGGCCGACCCCAGCTTAGCCTCTTCTCCTTCCTTCAGAACACTTGCATTTCCCCCCTGTTTCCTTTCTTTTCATACAACCTCTCCCACAACTTTCTCTGGTCAGCCTCTAATTTCACAGGGTAGATGCTGACCTTCTTCTCAGCCAACTATAACCCGTGAGCTCCGGTTTGGGATGGTGGGTTTTTAACAACCTGCTTCATCCCCACCGATACCTTCCTCACATCCCTTTTCCTTCTCTCTTCACACTCTATCAATTTTACTCTGCATCCAAGGTAGAGCCGCCATGCTGAGGGACTTGCCAGACCACCAGGTGGGAGGGGTGGTCCAAAATGGCGGCACTGGCTCTGCCAGGCCTGTACTCACTCTTCGTGAGCGGGCCACTGCTGGGGGTGATTAGCATTTACATCCTGTAAAAAAAAAGGGGTCACCATGCCCATTGATAAAAACGTTCACGCAAAATCTCTCCCCATTTCCCCTTTAAGAATGATGGAGCCGCTCTCAGGCAGCTCCACAGAGAAAATGGAGGTTCCCCCCCACCCTTCTGTGGTTTCCCAGGGGACCCTCCATAACTCTTCAAACGGAGAGGAGGCTTACTCCTCTCCAGTGCCTATGGGTGCAGGGGACTCCCCCTCACCCTCCTCATATCTGGCAGTCCTGCCTTTGCTTTCGCACGGGACTGTCAGAAAAGCCAGCAGGCAGCCCATAACTGGCTGTTTCCCGTTGAAGCAGCTCGGTAGGGCAAACCCCGTTAAGGGGGAGAGGGAAAAAAGGCCCCATCAGCTGCTTGCCTCTAAAGACCTGCTGGCTCATATTAAATCTAGCGGGGGTGAAGACCTATGCCCCCCAAAAGAACATGGATGAAACTGACATGACCTGTGATATCATGGGGGGATGGCCAAATGGAGCTCCCCCCTGAGATAGACATGCTCCCTGATGCAGCCTAGCCTCAGAAGGTGGGGCCTTCCATGGGGGCAGATTCAGGCTCTGCATCAAACACCCAGCCCGATTCTGCTCCTGTGTTGGGCCCTTGCCAGAAGGGTCGGGCTGCTAAGACATCACAAGAAGTGGAGGGATCTCCTCCTCCGGTCGTTGTCCCAATGACTACTGGGACCTTCGCCATCTCGGTAAAGGACCTTGTAGAGGCTGGCCCATCTGGCCTGGCGGTTCCTGCCGGGGGAAGGGAGAAGCAGGTCCATTCCTTGCCCTCCTCCTAAAAAGAAAAGGACAAATAAAAATAGAGTAAAAAGATTTGGTGCTCTTCTCCCTCCATGAGGGCCGCAGGGATGGAGGAGGCCGCTAACATCCGTGAACGCGACCAAGCCAAGATCGGCATGTCTGGCCCCGGTGCTCGCCTGGGCGGGGAATCCCTCCAAAAGACCAAAAGTGCGCAGAGCAGATCCTCGATTATGTCGGGGCCCTTCCTTCAGAGATTACCTGCATTTTCAAGCCCACTGGCTTCAAACGCTTCTTAGTTATTCGTTCCACTGATGGCAGCATGTTGGCTAAGGGCAACATGATCCATCAGAGGATAGCTTTAGCTTGTGTAATTGGTAGAGAGCCGAAGGTGACCCGTTTCTCTAATGGGAGCCTTCTGATGAATGCGGCGGATCCCTCTGAGGTGGCCAAGTGCTTTTCGGACACTTGATGGTGCCCCGGTGACGGTGATGCCGCACTCTACCATGAACTTTATGATAGTAGTAGTTTATGCGAGGGAACTTGTGGACTACTCCATAGAAGATATCACTCTAGAGCTGGCCGACCATGGTGCGGTCAAGGTCAAGCATGTGATGAGAAAACAGAGAGGGGCCTTGATACCCACCCTTACACTCTTCGTCACATTCAACTGTGACAAGCTCCCTGAGTCGGTGCATGCGTGAAGGCATTCGTGCCACTGCCGCGGAGGTGCTATTATTGTCACTGCTTCAGCCATACAAATTGCTCATGTAGATGTGCAATGTTGGGGTCACCCGAAGTCTGTGTAAATTGCTCCAAGGCCGCACATGCTAAGTCCAAATTGTATGTGGCCAAGTGTGTCAATTGCGGAGATCTGCACCCCGGTAATGAGCACGGTTGTTTCCGCACCCATTCGGAGCACTTCTGCGGGTTCTACTCAACCCGGGTGCTGCCCTGATAAAGCTGGCGGCACAAAGGGTTCACACCTAGTCCCGGCTAAAACCAGGGCTCCCCCCCTTCCCACAGCGTGACCGTTTCTTATAAGGCGAAACGGCCATGCGCCTCCACCTAATTGTTAGACTCAGAGGAGGCAATGCCCCTAAAGTTGGTCACCAATCCATCTTCCATGGTTCCTAAAGCTGCCCCCTGAAAGGAGAACAGCAACCAAGTTGCTTCTGCTCTTTTGCCCACACCTAGTGGTGGGCTGGGTAGCTCGGAGAAGGTGGTCCTTGAAAAGAAGGGCCCCCCCCACCTCCGAAGCCGCAACGCCCGCCTAACGTTTTGAGGAGGAGGGAGGAAAAAACTCGCCTGGCGAGCCCAACCTCCCCCAATAAATCCTTGAAGGGGATGGCACCTTCAGCGCATTGTCCAGCCAACAGCACCAGGGGTTCTGCCTCCGGGCATTCTTTCTTTCATGATGTTCAGCACTTGGGGTGCTGATAGGGCTACTGCCTTGCTTTTCTATCAATCCTATATTTGTTTGAAGCTTGACTTGGTTCTGAGTTTTTTGCATCCGTAGCTGAGCATGTATTGTGGAAAGTGGACTCGACCCACCATACTGGTTTCCACCTAGTGACTGGTGCCTTCTGCACATCCCCCTTCGAGAACCTACATGTTGACGCTGTGGAGAGGCCACCTGCTCTGCATATGACCTCAGCTTGTCCATCATTGTCAAGAGATGGGTGGTGTAATTAGCATTAGGGAAGGATTGGATGAGTAATACATTTTTATTTTGTAAATAAACTTGGTGTTATCACATCATTGGCATCAAGAGGTCTTTTTATACCTGTATGGAGGAAAGGAATATTTAGTTAATTTTCATTGATAGAATGCTTCATATATTCAAGGTGCGAATTGCTCTACATTTTTGAAAAATTTAAATTATTTCAGGACAGCTAAAATGTAACCTTGGGTGGACTCCTTTACATTTGGCATGTTATTTTGGCCATACTGAATGTACAGAAGTACTGCTTCAGGGTGGTGTGAGAGTGGATATTCAGAATGACTTTGGTGATACTTCTCTCCATAAAGCTGCACTCACAAATCGAGAGGTAAGAGTTGTGCTATATTCAGCTTATTTTTATTTTGGGATGTAGAATTTTTAGTTATTTTAAAGTTTTAAATTATTAGTTTTTATTTGTTCTTCCTCATTGATAGCTTTTAATGCAAGATAAAAAGTTATCATATATCTTATATTTGCTGCTAAATCTTTGAGTAATTTTAAAATATTTGAGCAATTGAAGCTATAATAAGAGGCTAGTATAGTGTGTATTGCAAATGGAATAATTACTTTTGTTTTAATGATAATTCTATATTGTTTATATTCTGTTGAAGAAATTTTCAATTTTTTTCAGCAATATCATCTTTGTTAAAGTTTGGTAACATTCTTATTTCTAGTACTGATTGGGGCAGAGGGTGATACTACTTTGAATTAAGCCTAAAATTACAATTTTGTTTATAGTTTATTTTTGGAATAATCTTCCTCTTTATGTACATTTGAAACTATGTTCTCATTATTTCCTACTCCTCTGTTTGAAGTCAACAGGGCTACCAGGCACTGCATCTGTCTTCACATCCAAACTGGTTACAATACACCGCCAGTACGGGAGATAATGCATCATTTCTGGTTTGGAAACTGGTTTGTGAGCTTTAGTGACTCATAAAGTGCTCTGAGTGTTCTCGGGGCATTGGAATCTCCACACTCCTTGGTTCATGGTATCTGTTATGTCACAAACCGGGTGGATTTTGAGATTTTCTTCTACTGTTCCTTAACATTTGTGAATTGCAGGGAATGAATGCACTAATAAGGGCTCCAAAGAGTGCGAGGACTGGGTGACTAGATAGAAGTGTTTTTCTCTTCCTCATCTGGGCAGCCCTCTGGGGTGCTTGGCAAAGAAGATGGGAAATAGCTGATGGGAACTTAAAGTTGTGTGCCATTGTGCCACATCTATTCCCATGGACCTACCCTCTAATTCCATGGCAGCTTTGGGTCACCTTCTGTAGTCTTTGATATGTGCACACTTGTAGGATGCACTGCCATTTGATGGAATGCTTGTCTCCCCAAGACTGTTTGTCACATTCTTATTGAATGTCCCATTCTGGTTGATCTTTGCGCATGTTACCTGTCCTGGTACCTGTCCTTTGTACTCAGCACTGGTTAATGACAGCGACTTATGCCCTTGTAACCAGTCACCAGATGCATAATAAATATAATCATTATTTCCTCATGAAAGAACTGCCTGAAAAATATTTATTCATACCAGCAATACTATCTTGTGTGTGCAAATCCTTGTGCTTTCACAAAGTTTTATATTATGATTGCATGGTTGAAAAAGTACATGAATGGTCTTTTGGAGTCTCCTTCTTTTCTTATGTTCTTATGTTCTTAAGTTACCTCTGAAGTGTTGGAGCAAGGAAATCCACACAAGAATACAACTATGAGTACTTTATTTACAAAGTATATGAAATAAGATCATTCTGTCATATCAACAATATTTTTTCAAAAATGTAACATGATGATCACAGATTCTGTTCATTTATTACAAGTTTCTAGAACTCAGAGGAAAGTTTTTCTTACCATGAGAAATTAATTTTTTCAAGCTAACAAAAGTTTTTTAAATGCTGTATCTTGGTTATTATCACAGCTAAAACACTTTCTTATTATATTTAAAGCTCTGGAATAGCTTTACATCTTTTAGTCTATATATTTTTAATTTGTGGACAAAGAAAAAGTCGACATTAAATTTGACCTTTAAACTTGTATTCGCCATTTGCCCTAATAACCAATATTTTTATAGTTTTTATGCATCTTGATATACTTTGTGCAAAATTCCATTTCAGGGAACAAATCTTAACTATAATTAACATGGATTCAAAGAAGATTTTGAAAAATTAACAAAGAAATTCCTTTTTTATGCTTTTATTGAATTTTAAAATTGAATATTTCTGTTAAATTAGCACAGTGTGACAATTTGTGTAATATACAAACAATGTTGAACAGATTCCCAACTTTGATTGCATGTAATTTTTGCTTTATTTAAGTTATAGCAAAACTTTTCTTCACTCATGAGATTTTAACATATTTAAGCTCAAGATTCAATCATTGAATGCTTAAATGCATGCAAATACTATTTATTAGAAGATATCTAATAGGATCTACTAGCAGCAGTGAAACCCAGAAGATTCTAAGAAGCTGTTATGAGAGTGACTTAAAAGTTAAGTTCTCATATGAAGATAACTGGAGTTATAGTTATTCCTGGTAGTTAATTTGAATTGATTTCTGTATTTTCCGATATATGATATTTGTTGGGAAAATTCTGATTAACTATAGAAATGGCTGAAGAAGTAAGGTTTTAAACAAAGTAGACTTTTACTATTACCTATTTAAGATCCATAATAAACTAGGTAAAAAAATAACTGAAAAATTACTGAAGAAGTTGCGGAAAAATGTCTTTATTTTAGAATTAATCTTGATTAAAAAATTTGTGACATATGCAGGAAAAAGCTGTATGAGAGTAAATCAGATTCTTCCCAAAAAGCCTTCTCTAAAGGTGCTTTTGGTGACCAAATTGCACAGCTTCCCAGGAGTATTATTTTCATTGATCATGAGCTGAGGAATCTCAGCACCCTTTGGTTTGCGATATCCATCATGCCACGGTTTTAGTGAGCCAGGTGTATGTCAAGATTATCTTCTGCTGGGTTCCTGGACATGTTGGAATTAAGGGGAATGAGCACGCTGACGAGGGCACCAAAGAGTCCGCAAGGACCGGGCGACCAGACCAGCGTTTCGCTCTTCCACACACAGACTACATGACAGGAATACGGGCACCTCTTCGGACTGCTTGGCAAATAAGATGGGAGATGGTCCAAGGAAAATTAAAGTTGCGTGCCATTGCGTTGTGAGTGTTCCCATGGACCTACCCCCCAATGCCGCAATGTCTTCTGGTCGCTTTCTGTCATCTCCGAATTGGGCACACTCATGTGACGCATCACCATTTGATGGAGCACTCATCTGCGCCCTATTGTGATAACTGCATCATCCCCCAGACTTTTCGGCACATTCTTGTTGAATGTCCCAGTCTGGGTAATCTTTGTGCACATTACCTGTCCCAGTACCGGGATGGGCTGGATCGCTACCGCCTGTCCCTTGTACTCGGGACAGATTCGTGTACACCGACCTGTGGACTTTTAGACTTTTTGGAGGAAGCCAGCCTTTTACCTTTTATTTAACTAGTTCAGTTTTTGTTTTGTTTTCAATTTAGTAGGTCACACGTTGCTGCACTGTGGGGAGGCGGACCTACCCCCCGATGCCAGAGCTTGCTTCGTGCTCGCTCTCTTTTTCCTTTTTTTTTATTGTTTTTTTTTTGTTTGTTTTTTGAATCTTGTTTTAAAGTAGCCTAGTACTTTGCAGTTTTTAATACGGTGACTAATGCCCAACTAGGCAGTTGCCAGATGAGCTCTTAAAATAATTAAAAATAAAAAAGATCTTGAGCTGAATTAAATGTCATTGAATAAGTCTCTAGCAGTCATTGGTGACTCACCTGCTAAAGGCAAAACTTAATATGAACAAAAGAAAAGACAAAATGCAGTAAGCATTTGTAAAGAAATGGAACTTCTCTCAGACTCATGATTAAAAACTGTGGATGTAGTTTTCCTGGGAGTTTGGGGTGCCTTAAAAAACAGGCCATTTGACTCAGATGACCTATGATGAGCCCTTGTGGCTTTTGTCATCTGTTATATTATATTGTGGGGGACTTTGATTTTGTCTTACCCTGGTGATGGTGCTTTTTGTGGGTGGGTTTTGACGGATGCGGATGACCTTTGATAGGCCCTTGTGGCTTTTGTCATCTGTGAAATTATGTTATGTTATGTTGTGTCTTCATCAATGAATCAGGATACTTATGAAGCCAAAATTATTCCTCAAAGGAAAAATTTACAGCTACAGAAAAATGATATGAAAAACTTAAAATTTTTAGTTTTCTTCCAAAAGGATGGACAGTAGGTAAATTTTGAAATGAATTTTATCACTCACTACTAAAAGAAAAATCAGGCTTCCACAAGAGACTATAGACCATGTTAGGAAATTTTGCAAAGATAGAGAAACAAGTCAAATCATGGCAGGAAACAAGGACTACAAGTCAGTCAAAAATATGGTAAAAATAATTGAATACTATAATTTAAGTGGTTATATCAATTGTTTAAATATAAAAATCCTGAAATAAAAATTATTATCAATATTTGCTGAGCTCAGGCCAAAGTAATCTGTAATTTTAAGTTATGCTGAAACATACTATTTGTATACCTTATCAAAACATGCATGTAATAGAAGGAAAAAAACTATATATCCTTTGCATGGTTATCATCAGTACTTGGTAGCAATTACATGCAAGACAACATCATCAGACTTTTAGTTAGAGGCGCGATGATTTGCCATCCTGGCTGCCGTGCTGATGGGACTCAGCACCCCGTCCAACCCCAGCTTAGCCTCTTCTCCTTCCTTCAGAACACTTGTTTCCTCACTTTTCATACAACCTCTCCCACAACTTTCTCTGGTCAGTCTCTACCCCATAAGGGGTGCGGCGATTTGCCATCCTGGCTGCTGTGCTGATGGGACTCAGTGCCCCATCCGGCCCCAGCTTAGCCTCTTCTCCTTCTTTCAGACAGCCTGTATTTCTCCCCTACTTCCTCACTTCCCCTACAACCTCTCCCACTGCTTTCTCTGGTCAGCCTCTATTTTCACAGGGTAGATACCGACCTTCTTCACAGCCAACATCCCGGATCGGGGCTGAGGGGGGAGGGGACAATGTTGCCTAACCCCTGAGCTGAGCTCTTGTTTGGGATGGTGGGTTTTTAACAACCTGCTTCATCCCCACTCATACCTTCCTCACATCCCTTTTCCTTCTCTCTTCACACTCTATCAATTTTACGCCGTGTCCAAGGTGGAGCTGCCATGCTGAGGGACTGCCAGGCCACCAGGCAGGAAGGGTGGTCTTAAATGGCGGCACCTGGCTCTGCCAGGCCTGTACGCACCCCTTGCAGGGCCGGCTACTGTGAGGGGTGATGAGTGTGTGCATCCTGTGAGAAAATTTGGGTCCCCATGCCCAATGATAGAAGTTTAAAAAAAAAACCCTTACCCTTTCCCCCTCACAATCAATGGAGCCACCTTCTGGCAGCTCAACAGAAAAATTGGAGGTTCACCTCCTCCCTGTGCTTGCGTAGGGGACCATCCAAATTTCTCTAACTGGAGAGGAGGCTTACTCTTTTCCTTCGCCTACGGGTGTAGGTGACTCACCCTCACCCCCTTGTCTGGAGGTGCCTTCGGGCATCTTCCTCTTTCCAGCGGTAGTCCCCCCTTTACTTTCCAAGGGGTCTGCCAAGAAAGCCAGCAGGCAGCTCATAGCTGACTGCTCCCATTGAAGTGGCTCGGTAGGGCAAACCCCCTTATGGAGGAGAGGGAAGCCAGACCCCTTCGGTCGCTGCCCTCAACAGACCTGCTGGCAAGAATATTGAACCTTGCCAGGGTCAAAGCTTGTTCCTCGCCAGACTTAACTTGTCACAGCGCTGCCAATGGGACCTGCGATGTCCTAGGGGGCGGATGGCCAACTGGAGGCCCCCCTGAGATAGACATGGTCCTTGAGGCAAGCCAGCCTCAGACGCTTGGGCCTTCCATGGGAGCGAATCTGGGCTCGGCGCCAAGCACCGAACTTGAGTCCATCCTATGCAAAGTCCTCCTCAAACGGTTAGGGTTTCCAAGGCAGTACAAGGAGGGAAGGGATCTCCTCCGACCGGTGCCCCTGCAACTGCCAGGACCTTCTCGATCTCGGACCTTCCTGAGGCCGGTCCATCTGGCCTGGGGGCTACTGCCAGTGGAGGGGAGAAGCAAGTTCATTCCCTGCCCTCCTCTCCTAAAAAAAACAAAACCCAAAAGACTAAAAGGACTCAGGGCTCCTCTCCATCCGCGGCGACGGATGGGTCTGCTGCCACTTCGGTAAGTGACCAAGCCAAGATCGGCACATCCAGCCCCTCTGCCCACCTGCCCACCTGCCCACCTTTGTGCGGAGCCCCTGACTAAGACCAAAAGTGCGCAGGGTGGAGCCTCGATAACATCGGGGCCCCTCATTCATAGATTACTGGCATTTTGCCCCGTAAGGGGCGCGGCGATTTGCCATCCTGGCCGCCATGCTGATGGGATCCAGCGCTCCGTCCGGCCCCAGCTTAGTCTCTCTTCCTTCCTTCAGATAGCCTGTATTTCTTCCCTACTTCGTCGCTTTTCATGCAACCTCTCCCACAACTTTCAATGGTCAGCCTCTAATTTCACAGGGTAGATGCTGAACTTCTTCTCAAGCAAACTGTCCCGGATCGGGGCTGAGGGGGGAGGGGACAACATTCCCTAACCCCTGAGCTCTGGTTCGGAATGTTTTTTTTTAACAACCTGCTTAATCCCCACCCATACCTTACTCACCTTCCTTTTCCTTTCTTCTTCACACTCAGTTTTACGGCGCGTCTAAGGTGGAGCCACTATGCCGATGGACTGCTAGGCCACCAGGCGGGAGGGGTGGTCCCAAATGGCGGCGCCTGGCTCTGCCAGGCCTGTAAGCACCTCTTGCAGTGGTGGGCAACTGCGAGAGGTGATGAGCGATTGCATCCCGTGAAACAAATAGGGTCACCATGCCCAATGATGAGAAATATACAAATCTCCCCTTAATTCCCCCTGTGTCACGAATGGAGTCGCCCTCGGGCAGCTCCACCGAAAAAATGGAGGTCCCTGCCCCCCTGTGCTTGCACAGGGGACCCTCCATATCTCTCTAACCGGAGAGGAGGCTTACTCCTCTCCTTCACTTACGGGTGTAGGGGATTCCCCCTCACCCCCTTCTCTGGAGGTGCCTTCGGGCACCTCCCTTCTTCCAGCGGCTGTCCCCTCTGTTCTTTCCAAGGGGACTGCCAAGAAAGCCAGCAGGCAGCCCTTAGCCCCCCGCTCCACAAGCGTCTCAGTAGGGCAAACCCCTTTAAGGGGGAGAGGGAAGCCAGGCCCCTTCGTTCGCTTCCCTCAAAAGACCTGCTGGCAAGAATATTGAACCTTGCCGGAGTCAAGGCCTGTGCCTTCCCACCCAAGACTAGTGACGTTACTGCCAACGGGACCTGCGATGTCTTGGGGGGGGGGAGGATGGCCAACTGGAGGCTCCCCCTGAGATAGACATGGTCCTTGAAGAAACCTAGCCTCAGACGGTAGGGCCTTCCATGGGGGGGGGAAATCTGGGCTCAGTTCCAAGCACCTAACCCGAATCTGCCCCTATGCAAGGTCCTCCTCAAACGGCTAGGGTTTCCGAAGCAGTACAAGGAGGGGAGGGATCTCCTCCGACCGGTGCCCCCACGACTACCAGGACCTTCTCCATTTCGGAGAAGGACCTGGCTGAGGCCGGTCCATCTGGCCTGGGGGCTCCTTCCGGCGGAGGCGAGAAGCGGGTTCATTCCCCGCCCTTCTCTCCAAAAAAGAAAAAGACAAAAAAGACTCAGGGCTCCTCTCGATCCGCGGGGGCTACGGGGACGGATGGGTCTGCTGCCACTTTGGCAAGCACCTAAGCCAAGATCGGCACATCCGGCCCCTTTGCCCCCACGAGTGCGGAGCCCCTGACTATGACAAAGACGAAAAGTGCACAGGGCGGAGCTTCGATGACATCGGGGCCCCTAATTCAGAGGTTACCTGGCGTTTTCGAGCCCGCTGGCTTCAAACGCTTCCTCGTTATTCGATTCACTGATGGCACCATGTTGTCCAAGGGTAACATGATCCATCAGAGGAGAGGATTAGCTAGTGCAATTGGTAGAGAGCCGAAGGTGATCCCCCCCCCATAAGGGGGGCGGCGATTTGCCATCCTGCCTGCCGCCCCATCCGGCCCCATCTTAGCCTCTCTTCCTTCCTTCAGATAGCCTGTATTAATATCCTACCTTGTCACTTTTCATACAACCTCTCCCACAACTTTCTCTGGTCAGCTTCTAATTTCACAGGGTAGAAGCTGAACTTCTCAGCCAATCGTCCCGGATCGGGGCTGAGGGGGTAGGGGACAATGTCCCCTAACCCCTGAGCTCCGGTCTGGGGTGGTTGGCTTTTAACAACCTGCTTCATCCCCACCCATACCTTCCTCACATCCCTTTTCCTATCTTTTTTACGCCGTGTTCAAGTTGGAGCCGCCATGCCGAAGGACTGCCAGGCCACAAGGCGGGAGGGGTGGTCCCAAATGGCGTCGCCTGGCTCTGCCGGGCCTGTAAGCACCTCTTGCAGTGCGGGCTACTGCAAGAGGTGGTGATCGATTGCGTCCCGTAAAACAGAGGGTCACCATACCCAATGATGCAAAAAAAAACCATCTCCCCTTAATTCCCCCTAAAACAATGGAGCCGCCCTCGTGCAGCTCAACAGAAAAGATGGAGGTCCCTCCCCCCCTGTGCTTGTGCAGGGGACTCTCCATACTTCTTTAACCGGAGAGGAGGCTTACTCCTCTCCTACGCCTACGGGTGTAGGGGACTCCCCCTCACCCCCTTCTCTGGAGGTGCTTTCGGCCACCTCGCTTTTTCCAGCGGCAGTCCCCTCTTTTCTTTCCACGGGGACTGCAAGAAAGCCAGCAGGCAGCCCTTAGCCAGCCGCTCCCCATCTAAGCGGCTCGGTAGGGCGAACCCCCTTAGGGGGGAGAGGGAAGCCAGGCCCCTTCGGTCGCTTCCCTCAAAAGACCTGCTGGCAAGGATATTGAACCTTGCCAGGGTTAAGGCCTGTGCCTCCCCACAAAAGACTCTTGACGCTGCCAAAGGGACCTGCAATGTCCTGGGAGGGGATGGCCAACTGGAGGCCCCTCCTGTGATAGACATGGTCCTTGAGGAGACCCAGCCTCAGACGGTAGGGCCTTCCATGGGGGAGAATCCGGGCTCAGCGCCAAGCACCGAACCCGAATCCGCCCCTATGCAAGGTCCCCCTCAAACGGCTGAGGGCTCCGAGGCAGTACAAGGAGGGGAGGGATCTCCTCCGACAGGTGCCCCCACGACTACCAGGAACTTCTCCATTTCGGAGATAGACATGGTCCTTGAGGAGACCCAGCCTCAGACGGTAGGGCCTTCCATGGGGGAGAATCCGGGCTCAGCGCCAAGCACCGAACCCGAATCCGCCCCTATGCAAGGTCCCCCTCAAACGGCTGAGGGCTCCGAGGCAGTACAAGGAGGGGAGGGATCTCCTCCGACAGGTGCCCCCACGACTACCAGGAACTTCTCCATTTCGGAGAGGGACCTGGCTGAAGCCGGCCCATCTGGCATGGGGGCTTCTGCCGGTGGAGGTGAGAATCGGGTTCATTCCCCGCCCTTCTCTCCAAAAAAGAAAAAGAATAAAAGGTCGCTTCCCTCAAAAGACCTGCTGGCAAGGATATTGAACCTTGCCGGGGTTAAGGCCTGTGCCTCCCCACAAAAGACTCTTGACGCTGCCAAAGGGACCTGCAATGTCCTGGGAGGGGATGGCCAACTGGAGGCCCCTCCTGTGATAGACATGGTCCTTGAGGAGACCCAGCCTCAGACGGTAGGGCCTTCCATGGGGGAGAATCCGGGCTCAGCGCCAAGCACCGAACCCGAATCCGCCCCTATGCAAGGTCCCCCTCAAACGGCTGAGGGCTCCGAGGCAGTACAAGGAGGGGAGGGATCTCCTCCGACAGGTGCCCCCACGACTACCAGGACGGATGGGTCTACTGCCACTTTGGTAGACGACCAAGCCAAGATCGGCACATCCGGCCCCTCTACCCCCCCGTGTGCGGAGCCCCTGACTAAGACTAACACCAAGAGTGCACAGGGCGGAGCCTCGATGACATCGGGGCTCCTCATTCAGAGGTTACCTGGCGTTTTTGAGCCCGCTGGCTTCAAACGCTTCCTCGTTATTTGCTCCACTGATGGCATCATGTTGTCCTAGGGCAACATGATCCATCAGAGGAGAGGATTAACTAGTGCAATTGGTGGAGAGCCGAAGGTGACCCGTTTCTCGGACGGGAGCCTTTTGGCGAATGCGGCGAATCCCGCCGAGGCGGCCAAGATAAGTGCTCTTCGGACACTTCATGGCAACCCGGTGAGTGTGACGCCGCACTCTACCATGAACTTTGTGAAAGGAGTAGTTTATGCGAGGGAACTCGTTGACTACTCCATTGAGGACATCACCCTAGAGCTGGCCGACCATGGGGCGGTCAAGGTCGAACGTGTAAGGAGAAAACAGGGAGGGGCCTCGAGCCTCACCCCTACACTCTTCGTCACGTTCGACTGTGACAAGCTGCCTGAGTCGGTGCGTGCCGGTTGGTACCGCTACCGCGTGAAGGCATTCGTGCCACTGCCGCCGCGATGCTATTACTGTCACCGCTTCGGCTATACGAATCGCTCATGTGGACGTGAAAAGTTGGGGTCACCCGAAGTCTTTGTAAATTGCTCCAAGGTCGCACAAGATAAGTCCAAATCGTGTGTGGCCAAGTGTGTCAATTGCGGAGAGCCGCACCCTGCTTCTTCGAAGCAATGTGGTGCATATCTCGTTGAGAAAGAAATCCTGGCCGTTCAGGCCCAGGATCGACTCTCATTCTGTGAGGCTATGGACCTGGTCCTGGCGTGCCCGGCTCTGCCTGGGACGTCGTATGCCTAAATACTTAGAAAGGCACCCTCTGCTCCTGGCCCATCCAGGCCAACGAGCACGGTTGTTTCCGCGCCCATTCGGAGCCTTTCTGCGGGCTCTACCCAACCTAGGCGCTCCTTTGGTAAATCTGGCGGCAAAAAGGGTTCATACCCAGCCCCGGCTAAAACCAGGGCTCCCCCTGGTTTCCCGTAAGGCGAAACGGCCACGCGCCTCCACCGAGTCGTTAGACTCACAGGAGGCAACACCCTTGAAGATGGTCGCTAGGCACGGTTCCGGGGTTCCTAAAGCTGTCCCCCGAAAGGAGGACAGCAACAAAGGAGCTTCGGCTCCTTCGCCCACGCCCCGAGGTGTGGCGAGTGGCTGGGAGACGGTGGTTCCTCGAAAAGAGGGCCCCCCGCCTCCGAAGCCACAACGCCCGCCTAAGGTTTCGAGGTGGAGGGAGGAAAAGACTCGCATGTCGAGCCCAACCTCCCCCAATAAGTCCTTGAAGGCGACAGTGCCTTCAGCGCTTTGTCCGGCCAACAGCGCCCGGGGTTCTGCCCCCGGGAAGCGTACGGCCATTCTCGTGAGGTTCTTCAGTTCGAGGAGGGCCCCCGCGTCTCCTCCGAGCTAGGCCTGGAGGGCATATTCCTTCAATGGAATTGCCGTGGACTCCGGGCCAACTGGGAGCAGCTGCGAAGGCTCGTCTCGTCCCGTTCCCCGTTAGCTATCTTTTTGCAGGAGACCATGCTAGGCGCGTGTTCCCTGCCTGCCCTCCCGGGGTATAAGGGTCTTGCGACCTCACCACCGAGGGATGGCCGGGCTGGGGGATGCGCGGTTTACACCCGGCATGATGTCTCCGTTCTTCCTTTCTCTTTAGATACCCCCTTCCAGGCAGTGGGTTGCAGCTGCACCTGGATAGGAGGTATACTATAATTTCTGCGTACATTCCACCGTCAGCTGACTTCGACGCGGGGACATCCGCCGCGTCGTGGCACGGTTGCCGAGGCCCTATCTCTTGCTTGGAGATCTGAACGGCGGGCATCATCTCTGGGGAGATTACTCCATAAATTACTTCATCCGCAGCTGATCTCGATGGTGCCTATGCCGCCGAGAGACGCTAGTCATACCCTAAGCCCTTTGGGTTTAGGGCCAGGAAACTCCTTCGAGAACTAGATATAGCTCTCGGGCCGGTGGTGCCCCTGGTTCTGCCCAGGAAGCCACCCTTGAGGGTACCACATTTGGCTATTTGTCGCCACGCCTCTGCTCCCAAAGCTTGTACTGCGCTGGGAGTATTGCGTTCGACCTTTTTGGAGCACACCTCGTGTCACGCTGGAACTGTGCCATGTATACGGATGGCTCCAAGTCCCAAGAGTGGGTCGGCTTCCACGCCGTATCCCCTCTGTTTGAAGTCAGCGGGGCTCTACCAGGTGCTGCGTCTGTCTTCACGGCCGAGCTGGTGGCAATACACCACTCGGTACGGGAGATTGCGCGACGTGCCCGGTTCGGAGACCGGATTGCAATCTATAGCCACTCACGGGGCATTGGAATCTCCGCATTGCCTGGTTCGCGATATCCGTGACGCCACGGTTTTGGCGAGCCGGGCAGATGTCGAGATTATCTTCTGCTGGGTTCCTGGACATGTAAGAATTGCGGGGAATGAGGGCGCCAAAGAGTCCGCGAGGACTCTGCGACCGGACCAGCGTTTCGCTCTTCCTCACACCGACTACATGGCAGGAATACGGGCAGCTCTTCGGGCTGCTTGGCAAAGAAGATGGAAGACGGTCGAAGGGAACTTAAAGTTGTGTTCCATTTCGCCGCAACCTATACCCCAATGCCGCAACGTCTTCAAGTCCCTTTCTTTCGTCTCCGAATCAGGCAATCCCGCTGAGGCGGCTAAGATAAGTGCTCTTCGGAGCACTTATACCATGAACTTTGTGAAAGGAGTAGTTTATGTGAGGAAACTCGTTGACTACTCTATTGAGGACATCACCTTAGAGCTGGCTGACCATGGGGCGGTCAAGGTGGAACGTGTAATGAGAAAACAGGGAGGGGCCTCGAGCCTCACCCCTACACTCTTTGTCACGTTCGACTGTGACAAGCTCCCTAAGTCGGTGCGTGCCGGTTAGTACCGCTACCGCGTAAAGGCATGCGTGCCACTGCCGTGGCGGTGCTATTACTGTCACCGCTTCGGCCATACGAATCGTTCATGTAGAAGTGCAAAGTCGGGGTCACCCGAAGTCTGTAAATTCCTTGAGAAAGAAATCCTGGCCTTTCAGGCCCAAGATCAAATCTCACTCCGCGAGGCTAAAGACTTGGTCCTGGCGTGCCGACCTCTGCCTAGGACGTCTTATGCCTCAATAGTTAGAAAGGCATCCTCTGCTCCTGGCCCATCCAGGCCAACGAACACGGTTGTTTCCGCGCTCATTCGGAGCCCTTTTGCAGGTTCTACTCAACTCGGGCGCTTCCCTGGCAAAGCTGGCGGCAAAAGGTTCACACCCAGCCCCGTCTAAAACTAGGGCTTTCCCCCCCTTTCCCCAGAGTGACCGTATCCCGTAAGGCGAAACGGCCACGCGCCTCCACCGAGTCGTTAGACTCACAGGAGGCAACACCACTGAAGTTGGTCGCCAGGCCATCTTTCGGGGTTCCTAAAGCTGTTCCCCGAAAGGAGGACAGCAACAAAGGAGTTTCGTCTCCTTCGCCCACGCCGAGTTGTGAGCTGAGTGGCTCGGAGACGGTGGTTCCTTGAAAAGAGGCCACTCCGCCTCCAAAGCCGCAATGCCCGCTTATGGTTTCGAGGCGGAGGGAGGAAAAGACTCGCTTGGCGAGCCCAACCACCCCCAATACGTCCAAGAAGGCTACAGCGCTTTGTCCGGCCAACAGTGCCTCCGGGAAGCGTACGGCCATTCCTGTGAGGGTCTTCTGTTCAAAGAGGGCCCCCGCGTCTCCTCTGAGCTAGTCCTGGAGGGCATATTCCTTCAATGGAATTGCCGTGGACTCCAAGCCAACTGGGAGGAGCTGCAGAGGCTCGTCTCGTCCCGTTCCCCGTTAGATATTTTTCTGCTGGAGACCATGCTAGGCGCGTGCCACCTACCCGCCCTCCCGGGGTATAAGGATCTTGCAACCCCACCACCACGAGATGGTCGGGCTGGGGGATGCGCAGTTTACACCCGGCATGATGTCTCTGTTCTTCCTTTCACTTTAGATACCTCCTTTCAGGCAATGGCTGTGCAGATTCACCTGGATAGGAGGTATACTATCATTTCTGCGTACATTCCACCATCAGCTGCCTTCAATGCGGGGGACTTCCGCCGCGTCGTGGCACAGTTGCCGAGGCCCTTTCTCTTGCTTGGAGATCTGAACGGCAGGCATCCTCTCTGGGGAGATTACTCAATAAATCCCAGGGGACAAGTCCTTGCCAATCTGATCGAAGAGCTTGAGATGGGTGTCCTAAATTTGGATGAGTTTACGCATCACTGCCCGAGAACCGCTTCATTTTCTTGCCTTGATCTATCTTTGATTGTGCGGTGGTCGATGACCTCCATGGTAGTGATCACTTTCCCATTCAAATATCATTTTCATGGCAGCTGCCACTTGAGAGCCCACCTCGGTGGTGCTTGGCGCGGGCGTGGTGGCCTGCATTTCATGAAATTACTGAATTCTCTATCTCAATCAAGGAGTTTAAGTCGGTAGATGAGGCCGTTGAGTTCTCCGGCAACCTAATCGCCGTGGGCCTGACTACTATTCCCAGAATGTCTGGCCGTTTTGCACGCTTACAATTCCCATGGTTGTCGGCCGAGTGTGAGACAGCCCTCAAAGAGAAGCGTTATGCCTACATGCGCTATAAGCGCCGCCCGAATGATTTCTCGGTGAATTTCGTCGGGTTAGGGCTAGGTTCCGATATATTTCGAAGCACGCCCGCTCTGGCAGAGGTGTGGAAGCGAGTCAAGTTCTCGAAGGACCCCCTTCCCGTTCTCCAAGAAAACGGGACCCCGCGTCCGTGGTGGAATCCTTTGCGCCTGCCTTTTCTGCATTCTCTAGCCGGGATGCTGCTCCGCCAACATTCAATGCACGTGTGACGTCGCGGAAGGCCGCCGGCTGGACTTTGCCTCCCAAGGCGGAGAACCCTTCAACGACAGGTTTATTGTGAGTGAGTTGCGCTCCGCTTTTGCTTCGTGCGCGGACACCGCCCATGGTCCGGACGATGTCCCGTACGCCATGCTTCGACACCTGGGTGAGCGAGGCATGGCCTTTCTGTTAGATTTGTTCAACAGGATATGGGTGGAGGGTCTCCTCCCAGATTCCTGGTGAATCGCTACTGTTCTCGCCTTTCGCAAACCGGGGATGAGATCACTCTACTACAGCCGGTTTCCGCCCAATCTGTCTAACCTCTTTGTGGCAACCTGATGGATAAATTGGTAAATGTTAGATTAGCCTTTTTCCTGAACAGCGGAGGCCATCTGTCTTCTGCACAGTGCCGCTTCCGCAAGTTTCACTCCACATCGGATGCTCTTCTCAAACTGGAAAATGCCGTCTGCGAGGCCTTCCTTCTTAGACAGCACTACGCCACGGTGTTTTTCGATCTGGAGAAGGCCTATGATACTGCATAGCGATACGGTATCATGGAACCTCTCTACACGATGGGGGCGAGGGGACGCCTCCCAATCTTTATATCTGAATTTTGGCGAGATCGTCGATTCCGCATACGGGTCGGAGGAGCCCTCTCCCTTCCAATGGAGCAGGTAGAGTGCGCGTCGCAGGAAAGTGTCCTCAGTGTCACATTCTTTGCCCTGAGCATCAACTGCATCACCTCGGTCCTGTCGGAAGATGTTCTCGCTACGCGCTACGCTCTACGCGGACGACCTTTCGATCTCTTGGCGCGGCCCAGATGCCAACTGGAGCCTCGACTCCAACAGGCATTGAACCGCGTCTATCGCTATGCCGAAGCGCACAGGTTTCGGTTTTCTTTGGCCAAGACTAAGGTGGTGCACTTCTGCCGCCCTCCACGGCTCCACCCCGACCCAGATTTGTTTCTTAATGGGGTGCGCCTGGATGTGGTTGAATCGCACCGTTTCCTTGGTCTTGTATTTGACCAACGCCTCACCTGGCAGTCTCATATTCGCAGCTTTAGGGTTTGTTGTACCCGCGCAATGGATATTCTCTGTTCCGTGACGTTCAGCGCTTGGGGTGCTGATAGGGCTACTGCTCTACGTTTTTATCGATCCTTTATTCGTTCGAAGCTCGACTACGGATGCGAGTTTTATGCATCCGCAGCCGAGTGTGTATTGTAGAAGGTGGACTCGATCCACCACCCTGCCCTTGGCCTGGCGACCGGTGTTTTTCGCACTTTCCCTATTAAGAGACTGCTTGTCGATGCTGGAGAGATGCCATTTTCTATCCGCCGTGCACAGTGCATTACTCACCTATATGCACGAGCGCAGCCTCTTCCTTTGTCGCCAACGGCTCTCAAAGCATCCGCAGCTGATCTCCACGGTGCCTATACCGTAGAGAGACGCAAGTCATACCCTAAGCCCTTTGGGTTTAGGGCTAGGAAACTCTTTCAAGAGCTACATATAGCTTGGTGTTACCAGGGGCCGGTGGCGCCCCCTGGTTCTGCCTAGAACGCCACCCTGGAGGGTATCACCGTTGGCTATTTGTCGTCACGCCTCTGCTCCCAAAGCTTGTACAGCGCTGGCAGTATTGCGTTCGGCCTTTTTTGTAGCACATTTCATGTCACGCTGGAACCGTGCCAGTGTATACGGATGGCTCTAAATCCGTAGAGGGTGTCGGTTTCCACGCCGTATCCCCTCTGTTTGAAGTCAGCGGGGCTCTGCCAGGCGCTGCGTCTGTCTTCACGTTTGAGTTCGTGACAATACACAACTCGGTACGGGAGATTACGCGCCGTGCCCGGTTCGGAGACTGGATCGTGATTTATAGCGACACACAAAGCGCCCTGAGTG
Source organism: Ceratothoa steindachneri (assembly GCA_963969495.1). Classification (NCBI taxonomy): domain Eukaryota; kingdom Metazoa; phylum Arthropoda; class Malacostraca; order Isopoda; family Cymothoidae; genus Ceratothoa; species Ceratothoa steindachneri. The sequence goes on from OZ018320.1 coordinate 71,329,154, forward strand.
CTTTCGGGGCATTGGAATCTCCACTTTCCCTGGTCGCGATATCCGTGACGCCACGGTTTTAGCGAGCCGTGCGGATGTCGAGATTATCTTCTGCTGGGTTCCTGGACATATAGGAATTGCCGAGAATGAGCGCGCCGATGAGGGCGCTCATTCCGCGAGGAATGAGCGAGGACTCTTCGACCGGACTAGCGTTTCGCTCTTCCTCACACCTACTACATGCCAGGAATACGGACAACTCTTCGGGCTGCTTGGCAAAGAAGATGGAAGACGGTCGAAGGGAACTTAAAGTTGTGTGCCATTGTGCCGCAACCTATCCCCCAATGCCGCAAAGTCTTCAGGTCGCTTTCTTTCGTCTCCGAATCAGGCACACTCATGTGATGCATCGCCATTTGATGGAGCGCTCGCCTGCACCCTATTGTGACGACTGCATCGTCCCCCAGACTGTTCGGCACATTCTTGTCGAATGTTCCAGTCGGGGTGATTGTTGTAGAAAAGGTTCCCGACGATATACTATATATCTATTCTTTGTGGGGATTATTCTATATTCGAGTGCGGAGATTTAATCAGCTGGCCGAGTATTATTCTACGTCAATAAATAGGCCTGGAGAGGGCTTATTTATCTTTAATATACTTAAGAAGTAGAATGGAGCCCAAGGATAAATAATATTGCCAGCATTAACAAAATAGAATTTTATTAATTAAACTAGCAAAAATAACACATGGAAAATATTTACATTGCCGGGGATTAAAATGGGAGATGCACATGAAATGAAAAGTTCTTAGGATAAATTTGACTAAGCGGTGGATTAAGATTTGGAGGGATTTAAATGACAAAACAAACAAGAAGGAAAAGGGTCGACTAAATCCGTGTTTAAGCACGGAGTTACGTTGGCAACAAAGTTAAATATTTATATGCAATTCTAGCTTACGTATTTATAAGGTCAGCGTGCAGGTGAAGGCGATTTGAAGAAATGGCTTCGGTCCGACTGGTGATTTCCTTCCCAGGAGGGGTGGTTTTTAGGGGGTTGTCCTTAATGAGGGGGGAAGGACAGACTTCGAGGAGTGGTAGTGAAGTGGGGCTCGGAAGTGCGAGCGATCCTTGCGACAGGATACTGGAGATGTTCTGGATGAATAATTGAGGTTATTGAGGGTAACCAAGCGTTCTTTTGAAGAATGTTAAAAGGGTAAATTGAATTACCACTGACGTGATATCAGGAGAGCGAGAACCGTTTCTTGTTGAACGGGCTCGAAGAACAATGACTGTTCTAAAGTTGTTCTCTTCTGAACAATTGAACAACAGGGGGGGGGGGGGCTGTTGACTTGGCGTCTCGAGGGGCACGAACGTTGCCACTCAAGGATATTGTCCTCTTCTGGACAATAAGGGGGTTCTCGAGGTAGAGAGTTCCTAAGGGCTCAAGGGAGACCGGTTTGGTGTGATGCCTGACAAAGATAATCGGGATCTGATTCAAATACGAAATTCTATTGCATAAATAGCATGAGCCAGCCCTTCGGGGTATGGGGCAATGGGGGACTTCCATGGAATGTCCCGCTAGCGATTCAAACACTCTTATCTTCCCATAAGCCTAACTCAATCTGGCCAGATCGACGCCGGCAGTCAAACGGGGGAAGATAAGACTCGGGAAATGTTTGAGGCAATGAGAACGCCATGCTTCTTTCTTCTCACGGGATACATGTGGGAAGCATGAGTACAAATATGTGATAGAAGCTAGGCGCGGCAGCCTCAGGCAATTCTATCACAGTGATCTTCGCACACGTTACCTGTCCCGGTACCCGGATGGGTGGAATTGCTACCGCCTGTCCCTTGTACTCAGGACGGATTCGTGTACATCGACCTGTGGACTTTTAGACTTTTTAGAGGAGGCTGTCCTTCTCCCCTTTATTTAACTAATTCGTTTTTATTTTTTTATTTTAGTAGGTTACACATTCCTGCGCTGGGGGGAGCGGGACCTCCCCCTGACGCCGGAGCTTGCTTCCTGCTCGTTGCATTTTTCCTTTTTTTTATTTTTACTGTTTTTGTTTTTTTAATCGTATTTTATAGTAGTCTACTACTAGGCAGTTTGAATATGGCGACTAATGCCCAAGTAGGCAGTTGCTAGATGAGCTCTTAAAATTAAAAAAAAATATGTAATGGAAATAATTCATTATAGGCATGGCATCATTGACTTGCGGCATTCCTCAGGGATCTGTTCTTGCCTTTTAAATATAAATGATCTTGACATAAATTTATTTTTAACAAATTAAATTTTTTTTGATGATACAAAACTTGGGATTTGGGCAGAATATATTAGCGACTGTGAAAAATTGCAAAATGACTTGGATAGAGTAGTAAAATAGTTGGAAAGGTGGTAGATGCAATTCAACACTGAGAAGTGTAAGTAAAATAATACACATGGCTCATGATAATCTCAACAGGTTCCAGAAGCCACTTGGATCCAATGTTCCGTGTGTCCAGCAGAAAATTTGATTTTGGGTCAATGAGATTAACTAGGGTGGTCTTAGCTGTAACTCTTTGGAATAGAGGTTTTCCTATTCTTAAACTGTCTGGCTTCTCAGTGGCATGCAACTGGGTAGCAATGGCATGCTTCAATGTGTCACTCAATCTACTGCTCAAGAGGGCAAATGGCACAACTTCCTCTGTCATGTACCATATGTAGTTTTCCATCTTATTAAGTATTGCATCACCAAGCCCTGGGTCAGTTTTCTTGTACTTCAACGGATTAGACTTGGATCATTCATCGGGGTATCTGCAGCAAACATTCGCATCATCCATACAAGAGTGTAGAACAGTGCAAGGAAGGGGTTGTCTTTCTCCAGCTTTGATACTATCTCTGTCATACTTAAGTTGCTCTGCAAACATCAGCATTTTTATGGAATACAGAATTCTTGCCTAATGAATGGCACCTGGTTGACTCCAATGAATACCTTGAGGAGGCATTACTCCAATAAGAATGATTGTCATTTCAGCCATTTCCCTGTAGTCACCTTTGTAAGCCTTTCTGCTGTTAAAATGTCTTGGAGTACTGTTGATAGCCAGCATCTTTGGGTTTTCCTTGGACAAGTCCATCCAAACATCCTTCAGATGTTCAAAACCAGGGATTATTATCTTTCCCCTTCACCTTTGAAAATAGCTTCTCCCAAGCTGCTCCTACTAGGATTTCCAGGATGTAATGGTGAGAGGCCAGATAAAAAACCTTTTCAGCATTTTCTCTAGCAGTTTAGCACTTCCTCTGAACTTCACTGTTACTGGATGAAGTGTCAAGAACAATGACAGTAACATTATCCATAAGTTCTGATGTTTACAGTAAATCCATTGAAGCCTCAGCCTGAGCAGTGCCAGAAGAATTTTTAAAGACAGGTGCTCCCAATAACTTTCAGTGTATTAAGGTGGATCAGACCCTAGTATAGTTTAAGGTCTCTGAGATAGTACTTGGAGGTTCCCTACCCTACTAGACATTTTAGAGCAACCTTCCATCCAATAAGGCAGCATACAGTTGAGGTTTTCACAAAACTTGGACATGTGACTAGCTAATATTATACATAGACAGCATTTTGTTGCGACACGTTGTTGAGGTTGAGATAACAAAGGTATCCTAATCAGCCCCTTCAGCTTTCAAAGTCGCAGTAACTTGATTGTCTCATAAACCAAAATGATCATTTGTATTGCAGATGACATCACATTCCATGACCTTCTTTGGAAATATCAAAGTCACACTAGTCACAGTGTCTTGATGGTGAGAATATACAGGATAAGGCAGATGGTAATCCATGTCTTTTGTGTTAGTGTCATTCTCATTTGAGTCACCCCAGGTAATGTCATTCACATGAACAAATGACTTTTGTTCTGCTGCAGCTTTAAAATAGTACAACCTGTTAAAACTAATTGTTAAGTACATGCTAAATATGGCATGGAGTAAAACTTAAAACATTTTTTGCATTCAAAGTAATTAGCTTACCTTGTTCTTGTTCTTGTCTTTGACAAGCAAAAAAGGACCTGTTTGTCTAAAACACAACTGTGCAACATGCCCAGTTAGAAAAGTGGTGCATTGACTTTCCGGAGGGCTGCTACTCAAAATGCAGCCCCGAAAGTATCTGCACTACCTGTATATTGACGCGAGAGGTGAAGAACCTGAAAGATCTCTATAGAGCCTCAGAGGAGAGAGCTAAAATCCTTGAAAGAAAGTTGGAGAAACTTGAAGCCCTTAATGCAGCTCAGATGCGGAGATTCCGGCATCATCTGAGGCTAAGCTAGCTGAGGCCAGAGAAAAAGAAGAAAGGAAAAAAGAAGAAAAAAAGAAAAAGAATAAAGTTGAAACAAAAGAAGAAGAACCAAAAATAGAAGAAAAGCAGATAAACAAGAAGAAAAAGAAAGATAAGAATGTGGAGAGTAAAGAGGAAAAGGGGAGGCCTCTTCCACAAGGGAAGACCCCGTCTTCAGAGACCAAGTGTCCGAAGGTCACCCTCATTGGTGACTCGCAAACACGGGATCTGCAGCCGTCGCTAGCGGCCCGCCTTCGCACTAGCATGAAGGTAAGCTGCCTGTCAGGACGGGGTAACCACAACATCAGAGTAGAGGCAGAGAAAGCTCAGATTTCTGAGAATTCAGTTGTTGCTCTGATGGTGAGCGGCAACGACCTCTGCCTCAGAGGGGTTAAGGTTGGCCTCAGTGGTAAGACCATCCAAACAGTGATGGGAGCCGTGGACGAAAGGGCTTAAAACCCACAAACGTGTGGTGGTTGGGATGCTTCCGAGAAGAGGTCCATCCCGAACCGCTCACGAAAGAAACGTCGAAGTGAACAAAAGGTTGGCGGATCTCTGCACGGCAGAAGGAGTCTTCTTCGTGGACCCCTATCGTACCTTTATCGGTAGAGACGACCTCTACCAAAGGGACGGGGTACATCTCTCCTTTAAAGGGAAGGCCTTTCTCGCCAACCTTATTCAAGATGTCGTGGAACGCACCCAAAGGAGCGTTCGAAACAGAGCGAAAGCGGACGTGCGCCAGCACGCCCGTGTCACTCCTGGAACGACCTTCTCGGAGGTCGTCAAAAAGGGTGTGACCACGAAAACAGAGAAGCCGGGAAACGGAAAAGCGTAGGGAGTCCTACACTAGGGGACTCCCTCAAAGTTCTTCTGTTCAATGCGAGGTCAATCAGGAATAAGTTTCTTGAGCTCCGTGGCCTCGTAGCAACAGAGGAACCTGAGATGGTGGCCATAACGGAGTCGTGGATAAAAACCTCAAGCCGAGATTTTGAAGGTGAATTCACGATTCCCGGTTACCAGCTCTTCCTGAAAGATAGGCCAGACTGAGAGGGTGGTGGTGTGATGTTGTATGTCAAGGATACTCTCAACTCGACGGATTGCAACATCGTATCCGACCATGAACTACTAGGTATTGACCTAGAGATAGGTCCTGCCAAATATAGGACCCTGGTGCTTTATAGACCTGCCCAACTCGTTGAAAAGGACAGAGATCTCTACCAGCTACTAGGAGAACTTGTCGAAGACAGAGTGTGTATCGTCATGGGGGATTTCAACACACAAGTTGACTGGGAAACCAGAGAACCCTGTGGCAAGAACGCACTACTCCTGGAGTTCGCGAACAACGAGTTCCTGACTCAATGGGTGAGAGAGCCAACGAGAGGAGACAATATCCTCGACTTGGTTTTCACCTCTGAGGATGACATCGTTGAGGACCTCTCTGTTGGCGAAGAGCTCGGTGGCAGTGACCACCGACTAATTAGATTTGTAGTCAAAGTCCCCAAGGCAGGGCCTGCAACTAGTAAATCGAGGAAACTCGATTTGAAAAGAGCAAACTTTGCAGGTCTTCGTGCTGGACTGACTGACGCGTGGCTAGAAGTCTGGAATGTTGTTGAATACTCGTGGAACAGTTTCAAAACCACATTCATGAGTCTTCTATCGCGTTTCATCCCTCTGAAATGTCCCCGTCGGTCTTCTGTTCAACAAAAGTGGTTCAATCGAGAAATCGGCCAACTGCTTAGGAAGAAGAGAACTGTGTACCGGCAATCGAAGATCTCGGGTGACTTTGACGAATACCGGAGGCTAGCCAGGAGAGTGAAGTCCAGCATAAGGGCGGCTAAGCGGTCTGAGGAACTCTTGAGTGGCGAGACTCTGTAAAGAGAATCCAAAAGAGTTTTTTTGATATGTGAACAGCTGTAAACCAATCCAACGAACGATTGGCCATTTGAGAAATGAGGCGGGGGCATTAAAGCACTTAGATGCAGAAAATGCTAACCTCAACGACTACTACTCTTCAGTGTTTACTGAAGAGTGTGGTCCCATCCCCCAGCTAATGGATTCCTACTCGGGGGAAAAGCTGGAGGATATGGACTTCACCGAAGGGGAAATAAAAAAGAAGATCAGTGACCTAATGACGAATAAGTCACCTGGCCCGGATGGGTTCTACCTAAAGTGTTAAAAGAAGTGCGCGATCAAGTGTCACGACACCTGAGCGCAATCTTCAACATGTCAATCCGGACCGAATGCGTTCCTAGAGACTGGCATGAAGCGGAGATGACTCCTATCTTCAAGAAAGGAGACCGAAGCCAACCGTCAGTCTGACTTCGATAGTCGGTAAACTCATGGAAAGCATGATGGTAGACAAAATGACTTTGCATTTAGAGTCAAACCTGCTACTGAGAAGTTCCCAGCACGGCTTCCGAAGGCAACGGTCATGCCTGACGAACCTTGTGGAATTCTTCCACTTCGTGTTCAGTGAGCACGATCGGGACAAGGCGATGGATGTGGTCTACTTAGACTTTCAGAAAGCCTTTAATAAGGTACCACACCGCCGCCTTCTCCGGAAAGTGCGAGCGCTGGGCATAGACGGAAAAGTAGCCGGCTGGATCGAGAACTGGCTAAGTGGCAGACGGCAACGGGTGGTGGTGAATGGCCAGGCTTCTGAGTGGGTGCACGTTACTAGCGGGGTGCCTCAAGGTTCTGTCCTGGGACCACTACTATTCATCATCTACGTCAACGACATGGACGGTGACATGGTTGCCAAGATTTCCAAATTTGCCGACGATACCAAGCTTGGTATGAACGTTGCAAAGGATGGAAATACTGCAAGCCCGCAGGAAGATCTTCGTAAGATTGAGGAGTGGTCGGACACGTGGCAAATGCCTTTTAACGTGAACAAATGCAAAGTGATGCATATCGGCCACAGAAACCCCCAATCTCAGCATATCCTTAAGGGCACTGCTCTTGAATCGAGTGACACTGAAAAGGACTTGGGTGTAACTATCACTAGCGACCTCAAGTTCTCGAAACCGTGCATCGAGGCAGAGAAGAAAGCCGAAAGGATGTTAGGCTACATAAAGCGCCAGTTTGGATACCGTAACAAGGAGATAGTACTTTGTCTGTACAACTCCCTCGTTCCGCCGCACCTGGAGTATGCCATACAATTTTGGAGTCCTTTTCGAAAGGATATCGCAAGGTTGGAACGCGTACAAGACAGGGCAACTGAGCTGATTCTCCCTATCCGACATAAAAGTTATGATAGACTAAGGGAATTAAATCTGTTCTCGCTGGAAACCCGTAGACTGCGTGGTCAGCTCATCAAAGTTTTCAAAATACTTCGAGGGTTTGAAAATGTTCACTACCGGGATATTTTCACACTGAGTGAGAACAGAACGTGCAATCACCACTTCAAACTTGAACTGAAGCGTTACAACCGCAATCCGTGTGGAAATTTTTTCACTTACAGTATCTGCAGTAAGTGGAACGCACTTCCAGTGGAAGTTGTCAACAGTGAATCTGTTGACCAGTTCAAGTCAAGACTAGACAAAGTCTCGAAAAGTGGCCGTTTAGGGAAGCAAAACAATTGAGCAGCCATGTGCCTGCTCGATTGCTAGTCCAAAGGTACCCTCTTTGAATGGACCGTAAGGTCTCCTAGGGTACTTCCTTTCCTTGTTACTCCTTATTTCATTCCTCAGTGTTTGTCAAGACCAGACATACTGGCTATTGCAAAAGTACTGTTACATTTGTTACAATGCTCTCAACAAAGGGCACAATGATAGTTTGTGCCCTTAGACCCATTTTTATTGTTTTTAACATAAATATGTGTGTAAATTATAATATCAATCAATGTGGCCATTCTCGGTGGTGAGCATGCACTCCATATGAGACATGAAGGCTGTGCACACATTACAGACAAAGTCCTTCTTCATGCTGGCCCACACTTGGTTAGTGGAGGACTTCAACTCCTCGTTGTTGCTGTAGCAGACCTTGCAGGCCTTGCCCTTGACATGTGTCCATTCGTTGTAGTCAATGAGATTGAAGTTGAGGGACTGTGTCAGCAAAAAGTTTTTCCATGTTTGACCCCAACCACTCTTGCATGGTCTTGGCAGTGTGGGCCTACTACCACCATCCTGCTGAAAGACTTAATCCGCCTTCTTTTTTATCTTTCTCACCCAGAGCAGGACTTTCGTTGCCAAGATGTCCCTGTAATCGGCCCTGGTGAGCCTGTAACCAGCTGCAAACATACCGGTAGCATCTTCTCTCCATTCAAAGCCACAACCTGAGTATCATCTTGGAGACCAGGTGCCTGGTAGTGAACATGTAGCGGGCCTCAGAAACATCCTAGCTGAAGCTTAGCATGCAGTCATTCTACGGAGGCTGGCCCACTTTCTTCCAAGGTCTTTCCGTATGTCTCTGGGACTCGGTAGAGAGTTGCAACTTCCTGGGCACTGGGAGGGGCATGGTTTCACACTACCACTTAGGGATAAGGTTGGGATTTTCGTACTCAACTGACTGCATCCTTGCTTACTCCACTACTTGTCTCTCAAGTTTCAATGTCATGACTGAACTTAAAAGTCCCAAGAAGCTGAAAAAGAGAAAGCATTTCAATCATGGATTCACTGCCAACTCGAATATCCCTACCAATACATACATACAAATCATACCTACTCATACAGACTAATTCTCACCTGGTCACTTATCCAACTCCATCTTCTTTGCACTAATTCTATTTCACCTCACAATCTATTTCACTAATATTTGTGTTCCTACCTCTTCTGTGGGGAAAATGAGATCATGAATGCGGGCACAATGGATGTCCATCTGCGGAAATCCTTTGAGCCCTCTATCCACACCCTCATCACCCCCATTCTCTGACATCCTTGAAAAGAAGATAGAGATTAGGCATGGGAAGGGGTGAAGGTAGGTGAATATACAAACTACTACAACATACAGTCAGTGAACAGAGGTATTTCCACATAACTCAACCTCATGTCACCCTCTCCTTGATTGCCCTGGACACTGTGGCCCCCCAAGATGTTCTTCTTTGCGACTGCAGTCATTATGAGCTTCAGAGCTCATTCTTGAGTGGCTCTATGACTATGTGGATGGTCATTTGGTTGACATTGAGCTGCTTGTTGATGTTAGAGTTATGGCCTGCACACAGGAGATCAGAGATCTTTAATTTTTTCACCTCTATCTTGACCCACCTGCACACAATAGAAAATAACTTTTAATGACACATACTGGAAAAGTTGAACTTTAAGTTTGTTTGACAAAACTTTTTCTATCACACATGTAAACCTCTCAAAAGATTAAAAAACGATTGTAACATAATTTTTTAAAAACCCAGTATGACATTTCCACTCAGTCTTTTGGTTTTCATAGAACCTAATATCCACATGTCTTCTTTCTGGATAACAGTCAGTTAGTCTGTATTTCTTGAATTGCATCTTCCTATAGTGAACAGGCTGTCTAGTTTCAGCACAAATGCTCCTCTTTTTCTTTCAGGGTTACTTTATCTTCATTTGCTTTTCACCAGAGCATGATGTTTCTCATGTAGTTAATGAAGAGCCTCGTTGCGTTGCACTTGGCTATTATCTCTATCCTAGCCATCTGCCAGAATGGGATGATAGATTCAACTCTTTCATATGCAAGTTCTTGAACCTTAAGCTTTGCTGCATTTTCCAGTAAATTCTGAAGATTAATGCAATGATGGAATGCCTGTTTTATTGTTGGGAAGCTGGGAACCACTGATGCTAAAACGTATCTAACCAGGAAAGTTTCAGTGAGAGATCTGGTAGATGCCCTAGTTGACGCCTTCCTGTGGACATACATGGAGGTTCTGAAATATCAACTGTAGACCCACAGAGCTCCCTCAGCTCCTTGCTTAATGCCATTGTAAAGTTGGAACTTGCAGCTGGTTTGCTAGATTCTGATTGAGTTTCTGTTATTTCCTACAAAATGATAGATAATTATTATTATTCATTATTTAATTTTATGTTCTTTGATTTGAAACCTAATTTGTTGCTCAATCTTCTTCAGATAAAAAATTATAGTGCAAAACATGATTCAGCATGTGCCAATGCTTCCCAATATTCTAGGTAAAAATAGTTCTGATTTTGCCTTTTTCACAACACAAAACATGGGAAATGTACAGAACCCTATGAAAATAATAAAAATTTTTTGGGGGGTAACTGGGTTACAGTCTCTCACATAAGTTTTTTGCTCATGCTTGCTGGGATTGAACCTGGCACCTCTATGTCTGCGATTCAGTGCCATATTCAGTAGATTAATGAGAGCACCTTTATATGAACTGGGTGGAAGCGCAATTTTATCTTATTATTATAATTTCATGAATGGATTAAGTGACTCATTGGCTCTTACATACTTTAAGGTTGCCTCTGTTTTTCTATACTTGTGTTGTTTCATATGGCATTGATGCATGATATTTTCTGTCACTCAGCAGTCACTCAGCAGCTTGGTTGTTATGATGATGATTATTGTTATTCCTCTAAAATTTCAAATGCATCATCCTTGCTCCTATATGCAGTTAATTGTTATTTTGAGTATTACTTTAAGTTTTTAATAAATTCCTAGTTTATTCAGTTTAATGTTTCTATTTTTTTTACTCCTTTTCTATCATTGCTGATATCTGTTTTCATTCATATCCTGAGTGAATTTTAATGAAAATTAAATTATTTGCTGCATCGATGTAAATATAGAAAAATATCACATTTTGGTTTTAGTCTAAAAAGCTTCTTGGAAAATTTTGCAAAAATGAAAAATATAGACCGTTACTTAATTTTAAAATAGAAGTTATCTTGTGTAATAAGTTAAAATATTGTGCTTTACTAATTATAATTTCACTGGTCAATTTCTTCAAAGATAATTAGTAACTTTTAGTTACATATCAAGTTGATTGCAAATATGAAATAGATTGTAAAAATTTAAGCATCGCTTATTGATGTAATTGCTTTATCAAAATATTAAGTAGCGCATTTATATATTTTTTTATTGGTAATAGGTGAGCCAGATATGAAGTTGGACTATGATGATCCTGATGTCCTTACACTGGTTAAGGTACTGCATTGAAATGTAGTTATTTCTGCACATGTTGAGTTGTGTCAGGGTGCTAGATATAAGCTTCTTTATTTTGTACATAAAAGTTTGATGGCTTCTATGTTGTTTTGTGCACTCTCACTTTATTGCACCAAAGGTGAGGTTCATGTTATTACTTACATTACATTTGTGAAATGTCTAATTACCAGTTTCTTCCAATTGTTTTTATGAGATGGGATTGGGGTTTTGGTAGTTAAGAATATCTTGGTATTTAGTTCACCTAGATATGCCCCAGTGCCTATTAGTGAACCAGTCATTCTTATACTTTAATAGAAATATTGGAAGTTGTTGATTTATATTTTATTCTTGTTTTATAGATATATCTAGTTTCATGTGTGAATTTAGATGAATTCATTCATCCATGCTGCTATATATTGTTGTCAGTTTATAATTGGATTTTGTGTACTTTGTTGGTTGCGGAGATTTGTGTTGGTTTTTAGTATGAGTAAATGATTAATTTTTTGACTCAGCGCTTATTGTTATGGTTTTGTTGGCAATTGAATTGTTTTTCATAAAATCTTTATTGTTTAACCACCCTCTTCTATTCAATAAATGTCGATTGATGTGCTGGATTTTTTCTTTTGTTCAAGTTTGAGTAATTATTTACTATTCATAAATTAAACAAGGTGTTCTTGATAGTCTACTTGTTCTGTCATTATTTCTACCAGTTGAATTTTTACTTCTAGACACTTTGTAGACCTCAATTTATCACATATTCTTATGCAATCTTCTAACAACTTAAATTTGTTGCAATTGCATGGCACTTGAAGCACTTGCTGGTATAATTTTTTTTTTAAAGTATTTATATAAGCAAGTACTTTGTTCTTACTCAAAATGCTTCACTTGTAAATTGCAACTACAGGCTGTCCCACAAGTTACACACCATAGGGAAAACTGAAGTTTAGAGCATTGGTTTGAAGTGCTGACTGTTGTACCTTATACAAATATTCAGATGGGTGACCCACTCAATGAGGACTTGTCATAAGATGTCAGGGGTTATTTCTCTGCATGCAGCTGTGATTCTTGATTTCAGATTAGGCTGTGACTTTATCTTCTCTGCCTATTCAATGACCTTTTAATGACCCCACAGGTAAAAATCCAGAGGTGTCAAATCCAGGCTATGCAGAGGTCATTCAACAGGTCTAATTGACTAATCCTGTGAACTATTTGTCCAGATATAACCTGACTTCCAACCTATTGGATATTCTCCCTTAAGATTCAGAATGCTTGGAAATGCCTCAGTATCTAGCATCTCCAGAGACCTTTCTTCTGTGACATTGTTGTCAAGAAGAATGGACCAATCACTCTGTCTTTCCAAAGACCACACCACATGATTTTACATTTCTTTACTGGTGTCAAACCAGTGGGGGATTTGAGAGGACCATGAGCACACATTTTGGCAATTAAGTTTGCCAGATACATTAAAGTTGGCATCAGAGAACAGGACCCAGGGGCAAAGTTGGAGTTATAGTAGAGTTCAAAACTGCACATGCTGATTTGGGTGTCACTTCTCCAACTTATGGTGATGCTTCTTTTACTAACACTGATTTAGTATAGCAGTATGTGTGGCTTCATTTACAGCAGTCTTTGACACTATGTGTGGCTTCATTTACAAATTTTTTTGGCACTATGTGTGGTTTCATTTACAACAGTCTCAAGTATGTGTGGCTTCATTTACAACAGTCTTTGGAACTATGTGTGGATTCATTTACAACAGTCCTTTGAAGTATGTGTGGCTTTATATACAGCAGTCTTTGACATTATGTGGCTTCATTTACAACAGTCTTTGCCAGTATGTGTGGCTTCATTTTCAACAGTCTTTGACAGTATGTGTAGCTTCATTTACAACAGTCTTTGACAGTCCAGAGCATGGTTTGTCACACATATTCCCTATCTCCTTGAATTTGGCAATAAGTCATCCAGCAGTGGTGTAAGAAATTGGGTTTCCACAGCAGTGTTGGATGATGATGTTGGCTATTAAACTCATCTGCCACCTCTCTTCTGCTTCACATACTAGCACAATGATCTCACTATTCCTCTTTGGGTCAGCTGTATTTTACAAACCTTGCAAATGCAAACAAACAATTAACTTTTTCTCTTAAGGTCTGGGAGTTGTGGGACACCCTGTATGTTGGTATTTAGCTTATAGTTTATTGTCATTGACCTTCACTGTTGTTGCCCTGGCACCCTGCAATGCGACTAGTCTTCCTTACGCAATCGAAGTAGGCTCAGGATAGTAGTGTGCCCTTCTTGTCCCAAGATGTCTAATTGGGTTATGTACCTTCCTCACACTTCCACATCCCCTAACTCAGCACTTCTTTTTGAAAACTTTAACTAGAAAATTTATCACTAGTATTCGCTTTGCATTGCTCAAGGGGCTTTGCTTTTGTACACTAGTCTCGTATTAAGTAAGTTGTGGTGGCAATTTTTTCAAAAATGAATAGGCTGTTTAGTGCCATGATTAATTAAATTCGATTTTTTTTTAAATTAAAAAAGAATGATACATTTCCTTTCACTTCTAACCTGCCATGAATGTCGAGTGTTGGATGGGAAATCATGCTACAGCTGACATCTGGAGGATTATGTTTACCTAGCCACATTGCCTCAGAGATGGATTTGTGGCTATACATCTTCCACACATTTTCAATTTGTCCATCTTCACTACTTTATTTATAGATCTCTCTTTACGAACTTTCTGATGGAGATGCTCTTGTTGGTCTTCATTTCTTAGCTGTAGCAAAAATTAAATTGTTTTTTGCCCTTTAAAGCTAAATTTTGATTGTATTCTTATGGCATAGATTTGAGTGGCAAGGAATAAGAAACATAAAAGGTGTCTAATAGTAGATATAATTGTATGAAGTGGTGGCTTCTAGTCCTATTACTACCTTACAACCCAAAGAACTTGCTAAAATCCCACATATCCATCCCAGAACAAATTTTAAAAAGTTCAATCATATGCCCTCTTATGCAACTTCTTTCACATGAGAACATATTTAGCACCCTCATCCTGTCTACATATTCAAGGTGCTCCAGGAAAGCTATCATCTTTGTTGCCTTCCTTTGCACTGACTCTAGCAGGCTGATTGATATTATGTCGAAAGTGTGGAGGGAGGGGGGGGACCATGCTTATATACAGTCCTCTTAAATGTGGCTTGACATACAAGTTATATAGTTTAAGAATAACCTCTACTTTTGTAACTAAAATTTCTCTTAATGAAGCCTAACACACTATTTTCTTTATTTTTTGCCTCAATACACTGCTTAGAAAACCTCAGTGACTTATCTACTACTACTCCTAAATCCTTCTCATCCTCTACTCCATTTAGCCAATGCCCTCCCATTTCATAGCTAAATTCTCTATTATCTCTTCCCATGTAAATAAATTTATATGTTTTAAGGTTAAAATTGATCTGCCACTTTTGTGCCCAACCAAATAACTTATTTGTCACTCAACTTTAAATTTAGCTTCAACTTCATTTACGACAGTTGCCAATTTTGCGTCATCAGCAAAAATTTTGACACTTTGTTAATTACACCCTCCTGAAGATCATTTATATAAACTAGAAATAATAATGGGCCTAGAACAGATCCCTGATGTATGCCACTCATAACAATCCCTCCACTGTGACCTTTCTCCATTCACTACCACCCTCTGTTTTGTGCCTTTCAGCCATTCAGCTATCCAATTCAAAACTTTCTCATATATCCCATGCATTTTTAAATTGTGAATTTGTCTCTTCTCTGGAACCTTATCAAAAACTTTACTAAAATCTAATTAAATTCCATCAACATTCTCTCCCTTATCTAATTGTTTAGTTACATAATCCATAAAATTCAGTAAGTTTGTTAAACATGATCTACCACTTCTAAACCCCCTGCCGAGCATCATTTATTAAACTACCTGTCTTTAGATGCTCAGAAATACTCTTCTAAACTACCTTCAAGAATTTTAGAAACTATTGATGTTAAGTTTACAGGTCCAAAGTTATTTGTGTCCTATTTATTTCCCTTCTTAAAAATTGGTACTACATTTACTATTTTCCAATCATTAGGTATCTCTATAACTCCAGGTGATCTAGTATATATCCTCTCAAGAGCTACTTCAATACTTTCTAAACCTTTAAGTAACCTAGAATGAATGTCATCTGGGCCAGATGTCTTGGATTTTCTCTGGCAAAAGTTATGGTAGATGATGTGATAGAAGTACAGGCCTACTATTCTTTTTGGATTGTACTGTAAAAGGGAAAAGTGAGAATGTAGAAACTATAGGTGAATTATCTTATGGAGAATTTATAGTAGGATATTGGTTGAGAGAGCCATAATGTAACTGATGGTCTGATTGGGGATGAACAAGGAATAATTACATCTGGCAGGAACTCTGTTAGATCTTTGGTCTGTGATAGTTGTTTGAAAGACCTTTGCCATAACCTTAAATTAAAGAAAATCAACTACAATAGTGATACAGGTAAATACTCTTTCAAAAATCGTATTGTGAATCTTTGGAACGAGCTGCCAGAAACAATAGTAAATTCAGCAACCTTGAGGTCTTTCAAATTGAAGCTGGATAAATATATGTAGAGTAATCAGAGCCACCTACATATATCATTGTATGCTGCATATGTATATATATATATATATATATATATATATATATATATATATATATATATATATATATATAATAGTTTGATGTATAGTTAATTCTTGTTTGTTGATGATATGTACTATATGTATTGATAATAATTATAGAACAAATAAGTGCCAATTCCTAGGCTATACTTCTGAACATTCTGACCTGTTAGCATATGTGCTACTTTAGGTTAACTCACATGGATCCTGACCAATCTACATTATTTTAAATAAACTGAACTAATACTTTGTAAAATTCTCGACTAAGAATAAGGCTTGATACCCTGCCATCCCATATGATGACCTACATCAGATGATGTAAATATGCTGGAAGTATATTTACACTACCTTTGATAGGCCCTTGTGGCTTTTGTCATCCGTGAAATTATGTTATGTTAGCAGTGGTATCACTTTGAAGGGCCCTGGGGGCCTCTGTGATTCCACTTTAAACCTTCTTATGATCTTATGATTATAAACTGTGGATTAGGGGAATTGAGGAAATGTTTTTGTATACATTGTAGTGTGCAAATGTGTCTGTGTATACTGTTACCCTAGTTTTTGTGTCTTTGTGGATAGTGTTATGAAAGAAGGTATATCCCCAGATTGGTAAAAAAGGAATGATTTTGGTTTTATTTGTTTTTATGTTGAGTTGTTTCTCAAGTGGGCCCAATAGCTTGATATGGGATTTGAACCATGGGCCCCGTAAGGGGCGCGGCGATTTGCAATCCTGGCCGCCGTGCTGACGGGATCCAGCGCTCCGTCCGGCCCCAGCTTAGCCTCTCTTCCTTCCTTCAGATAGCCCGATTTCTTCCCTACCTCGTCGCTTTTCATACAACCTCTCCCACAACTTTCTCTGGTCAGCCTCTAATTTCACAGGGTAGATGCTGACCTTCTTCTCAAGCCAACCACCCCGGATCGGGGCTGGGGGGGGAGGGGACATTGTTCCCTAACCCCTGAGCTCCGGTTCGGGATAGGGGTTTTTTAACAACCTGCTTCATCCCCACCCATACCTTCCTCACATCCCTTTTCCTCTCCTCTTCAAAATCTATCTTTTTTACGCCGTGTCCAAGGTGGAGCCGCCATGCCGATGGACTGCCAGGCCACCAGGCGGGAGGGGTGGTCCCGAATGGCGGCGCCTGGCTCTGCCGGGCTTGTAAGCACCTCTCGCAGTGCGGGCTACTGCGAGGGGTGATGAGCTATTGCGTCCCGTGGCAAAAATAGGGTCACCATGCCCATAGATGAACAACCAAAAAAAACCCAAACCCTTTTAACTCCCCCTTGCTCATCGACGGAGCCGCCCTTGGGCAGCTCCACCGAAAAAATGGAGGTCCCCCCCCCTGTGCTTGCACAGGGGACCCTCCATATTTCTCTAACCGGAGAGGAGGCTTACTCCTCTCCTTCGCCTACGGGTGCAGGGGACTCCCCCTCACCCCCTTCTCTGGAGGTGCTTTCGGGCACCTCCCTTTTCCCAGCGGCAGTCCCATCTTTTCTTTTCAAGGGGACTGCCAAGAAAGCCAGCAGGCAGCCCTTAGCCAGCCGCTCCCCATCAAAGCGGCTCGGTAGGGCAAACCCCCTTAGGGGGGAGAGGGAAGCCAGGCCCCTTCGGTCGCTTCCCTCAAAAGACCTGCTGGCAAGAATATTAAACCTTGCCGGGGTCAAGGCCTGTGCCTCCCCATACAAGACTGGCGACACTGCCAAGGGGACCTGCGATGTCCTGGGAGGGGATGGCCAACTGGAGGCCCCTCCTGTGATAGACATGGTCCTTGAGGAGACCCAGCCCCAGACGGTAGGGCCTTCCATGGGGGGGAATTCGGGCTCGGCGCCAAGCACCGAACCCGAATCCGCCCCTATGCAAGGTCCTCCTCAAATGGCTGAGGGCTCCGATGCAGTAGAAGGAGGGGAGGGATCTCCTCCGACAGGTGCCCCTACGACAACCAGGACCTTCTCCATTTCGGAGAGGGACCTGGCTGAGGCTGGTCCATCTGGCCTGGGGACTTCTGCCGGCGGAGGTGAAAAGCGGGTTCATTCCCCGCCCTCCTCTCCGAAAAAGAAAAAGAAAAAGACAAAAAAGACTCGGGGCTCCTCTCCATCCGCGGGGGCTGCGGGGACGGATGGGTCTGCTGCCACTCTGGCAAGCGACCAAGCCAAGATCGGCACATCCGCCCCCTCTGCCCCCCCGGTTGCGGAGCCCCTGAAAAAGAAGACTAATACCAAGAGTGCACAGGGCGGAGCCTCGATGACATCGGGGCCCCTCATTCAGAGGTTACCTGGCGTTTTCGAGCCCGCTGGCTTCAAGCGCTTCCTCGTTATTCGCTCCACTGATGGCACCATGTTGTCCAAGGGCAACATGATCCATCGGAGGAGAGGATTAGCTAGTGCAATTGGTAGAGAGCCGAAGGTAACCCGTTTCTCGGACGGGAGCCTTCTGGCGAATGCGGCGAATCCCGCCGAGGCGGCTAAGATTAGTGCTCTTCGGACACTTCATGGCACCCCGGTGAGTGTGACGCCGCACTCTACCATGAACTTTGTGAAAGGAGTAGTTTATGCGAGGGAACTCGTTGACTACTCCATTGAGGACATCACCTTAGAGCTGGCCGACCATGGGGCGGTCAAGGTCGAACGTGTGATGAGAAAACAGGGAGGGGCCTCGAGACCCACCCCTACACTCTTCGTCACGTTCGACTGTGACAAGCTCCCTGAGTCGGTGCGTGCCGGTTGGTACCGCTACCGCGTGAAGGCATTCGTGCCACTTCCGCGGCGGTGCTATTACTGTCACCGCTTCGGCCATACGAATCGCTCATGTAGACGTGCAAAGTCGGGGTCACCCGAATTCTGTGTAAATTGCTCCAAGGTCGCACACGATAAGTCCAAATCGTGTGTGGCCAAGTGTGTCAATTGCGGAGAGCCGCACCCTGCTTCTTCGAAGCAATGTGGTGCATATCTCCTTGAGAAAGAAATCCTGGCCGTTCAGGCCCAGGATCGACTCTCATTCCGCGAGGCAAAGGACTTGGTCCTGGCGCGCCCGGCTCTGCCTGGGACGTCATATGCCTCAATAGTTAGAAAGGCACCCTCTGCTCCCGGCCCATCCAGGCCAACGAGCACGGTTGTTTCCGCGCCTATTCGGAGCCCTTCTGCGGGCTCTACCCAACCCGGGCGCTCCCCTGGTAAAGCTGGCGGCAAAAAGGGCTCATACCCTGCCCCGGCTAAAACCAGGGCTCCCCCCTCTTCCCCCAGCGTGACCGTTTCCCGTAAGGCGAAACGGCCACGCGCCTCCACCGAGTCGTTAGACTCACAGGAGGCAACACCCCTGAAGATGGTCGCTAGGCCATCTTCCGGGGTTCCTAAAGCTGCCCCCCGAAAGGAGGACAGCAACAAAGGAGCTTCGGCTCCTTCGCCCACGCCCCGAGGTGGAGCGAGTGGCTCGGAGACGGTGGTTCCTCGAAAAGAGGGCCCCCCGCCTCCGAAGCCGCAACGCCCGCCTAAGGTTTCGAGGCGGAGGGAGGAAAAGACTCGCATGGCGAGCCCAACCTCCCCCAATAAGTCCTCGAAGGCGACAGCGCCTTCAGCGCTTTGTCCGGCCAACAGCGCCCGGGGTTCTGCCCCCGGGAAGCGTACGGCCATTCCCGTGAGGGTCTTCAATTCGAGGAGGGCCCCCGCGTCTCCTCCGAGCTAGGCCTGGAGGGCATATTCCTTCAATGGAATTGCCGTGGACTCCGGGCCAACTGGGAGGAGCTGCGGAGGCTCGTCTCGTCCCGTTCCCCGTTAGCTATTTTTTTGCAGGAGACCATGCTAGGTGCGTGCCCCCTCCCTGCCCTCCCGGGGTATAAGGGTCTTGCGACCCCACCACCGCGGGATGGCCGGGCTGGGGGATGCGCAGTCTACACCCGGCATGATGTCTCCGTTCTTCCTTTCTCTTTAGATACCTCCTTTCAGGCAGTGGCTGTGCAGCTGCACCTGGATAGGAGGTATACTATCATTTCTGCGTACATTCCACCGTCAGCTGACTTCGACGCGGGGGACTTCCGCCGCGTCGTTGCACGGTTGCCGAGGCCCTATCTCTTGCTTGGAGATCTGAACGGCAGGCATCCTCTCTGGGGAGATTACTCCATAAATCCCAGGGGACAAGTCCTTGCCGATCTGATCGAAGAGCTTGAGATGGGTGTCCTAAACGTGGATGAATTTACGCATCACTGTCCGAGAACCGCTTCATTTTCTTGCCTTGACCTATCTTTGTGCTCTTTGGATGCACAGCCTGATTTTGATTGGGGGGTGGTCGATGACCTCCATGGTAGTGATCACTTTCCCATTCAAATATCCTTTTCAGGGCAACTGCCGCCTGAGAGACCACCTCGGTGGTGCTTGGCGCGGGCGCGGTGGCCTGCATTTCAGGAAATGACTGAATTCTCTATCTCAGTCGAGGAGTTTAGGTCGGTAGATGAGGCCGTTGAGTTCTTCTCCGGCAACCTCATCACCGTGGGCCTGACTACTATTCCTAGGACGTCTGGCCGTTTTGCACGCCGACCACTCCCATGGTGGTCGGCCGAGTGTGAGACGGCCCTCAAACAGAAGCGTTATGCCTACATGCGCTATAAGCGCCGCCCGAACGATTTCACTGTCGCTGAATTTCGTCGGGCTAGGGCTAGGTTCCGGTATATTTCGAAGCACGCCCGCCGCTCTTCTTGGCGGGCATACGTGTCTTCACTTAACGGGAAGACCCCTTTAGCTGAGGTGTGGAAGCGAGTCAAAAGGATTCGGGGCAAGTTCTCGCAGGACCCCCCTCCCGTTCTCCAGGAGAATGGGACCGCAATCTCAGACCCCGCGTCCGTGGCGGAATCCTTAGCGACCGCTTTTTCCGCATTCTCTAGCCGTGATGCTGCTCCGCCAGCATTCAATGCACGTCGTGATGTTGCGGAAGGCCGCCGGCTGGACTTTACCTCCAGTGGCGGAGAACCCTTCAACGACAAGTTTACTGTGAGTGAGTTGCGTTCCGCTCTCGCTTCGTGCGCGGACGATGTCCCGTACGCCATGCTTCGACACCTGGGTGAGCGAGGCATGGCCTTTCTGTTAGATCTGTTCAACAGGATCTGGGTGGAAGGTCTTCTCCCAGACTCCTGGCGAATCGCTACTGTGCTCGCCTTTCGCAAACCGGGGAGAGATCACTCTACTCCGACCGGTTTCCGCCCAATCTCTCTAACCTCTTGCGTGTGCAAGTTGATGGAGAAATTGGTAAACGTTAGATTAGCTTTTTTCCTGGACAGCGGAGGCCATCTGTCTTCCGCACAGTGCGGCTTCCGCAAGTTCCACTCCACGTCAGATGCTCTGCTCCGACTGGAAAATGCCGTCTGCGAGGCTTTCCTTCGTAGACAGCACTACGCCACGGTGTTTTTCGATCTGGAGAAGGCCTATGATACCGCATGGCGATACGGTATCATGGAGACTCTCTACACGATGGGGGCGAGGGGACGCCTCCCAATGTTTATATCTGAATTTTTGCGAGATCGTCGATTCCGCGTACGGGTGGGGGGAGCTCTCTCCGGCCCAAAGGAGCAGGAAGAGGGTGTCCCGCAGGGAAGTGTCCTCAGTGTCACACTCTTTGCCCTGAGCATCAACGGCATCACCTCGGTGCTGCCGGAAGATGTTCTCGCTACGCTCTACGTGGACGACCTTTCGATCTCTTTTGGCGCGGCCCAGATGCCAACTCTGGAGCGTCGACTCCAACAGGCATTGAACCGCGTCTCTCGCTATGCCGAAGCGCACAGGTTTCGGTTTTCTTTGGCCAAGACTACGGTGGTGCACTTCTGCCGCCATCCACGGCTTCACCCCGACCCAGATTTGTTTCTTAATGGGGTGCGCCTGGATGTGGTTGAGTCGCACCGTTTCCTTGGTCTTGTATTCGACCGACGCCTCACCTGGGAGGCTCATATTCGCAGCCTTAGGGTCTCTTGTACCCGCGCCATGGACATTCTCCGTTCCGTGACGTTCAGCGCTTGGGGCGCTGATAGGGCTACCGCCTTACTTTTTTATCGATCCTTTGTTCGCTCGAAGCTCGACTACGGATGCGAGTTTTATGCATCCGCAGCCGAGCGTTTATTGCGGAAGGTGGATTCGATCCACCACACCGGCCTTCGCCTTGCGACCGGTGCCTTCCGCACTTCCCCCACTGAGAGCCTGTTGGTCGATGCTGGGGAGATGCCACTCGCTCTGCGCCGCGTGCAGTGCATCACTCGCCTGTACGCGCGAACCCGGCGCCTCCCTCAGTCGCCAACAGCTCTCACTGCATCCGCAGCTGATCTCGATGGTGCCTATGCCGCCGAGAGACGCCAGTCATACCCTAAGCCCTTTGGGTTTAGGGCCAGGTAACTCCTTCGAGAGCTAGATATAGCTCTCGGGCCGGTGGCGCCCCTGGTTCTGCCCAGGACGCCACCCTGGAGGGTACCACATTTGGCTATTTGTCGCCACGCCTCTGCTCCCAAAGCTTGTACTGCGCCGGGAGTATTGCGTTCGACCTTTTTGGAGCACACATCGTGTCACGCTGGAACCGTGCCAGTGTATACGGATGGCTCCAAGTCCCAAGAGGGGGTCGGCTTCCACGCCGTATCCCCTCTGTTTGAAGTCAGCGGGGCTCTACCAGGCGCTGCGTCTGTCTTCACGGCCGAGCTGGTGGCAATACACCACTCGGTACGGGAGATTACGCGACGTGCCCGGTTCGGAGACCGGATTGTGATCTATAGCGACTCACAAAGCGCCCTGAGTGCTCTCGGGGCATTGGAATCTCTGCATCCCCTGGTTCGCGATATCCGTGACGCCACGGTTTTGGCGAGCCGGGCAGATGTCGAGATTATCTTCTGCTGGGTTCCTGGACATGTGGGAATTGCGGGGAATGAGCGCGCCGATGAGGGCGCCAAAGAATCCGCGAGGACTCTGCGACCGGACCAGCGTTTCGCTCTTCCTCACACCGACTACATGGCAGGAATACGGGCAGCTCTTCGGACTGCTTGGCAAAGAAGATGGGAGACGGTCGAAGGGAACTTAAAGTTGCGTGCCATTGCGCCGCGACTGTTCCCATGGACCTATCCCCCAATGCCGCGGCGGCTTCAGGTTGCTTTCTGTCGTCTCCGAATCGGACACACTCGTGTGACGCATCGCTATCTGGTGGAGAGCTCGCCTGCGCCCTATTGCAACGACTGCGTCGTCCCCCAGACTGTTCGGCACATTCTTGTCGAATGTCCCAGTCTGGGTGATCTTCACGCACGACACCTGTCCCGGTACCGGGATGGGCGGCGTCGCTACCGCCTGTCCCTTGTACTCGGGACGAGTGCGTGCACTTTGACTGGTGGACTTGCTAACTTTTTGGGGGAGGCCGGCCTTCTCCCTTTTTTTTAACCAGGCTTAATTTTTGTTGTTGTTTTTTGTTGTTGTTGTTGTTTTTGTTATTGTTTTGTTATTGTTATTTCTTTTTTGTTGTTCCCTGTTCCATTTTTTGAAGTAGCCTAGAACTAGGCTGTTTGTTTACGGTGACTTATGCCTAAGTCGGCAGTCGCCAGATAGCCCCTTAAATAAAAAAATAAAAAAATTGAACCATGGGTTCCTCTACTCTATGGTCACTTAGTTTGACATCAGCTGTGAGGAAAATGATGGAATTTGTTATAGTGAAATCTATTAGAGATCACTTAGATAAACAAATTGATTAAGGAATCTCAGCATGGCTTTACTACAGGTAAATCGTGTTTGACTAATTTAGTCTTTTTATAGAAAGGTGTAAGTTGCTGCTGATAGAGATGAGATTTGTGGTATTGTTTATTTGGATTTTAGTAACTCTCAATGGGGTGTCACATTTCTGACTTTTAAATAAAGTTAAAGTATATGGGATCAATGGAAGTATTTTTAGGTGGATTCAGTCATGGCTTAGTGACAGACAGCAAAGAGTTTTAGTATAGATGGGATTAAATCTGATTGGGGGAATGATACCAGTAGTGTTCCTCAGGGGTCAGTATTAGGGCAGTTGTTCTTGATTTATTTTAGTGATCTTGGGTATAAGTAGTGATGAGCAAGTTTGTGGATGATACTAAGTTAGGTAGGATTATAAGGTCTAACTCTGATGCTTAGGTATTACAAGATGAATTGACCATACTATCCCAATGGGTAGAGAAATGGCAAATGGAATTTAACATAAGCAAGTGTAGTGTACTTAGTATAGGTTGGTATAATCCACTGAATATTTATGAACTAAATGGGAATGTTCTAGAAAGGTCAGAATGTGAAAAAGACTTGGGTTTCCTGGTAAGTTCAGACCTCCA
The DNA here is from genome assembly GCA_963969495.1 of Ceratothoa steindachneri. Classification (NCBI taxonomy): domain Eukaryota; kingdom Metazoa; phylum Arthropoda; class Malacostraca; order Isopoda; family Cymothoidae; genus Ceratothoa; species Ceratothoa steindachneri. Next base: position 71,353,474 of record OZ018320.1, read on the forward strand.
GCCTAGAAAGCAGTGCATATGTGCTAGGAATAGAGCTAATATTGTATTGGGGGTTTATTGGGATGATTGTAAGTAATAGGAGTGCTAATGTCATTCTGAAACTGCACCTGACATTAGTTAGGCCCTATCTTGACTATGCAGTGCAATTTTGGTCACCATATTATAGGATAGATATTGGTTTCCTTGAGATTGCAAAAAAGGATGACTAAGATGATTCATGAGTTGAGCTTACTTTATGGTGAAAGGCTTAGGAGATTGAATATACATACCTTACAAAGGAGAAAAGTCCAAAGGAACTTCAAATGGGTAAAAGGTTATGATAGGGCAGACATTGGTCAGGTTCTTATTTTTAGGTCAACAGGATACGACACATTGCAATAGGTTTAAGCTGGACAAGTTTAGGTTTAGGAAAGAGAGTGGTAGAAATTGTTGTACAAATTGAGTGGGAGATGAAAGGAATAGGCTTGGCTTAGTAATCATGTGACATATGCATCCTCCCTCGGGAGTTTTAAGAATAGACTGGATAGATTTCTGGATGAGGATGCTAGGTGGGACTAATCTGGGTAATGGAAACAGGATCTGCCTTGTATAAGTTATGGATTAGCCTTTTTCAGACTCCTTTTCTCTCTCTCACACAACATGAACTTTCTGGATGACCTAATATATGTGGGAGTAAGGATAGATGTGAAACTGAATGCAGTAAAGTAAATATATATAGTTGATTGTGCAATTATTGATCTCACTATTATATCTATAAATGGAATGAAACTGGAGTTGTAAATGAATTTCATTATCTTGGAAGCTTGGTGAATTGCATGGGAGCAAATGAAACTGAATATGAATATAGTAGTAGCTGTCAGAGCACCTGTGGAATGGTAAGAGTCTGAATATTTGAATGAGTGAAGTTCTAATGTGCAAGACTACAGGGGTAGTCTGGAAGAAAAAGATAAAGAAAGCTGTTCAAATGGATAACTTAGGAGTTTAATGTGTGAGAAGAGTGAATGTAATGAGTTAATTTGTCATGTGTGTAAGCATGCTATATGACAGGATCAGGAAAGCACAAAAGGTATATTGTAATCAAGAAACCACCTGTAATCTCTCTCCTATACTGCTAGATACCCTAACTCTGCCATCACATTCAAAGGCTTATCTGTCATCTTGTCATGCTGGGGGAACATCCTGCAAACCAATGTGTTACAACTAACTGAACAAATCGCCTCCAAGATTCTCCTATACCTTTTTCCGAAACATATTCTCACACAGTCAATCCAGTTTTCTCAGTCCATCAACCCTCCATTTGCCATTACACAAACTATTATACAACTTTTTTTAATCAACTTTGTTAGTCCATTCGATCTACATGCACCTTCTTAAAAATTACCATCACAAGCTTCACTATTATCTTATTTAACTCAAATCCGTGTGTCCTGAGGAGATAATCATGATAGCAATGAATTTTATTCATCAGAACTTACTCATATGCTGGTAGTTTTCTTCTATCACAATGGAAACCTTTGTCATATTATTAAGTTTGAGTCTAAGATCTTACTGCCAGTTAATATGATGGAATTCTTTGATGGGTGGGTTGAATGTCTTTCCTTCTCCACAGGATATTGTAATGCTTTTGTTAGAACATGGTGCTAGTGTCTCCATCGTCAATGGAGAAGGTTCGAAGGCATCTGACCTGGCAACAAAACGACAGGTATTTAGATAAAATGCCAATTCATTGACATCATCCTGATAGATTGTGAAGGTTTGTTGTTGATGATTCACACTCTTGTCCAATGTTAAAGGTACAGAAATTGATTTTGGGAGCTGAGAGGACAGAACAGAAGGTCAGAGAAGAGAAATTTATTCATGCAGCCAGGGAAGGAGATGTGGAATCAGTCAAAAAGATGGTGAGTTCTCATTATACCTTCATAATAACATTATGGTCCCCATCCCCTAAAGTTTTAGTTAACTGAGTGGTATTGAATTAGGAAGGAAAACCAGCACAAGCTGAAAGGATGAACAAATGGGCAAAAGAATAGAGATGAGCTGACCTCTGCTACATTAGACTCATGGGGGGAGGGGGTTATTGGTCAAGGGAGTGTTACTCATTTGTTTGTTTTCTCTCTCAGCTCCAGGAACCTTTTGCCCCCAACATTAACTGTACTGATTCACTTGGTAACACAAGTTTGCATTGTGCTTCGTATCGAGGCCACATCAATGTTGCTGTAGTCCTTCTCCAAAATGGCTGTGATAAGTCAATAAAAAATAGCGCAGGTAATGTTTATAATCAATTGACATTAATATTAGGAGTACTGAAAACTAATGTATTTTGTGTACAGTATTTTAGTTCAATAAAAAAAGGAAAAATAAAATTATTAACCAATTATTAATTAGTGTCTTTATTTGTTGTCTGTTTTCCCACTGATAAAGATCCAAGTAACCTGAAGAAAAGTTGTTTTTTTTCATTCATGATTAGTAGCAAACTATTACAAATTGTTGAATACAAGCTTTGTCCTCTGGAGATCACTTATGAGGCATCCAAATCCCCCCTCTACACTTTTCCAATTTTCTTGATATGCTCTTGAATATCAGATCAAGGCAGATTTCTGAGATAAGTCTGATATTTTGGCATGGATCCTCTTCAACTGCAGCTTTTTCTATCTCTATCAAGAACATTAGTTGCTCATCATAAAGATGAATATCACTTTACTTAACTTACTAAACCACATCTGACACTTGCAAATACTACCTCCATCAGCATGCACACTGTTCTTCATTGCATGTGTAGCATTGTTGTCTTTATAAAATTCTATTTTAGTCACTGAATTTGTTTTGACTATTCAATTCAATGAGTCTTCAGAAATGTTTCAAAGAACTCATGAATACCATGCAGCAAACTATTTCTGACCAAACTCCTGTTGTTCGAAATTGGAGTTTTAGTTTTGTACTTTTGGGTTCTTAGGGACATACAGGTATAGTACAAGAATCCTCTTTGATATACCCTATTTTGTTTTCTTTTTTGAAAGGTAGCTTTGTGAGATTGTTTTCTGCATTAGGCAGGAACTCCTGAAATCCGCCTTTTTTTGCATGAACTATAGAGATGTATGGGTACATCTTGATTTAAAAAAAAATTTGCACTGAATGAAAGTAATATGTTAGGGAAGGTGAATAAAGTGAGGGCCAAGGAATAAACTGACCATTACTTGCAAGAACTAAGAAAAGCCTTCATTTTTTCCTGTTGAATATTATTAGCAAACTTGAACAAAATTTCCTGTGTCTGTGTAGCGGAGGGCCTCAGCAACCACCCACTACCAATGTCTGCTCATTCACTCAACATCTCTGGGAGACTGGATCTTATTTTATTATTATTTTTTTTTTTTTTTTTTTTTACAGATCCATCTGGTGACTGCCTTCAATGGCATGGCCAGTTATCTTTTTAATTTTAACTTTCCCAACAATCCAATTATAAATATCAATACAATATATACAACCAGATATCTTCCCAACTCAAGAATTAAGCAAAATAAATATATTTACAACAAAAATTACAATAAATAGAGGTGTTTAAATAAATGGTCTTCAGGCTAAGTTTGATGATTTTTAATGTCTCCTTTTTTCAGGAACATGTTGATGTGTCACTGTACAATCACTGAGGTTGGATAGCATAGAGAAAAATTTTAGTTGAGAATAAGTTAGCTGGCATGGAGAACTTGAATAAATCTGTGTGTATCATGATGATTCACACAAGGTATCAAAATAGAGCTCAATGCTCTGGTAACACTGTAAATGATATTAGATGTGACATGGATAGCTTCAATGGAGACTATGAAGCCATGTCCAGTAGAAAGGAACATAGCAAGCCTTTTGACTACGTCCTCATGCTGGAATTTATCCAACAACTGCATGTCAAGGTAATGGAAGACCTTAGCATGAGAATCTGGGTTTTGGTGAGAGAGAGAGGGGTGTTGTAGTCACTTCCATGAAGCTCAATGCACTGATACCACTGTAATTAGGTCCGTCAGTACCAATCATACAAGAAGGGCAAGAGAAAAATTCAGAGCCATGACCAAGAACAAACACTTGACCAAGGCAAAAAGCTCCTGAATAAGCTGAAGCATCCTGTTGAGGCAGCAATGATCTGGTTCTTCTCAAATGAAAAGAACTTGTGCCAGGACCAGTTGCACAACACAAAGAAGAGAACAACAGTTGGCATGCCTAGAATCCATGGAACATTCCATGTATCATGCCATGCCACCCCGCATTTTTGAGCAGGGTCTTAGGTTGAACTCAGATGGCTATCTGGAGTTGCTAGAGCCTGTCATCAAACCCTGGCTGGACAGGGTTGCTGCTATTTGCTGGAAGGTCATACTGCAGGAAAGAGTGAAGTTGTTGTCAGAGAATTTCTATAACTTCACCAAAGATTTGAGCATGGAAAAGGTGTATTTAAACCTGATTTGACCTGGAGAAATAACACTGTTTATTCTTTTGAAGACTAAACAGGGTTATTTCTCCAGGTTGAACCAGGTTTAAATACACTTTTTCTATCATCAAATTTTTGCCTTCAACTAAGCCCATAGATCAGCCAAATGTTGCAGGTGTATATGTAATCCCATGTGCATCCACTAACTGTCCCTCATTCTATATAGGAGAGACTGGGAGAACATAAAAAAAACATATATGAACATACAGGTAATGTCAGGTGAGGTAGTACTACATCTAGTATTTTTAATCACATTAGCAATTACCCCCACCAAATAGATTATTGAAAGTTCCAAATAATATACAATTGTAAAGATTTCTGTAAAAGAAAAATTGTAGATTTGGTGCTAATAGGAGAAATTCTGAATTTCATTCTTTCTGGCACTTAATTTAAATGTAGCTCCTATTCCAAAAACCTGATTGTAAACAGTATAGTTAATGATTTCAGAACCAACCCCCTGATTAATGACCTTTTTCTCCGTTTTTTTCCCTTTTGTCCTGATTTTGAGGCTGTGTAGCAAGTTTTGTATCCATTCTATTCTCAGTATATGATTGAAGAGAGTATAGTAAACTTTATACCGAAACTAGTCTCCTGAATAAATTCTATAATCCTATACAGTGGTTTCACTATCATATATATATATATATATATATTTAAATTCAAGCCAGCTTGATAGACCTTGAATGGACTCTAATTTGCACCAGGGCATTTTTTTTGCATGTTTTTGTGTGGTACACTCGCTTTCTCCCAGTGTGGAGTGGAAAAAAGAGGGGTGCCGGTGTGGGCTCTCTCTTAAGTAGGACAAGAGTGTGTGTGTGGGGGGAGGGCTCTTATAGCAATCCCAGTTGATGCTGACGTGCATGCTCTTTCGAGCTGGACTAGGGGAATGAATGTTCGCAACAACCCCAATCACACCACATGCTGCCAACACTGGATGAGGCAGGGGAACCTAAGGAACTGGAAAAGGGGATACGAAAATTACCTCCTGCTTGCTTTCTTACAGGTGTTACCTATATCCCCCTCTCACTCATACATACCCACACATATACACCTTACTCATTAACACATACCTAGACTTTCCTTCCAGCTCCGCTTCATAAACACATTTAATGTTCTTCACTACTATCAGTCACTGCACATGAACCAGCTGTTTAGTCTATATCTATAAATCCTATGAGGTTGAGATAGTAATTTCTTTGTGAAAGACGGGGTTCGACCCTGCTTCCCTCCAGCTCTCATTCTCCATCCTTCACCTAAACCTGAAAAATAAAAGGTGGGCATTAGACTGGGCACAGGTGAGTTGAGGCAAACAAAATAAAACCTACCACATCTGGAAATAAGGTAGAGCTCACTGATATTTGATGGTACATTGCGTCAGTTGACAATGAACGTAATGTGTTAATAAATATTTCAATTGGTGTCGTTGGCAGGTCAGACGGCGCTGGAATTGGTCCAGTCTCAGCAGATGGAGCAGGTATTGGCAGTTCCTCCTGTGCGTAGTTTTTCACGCAGCGCGTCCCGCTTCGAAGGGCCGCTTCTTCGTAGGATGCGCATTGTTGGGTGGCGGATGATCTGGGTAAGTGAAGGGGGCGTTCTCTCGCCCTGGTCGACTGATAAGCTTAAGATCGAAGTGGCTGTAACCGACGCGATTTAATTCAAGAAGAAAAAATAGAATGCCTTATGGCATAAAGTCATGTTTAGTTGCCTTTAACAATGTTGATTGGAAAGACCTACCAGTTAAATAAAGTTAAGCCACATTGTGTGGTTAGTTGATGGATTTGGGTCAATTTTGTGGCAACTACCATGTGCTTGAGTGACCAATTTTTTGTATTTCACATTAAACCGCAGATCCAGGGTGAGAAAGACAAAAAGCACATTGGTGGTAAAACTCATACTAAAACCAGAAATTTGCCACATACAGCTGACATCCTGATGACATTATTCTTCCTCTAACCCCCTCCTCCCTCTCCCGGGAGATTTTTCTGAGAGGTGAATTTCCTGATTGAGTTGGGGGATCTTATCCGCAATTGAACTGGTACAATTAACTGAAGGAAAACTCATCTTGTTTCTCATTCTACTGTGCACTTTATCCAAAAGCCTTAGGTTGTAGGTTAACCCTGCACACCTTACACCAGTTTAATATAGATGTCGTAGAATAGGGTCAAGTTAACCCTTTCTGCTTTATGAGTGCGTGGGAAGTTTACAATATAAGCAGAGTGCAAATTAACTGAGAGTAGGTTGGCCAATAGTCAACTCTCTTGGAGTTCCAGGATAACAGAAAAACAGGTACAAAAATAACTTTACTAATATGCAAATGAATATTATGTTACAAGATTAAAAGAAGTTTTAAAATGAGCTATACACATACTAGATTTACACGGGTCTCCGCAGCTAAGGGGGGGAGACGTGGTGAGGTGGATCAGCGTACAAACAAACGGATAATATTGACCGAGGGACGCTCGAACGACCTTGAACGTAAACTAAGCCAATGATGAGGCTTACACAGGGGGCGGGGGGCAGAGAGAGTACTTGCGCAGGAGAGTTGCGTGTTGCTGTTACCTTGAAGTTTTGGATAGAGGGAGTAATCCTTGCCTTGGCGCAAAGTTCAAACAATAGTCTGGATAATGACTATTAAGGTGGGGGGAACTTAAATCTTGCTTTCAAGTAACAGGAATCGAGATTGAGCGGGGGAAGCGGGTCGAGGTAGATTCACGTGAATTAACAAAAACACCGGGAGCTTGATGGATTCTGCGAGAATTGTGCAGAGTCTAATGGGACGCGAATAGTGGGTACCAACGGGGGCGGACAGAAGATACTCACGGGGTAGGGAGGATGGTGGATACTGCCTTCCAACTCTGGTGCTGGAGGATAGGGGTCAAATGGGGTTTTCCCCCCTCCGTCCGAAGGGGAGGGTTCTAGGGTCAGACGCATGGGCAGACGAGAATAGACTCTGCCTTTTAGTGCAAGGGCGAGAAGGTTCTTAAGCTGGTGAGGTGAACTTTGTCCGACTTCAGATGGGACCTTCTGGGCTCTCACCTTTGTCGCAGGTTTCTGTGATGGCGGCATTTCAGTTCATCGCGGCGTCTCACAGTGTCTCATAATTTCGCACCTCCATTAGCGCAGACGAAAGGTGTCTGTTGTCTTTCTCTCTATTGAAGGGCAAGGCGGCGCGTATCTTTCTCTCTCTCTCTGTGATCTCTCACACCTTGAAACACTTGTACTTGAAGAATAAGCACAGACATACACTCTCAAAATTACAACAGATTCAGAAAAGAACACCACATCGTTTGCTAGTAGCTCACTAATACCAACCCCGGTACAATAACCTTCCCCTTCCTCTCTAAACCACAAATTAATAAAACATCCACTCTTCACTCCATACAACATCTTAAATAAACCCTGTCTACAAATGGATAAATCAATATACAAGATACAGTAATTTCAGCACAACTAAGATCATGCCACTGTTCCTACAAAAGTGCAAGCACAAAATAAACCTGACCAAGATGACACAACACCTCCGTGAATGCCCTAACCACACACAAGCATGACACACACTCCACATAACTGTTGAACCTGCACACCCATCTGGGGTATGTGATTTTCATTTGTTCCACTGGGTTTGATGCAACCTTCCACCCTGGAGCGGTGACCCAGGAGTTCACATCCGAGCTCAAGTTTGTAGACAAACTTATCCTGTGCAATTTTAGGGAACTTTTCCCGCCCCAGCATATGAGGTTAATAAGTTGTACCACTTTTTGTTGCTTCCAGTTTTAGTGTTATTTTTCCTCTTCTCTGTCCATTCTCCTTATGGGAGCCCAGCAGGTAAAGCTGTCTTTTTTAACTTTAGCCACCCTGTAGGGCAAGAGAAACAAAGAGTCGTGGGCCATTCCCAGGTGGATATGTCATGACCACCCCACCTGGATGCCATCCTGGAATGGGTTTACCTTACTTGGATGTATTACACGTGAGGTTGTTGCAATAGAACTCCCACTTCTCAGCTGTTTTATGGACCGCTAGTGCAGGTTGGGGGTGCTATAAAAGTGCCACAGCATACAACACCCCTTCACTCTAGCCTGGTCCCTCAGGACAGCTTGGCAAAGGCACACCCCACTTAATCGTTGTAACGTTGGGAAAGCCTAAAACACAGTCTGTATGATCAAAGCTTTCTCCCGTAATATCCGGAGAGGTCTGAGGGAGCAGGGAAGCCATCTGCTATCTGCTCCCGGGGAGCTATAAATAACATTCTCCTTATGTATGTATTTACTGCGGCAAGGTGCCGTCCGTTTTCAGTTTGCCCGAAGAATGCCGTGACTTGTGCCTTAGTGGGCAGTCGCCAGATGAGCACCCCCCTTCCTCCCCTCAGAAAATGGGATGCAATACCCCCCCCCCCCTCTCAAAGACGATAGCTAGCCATCGAAATGCTTCACTCATCTATGGTGTTTTTAACACATTTGTTCCATTTGTTCATACCTTGTTGCTTCTTTCTTTAGTCTCATTTTCCATATGTCATTGTTGATTTGCATTAATTTTTTTTATCTTATGTACTCATTTTTGCAGGCAATATATGAGTGGAAATTTTCTCTGTATGAGGGAGGGGAAGCGACCCTTTTGGAGTAATTACCCTTTATTATTCTGTAAAGGGGCCAAATTTGTACTTTGTAGTTCTTAGGCTGTATTGTATGAATTTATTTGCCCCTAGCATTTCAGGTTGAATTGTCTTTTCATATTTTACCTGTATTTTTTTTCTGTTTCTTCCCTCATTTCCTCACTCAATAAATGTCCTCATTCTATTACACTAATTTCCTATTTTCCTCCGCGTATTAATATTGAGTCCCCTTCTTTCTCAGTTCTAAGATGAAAGTCAAAAATTTTGAAATGGGTTTTCTTGGGTCCTGCATCTTCCCTTAACTGAAGCTCACTATTATCAGTTTTTGTCAGCCTTGATCTTTGTTTTCTTTGTTTCTGCTTTCATCCTAGTTTGTCTTTTTTTGTCCCAATTTCCTTTGTTATAATGATAAAACAGTAGCCGGCTGTAAGTCTCTTGTTTCCTTTTGCAGTCAGTCCTGGAACGCGGTGTCCTCACCTTCTTCAACAGCCGAGGGGACGCGAGTTCCGGCGTCGGTCGGAGAGATTTCAAGTATTTGGATCATGCTAAAGTCGTGCCTGCTATTGGTGGGGATCAAGCCGTGTTCTTGATCCAGTACAGTGATGGGACTCGGCACCGCTTGGCTGCTCTGCCTGATCCTATCCATTCTGCCTGTGTCAATCGACAGGTAAGGGTTCACTTTAGAATCTCCTTATGTGATAATGATAACATTCTGGAATTTTCTGATCCTATGGAGACTTTTTCTCTTAACCTCTTAATGCTTTGGGATGTCATAGTATCTACGTTCCATGTGTCCTCTTTTTCTCTTTTCCATTATGGTGACAATAGAAGACAATAGTTGGGATTAGACTCCAGGCCCTCGCTAGGGGTCGGGGAGGATGAGGTAACACGAGACACCCTTTCAACCAGTGTAAGGGCTTCCCTCTTACCATCACATGTTACAAAGGGGCTTCGCCTCCCTTCTTTAGAGTGGCCTCGGGCGACTCCTCTCCAACAGCAGCCGTCCCTCCTTTCGCGGCACAGGGGACTGCCAAAAGAGCGGGCAGGCGGCCCAAAATTGAGGGGAGTGACCCAATAGGCTCAACCAGTGGTGGGATTAAAAACTTTTAACAATAAGTTCTCTCACTACAGGTCTCACTATCAAAAGTTTCTCTCACTATCATTCTCTAGCAGCAAACCATACTGGCCCACCACCCGATATACATAAAAAGGTTGATCTTTGGGTTGTGACATGCTATAGTCTAGCAAGTCCTTATTAATTTAGTTATTTTCCCAACTTCAAAAAAGATTGAGAACCCCTCATTTAAGCTAACAACCGTTTCTAGAGATTAATAAAATTCCAAGAACAAGTTCTTACGAACCGGTGCAAACTGGTTGAATCCCATTACTGGGTCCAATCCCTTTAGGGGGATAAGTTATAGTAGGGCCTGTCAGTCCTGCGTTTCTAGTTTGCGGGGGGGGGGCGTGCCTTCTCCCTCTGTGTCCCGCAGACGACTCCGTAAGGGGCGCGGCGATTTGCCATCCGGGCCGCTGTGCTGACGGGACTCAGCACCCCCGTGCTGACTAGACTCAGCACCCCCGTGCTGACGAGACTCAGCACTCCGTCCGACCCCAGCCTAGCCTCTTCTCCTTCCTTCAAAACACGTGTTTCCTCGCTTTTCATACAACCTCTCCCACAACTTTCTCTGGTCAGCCTCTAACTTCACAGGGTAGATGATGACCTTCTCAGGCAACCGTCCTGGATCGGGGCTGAGGGGGGAGGGGACAACGTTCCCTAACCCCTGAGCTCCGGTTCGGGATGTTTTTTTTTTTTTAACAACCTGCTTCATCCCCACCCTTACCTTCCTCACATCCCTTTTCCTTCTCACTTCCACCATCTATCCTTGACTTTACGCCGTGCCCAAGGTGGAGCCGCCATGCTCTGCCAAGCCCGTACGCACCCCTTGCAGAGTGGGCTACTGCGAGGGGTGATGTGCTATTGCATCCCGTGAAAAAAATAGGGTCATCATGCCCATAGATAAAAAACTTAAAACAACCCAACCCTCAACCTCTCCTGTTCCATCGACGGAGCCGCCCTCGGGCAGCTCCACAGAAAAAATGGAGGTCCCCACCCCTGTACTTGCGCAGGGGACCCTCCATATTTCTTTAACCGGAGAGGAGGCTTACTCCTCTCCTACGCCTACGGGTGTAGGGGACTCCCCCTCACCCCCTTCTCTGGAGGTGCTTTCGAGTACCTCCCTTTTTCCAGCGGCCTTCTCCTCTTTTCTTTCCAAGGGGAGTGCCAAGAAAGCCAGCAGGCAGCCCATTGCCGACCGCTTCCCATTGAAGCGGCTCGGTAGGGCAAACCCCCTTAGGGGGGAGAGGGAAGCCAGGCCCTTCGGTCGCTTTCCTCAAAAGACCTGCGGCAAGAATATTAAACCTTGCTGGGGTCAAGGCTTGTGCCTATCCACACATGACTGGTGACGCTACCAACGGGACCTTCGATATCCTGGGAGGGGATGGCCAACTGGAGGCCCCTCCTGTGATATACATGGTCCTTGAAGCAACACAGCCTCAGACGGTAGGGCCTTCCATGGGGGATAATCCGGGCTCGGCGCCAAGCACCGAACCCGAATCCGCCCCTATGCAAGGTCCTCCTCAAACGGCTGGGGTCTCCGTGACAGTACAAAGAGGGGAGGAATCTCCTCCAACCGGTGCCCCTGCGACCCTCAGGACCTTCTCCATTTCAGAGAAAGACCTGGCTGAGACCGGTCCATCTGACCTGGGGGCTCATACCGGCGGAGGTGAGAAGCGGGTTCATTCCCCGCCCTCCTCTCCAAAAAAACAAAAGAACAAAAAAAAGAATAAGAAGACTCGGGGCTCCTCTCCATCCGCGGGGGCTGCAGGGACGGATGGGTCTGCTGCCACTTTGGCAAGCGACCAAGCCAAGATCGGCACATCCGGCCCCTCTATCTTCCCGTGTGCGGAGCCCGTGACTATGAATAAGACTAAAAGTGCACAAGGCGGAGCCTCGATAACATCGGGGCCCCTCATTCAGAGGTTACCGGGCGTTTTCGAGCCCGCTGGCTTCAAACGCTTCCTCGTTATTCGCTCCACTGATGGCACCATGTTGTCCAAGGGCAACATGATCCATCAGAGGAGAGGATTAGCTAGTGCAATTGGTAGAGAGCCGAAGGTAACCCGTTTGTCGGACGGGAGCCTTCTGGCCAATGCGGCGAATCCCGCCGAGGCGGCCAAGATAAGTGCTCTTCGGACACTTCATGGCACCCCGGTGAGTGTGACGCCGCACTCTACCATGAACTTTGTGAAAGGAATAGTTTATGCGAGGGAACTCGTTGACTACTCCATTGAGGGCATCACCTTAGAGCTGGCCCACCATGTGGCGGTCAAGGTCGAACGTGTGATGAGAAAACAGGGAGGGGCTTCGAGACCCACCCCTACACTCTTCGTCACGTTTGACTGTGACAAGCTGCCTGAGTCGGTGCATGCCGGTTGGTACCCCTACCGCGTGAAGGCATTCGTGCCACTGCCGCGGCGGTGCTATTACTGTCACCGCTTCGGTCATACGAATCGTTATTGTAGACGTGCAAAGTCGGGGTCACCCGAAGTCTGTGTAAATTGCTCCAAGGCCACACACGATAAGTCTAAATCGTGTGTGGCCAAGTGTATCAATTGCGGAGAGCCGCACCCCGCTTCTTCGAAGCAATGTGGTGCATATCTCCTTGAGAAAGAAATCCTGGCCGTTCAGGCCCAGGATCGACTCTCATTCCGCGAGGCAAAGGACCTGGTCCTGGCGCGCCCGGCTCTGCCTGGGACCTCTTATCGTCAATAGTTAGAAAGGCACCCTCTGCTCCTGGCCCATCTAAGCCAACGAGCACGGTTGTTTCCGCGCGCATTCGGAGTCCTTCTGCGGGCTCTACTCAACCCGGGCGCTTCCCTGGTAAATCTGGCGGCAAAAAGAGTTCATACCCAGCCCCGGCTAAAACCAGGGCTGCCCCCTCTTCCCCTAGCGTGACCGTTTCCCGTAAGGCGAAACGGCCACGCACCTCCACCAAGTCGTTAGACTCACAGGAGGCAACACCCCTGAAGTTGGTCGCCAGGCCATCTTCCGGGATTCCTAAAGCTGTACCCCGAAAGGAGGACAGCAAGAAAGGAGCTTCGGCTCCTTCGCCCACGCCCCGAGGTGTGGCGAGTGGCTCGGAGACGGTGGTTCCTCGAAAAGAGGGCCCCTCGCCTCCGAAGCATCAACGCCCGCCTAAGGTTTTGAGGCGGAGGGAGGAAAAGACTCGCATGGCGAGCCCAATCTCCTCCAATAAGTCCTCGAAGGCGACAGCGCCCGGGGTTCTGCCTCCGGGAAGCGTACGGCCATTTCCGTGAGGGTCTTCTGTTCGAGGAGGGCCCCCGTGTCTCCTCCGAGCTAGGCCTAGAGGGCATATTCCTTCAATGGAATTGCCGTGGACTCCGGGCCAACTGGGAGGAGCTGCGGAGGCTCGGCTCGTCTCGTCCCGTTCCCCGTTAGTTATTTTTCTGCAGGAGACCATGCTTGGCGCGTGCCCCACCACCACGGGATGGCCGGGCTGGGGGATGCGCGGTTTACACCCGGCATGATGTCTCCGTTCTTCCTTTCTCTTTAGATACCTCCTTTCAGGCAGTGGCTGTGCAGCTGCACCTGGATAGGAGGTATACTATCATTTCTGCGTACATTCCACCGTCAGCTGACTTCGACGCGGGGGACTTCCGCCGCGTCGTGGCACGGTTGCCGAGGCCCTTTCTCTTGCTTGGAGATCTGAACGGCAGGTATCCTCTCTGGGGGGATTACTCAATAAATCCCAGGGGACAAGTCCTTGCCGATCTGATCGAAGAGCTTGAGATAGGTGTCCTAAACGTGGATGAGTTTACGCATCACTGTCCGAGAACTGCTTCATTTTCTTGCCTTCACCTATCTTTGTGCTCTTCGGATGCACAGCCGGATTTTGATTGGGGGGGGGGGTGTTAGTGATCACTTTCCCATTCAAATATCATTTTCAGGGCAACTGCCGCCTGAGAGCCCACCTCGGTGGTGCTTGGCGCGGGCGCAGTGGCCTGCATTTTAGGAAGTGAAGGAATTCTCTCAATCTCAGTCGAGGGGTTTAGGTCGGTAGATGAGGCCGTTGAGTTCTTCTCCGTCAACCTCATCGCCGCGGACCGGACTACTATTCCTAGAAGGTCTGGCCGTTTTGCACGCCGACCACTCCCATGGTGGTCGGTCGAGTGTGAGACGGCCCTCAAACAGAAGCGTTATACCTATATGCGCTATAAGCGTCGCCCGAACGATTTCACTGTCGGTGAATTTCGTCGGGCTACGGCTAGGTTCCGGTATATTTCGAAGCACGCTCGCCGCTCTTCTTGACGGGCATACGTGTCTTCACTTAACGGTAAGACCCCTCTAGCAGAGGTGTGGAAGCGAATCAAAAGGATTCGGGGCAAGTTCTCGCAGTACCTCCCCTCCCTTTCTCCAGGAGAATGTGACCGCAATCTCGGACCCCGCGTCCGTGGCGGAATCATTCGTGCCTGCTTTCTCCGCATTCTCTAGCCGGGATGATACCATTCAATGCACGTCGTGGTGTCGTGGAAGGCCGCCGGCTGGACTTTACCTCGGGAGGCGGAGAACCCTTCAACGACAGGTTTCCTTTGAGTGAGTTGCGCTCCGCTCTTGCTTCGTGCGCGGACACCGCCCATGGTCCGGATGATGTCCAGTACGCCATGCTTCGACACCTGGGTGAGCGAGGCATGGCCTTTCTGTTAGATTTGTTCAACAGGATCTGGGTGGAGGGTCTCCTCCCAGATTCATGGCGAATCGCTACTGTGCTCGCCTTTCGCAAACCGGGGAGAAATCACTCTACTCCGACCGGTTTCCGCCCAATCTCTCTAACCTCTTGCGTGTATAAGTTGATGGAGAAATTGGTAAATGTTAGACTAGCCTTTTTGCTGGACAGCGGAGGCACAGTGCGGCTTCCGCAAGTTCCACTCCACGTCGGATGCTCTGCTCCGACTGGAAAATGCCGTCTGCGAGGCCTTCCTTCGTAGACAGCACTACGCCCCGGTGTTTTTCGATCTGGAGAAGGCCTATGATACCGCATGGCGATACGGTATCATGGAGACACTCCATATGATTGGGGCGAGGGGACGCGTCCCAATGTTTATATCTGAATTTTTGCGAGATCGTCGATTCCGCGTACGGGTGGTGGGGAGCCCTCTCCGGCCCAAACGAGCAGGAAAGGGTGTCCCGCAGGGAAGTGTCCTCAGTGTCACACTCTTTGCCCTGAGCATCAACGGCATCACCTCGGTGTTGCCGGAAGATGTTCTCGCTACGCTCTACGTGGACGACCTTTCGATCTCTGTTGGCGCGGCCCAGATGCCAACTCTGGAGCGTCGACTCCAACAGGCATTGAACCGCGTCTCTCGCGATGCCGAAGCGCACAGGTTTCGGTTTTCTTTGGCCAAGACTAAGGTGGTGCACTTTTGACGCCATCCACGGCTCCACCCCGACCCAGATTTGTTTCTTAATGTGGTGCGCCTGGATGTGGTTGAATCGCACCGTTTCCTTGGTCTTGTATTTGACCGAAACCTCACCTGGGACGCTCATATTCGCAGCCTTAGGGTCTCTTGTACCCGCACCATAGATATTCTCCGTTCCGTGACGTTCAGCGCTTGGGGCGCTGATAGGGCTACCGCCCTACTTTTTTATCGATCCTTTGTTCGTTCGAAGCTCGACTACGGAGTTTTATGCATCTGCAGCCCAGCGTTTATTGCGGAAGGTGGACTCGATCCACCACACCGCCCTTCGACTTGCGTCAGGTGCATTCCGCACTTTTCCCATTGAGAGCCTGTTGGTCGATGCTGGGGAGATGCCACTCGCTCTACGCCGCGTGCAGTGCATCACTCGCCTGTACGCGCGACTCCGGCGCTTCCCTCAGTCGCCAACAGCTCTCACTGCATCCGCAACTGATCTCGACGGTGCCTATTCCGCCGAGAGACGCCAGTCATGCCCTAAGCTCTTTGGGTTTAGGGTCAGGAAACTCATTCGAGGAGAGCTAGGTATAGCTCTCGGGCCGGTGGCGCCTCTGGTTCTGCCCAGGACAGCACCCTGGAGGGTACCACATTTGGCTATTTGTCGCCACGCCTCTGCTCCCAAAGCTTGTACAGCTCCGGGAATATTGCGTTCGACCTTTTTGGAGCATACCTTGTGTCACGCTGGAGCCATGCCAGTGTATACGGATGGCTCTAATTCCGAAGAGGGGGTCGGCTTCCTCGCCGTATCCCCTTTGTTTGAAGTCAGCGGGGCTCTGCCAGGCGCTGCGTCTGTCTTCACGGCCGAGCTGGTGGCAATACACCACTCGGTACGGGAGATTACGCGACGTGCCTGGTTCTGAGACCGGATTGTGATCTATAGCGACTCACAAAGCGCCCTGAGTGCTCTCGGGGCATTGGAATCTCCGCATCCCTTAGTTCGCGATATCCGTGACGCCACGGTTTTGGCGAGCCGGGCGGATTTCGAGATTATCTTCTGCTGGGTTCCTGGACATGTAGGAATTGCAGGAAATGAGCGCGCCGATGAGGTTGCCCAAGAGTCCGCAAGGACTCTGCGACCGGACCAGCGTTTCGCTCTTCCTCACACCGACTACATGGCAGGAATACGGGCAGCTCTTCGGACTACTTAGCAAAGAAGATGGAGACGGTCGAAGGGAACTTAAAGTTGCGTAACATTGCGCCGCGACTGTTCCCATGGACCTATGCCCCAATGCCGCGACGGCTTCAGGTCGCTTTCTGTCGTCTTTAAATCGGACACACTCGTGTGACGCATCTCTATTTGATGGAGAGCTCGCCTGCGCCCTATTGTGACGACTGCGTCGTCCCCAAGACTGTTCGGCACATTCTTGTCGAATGTCCCAGTCTGGGTTATCTTCGCGCACGTTGCCTGTCCCGGTACCGAGATGGGCAGGGTCGCTACCGCCTATCCCTTGTACTCGAGACAAGTGCTTGCACATTGACTGGTTGAATTGTTGACTTTTCGGGGGAGGCTGGCCTTCTCCCTATTATCTAAGCAGGGATTTTTTTCCCTTATAGGTCCACGCTCCTGCGCCGGTGGGACCTCCCCCCGACGCAAGAGCTTTCTTACTGCTCGCTTCCTCTTCCCTTTTATGGGGTGGTGGTGGGTTGTTTTTTGTCTTTTTTAATTTTATTTTAAAGTAGCATAGTACTAGACCAGTTCTTAATACGTCGACTAATGCCCAAGTAGGCAGTCGCCAGATGATCTCTTTAAAAAAAAAAAAGTCCCGAAGACGAACCCGGAAAGGACAGATTCTTCAATTCCGATCCGTTATGCCATTGGGGAGGTGTATGGCCACATGGAGGCCCCCTGAGATGGACATGGTTTTGGAAGTGACCAAGCCCCAAAGGCAGGTTCTTCTATGGGGTCAAAGCCTGGCTTGGTGTCAAACACCAAACCTGAGTCCGCTCCGGTGCAAGCCTCTCTTTAGGCGCCTTCGGGTCCCCGATGACTCACAAGAAGATGAGAGACCTGCCCCCCCTGACTGGTGCCCCCTTGACAACTAAGACCTTCTCCATTTAGAAAAAGCATCTTGCTGAGGCCAGTTCATCCGGGCTAGGGCTCCTTCCGGCAGTGGAGAGAAACGGGTTTATTCCCCCACCCTCCTCTCACCAAAAGAAAAAGAACAGGAAGCAGACAAAGAGGACTAAAGGTTCCTTCCACCCTGCGGGGCTCCGTGAAAGAATGGGTCCTCTGCCGTTTCGGCAAGCGACCAGGCCAAGATCGGCTCGTCCGCCCCGAGGTGCTCTCGGGTGGAGGGGGCGGCCATACTAAGACCAAAGTCGCAAGCACATTATGTGGAGCCTCAATTATGTCTGATATCCTTATTGAGAGACACCTGGCGTTTTCGAGCCCGCTAGCTTCAAACTATTTCTGCTTATTCGCTCCAATGTTGGCTAAGGGCAACATGATCCATCATAGGAGAGAACTAGCTAGCATTATTGGTAGAGAGTCTAAGGGGTGACATGTTTCTCAGCTGGAAGCATTCTTGCCAATGTATCGGCCCCTTTCCAGGCAGCCATGATTAGTATTCTTCGGACACGTAGCGGGCCACGAACCAACGCTCTAACCCCAATCGTTCCAACCCACTTCCTACACTAATTCGGACTTGAGAAATCGAGGGAGGAATGAAACGGATTGTATATACAGTCCTTTATTTACAAAAAATATGGGAGTAAATATTTACAAGAGATATTGGGTAAATAAATTTGAGATCTTGTTACAAAAAAAAAACAACAATCCTACCTATTGGCGAAATATCCACAATCAAATATAAATCAATCCTATCACCAAACAAAGAAGAGATAATTGAAAAAACAAAACAAATACAATCCTTACAATAGAGGCTTAACAACTTACAAATCCACAAACAAAAAAAAGAAAAGGCCTCACGTTTTACCCCCGGGGATAGTTCTGCCGGCTGCCACTTGTGTGGTCACAATTCTTCCCTAGGACTTATCAAGAAAAATTGTTGTCTCTGAGCTCAAGCTCGGTATTTTAATGCGATCCGGTCGCATATTGAGGCTATATAAAGGCCCTTTCTGTCCCAGCAGGACTTACAATAGATTAGATTAGGTTACTGCAAACTTCCTATCCCAGCCATTCTTTACAAAAGGCAGTAATAATTATCTATTGAAATTTAATAGAGTGGTGACGCAAAATAATAACCACATAATTAGCTGAGGAAGAGAAAAAAAAACATTTTAGACAATTCATGAAATCATATATATATATATATATATATATATATATATATATATATATATATATATATATATATAAAATCTCGATTCACACACATTCTTACAGAGGGAGGGAGAGGGTATTGGGAAAATGGGTGGGAGAATGGCCCTTCGCACTCACAATCGCTCCACCACAACGTAATAACTCGCCGGTGAGTGTGACACCGCACTCTACCATGAACTTCATGAAATGAGTGGTGTATGCAACAAACTCTGTACTATTTCATAGAATGCATCACCTTAGAGCTTACCAACCTTGGGGCGGTCAAAGTCGAATGTGTGATGAGAAAACAGGGAGGGGCCTTGAGACCCATCTCAACACACTTCGTCACGTTCGACCGTAACAGGCTCCCTGAGTCGATGCGTGACGGTAGGTATCGCTACCGCGGGAATGCATTCGTACTACTACTGCCACTGCAAAGCCTGGTTTACCCGAAGTATGTCTAAGTTGCTCCAATGCCTTGCACGATTAGTTCCTATCGTGTATGGCCAAATGTGTCAATTGCCGAGAGCCGCTCTCCGCTTCTTTGATGCAATGTGGCGCGTATCGACTGGAGAAGGAACTCCAGGCCGTTCAGGCTACGGATATTTTCTCCTTTCACGAGGCTAAGGACTTTGTCCTGCTGCTCCTAGCGCTGTCTGGGACGTCTTATGCCTTAATTTTTTTTAAAAAAAGGCACCCTCTACTCCTAGCCACTCCAGTCCTACGAGCATGCTAATTTCCGTGCCTATTTGGAACCCTTCTGCCGGTTCTACTCACCCCAGGCGCTCCCTTGCTTGAGTCTCGTGGCACAAAGGGTTCACACGAATCCCCGGTTAAAACCCTAAGGCAAAACGGCCGCCTGCCTCTACCGAGTCGTTAGACTTACACGAGGGAAAATCCATGAAAGTAGCCTACGCCCACACCCAAGGCTGGGCTTGGAAAAGGTAGGTCCTGTAAAGGAATATTTCCCGCTTCCGAAGCCGCTCCGCCCCCCCACCCCAAGGTTTCGAAGCGGAGGGAGGAAAAGACTCTCATAGCGAGTCTATATGCGAGTCTAACATACCCTGATAAGTAATCGAAGGCTTATCGGCAAACAACGCCCGGAGTTTTGCATCTGGTAAGCGTACGCCCATTCCCGTGAGGGTCTTCTCTTCGATGAGGGACCCCGCATCTCCTCCGAGGTAGGACTGAAGGTCATTTTCCTTCAATGTAATTGTCGCTGACACCGGGACAACTGCAGCGGCTCGTCTCCTGCCGCCTCCCGACCCTTCCGGGGTATACGGATTTTGCGACCCTACCCCTATGGGATGGGTGCTGGGGAGAAAGATGCCCGATTTACACCTATCATGATGTCTCCATTCTTCTCTTTGCTTTAAATACCTACTTTCAGGCAGTAGTACTGCACCTACTCCTGGATAGGAGGTATACTGTTATTTCTGCGTACATTCCACCGTCATCCTACTTCAAATCATGGGACTTCCGCCTCATCGTCACACGGTTGCTTAGGCCCTTTTACTGCTCGCGGATTTGAACGGTAGGCAGATTACTTGATCAATCCTAGGGTTCGTCTTTGGCGACCTGATCGACGAGCTGGAGATCGGTGTCCTAAATGTGGATGAGTCTACGCATCATTGCCCGAGAACCGCTTCATTTTCGTGTCTTAATCCATCTTTGTGCTCTCCAGATGCACATCTTGATTTTAGGTGAGAGGTGGTCGATGACTTCCATGGTAGTAATAACTTTCCCATTCAAATATCACTTTCTGGATTGCTGCCGCCTGTAAGATTCTCCCGGTTATGCTTGGCGCGGGCACGGTGCCCCGTTGAGTTCTTCTCCGGCAACATAATCACCGTAGCCCTAACTACTATTCCTAGAACGTCTGGGCATTTTGCAGGGCGAAAGATTCCGTGGTGGTCAGCCGCGTGTGAGACGGGCCTCAAACAGAAGCGTTATGGCTACCTGCGCCGCCCGCACGATTTCACTGTTAGTGAATTTCGTCGAGCTAGGGCTAGGTTCCAGTATGTTTCGAGCACTCCCGCCACTCTTCTAAACGGAAAGAGCCCTCTAGCAGAGGTGTGGAATTGAGTCGAAAGGATTCGGAGCATATTCTCGTAGGACCCCCATGCCTTTCTTCAGGAGAATGGGACTGCAATCTCGGACCCCACTTCCGTGGCGGATTCTTTCGCGACCACTTTCTCTGCATTTTCTAGGTGGGATGCTGCTCCGCTATCATTCAATGTATCTCGTGATGTCGCTGAAGGTCGCCGACAGGACTTTATCTCCAACGGCTGAGAACATTTCAACGAGAGGTTTTCATTGAGTCAGTTGCGTTTCGCTCTCGATTCCTGCAACGACACCGCCCCTGGTCCGGAGATTTCCCGTATGCCATGCTTGAACACATAAGTGAGCATGGTATTGCCTTTTTGTTAGATTTGTTCAACAGGATCTGGGTAGAGGGTATCCTCCCAGACTCCTGGCGAATGCCTACCTTGCTCGCTTTTCCCAAACCCGGGAAATATCACTCTACCTCGGCCAGTTTCCGCCCAATCTCTCTAACCTCCTGCGTCAGCAGGTTGATGAAGAAATTAGTAAATGTTAGAATGCCCTCTTTTCCTGGACAGTGGAGGCCATCTGTCTTCTGCACAGTGCGGCTACCGCAAGTTCCATTCTACGTCGGATGCTTTTCTCCGACTCGAAAATGCCGTGGGAGGCCTTCCTTCATAGACAGCACTACGCCACCGTCTTCTTTTTTCTCGATCTGGAGAAGTCCTCTGATACCGCATGATGATACAGTATCACAGAGACTCTCCACACAATGGCGGCGAGGGGACGCCTCCCAATCTTTATATCTGAATTTTTGCGAGATCGTCGATTCCTCGTACGGGTCGGGGAGGGGGGGGGGCTTTCCGTCCAATGGAGCAGGAAGTAGGTGCCTCGCAAGGAAGTGTCCTTAGTGTTACACTTTTTGCCTTGAGTATCAACGGTATCACTTCAATGCTCCTGGAAAATGTTCTCGCTACTCCCTACGTGGACTACCTTTCCATCTCTGGCGCGGCCCTGATGCCAACTCTGGAGCGTCGATTCCAATAAGCATTGAACTGCATATCTCGCTATGCCGAAGCGCACATGTTTCGATTTTCCTTGGCTAAGACTAATGTGGTGCGCTTCTTCCGCTATCCACGGCTCCACCACGACCTGGACCTTTTTCCTATACAGGGTTCGCCTGTAAGTAATGGATTCGCACCTTTTCCTTGGTCTTGTTTTCGACCGACGCCTCACCCGGGAGGCTCATATCCGCCGACTTACGGTCTCTTGTACCCTCGCCATGGATTCTTTCGTTCCGTGACGTTCAGCACCTTGCGTACTGATATGGCTAATGCCTTTTGTACCAATCCTTTGTTCGTTTGAAGCTTGATTACGGATGCGAGTTTTATGCATCCGCAGCCGATCGTGCATTGCTGAATGTGGACTCGATCTACCACAGCGGTTTCCGCCTGGCGACCGCTACCTTCCACACGTCACCCATTGAGAGCCTCCTTGTTGATCCACAGTGCATTATGCGTCAGTACGCACGAGCCCGGGATCTTCCTCTGTCGTCACTGGGAGAGGCCAGTCATAACCTAAGCCCTTTATGTTTCATGCTTGGAAACTCCTTCGAAAGCTCGATGTAGCTCTCGGGCCGGTTTCGCCACTGGTTCTGCCCAGGACGCCATCCTGGAGGGTACCACCTTTGACTATTTCTCGCCGTGCTTCTGCTCCCAAAACTTCCACAGCGCCAAGAGTACTGTGTCCTACTTTTTTGTAGCACACTTCCTGTCACGCTAAATTCGTGCTAGTGAACACGGATGGCTCCAACTCCCCTCAGGGGCTCGGTTTCCACGCTGTATCCCCTCTGTTTGAAGTCAGTGGGGCTTTATCAGGCGCTGCGTCTGTGTTCACCGCCTAGCTTTTTGCATTACACCCCTCGGTACGAGAGATAACACATCGTGCCCAGTTAGGAGACCGGATTGTGATCTTTAGCGACTTCCAAAGCGCCGAGTGCTCTCGGGCATTGAAATCTCCACATCCTCTGCTTCTCGGTATCCCTGACGCTTTGTTTGTTGTGAGCCGGGCAGATATCGTGATTGTCTTTTACTGTCTTCATGGGCATGTAGAGATTGCGGGAAATACTGGTGCCAGAGTAACACGAGGGCATGCGACCAGACCAGTGTTTGGCTCTTCCTCACACTAACTACATGAGAGGAATCGGGTCACTCTTTCGGGCTGCCTGGCTAAGAAGATGGGAGACTGCCGACAGGAACTTAAAGTTGCGTGCCAGCGCGACTATTCCCTTTGACCTACCCCTAAAATGCCCCGACCGCTTCAGGTCACTTTCTGTCGCCTTCGAATTTGTCACACTCGCGGAACGCACCGCCATTTGATCGAGCGCTCTCCTGCACCTTACTGCGACGACTGCGTTTTTCCCCAGACTGTTCGGCACATTGTTGTTGAATGTCCCATTCTGGGTGATCTTCGCGAACGTAATCTCTCTTGGTACCGGGACTAGCGGGTTCGATCCTGCTTGTCCCTTGTATTCGGGAAGGGTTTGTGCACGCATACTTGTGGAGTTTGACTTTTTGGAGGACGCTGGCCACGTATATTTTATTTGACTCTGCTGTGGTCGTATGCTCCTGCGCCGGGGAGAGTCTGACCTACACCTGACGTCGGAGCGTAATTCTTTTTTCTTCTTGCTTTTGTTTTCCTCCTTGTTTTTTTTGCATTTGTTTGTTGTTTAGTTTTGGATTTTTTTCTTTGTTTGATTTGGTTTTTCTGTGGATTTTAAAGTAGCTAAAATCCGTGTCCGTTACTTGTTCAGGTATATAGACGAGCGGGTTCGCTATCGCTTCTCCCTTTTGCTCTGGATGGATTCGTGCACATGACTTGTGGGCAATTTGAGTTCTTCGGGGAGGCTGTCCTCCTCCATTTCATTTGACTCTTTGGTGTTGGTCGCATGCTCCTGGGCCGGGAAGAGGCCCGCCTCTCCACGATGCTGGAGCTTGCGTCCTTCTTCTTGCTTCGTTTTGTTGTTTTGTGGTCCGGTTTTTTATGGGAGTTTTTATTTAGCTTATCATTAGGCTCCAAGATAATTACGGCGACTTATGCCCCTGTATGCAGTCGCCAAATTGACGCAAGAAAGATTGCATGACCTTGAAGCTTTAGAGTGGAAAATACCATGACCGAACCGAGGTAGTGGAGAAGGTCATGCTTGTTTCCTGATTCCCTCGACACTCGTTACCCTAATGGAGAAGGTGCTGGACTCATAACCCCTAGGTTTCCGGGTTCAATCCCAGAGAGAGAGAGGACACAAAAAGTTCGCCGCTGGTCGGGCGGACGCACCCTTCCCACCCGGTGGGACCAAGTAGCTCCTTACACACGCAATCACACACATAGGCAATCGCTGTTTTTTCTTCCCCGTCTCCATAGGCACAGCATCATTTCCACTTGCGTCTCGGAATCTGCCGAAGGGGTATTTTTAGCCACACACCCCTGACGTGGAACTTGTGCCCTCCCCCGGTCACTGGTTGGTGTCACCTACACAATACTACCCAGCACCTCTCATATCACACCCAAATGAGGACCAGTCCATAGTTCCATTGGCTTTGCCGGCGATTGTCATTTTGATCTTGTGCGAATTTCATTGTCCGGTCGGGAGTTCTTTCCCATTGAATGAAAAGTGACCTGGGCGTAACTTACAACTACTCTGCTTTGACGGCTTTTCTTCGTCATCATAACGGTGAAAAGTCATCAGTTGGGGCAGGGAGGGGGTGAAGACTCGACTCGACATCTTTGAACACATAGGATAATAACAAGTGTTTCCTTACTACTCAGCTTCTCAACATGGCGCATGGGCGCGATTACATTTAGTCCCCTACGACGCTCAGATGGCACGATGATGGTTGTATTTTTAATCCCCTAGTTACAAGAACCAGTGATTAATAATGTAAAAATTGCAGAAATGGGTGTCCGCTTTAGAAGATCACATAAAGTTCTCAACCCACTACGTTCAACATGGGCTTTCCATCGATTCTGACGACGACGACGACGATGAAAAAGTGATCAAGCCGCTTGGCTGTATGGAGGTCAGTTGAGAGCAACAATGGACTCTATAGGTATAGACCAGCCGCTTTTTTCCACCCAACCTCCGGTCAAATATTAGTAACCCCGACTCCGGCAAAATTACAACCCCGGTCGGTCTATAGCCGAGTGTCGACCGACTTGGAGCCCTGGCCCCATCTAACCCCGGACGTTTTTTTCCAACCCGGCCCCGGCACAATTACGCTCCCTGTCAGTCTCTATGTATAGGAATCCGAACCTGTCATCTTTAGCTCCGAATTCGTTGATTTTAGTCCGCACCCCCGTTGGGAAAATAGATCTTGCTGCCCTTAGGGTCTTCTGCTCATAGGCACTTTACAAAGTACGCCTCCCGCCTCAAAGCATTTGCACCATTTAATTTTCTTTAACAACCCTCGCCTTTATCCCTTAATGGAAAAACAAGACTACGGTACCGGGAAGAAGTAATGATGGCATTAGGAGTTTGAGCTTTCTTCCAATCTCTTCCCAATCTCTGGTTCTCTTCAGATTTAGCTCTGGGCAAACTTATTCATTTCCTGGAAGAGCAGATGATGATGCCTACTCTTATGGTGGGATCCGCGTCGCACGTTGCGGGACGGAGGTTTTGCTGTTGTTGGGTTGATCCAGTCGGGAGGTGCTTATGAGGATTGATTAGGAGCATTAAAGCAAGATAGAACTACCTTTAGAGTTTTGAAATTAGCAGGAAGTAAGGATAAAAACTCACAAATTGACTGTCAGTACCATGCTTTCATCTTGGCGCCACTTGGAGCTGGCAGTTATTAAAGAGTGCAAACTCAAGACTAGGACAGATAGGTCTTGTCCCCACTAAGGGTTTGCCCCCTTTTTTTTGTGAAATGTAGGCATGTTTAAGGGAGTTGCGTGCTCTCTTGCTCCCTAACACCTCAATTTGTTTACTTGGGCTCTGTACCTTTCACACGTTTTCATTTCCTTTAACTTTATATCTTTCTTTACAAACTACAGGCAGTGATCCCTTGGTCGATATTCGTGGGTTTTTTCAATAAATCAAAGCCCATAATGGAATAATCCTCTTGTTTAAATTGTGTTGGCTCTATTTTCCTAGAATATTAGTCGTAAAAAATGTGTGTGTGTTTGTATACGAGGCTTATTGCCAGTATATAAAAATCATCATCACTTTTTTTATGAACCTTATATTTCCTAAGCTCTATCTATTCTCTCAATCAGTATTCAATGTTTAATAGCTATTATCTGCCTGCCTTTTTGCAACCATCTTCTCACTCGTACCTTCCGAACCAGGTCTATTTGTCTTCTTGGCAGGGCAGCTTCCCTGCGGAGGGTTCAAATTCTTACCTTTGATGTTCGAGGCTCTCGGCTCAAATTAGTTTTTTGAGGTTTTGAATGTATTCTTCTGAGGTTTATAGTTTATTTCAGACTACCTTTTTCATTTGCCCTCTTTTTATCTTCTTTTTATGCTTCATATTTTTTCTTTTATACTTTTTACCGCTGAGTGAACGTCCCTTTGTTCAATTAAATGCGTTTTCTCTCACCAAGAAAGGTAGTTTCAATACATTATTTTATTTCTGACTTTCTCAGGATGCTTTGGCCACTGCTAAAGCTCACCAGGAAGTGTTGGAGCAGGAGGTTCAAGAGGTGATGGCGCTTATCTCCTACCTAGAGCAAGAACAGCTTAAGCAAGGATCTGTTCACAATATTCTCCAGGTTTGCTAATTTTTTTTTTTTGGGGGGGGGGGCTGATGATATAGTGTTATGTGAAGTCCACCCAATGATTTTGCCCCCAAACCCGGGATCCGCTGGGTACCTAGGCTTGACTGAGGGAAGCGTGTCTATCCCACATAATGCCAGGGAAATCATCGTTGGACCAGAATTTGAAAATCGAAGGAGGATGGATTGATTGGATCCTGGAAGGCGATGTATTAGGTACATAAAAAGGATTTTGGAAAGGAAGGGTGTGGGGGAGCTGATGAAAGCACGATTTTAATAATCCACGTGTTGTCAGATGAAATCGATAACACATCCAAATTTCATCTCGTTGCCCTATAGCATAAGATCGCTCCACTACCTGTTTGTGATAGAACGGTCTGAGGCCGCTTAAATTCAGCCGCTATCACATGTTAAGAAACACATTGCTACCCACATGCATCTGCGAGAGGAAGCAGAGCGCGTTATCGCCACCTTAGCCAATATTTAATCAAGGAGGTTCATTCCTCCGTTTCGCCCCCATACGTCTATCTCGCCAGATTGAGTTAAGCTTATGGGCAGATAAGGTATTTTCCCAGGCGCGACCGAGGCATTCCCCCGAAGCCTCCCACTCAATTGTCCCCTACGCCAAGGGAATGGCTTCGACTATTTATATCATAGCTTTCCCGATTGAAGCAGATCAGATCCAGATTATCTTAGCGAGGCATCACGCCGATCTGGTCTCCCTTGAGCACCATAGGAACTCTCTACCTCGAGAAATTCCGTATTGTCCAGAAGAGGACAATATTCCTTGAGTGCCAAGGTTCGTGCCTTCCAGACGCCAAGTCAACAAGGCCTCCCTGTTGTTCAGAAAGAGAACAACTTTAGAACAGCCATTGTTCTTTGAGCCCGTTGACAAGAGACGGTTCTCACCCCCCCTGTTGTTCAGAAAGAGAACAACGTTAGAACAGCCATTGTTCTTCAAGCCCGTTCGTCAAGAAACGGTTCTCATTCCCAAGACATCACGTCAGGATAAGTTAAATCCCCCCTTTTTAACGTTCTTCAAGAGAACGCTTGGTTTCAACCCTAACCTCCATTGTTCATCTAGAACATCCCCGATTTGCTGTCACAAAGATCGCTCGTACCTCCGAGCCCCACTTCGCTCTCACTCTTCGAAGACAGTCCTTCCCCTTCGCTAAGGAAAACCCCCCGAAGAACCCTTCTGCTGGAAACCGCCAGTGGACCGAAGATTCCTTCGCATCGTCTTCCTCTGCACAACAACTTTGTAATTACGTAAGCTGAGCATTACCTTTAATTATCTAACCTTTTGTCAACGCTACCCTGTGCTTTAAATGGTTTAGCGAACCATCCCCCCCCCTTTAATTTTTATTGGTTTACCTTTTTAAATCTCTCCAAATCTTAATCCTCGGATTAGTCAGATATTCCCACGACCCTTTCCATTCTCCGTTTATATAAACATTTTCTTTTTTTGTGTTGTTGATAGTTTAATTAATAAAACTATTTTATTAATGATAGCCATATTATTATCCTTGAGCTCAGTTCCACTTCTTAAGCATATTGAAGATAAATAACCTTGGTCAATCAGATTACCACGCACTCGAAATATTAGAATAATTCCCTCAACGAATAGTTATATATGGTATATCGTCGAGAGTCTATTCTACGACACTGTTATTGGGCAGTTTGATTGAAGAAGAAAAGACCCCTGTACATACTTGTTCCCAGTGCTTTTTGAAGTCTGCTCTAGCTGTACTTTTCATGCTTGTTCTCTTCACCTTCACTTTTTTTCATACTTTTGTCTGCCCTATATTGTAGTATTTTGTTATGTTTTTTTATTTCAATAATTCATTTACCTTTTTATTGTTTTTGGTGGCCTTACCCCCATTGGTGGTCACCAGACCGGGTATTAAAAGCCCCCTCCACCACTTGGATTTAACCATTTATGAGGTTGATGCTGCATTATTATTTTTAAAGGTTCGTCAATTTAGTTCTTATGTGGAGCAGGAAGAATACTCATCATCCAGGACTTTTCATAAAAGGAGACTAAATCCAGATATGGGCCAGTGACCCGAGAATCTGGGCACCTAAAAGTTCTGTTCCTTTGAACGTGATACCCAATGAGTGGCATTGATGAGTGCTACCACACTGAGAAACTTGTTGATGAGGATAATGAAAGGTTTGCCAATTAAAGGACATCTCTTAATTCTGAGTTTCTGCTCCTTTGCTTCCATTTGCTACCTTTAAGTGAAACTTTGTGTGAGCCCAATGGTTGTTCTGTAAATTTTGGATTTTCCAAAATGGTTCTGTAAATTTTGGAGGTTCTAAAATGGCTGTGTAAATTTTAAAAGTTTCAAAATAGTTGTGTAACTTAGGAGGTTCCAAAATGGTTGTGCAAATTTTAGAGGTTCCCCAATGGTTTGGTAAATTTTGGAGGTTCCAGAATAGTTGTAGAAATTTTGAAAGTTCCAAAATGGTTGTGTAAATTTTGGAAGTTCCAAAATGTTTGGGTAAGTTTTGGAGGTTCCACAATGGTTGTGCAAATTTTAGAGGTTCCATATTGGTTCGATAAATTATGGAGGTTCCCCAATAGTTTGGTAAATTTTGGAGGTTCCAGAATAGTTGTAGAAATTTTGGAAGTTCCAAAATGGTAGGGTAAATTTTGGAGGTTCCAAGATGAAAATGGGCTGGGATGATATACCCTTTATTCTGTTTAAATACGACTTTATTTATTCTTTTTGCAGAAATTTAACCATTTAGGAACAACGGCGCGAAATATGGCTTCAAGTTTGACCCATTGCCTGTCTCTTCTCAAGCAACAGGAGGAGGTGGGTGGAATTAGGTGTTGGTTTTTGATTTTGTTGTCACAATCTTTCTTAAGAAGCTGGGAGCTATTTAGATCCCATCTTTTTTAGTTCCTGCCCTTTATTACTGTTGTCAATTGTATTGATTACTGATCATTTCTCATCTGAATATTTTTGTTTCTCTTAAGACTAAGGCTAAAACTTTTAAGTTTTCTTTTTTCCTAACTTGCTCCTAGAAATGAGGAAGTATTACAGCTATTTACTTTTGGGCTCTCTTATCTTTTTCATTTACTATTTCTGTCCTTTCTATATTCTGTCCGTTTCTCCACTCATCTTCTGTCCATTGAATTAATTTTTGTTAGCCCTTTCTCTGATAGCTCTAGTGACGGTATCACTCGCTTTGTGGATAGTAGGCTTGTAATGTATTTTGTATATATATTTCTTTTTGAAGGTGAGGGGACTTCAGCTGAAAGAAGAGAAGGAAAAAGTACGAGTCCTTGAAGAATCTCTCCGAGTCCTCGCTACGGAACACCACGACCTGGAAGAATCTATCGCTTCTAGGATTCCCAGTCACTCATCTTCGGGAGGCGCTGGGGGCATGTCTCTCTACAACACCCCGGCCAACTCTCTTCGCTCCTTATCGCGTCCCAGGAGGTTCTTCTCCACGGGAGCAGGGGAAGACGAGTTCTATGACGCCTATTCTCATGGTAAGAATGATTTATTGGATTCGGGGACGGAGGTAGGCAGAGTGGGGATGTTTTTTTGGAGGTCCCTCTTGAGTTGGAAATCATCCTGGAGGTGCTCCAGCTCCAGATAGCATGGTCTTTCCTGAGGGTGAACCAAGGCTGTGAGACACCTCCGAGTAAAAGGACGCCTTTGCACATGATCATCCTGAGGTGGCACGGGCACCCGACGACTCATGAGAAAAGGAAGGACCTCATCGGTTGGTCCCCTTTTGCCAGCCATGTACTTACTTATTTCAGAGAAGTGCATAGCTGAGGCTGCTCGTCTCACCTTGTGGCCCATTCTGGGTGTGGAGAGAAGAGGGGTCACTCCCCGCCCTCCTCTCCTAAATAAAAGAAAGGCAAAGCGAAAAGACCAGTGGTTCCTCTCATTTAGGGGACGGAGGTGTCCGCTGCCGTTTCAGCGAGTTAGCAGGTCATGACCGTGCCGTCTCCCGGTATTTAAGGGTTTTGCGACCCGACCAGCACGCGATGGGTGCCGGGCAGAAGGATGCGCGATTTACACCTGGCAAGACGTCTCTGTTCTTCTACTAACTTTGGATACCTCCTTTCAGGCAATGGCCTCACAGCAACACCCGGATAGGAGGTATACTAGTATTTCCGCGTCAGCTGATTTCGTTGTGGGGGACTTCCACCGCGTCATGTTACGGTTTTCTTAATGGGCGGGAGGATTACAACCTGTTACACCTGGTCCCCGTAAGGGGCGCGGCGATTGGCCATCCTGGCCGCCGTGCTGACGGGATCCAGCGCTCCGTCCGGCCCCAGCTTAGCCTCTCTTCCTTCCTTCAGATAGCCCGATTTCTCCCCTACCTTGTCACTTTTCATACAACCTCTCCCACAACTTTCTCTGGTCAGCCTCTAATTTGAGGGTAGAATGCTGACCTTCTTCTCAAGCCAACCACCCCGGATCGGGGCTGGGGGGGAGGGGACATTGTCCCCTAACCCCTGAGCTCCGGTTCGGGATGGGTTTTTTTTAACAACCTGCTTCATCCCCACCCATACCTTCCTCACATCCCTTTTCCTCTCCTCTTCACAACCTATATTTTTTACGCCGTGTCCAAGGTGGAGCCGCCATGCCGATGGACTGCCAGGCCACCAGGCGGGAGGGGTGGTCCCGAATGGCGGCGCCTGGCTCTGCCGGGCTTGTAAGCACCTCTCGCAGTGCGGGCTACTGCGAGGGGTGATGAGCTATTGCGTCCCGTGGCAAAAATAGGGTCACCATGCCCATAGATGAACAACAAAAAAAAAAACCCCAAACCCCTTTAACTCCCCCTTGCTCATCGACGGAGCCGCCCTTGGGCAGCTCCACCGAAAAAATGGAGGTCTCCCCCCTGTGCTTGCACAGGGGACCCTCCATATTTCTCTAACCGGAGAGGAGGCTTACTCCTCTCCTTCGCCTACGGGTGCAGGGGACTCCCCCTCACCCCCTTCTCTGGAGGTGCTTTCGGGCACCTCCCTTTTCCCAGCGGCAGTCCCATCTTTTCTTTTCAAGGGGACTGCCAAGAAAGCCAGCAGGCAGCCCTTAGCCAGCCGCTTCCCATCAAAGCGGCTCGGTAGGGCAAACCCCCTTAGGGGGGAGAGGGAAGCCAGGCCCCTTCGGTCGCTTCCCTCAAAAGACCTGCTGGCAAGAATTTTAAACCTTGCCGGGGTCAAGGCCTGTGCCTTCCCATACAAGACTGGCGACACTGCCAAGGGGACCTGCGATGTCCTGGGAGGGGATGGCCAATTGGAGGCCCCTCCTGTGATAGACATGGTCCTTGAGGAGACCCAGCCCCAGACGGTAGGGCCTTCCATGGGGGGGAATTCGGGCTCGGCGCCAAGCACCGAACCCGAATCCGCCCCTATGCAAGGTCCTCCTCAAATGGCTGAGGGCTCCGAGGCAGTAGAAGGAGGGGAGGGATCTCCTCCGACAGGTGCCCCTACGACAACCAGGACCTTCTCCATTTCGGAGAGGGACCTGGCTAAGGCTGGTCCATCTGGCCTGGGGACTTCTGCCGGCGGAGGTGAAAAGCGGGTTCATTCCCCGCCCTCCTCTCCGAAAAAGAAAAAGACTAAAAAGACCAAAAAGACTCGGGGCTCCTCTCCATCCGCGGGGGCTGCGGGGACGGATGGGTCTGCTGCCACTCTGGCAAGCGACCAAGCCAAGATCGGCACATCCGCCCCCTCTGCCCCCCCGGTTGCGGAGCCCCTGACAAAGAAGACTACTACCAAGAGTGCACAGGGCGGAGCCTCGATGACATCGGGGCCCCTCATTCAGAGGTTACCTGGCGTTTTCGAGCCCGCTGGCTTCAAGCGCTTCCTCGTTATTCGCTCCACTGATGGCACCATGTTGTCCAAGGGCAACATGATCCATCAGCGGAGAGGATTAGCTAGTGCAATTGGTAGAGAGCCGAAGGTAACCCGTTTCTCGGACGGGAGCCTTCTGGCGAATGCGGCGAATCCCGCCGAGGCGGCCAGGATTAGTGCTCTTCGGACACTTCATGGCACCCCGGTGAGTGTGACGCCGCACTCTACCATGAACTTTGTGAAAGGAGTAGTTTATGCGAGGGAACTCGTTGACTACTCCATTGAAGACATCACCTTAGAGCTGGCCGACCATGGGGCGGTCAAGGTCGAACGTGTGATGAGAAAACAGGGAGGGGCCTCGAGACCCACCCCTACACTCTTCGTCACGTTCGACTGTGACAAGCTCCCTGAGTCGGTGCGTGCCGGTTGGTACCGCTACCGCGTGAAGGCATTCGTGCCACTGCCGCGGCGGTGCTATTACTGTCACCGCTTCGGCCATACGAATCGCTCATGTAGACGTGCAAAGTCGGGTTCACCCGAAGTCTGTGTAAATTGCTCCAAGGTCGCACACGATAAGTCCAAATCGTGTGTGGCCAAGTGTGTCAATTGCGGAGAGCCGCACCCTGCTTCTTCGAAGCAATGTGGTGCATATCTCCTTGAGAAAGAAATCCTGGCCGTTCAGGCCCAGGATCGACTCTCATTCCGCGAGGCAAAGGACTTGGTCCTGGCGCGCCCGGCTCTGCCTGGGACGTCATATGCCTCAATAGTTAGGAAGGCACCCTCTGCTCCCGGCCCATCCAGGCCAACGAGCACGGTTGTTTCCGCGCCCATTCGGAGCCCTTCTGCGGGCTCTACCCAACCCGGGCGCTCCCCTGGTAAAGCTGGCGGCAAAAAGGGCTCATACGCTGCCCCGGCTAAAACCAGGGCTCCCCCCTCTTCCCCCAGCGTGACCGTTTCCCGTAAGGCGAAACGGCCACGCGCCTCCACCGAGTCGTTAGACTCACAGGAGGCAACACCCCTGAAGATGGTCGCTAGGCCATCTTCCGGGGTTCCTAAAGCTGTCCCCCGAAAGGAGGACAGCAACAAAGGAGCTTCGGCTCCTTCGCCCACGTTCCGAGGTGGAGCGAGTGGCTCGGAGACGGTGGTTCCTCGAAAAGAGGGCCCCCCGCCTCCGAAGCCGCAACGCCCGCCTAAGGTTTCGAGGCGGAGGGAGGAAAAGACTCGCATGGCGAGCCCAACCTCCCCCAATAAGTCCTCAAAGGCGACAGCGCCTTCAGCGCTTTGTCCGGCCAACAGCGCCCGGGGTTCTGCCCCCGGGAAGCGTACGGCCATTCCCGTGAGGGTCTTCAATTCGAGGAGGGCCCCCGCGTCTCCTCCGAGCTAGGCCTGGAGGGCATATTCCTTCAATGGAATTGCCGTGGACTCCGGGCCAACTGGGAGGAGCTGCGGAGGCTCGTCTCGTCCCGTTCCCCGTTAGCTATTTTTTTGCAGGAGACCATGCTAGGTGCGTGCCCCCTCCCTGCCCTTCCGGGGTATAAGGGTCTTGCGACCCCACCACCTCGGGATGGCCGGGCTGGGGGATGCGCAGTTTACACCCGGCATGATGTCTCCGTTCTTCCTTTCTCTTTAGATACCTCCTTTCAGGCAGTGGCTGTGCAGCTGCACCTGGATAGGAGGTATACTATCATTTCTGCGTACATTCCACCGTCAGCTGACTTCGACGCGGGGCACTTCCGCCGCGTCGTTGCACGGTTGCCGAGGCCCTATCTCTTGCTTGGAGATCTGAACGGCAGGCATCCTCTCTGGGGAGATTACTCCATAAATCCCAGGGGACAAGTCCTTGCCGATCTGATCGAAGAGCTTGAGATGGGTGTCCTAAACGTGGATGAGTTTACGCATCACTGTCCGAGAACCGCTTCATTTTCTTGCCTTGACCTATCTTTGTGCTCTTCGGATGCACAGCCTGATTTTGATTGGGGGGTGGTCGATGACCTCCATGGTAGTGATCACTTTCCCATTCAAATATCATTTTCAGGGCAACTGCCGCCTGAGAGACCACCTCGGTGGTGCTTGGCGCGGGCGCGGTGGCCTGCATTTCAGGAAATGACTGAATTCTCTATCTCAGTCGAGGAGTTTAGGTGGGTAGATGATGCCGTTGAGTTCTTCTCCGGCAACCTCATCGCCGTGGGCCTGACTACTATTCCTAGGACGTCTGGCCGTTTTGCACGCCGACCACTCCCATGGTGGTCGGCCGAGTGTGAGACGGCCCTCAAACAGAAGCGTTATGCCTACATGCGCTATAAGCGCCGCCCGAACGATTTCACTGTCGCTGAATTTCGTCGGGCTAGGGTTAGGTTCCGGGAAATTTCGAAGCACGCCCGCCGCTCTTCTTGGCGGGCATACGTGTCTTCACTTAACGGGAAGACCCCTTTAGCTGAGGTGTGGAAGCGAGTCAAAAGGATTCGGGGCAAGTTCTCGCAGGACCCCCCTCCCGTTCTCCAGGAGAATGGGACCGCAATCTCAGACCCCGCGTCCGTGGCGGAATCCTTAGCGACCGCTTTTTCCGCATTCTCTAGCCGTGATGCTGCTCCGCCAGCATTCAATGCACGTCGTGATGTCGCGGAAGGCCGCCGGCTGGACTTTACCTCTAGAGGCGGAGAACCCTTCAACGACAAGTTTACTGTGAGTGAGTTGCGCTCCGCTCTCGCTTCGTGCGCGGACACCGCCCATGGTCCGGACGATGTCCCGTACGCCATGCTTCGACACCTGGGTGAGCGAGGCATGGCCTTTCTGTTAGATTTGTTCAACAGGATCTGGGTGGAAGGTCTTCTCCCAGACTCCTGGCGAATCGCTACTGTGCTCGCCTTTCGCAAGCCGGGGAGAGATCACTCTACTCCGACCGGTTTCCGCCCAATCTCTCTAACCTCTTGCGTGTGCAAGTTGATGGAGAAATTGGTAAATGTTAGATTAGCCTATTTCCTGGACAGCGGAGGCCATCTGTCTTCTGCACAGTGTGGCTTCCGTAAGTTCCACTCCACGTCGGATGCTCTGCTCCGACTGGAAAATGCCGTCTGCGAGGCTTTTCTTCGTAGACAGCACTACGCCACGGTGTTTTTTGATCTGGAGAAGGCCTATGATACCGCATGGCGATACGGTATCATGGAGACTCTCCACACGATGGGGGCGAGGGGACGCCTCCCAATGTTTATATCTGAATTTTTGCGAGATCGTCGATTCCGCGTACGGGTGGGGGGAGCCCTCTCCGGCCCAAAGGAGCAGGAAGAGGGTGTCCCGCAGGGAAGTGTCCTCAGTGTCACACTCTTTGCCCTGAGCATCAACGGCATCACCTCGGTGCTGCCGGACGATGTTCTCGCTACGCTCTACGTGGACGACCTTTCGATCTCTTTTGGCGCGGCCCAGATGCCAACTCTGGAGCGCCGACTCCAACAGGCATTGAACCGCGTCTCTCGCTATGCCGAAGCGCACAGGTTTCGGTTTTCTTTGGCTAAGACTAAGGTGGTGCACTTCTGCCGCCACCCACGGCTTCACCCCGACCCAGATTTGTTTCTTAATGGGGTGCGCCTGGATGTGGTTGAGTCGCACCGTTTCCTTGGTCTTGTATTCGACCGACGCCTCACCTGGGAGGCTCACATTCGCAGCCTTAGGGTCTCTTGTACCCGCGCCATGGACATTCTCCGTTCCGTGACGTTCAGCGCTTGGGCGCTGATAGGGCTACCGCCTTACTTTTTTATCGATCCTTTGTTCGCTCGAAGCTCGACTACGGATGCGAGTTTTATGCATCCGCAGCCGAGCGTTTATTGCGGAAGGTGGATTCGATCCACCACACCGGCCTTCGCCTTGCGACCGGTGCCTTCCGCACTTCCCCCATTGAGAGCCTGTTGGTCGATGCTGGGGAGATGCCACTCGCTCTGCGCCGCGTGCAGTGCATCACTCGCCTGTACGCGCGAGCCCGGCGCCTCCCTCAGTCGCCAACAGCTCTCACTGCATCCGCAGCTGATCTCGATGGTGCCTATGCCGCCGAGAGACGCCAGTCATACCCTAAGCCCTTTGGGTTTAGGGCCAGGAAACTCCTTCGAGAGGTAGATATAGCTCTCGGGCCGGTGGCGCCCCTGGTTCTGCCCAGGACGCCACCCTGGAGGGTACCACATTTGGCTATTTGTCGCCACGCCTCTGCTCCCAAAGCTTGTACTGCGCCGGGAGTATTGCGTTCGACCTTTTTGGAGCACACATCGTGTCATGCTGGTACCGTGCCAGTGTATACGGATGGCTCCAAGTCCCAAGAGGGGGTCGGCTTCCACGCCGTATCCCCTCTGTTTGAAGTCAGCGGGGCTCTACCAGGCGCTGCGTCTGTCTTCACGGCCGAGCTGGTGGCAATACACCACTCGGTACGGGAGATTACGCGACGTGCCCGGTTCGAAGACCGGATTGTGATTTATAGCGACTCACAAAGCGCCCTGAGTGCTCTCGGGGCATTGGAATCTCCGCATCCCCTGGTTCGCGATATCCGTGACGCCACGGTTTTGGCGAGCCGGGCAGATGTCGAGATTATGTTCTGCTGGGTTCCTGGACATGTAGGAATTGCGGGGAATGAGCGCGCCAAAGAGTCCGCGAGGACTCTGCGACCGGACCAGCGTTTCGCTCTTCCTCACACTGACTACATGGCAGGAATACGGGCAGCTCTTCGGACTGCTTGGCAAAGAAGATGGGAGACGGTCGAGGGGAACTTAAAGTTGCGTGCCATTGCGCCGCGACTGTTCCCATGGACCTATTTTCCAATGCCGCGGCGGCTTCAGGTTGCTTTCTGTCGTCTTCGAATCGGACACACTCGTGTGACGCATCGTTACTTGGTGGAGCGCTCGCATGTGCCCTATTGCAACGACTGCGTCGTCCCCCAGACTGTTCGGCATATTCTTGTCGAATGTCCCAGTCTGGGTGATCTTCGCGCACGATACCTGTCTCGGTACCGGGATGGGCGGGGTCGCTACCGCCTGTCCCTTGTACTCGGGACGAGTGCGTGCACCATGACTGGTGGACTTATTGACTTTTGGGGGGAGGCCGGCCTTCTCCCCTTTATTTAAGGTTCCTTTTTTTTGTTATTGTTTTGTTTTAGGTTGCACTCTCCTGCACCGGGGTGAGGGGGACCTCCCCCCGCTGCCGGAGATTGCTTCGATTATTAAGTTTTTCCAATTTATATTGATTGTTAAGTTTTCATATTTTAACTTTAAAGTAGCCTAATTCTAGGCTGTCGTGTTTTTCGGCGACTTATGCCCAAGTGGGTAGTTGCCAGATGGGCTCTATAAAAAAAAAAATAATAAATGTTACACCTGGTACCTGGAGGAGCTGCACCTCCTCCCGGCCTCAGTGCAAATTAGGAAAGCCCCGTCACGGGTTAACCTCAACTCTGACGGGGCTGTAGGAAGTTGGTGCGCTTCCCCTTTGTTCCCTCTCAGCATTTTTTTTTTTTTACGATTATACCATTAACCATTTATTAGGCTTCGGAACCTCTATAAACAACCCTCTCTTAATGTCCGCTGGTCCAAGACTTGGAATTTGGGTCGCGATTAATGGGAAGACCAGTTTTACCCCAATAACCCCTTCCCTGCGTGTAATGAGATGACCACCTTCCCGCGTCGTTCTCGGGTGCAAAAGGCTGTACTGCTTATGGCAGGCAGGCGGCCTTTACTGCCTCGTTGGCTCCCAGACTAACTAATAGTCTCTGGCACTGCCACAAGTGATCCAGATCCTGGCCATCCTGTTGACCTAGTAAGGAAATCCGCCCTGCCTTTCTGGCTGATCATTTGTGAGCTCTGACCTTTGGGGAGTGACCCGTCCACTAGACAACTTATGTTTGGTGTGCGTCGCTTTACAGCTGCCTACACCAAACATCGCACCCAGAGTGAACACGTAGAAAGTCCGAAGACCCGAGATGGGTTAGCCGGGATCGACTGAAGGCAGGATGTAGCGTACGAGCCCCTTCTTGTTTTTACATTGGTCACAAACTTCTAGAATTTCTCTTGCGTCGGTTTGTTCTAAAAAAATAATTCGACTAAATCCCTCTTAGTGAATCTTCGCCTGACCTTGGTGTTGGGTGGCCGAGGAAAAACCATGATAACATTACTCTGACCCTTGTGGGACTCGCCTCCTCCGACCTTTTTCTGCGGCAGGGTCGCCCTAGGGCTGCTCCACTTCTAAAGATCCCCCCCCCCGACACTGTACCTTCTCAAGGGCCCCTCGAACCTACTAGCGGATATGGTTTTCCCAAAATAGTATGTCTACGGGTGATGCTCTTTTCCCTTCACCCCCTTTTTTCGAGTCTCCCTCAAACGACTCCAGTTGAGGAACGGCACCCCGTTTCCTTTCACAGGGGCCTGCTAAGACGCTAGTGAGCATGTGGTCCAAAATTGAACGCTCACGCTGGGACACACACTATAGGGCGAATGCCTTTTAAGGAACAAGGGTTGGTAGGGCCCGACGAGCCGTGCCCACCACCGTCTTAAATACCGTGTTGACCCTCATGGGGTCCGGCGTGCGTCTCCCGTTCTTCCCCGATGGAGGTCGGAGGCTGGTGTAGAGAGTCTTTGGAATAATGGTCCCGAAGGCACCTGCGCCCCAGGTGGCTAGGGGAAGCTCTCTTCTACCCAATTGAGCAGGAAGACGATGTCCCGCAGGGAAGTGTCCTTAGTGTTACACTCTTTGCCCTGAGCATCAACGGTATCACCTCGGTGATGCCGGAAGATGTTCTCGCTACTCTGTACGTGGACGATCTTTCGATCTCTTTTGGCGCGGCCCAGATGCCAACTCTGGATTGTCGACTGCAACAGGTATTGAACCGCGTCTCTCACTATGCCAAAGCGCACAGGCTTCGGTTTTCCTTGGCCAAAACTAAGGTAGTGTAATTCTGCCGCCATCCACGACCCGGATTTATTCCTAAACTGGGTTTGTCTGGAAGTGGTGTATTTGCACAGTTTCCTTGTTGTTTTCGACCGACGCCTCACCTGGGAGTCGCATATTCGCAGCCTTAGGTTTTCTTGTACCCACGTCATGGACTTTCTTCTTCGTTCCGTGACGTTCAGCACTTGGGGTGGTGATACAACTGCTTTGCTTTTCTATCCATCCTTTGTTCGTTCGAAACTTGACTACGTATGCGAGTTTTATGTATCCGCAGCCGAACGTGTATTGCGGAAGGTGGACTCAATCCACCAGGAAAGTCTCCGCCAGGCTACCTACGCCTTCCGCACGTCCCCATTGAAAGCCTACTTGTCGATGCTGGTGAGATGCTACTCGCTATGCGCCGGTACATTATGTGCCTGTAGGCGCGAGCCCGGCGGCTCTCTCAGTCGCCAACGGCTCTCTCAGTCCATCCGCAGCTAATCTCGACGCTGCCTATGCCGCTGAGAGACACCATTCATACCCTAAGCCCTTTGCGTTTAGAGCTAAGAAACACCATCGAAACCTCTGTGTAGCTCTCGGGCTGGTGGTGCCTCTGGTTCTGCCCAGGATGCCTCCTTGGAGGGTACCACCTTTGACTATTTGTCTCCAACCTCTGCTCCCAAGTGGAGGAAATGACCTCAATTTATTATATATATATATATATATATATATATATATATATATATATATATATATATATATATATATATATATATATATATATATATATACCAGGAAATGGCTTCGCCACTCCTCCAGCTTGCGCTTCGCTACTAAGATTGAAATCTAAAATCTAAAAAAAAAGCAGCCATGGTTAAATTTTTAGAAATTTTCTGAACTTCGCCAATTGTAATAATTTTAAAAATGAACTCTAAACCATTTCCCTCCTTTCAAAAAATCAAGTTGCTAAAATATAGTTATAGATAAAATAAAAAAGCAGCCTTACTTAAATTTTAATAAATTTCCTGAACTTCATCAATTGTAATTCATTTTCTTTTAAAACATTATAAAGCATTGGATAATCATATTTAATTTTTCTCCACTAAACTATTTTGTTTTTTCAAACTAAAGAAATTCTTAGAAATTACCTTGATAAAAATTTAAAATATCCTTAAGTCATAACCAAACTAAGATGAAATTATTATTCAAATACCCCCCAAAATCCCGTTCTTAAATTATAGTTAGTGATGATATATATATATATATATATATATATATATATATATATATATATATATATTGAAAGGGAATGAATCTTTAAAGGAGAATGTCCGCCAGATTGTTGAAGCTTTTAACGTATCGGGTGTTTTTTGAAGAATCCCGAAATTTAACTGAAACTTCGGCTAGAGCGTTAGCCGAGAGTTGATTCAGGATCTGCCAGGGGATTTTACCCTGCCTACTGTTAGCGATAGCGGATATACAATCGGAGAGGATCCTGGAATACGGGAATAAGATCTTTGTTAGGAGAATTACCAGGTATTCGTTTTGGAAGGCATATGGTGGTATTTGCAGGTAAGTTGTTGGGAAAGTCCATGACTAATTAGCGTGTGCGATGGCCACGCCTGACAGGGACGGTCACAGCTGACCAAAAGCGGAGCTGATCCTTTACGGAACCAGCGGCGCCACGCGGAGTCAATGAGAGGTCGGAGGGCCAGAAGACGTTCGTCCGTGGTGCCGTGTTTATGTTCAATTTTGCAAAGCTGGACCCAAAGGAAGGGGCGGTCCAGGATCGGGACGACAAAGTTTAGTCGGCCGCCCAATCTTTGCCAGGACTTTGGTCAAGACCTGGTTGAGTACAGTACTCCAAGCCCCCTGCGTACCTTATCCACCATAGAGACGGTGAGGCGGGCCCTGGTCAAACGGAGACCAATCCTTACTCCGAGATACTCGATGGAGTCGCGTGGGACCAGAATAGACTTTTCCATGTTTACCTGGAGGCTAGAGTCAAAGAACTCCCCCAGAGTACTTAGGACACCATCCAAGCTACATGTGATCAAGATATCATCTAGGTAGGTGAATGTCTGGGTGTTGTGCAAGCGGGCCCAATAGTTAGCGATAGCCTCCATGCAATACTGCATGAGGTATGGGGCCCCGCAAAACCCCAAGGTGAGCCTCTTAAACCTCCAGGTCTTGTGGCCAATCTTGATGGCAAATTGGTGCCGGGCCTTTGGGTGCAGTGGTAAATGGTAGAAGCCGTTCCTGAGATCCAGCTTAATAGCCACGTCGCCCGGCTAGGTTTGTCAGAACTTTTCCGATGTTAGGCAACCGGAAGGTGGGAGGCTGGAAGATGGGTGTAGCTGCCGACATATCATATATTATCCTCATGAGCCATCCGGTTTAGGTACTCCGAATACACGGGGGGCACGAGTAACATCCGGTGACTCTTCAAGGATGTCGGTCTTGGCGAGCTGTTCCACAGCTTCTAGAAGTTTGGGGCTGCTGGTTTGAAAATGATGATAGGGTCTTGGGAAGAAAATCTTGATCCCATCGCCCTGCGCAGATTTAATAACATTGTTGGCTGCGGGGACTTTGGACAGGTCGCCTGGTTTGGTCACGTTGAGTTTACCGAAGAACTTGGTAATTTTGGGCTGGAGAGGGTCGATCACAGGACTAACTTTGTCCTCAGTAGGCTCATCTCCTTCCTTGCCATTACCCCTGTTGTTGCTGTCGTGTTCGTTCTGGTTGTTTTGGTTGTTTTCTCGGTTGTCATTGTTATTCGCCTGGTTGTTGCCACGTTTTCCATCTGGGTCCCTAATATCCAGGGGACCACTGACGGCGAAAGCATCCAAGTTGATACTGGAACGATCTGATGAAGAGGCGCGTGAAGACGCAGCCTGGACCTCCACGACCCTGGGGACTCCTAGTCCTGGAAGTGTGACGACTGAGATAGAAGTAGGGATGTTCCGTGGTGACGCGATGTTTTCGATGCGTAATCCTCCTTGCTGCTGGGCCATGTCCTCAAAGTAGTCGCGGAGCTCTGAGGATGCCTGCTGTGGGAATGCCGGTTGATCTCTAGCAACCGGAAATCCAGGAGGTTAATATCGATACCCCCTGAGATACGAACTCTCGGTGGAGTAGCCGGCCCTAGAGACGGAAGGTCCTGGATATGTAAGACCGGTGCACTATATGAGGGGGTCTCCACTAAAGCACTAGGAGGATGGGAAACGCTGCTGACGCAATTAACCGCAAGGTCACAATTATCGGAATAGGCCTTAAGATTTTAACTGCCCAGGCTATCACCAAGATGTGAGAGGGAATCGTTATCCGAATAAAGGCCATTATCGTAGTCACTATAAACACTGTCGCGGTCACTTTCACTAAGGTCCACTTCGTTCTCGGAGGTCGACGACGATGCCCGCTGGTCAGGTCTTGTTGGAACGTTGGTTCGTACAGCATCCAGTGAAATGTTGTCGTCGCGAAGGGTGTGTTGATCTTGGTCCTGTAACAGGGTGGTATTATGACCGCTTAGCTCCCCGAGGATTCTTTGGGTGAGCTCTAAGCCGGCCTGTATAGCCGTGTCCGCGTCCGCGACCCACTGGGGCTGATCGCGTGTAGATAACCTGCGGTGCAGGGCGGCTGGGCCTTCCAGTACACAGTTTGTGTCACGCTGGATCTGTGCCAGTGTATACGGTTGGCTGCAAGTACCCGAAGAGGGTCGGTTTCCACGCCGTATCACCTCTGTTTGAAGTTAGCAGGGCTCTATCAGGCACTGCGTCTGTCTTCAAGATCGAGCTGGTTGCAATACACCGCTTGGTACGGGAGATAACGCGTCGTGCTCGGTTCGGAGACAGGATTGTAATCTATAGCCACTTACAAAGCGCTTTGAGTGCTCTCGGGACATTGGAATCTCCACACCCCCTGGTTCGCGGTATCTGTGCTGGCACAGTTGCTGCGAGCTTATTGGATTTCAAGATTATCTTGGTTCTTGGACATGCGGGAATTAGGGTGCCAAAGAGTCCGCGAGGACAGGCTGACCATACCAGAGTTTGACTGTCCTTCACGCCGACTGCATAGCAGGAATCAGGGCAGCCTTACGGGTTGCTTGGCTAAGGAGATAGAAGACGGCGAGTGGATCTTAAAGTTGCGTGCCATTGAGCCGCGACTGTTCCCATGTCGTCTCCGAATTGGACACACTCGCGTGACTCTTCGCCATTTGAAGGAATGCTCGCCCGCACCTTACTGCGACGACTGCGTTGTCCCACAGACTGTTCGGAATATTCTCGTTGAATGTTCCAGTCTGGGTGATCTTCGCCCACGTTACCTGTCCTGGTATCGGAACGAG
Organism: Ceratothoa steindachneri; assembly: GCA_963969495.1. Lineage (NCBI taxonomy): Eukaryota > Metazoa > Arthropoda > Malacostraca > Isopoda > Cymothoidae > Ceratothoa > Ceratothoa steindachneri. The sequence continues at coordinate 71,397,240 of OZ018320.1, forward strand.
TGGAGTCGCTACCGCTTGTCCCTTTTACTCGCGACGGGTTTGTTTACATAGATTTGTCGTCTATTTGAATTTTTGGATGAGGCTCCCCCGACGCCGGAGCTTGCTTCCTTTTTTTTACCATGCCAATTTCTTTGCCTTTGTTTTTTTTAATATTTTTGCATTTGTTTTTCAATCTTGCCTAGTATTAGTCTGTAGCGGCATTGCGGCGAATTTTTCACTAGTAGGTAATCGCCACACGGATCGTAATTTATAACCACTCCCAGAGCGCCCCGAGTGTTCTCCGGGCAGTTGAGGCTCTGCACCGCTTAGTTCGCTGTATCCGTGACGTCACGGCTCTGGTGAGTCAAGCGGATGTCGAAATTATGTTCTGATGAGTTGCTGAACATTTGGGGAATGAGGACGCCAAAGACTCCGCGAGGAATGTGCGACCAGACAAGCGTTTCTTTCTTCTCCACACTGACTACAAGGTAGGAATGGGCTCAGCCCTTCTCAGCCTGACAAAGAAAATCTGAGACGGCCCTTGGGAAGTTAAAGTTGCGCGTTATCGCGCCATGACTCTTCCCGCAGACCTACCCGCAATCCCTCGATCGCGCACGTTACCTGTCCCGGTACCGGACCGGGACGAGCGGGTTAGCTACCTCTCTACCCTTGTACTCGCGGTGGGTTCGTGTACACTTGGATTACTGCACTTCTGTGAGCAGGCTGACCTCACCTAATTTATTTAACTTTTTGTGTCAGTTACATGCTCGAGTACCTGAGAAAGCAGGTCTCCCTCGGCCGCCCGATTATGCTTTTCCTTTTCTTAAGGGGGAAGGGGAGGGGTTATTTGATTTGTCTTGCATTTTTTTGTCAGTTTTTAGTGTAGCAGCCTAATACTAGGTTACCTTTCTGAAATTCGGCCACCATAGCCGTGGCTCCAATCACCAGATAGGACACCCACCCCACCCCCGAATTTGTGGTGTAGATGTTCCAGTTGGTTTTCGTTTGGCGCGCATCAATGCCACAACCCGCAAGACGACTGGAATTTGAAAGCCACGCCCTTTACCGTCATTGTGTGTGCGGTTTCCCACGCCAGCGGCCCATATCCAGGTTTAGTCGACTTTTAGAACACGCACCGGGAGACTGGGTATTCTTCCTGCCACACATACACGCAGTTAATAATGCAGATGATGCGTGGGTATGGTGATCTTCAGAGCCTATGGTGAGAAGGCGACCCTACCCATTCACCCTCGTGTGCTGACAGGGACCCCCTCCTCACCTCGTGCGCTGACAGGGACCCCCTCCTCACCTCGTGCGCTGACAGGGACCCCCTCCTCACCTCGTGCGCTGACGGGGACCCTCCTTCTCCCTTCCTCCGCTGACCGGGACCTCCCCTTCTCTTCTCGTGCGCTGACCGGGACCTCCCCTTTTCTTCTCGTGCGCTGACCGGGACACCCCCTTCTCTCCTCGTGCGCTGACCGGGACCCCCTTCTCTCGCAGATGACGACAGCTGTACCCTTAAGAGCGTGCCTTCCCCTTGCGAGAGCGAGTGTTCCACCAACACCCTTGTGTCCTGCATGTCTTCACTGCCTCTGGACCCCCAGTCCCCTAGGGGCCGGCACCCGGCCTCCTCCAGTCTTACCTCGCTTAGTCCTTCAGAGAAAGGACTCGGCGACACCTACACCAAGCTCCTGCCCTCGAGTCTAGAGATGGTGGACCCTGCACCCCAACACCGCTTCGGCCCCGAAAACGAGAGCGTGGTCACGATTTCGAGTGGCACCTACCGGGGACCCGCCTCTGCCCCGGAGAGCCCCACCTTCACCATTTCCCTCACGGAGAGCAATCACGTGATGGGCATTAGCACCCACCCAGCTCCTTCAGACCTTGGCCACGTTCGAGCAAACCCGTCCACTCCATCCCTTTCACTCACCCCGTCTTCCGCCTTGGGTTCAACCTCCCATTCGAATTCCGCGATATCCCCCCTGTCTCCTGAATCAACGCCCTCAGGGGAGCATGCCCCCGCCGTTCTACCGGACCCCGAGACGCCGCTGGTGAAGACGTCCGACCTCAGCGACGTGGAGGAGAACGCGAGCGGTGACAGCGACACGACCGTCTCCAGCCAGGGCAGTCGCGACCGGCGCAAGACGGAGCCAAACAGCAGGTGAGAGGCCCCTCGATCCCTCTTCGGTGCGTTTGCCCCGGCAGGTGTCGAGAGAGATGAGGAGAAAGGAAAGAGTAAAAGAGACAAGAGCAAGGGAATAAAGCATGAAAAGCAAGTACTATTAGCGAAGCTCATGGTCCCTAAAATGCTGTGAAAGCGAGGGGCCTTTTCAACCCTGCCCCCGTGCCCTGGTTTCAAGATTGTGAGTTTGAGTTTATTTCGAGGGGGTCATATTGCTTAACGATTATATGGGGTTGGCTTCCACCCCTTAGGGGTATGCCCTGTGTAGACTGTTACACTTGGTGGTACTTTGAGGAACGGCATGCCTTCTCCACCCCAGTAGTCTGAAACTACCTGGCCTTTATTCCTTCTGAACATGTCCATTTTACCCTCTTTTTCATCGCTTTCTTTATAATCCTCTTCTCACCAATTTCGCAGGCTAGTCGCCGATCAGCTTTCGTCAATTCACCCTTGGTCGGGACTAGGAGAGGGGTGGCTGGTTCACCCTTCTCTCATGGCTCATGTTTGGGTTGTTGCCTTTATTCTTCCCACCATTTTCTCTATTGGACCCTCTTTCTTTTCATTATTTACCCATTTGTGCTCCCGCAAGGAAATATCAGGTTTAGCGGAGCCAACCTTATGCTCCCTCCAGGCTCCAACACCCGCAGTTGCTTTTCCCGTCCCAATGGCCGCAGGAGGACCTGCGGCTATATATCTTCTACTAATTTCGCTTCGTATACCTTCACTACTTTCTTTATAAATCTATTCTCATTTTCTGCATAATATGCGGGCCTTGTTGCCATTGTGCTTAAATTCGAGGAATTTTCTCTATCCTCTTCCAATTGTTTAAAATTCTCTCATCTGCCCCTCCCCCATTCTTGTCTACGATGTATCGGACCTAGTTTCCTTTATTTTGAAATAAAAGGAAGCGGGTTCTACGTCGGCTGCCTGCGAGTGGTCAATCCTCCGGAGAATAAAATTTGGTGGAGAAATCGCTGCCCAGCAAAGGCCAAAGAAATGCCCAATATCCCTATAAAGGGATGCAGCGTCAGGCTGTTGCCCAGCCTGGCCGGGCTGCGGGTCCCCACCCCCACCTTTTCTCCACGATGGATTCTACCCCGGGACTACTACTTTCGTCACCTTAGCTTGTGACAGAACAAAAACCTGGTCTTCCCACCTGTGACCAATGTGTCCGCCACTCATAAGGCTCCATCCGTGACAGCTTCAAGTTGTTTTTTGTCGTCTCCGAATTGGACACACTCGCGGGACGCACCGCCATTTGTTGGAGCGCTCGCCTGCGCCTTATTGTGAAGACTTCGTTGCCCCTCGGACTGTTCGGCGCATTCTTGTTGCATATCCCAGTCTTGGTGATCTTCGTGCAAGTTACCGTCCTCGTATCGGGATGAGCGGGGTCGCTCTCGCTTATCCCTTGTACTTCAGACGGGTTCGTGTACACAGACTTGTGCGCTATCTGGCATTTTGGAGGAGGCTGGCCTCCTCCATTTTATTTGACTTTGTTGTAGGTTGCATGTTCTTGCGGGTGGGGGGAGGCCCCCTCCCCCTGACGCAGGAGCTTGCTTCCTTGTTTTTTTTTCTTTTTTAGTTTGGTTTGGGTAATTTTAAAGTAGCCTTGCACTAGGATAAAATTTTAAATTACGGAGACCCTTTGCCCTTGAAGGCAGTCGTCAGATGGTCACGCTAAAAAAAAAAGAAAAAAAAAAAGTCAAGTATTTCCTCAATACACAATGGCTTACTGTCTGACAAACTCTACCTTTCATCAAACTTCATCGCATTAAACCCTTTCTCATCTGCCCCTCATCCTTCCATCCCCACCCCCCCATAAAGACGTGCTCCCGGCTTTCCTCATTTCCATTTTCCTACCTCTTGTTAATTAATTATTAGTTTAGCTGAGTGGAGCACATATGCTTCGATCAGTGGGTAAATTATCCCACTTGAAACTGATTAGACTGAGTAGAAGCCGTGCGCTGTACCAATGAACAGTTTGTTTACATATATTTCTTTCATCCGATTCGCAGCTCGTCATTCAGTCTCATTTATCTCGGGGAAAATCGGTTCAAGGGAGACATTGGCGGATCTCAGAGGGTGTGGAAGAACTGGGGAAGGTAAGTCCTATTCACTTCTGTTTTTGTCACCATCTAGTGATCGATTGAAGCTCGTAGTTGCCGATTCGCAAGTTTCCCGCCCATTCTAATTTTACTTTCACCTCTCGTCTTCGCATCTAAAGGGGCAGAGATTCTTGGAGATTTAATTTTCATAAATGAACCCAATTTACACATCTCGGGTTTTCTGGCATAAGTTTTACTTTCGCGATGAGCTCCTCCGTAACTATTTTATAAGTGTATGGTTATATTTTTCCTTATTGGGTTGTATTATGTAGTTTCCCTCGCTTGTTCGCTCGCTGTACTGATAATCATCAGGGGGTGTATGGTGTAGTTGGGGCGAACGCCATTGCTACGTTTGAAGCATGGAGGACAAGCACGTCCTACCCCTCCCAGTGCCCGTATGTGTAGACTGTTATACCCGGTATCCAGAGGAACTGCACGGCCTGAGTGAAAATAGGGAAGGCCCGGCTCTGGGTTGAATTGAACCCTGGCAACAGATCCAGATCCTGACCGACCTCTCGACGATTAGTGCGACCAAGTAAGGAACTCCACTCTGTCGCCGTACCCCTGTGGCTGTTCACTTGGGAACTGCCCCCCTTAGCGATTGACCGGTCCACTGGTCAACTTATGGTCGGTCTGTGTTCATGGGTGCAGAGCTGAAAAGTCCGAAAACCTAGATGGTATAGAGGGCAACGGCTGGATGAAAGGATATAACCCACTAGCTCTTTTTATTTTTATCAGTGGTCACAAATTCATGTTTTTGACAGGTCCTTAAAGCTTGGCAGCAATTTCAACTATATCCTCTATCGAGATCCTCGCCCGACCTTGGTGTTGTGGCGGACGAGGTAAATAGCAACGACCGGTGGAGGGGCTCCCCTCCAACCATTTGTCTGCGTCGTGTGTTTCTCCTTTGCCATCTTTGGAGCTTTCCCCGGGCACATCTATCTCTGTAATGGAGGTTCCCCCAGTGCTTTTTTATGGCCCCCTCCAAGGGCGTTTCTCCATTATATACACGTTCGGGACATTTGCCCTGGCACCCTTTTGCCTCCACCGACTCTCCCCCTGCAGCGGGTCCCCCTTTTCTTTTTCAGGTGAACCCCAAAACCACGGGGAGGTAGAGAACGCGCCACCTCAGTTACTGGCGCTCCTGATGGAGACAAGTCAACCAGCTGAACCCCCTTCGAGGGGGTAAAAGGAGGTGTCGCCTCCTGGGCCTTTCCCAAACACCACGTTGATGGCACCCGTCCCTTGTACTCGGGTCGAGTTCGTGCACACAGACTAGTTAACTATTAGACATCTTAGAGTAGGCTGGCCTCGTTCATTTTATTTGACTTTTGTGTGTGTGTGTGTTGGATGCTTGCTCTTGAGCCGGGAGGAGGCGACCTTCCCCCGATGCCGGAGCCTGCTTTCTTCTCGTTTAATGTTTTTATTATTTTTTTTTTAATGTAGGTTAGTATTAGGCTGAAAAATTAAGTATAATGACCTATGCCATTTTGGGCAGTCGCCTGATGGGTGGTATTGAAAAAATACCCCACACCATTCTTGCCGTTAGCGTGATGTTCCCACTCCCGCAACCTTACCCACACTAATATATCCTGCCAACGTGCAAAGTCGGATCAGGCCGTAATCTGTCAATTTCTCAAATGCCTGCCACACTGCTTCTCGAAGCAATTTGAGTCGTGTTTTTTTGACATGGTGGTCCTGGCTCTTACAGGCTCTCTACCGAACATCTTTTAAAATGCCAAGGAATAGGTCATTTTGCACTATGCAGGACCAGGGACTTCCTACGCCTCAAGTTAAAAAAACCCACCCTGTTCCTATCGCCTCCGCATCTACGAGGTTAGCAGCTACCGCGCCCAATGGAACAGTTCTGCGTGCTCTACCTCCCCCGGGCGACATCTTGGTAGAGTTAGCTGCGATTCGGGTACCTCCCTCCGCACGCGAATCCTTTGCCAAAAAAGCCGTATGCTTCCACTGTCGTTAGACTCACAGGAGGCAAAATTTAGGAAGGTGGTGGTGAGGCAACCACCCTGGCTTCTAAAGTATGTCCCCCCTCCCGCCCGAAAGGAGTGTAGCAACTTGGGAGGTTCGGCTTCCTCGCCCCATAGTCGGACGCCTCCAAAGGACGAGTAACCCCCAACGCCAAAGCTGACACTCGAGTTAAAGGTTTCGAAGCAGGAAGAGGTAAAGGCTCGTATGTCGAGTCACCCCTTCCCTAGTAAGCGCTCGAAGACAGCAGCACTTTCTGCGGCCAGGAAGTTTAAGCCCATTCCTTTGAGGGTATTCACTTCTCTGAAGACTCCAACAGCTCCCTCAAAATAGATCCGGAAGGTTATTTTCTTTAATGGAATTGCCGTGAATTTCGGGCTAATTGGCAGGAACTATGGAGGGTCATCTCCACCCGTTTCCCTTTAGCTATACATCTTTAGGAGACCATTTTAGGCACGAGTTCCATACCCGCCCTCCGTGGGTACAAGCGTTTTGAAATTCCATCACCACGGGATGGGGGACCGTCAGGTTGATGTACAATCTATACCCGACATGTCTTTCTATTCTCTCTTTATCTTCAAATACCCCATTTCACGCAGTGCAGCAAAATTCAGATAGACGTAGGTATTCAGGAAAATTAGGGCGACAAACATACTGCAATGACCGGGTGCCCGCACTCGTGTTTCGACTTTTCCCCGTGGGTCTACTCTCCAATGCCTTAACGGATTCATCGTCCTTTGCTAACGCCCAATCTGGCGTACTCATGGAACGCAGCGCAATTTGATGGAGAGTTCCCTTAATCTTACTGTAGCGACTGTTTGGTCCCCCAAACTCTCTGGCACATTCTTGTTGAATCCCAAGGCGGGGTAAATGTCACTCACTTTACGTCGTGTACAGTGCCTAATTTTGTCCGCGGTCGATCTTGATGGTACCCATGCGAACGAGAAATGCCAAACGAGTCCCTAAATCATTTGGTTTTAGGGCTAGGAACCTTCTTTGAGAGTTCGATGTAGCTCTGCGGCCGATAGTCCCCATGGTTTTGTCTGAGGCACCCCACCCTGGAGTATACCGTGGTTCAACGTTTGTGTCCATGCCTTTGCTCACAAAGTACTGTGAGTATTAAGTTCGTTTTTTCTGTGAGCATACATCGTTCATGTGAGGCTGAGCCAGTGTCAATGTACACAGATTGATGGAAGTCTGAGGGAGGTTGGTTGGTTTCCATACTATCCACCCTCCACTGTTTGAAGCCATTAGTGTCCTTCCGTGAGCTGCGTCCGTCTTCATGGCCGAGTTGACCGCAATATACCGCTATGTACGGGAGATTACGCGCCCTGCTCCGTTCTTAGGCTGTTTTGTAATTTGGCTTTGGAATCTCCGCATCCCTTGGTTGCAGTATCTGTTAATCCATGGTTGCTGCGTGTTGGGGAGTGAGGAATGTCGAGATTATTTTCTATGTCAATTGGCATTTAAGGATTGCTGGGAATGAGTGCGATAATAAGGGAGCCAGACTGTCTTCACAGACTGAGCAAAGGGACCGGCGTTCCGTTCTTCCCCACTCTCACCGCATGGCAGGGATCAAGGCATCCATCCTAGTTGCATGGCAAAGAAAATGAGAGACGGACGACGCGTTGGAATAGGAACGTCTGTGACATCGCGCTTCGACTCTTCCCTTGGAGATATCCCACAATGCCTCGACGGTACCAAATCACTTTTTGTCTCCTTCGAATCAGACAAACCCGCGGGGCGCAGCATCATTTGACGGGACGTTCCCATAATCTATGAAGATTTTCTGGTGCCCCGGACAGTAAGGCACTGTTTGGTTGTGTCCTAGTCTGGGGAGTTTCGTCAGTGGTACCTAGCCCAGCACCGCGATGTGCGGGGTCGTTACTGATGTCTAGTCTTTGGACCTGACTTGTGCGTGCCTGGTTGTCGCATTTTTTTTTTTTTTTGATGGCTCGCCGAGGAAGGCAAGCTTCCCTTAAGCAGCTGAGTGTGTGCTTTATAAGGCTAATTGTTTCTTTCATTTGTTGTTTGGGTTTTTGTTTTATTACATTTCAATATTTTTAAAAATCTAATTAATAGATTTCCTTTTCGACTGCCTTGCCTCGCTGGTGGCCACCAGATGGGACCGCTACGATAAAATAAATAAAATCTTATGCTTTTATAAAGGCGAAAGAGGGGTTAACCCCCTGAAGAAATTAACTTTTCATTTTAGTAGTGTTATGGGCCCAATGTTGCATCGTTGAAGCCATCGTAATTTCGTCATTTTCTTCGTAGAATTTTAAAGTTACTAAGATTTGTAACCGCAAAGAGAGACATTGTTTCGATTCAAAATAATGGGGGGGGGGGAGTATTTTGAAATAGTAATATTGTATGAAATGTGTTCATTCACTATATGCAAAAACTGCACTAATCTCTAATGCATTCACGGAATCAGTAAAATCGCAGCTTGCAATGGCTCAATGGGGGTGTCTGCAGGATTCATCGAGAATGTATTTGTGGCAATCTGTGACCTCATTTAAGCGGTTATATTGACTAGCTCGAAGTAAGAGAAACCAGGTGTAGTCCAGCCAGGGTTTATTTATTTTGTACCTAGTAGAAATAAGATATTTAAATAAGATACACCAGAACAGGGTTGTTTTTCCTTTTTATGATCTCGTCTGCTGCCGCCCGAACATTTTTAATATGCAAAAGGACTACAAAAGTGTGTTATGGCCCCGTATGACGTATGACTGCAGGTTCTCCATCAGTAATAAACCACGTTTTTGTTTAGTATCACATAAAATAGCTGCGGTCTAATCGAGATGGGCTCCATTTCTTATGAGAAAAAGGACGGTGAACGCGTTGCCAGCAACTAGGGAACGAATGTTGAAAAGGGCGGGTGACGGGGAGGGGGATAGTTTTAGGGGCGTTGGAGAAACTGGTAGATGTTGAAGAGAAGTTCATTTTCAGGCACACTAGTGCCTCGCGTCGTAGTCTGAGTATCACGGATGAGGGTTATTTATTTATTCCCCACTCTTCCTCTCTTTCTAATTGACTTCGCCTTTTCCTCGCCAAACGAGGCTGTTCATTTTGTTGCACCTTTTGAGTCCCTGTGCTCTTTGTAAGAGCCTCTTCAGTGGGGCTTTATAAACAACCATCTCTGCCCCACAATTTAGGGTTGTCATTCTTAACCTCTTTTTTTCTCTCTCTCTTTCTCTTTAAATTCTCTCTATCCACCTTTTCCTTCATTTGTTTGTCCTCCTCGTTCTTTCGCCACCGAAAACATTTTTGTCGGTTGTACTGGTTATCTAAAAATAAATAAATCAGGCACTCTATATTCCTTCGATGAAAAGTTTGACAACGCTTTAGTTCCTTTTTTTTCGGCTACTGCCACACCTTTCTGCTCCACGACTCCTCGAGGGCCTTGTGTGCGTGAATTCGTGCGTTTCTCTCCGCTGGGACACCTTCGTCCGCTCTCATGCGTCCTTAGTTGCTTCTCAGTCCTCGTGCTGTTTCCTTCTATACCCCTTTCGCTGCGATCTGGCTTCTCGAATCTGTATGTTTGTTCTCAATCGTTAGTTTGAAGAACTTTTTCGATGACTGTTGAACTCTTGGAGCGAAGAGCTAGCAGGGATTTGTCGGCGGGTCAGTGTAGTTGTTTTCCCAATTACTAAGGCGAAATGTATAGAATAATGCTATGATATACGAAGAGAATGCATATCGGTTGGTGCTCATTTAACACGTTCACTGAATGGATAGTTTCCAAGGAAATTATGTACTTTGGTGTTAAGGAAGGAGGTCAGATCTGACTGGTGTTAAAAAAATGGGTGCACTTCGATCCCGAGAGAATAATACAAAGCGTAGAATATCTTTTTTTGAAATATTACTTTTCTCCTGGATTGTTTATTTTTTTTATTTACTTGTAGCATAAGTATTCACTTAAAAGAGAACAGGGAATTAATTGTTAAATAAGACCAGGAATCACAAAAGATTACGGATGACTTATTTAGCAGTCGTTCTTATTGCGACCCTCAGCCGGGTACCCTGTGTAGAAAGCTACATGTCTTCTCTACCCTAGTGCCCGTACTTGGAAAGCCTGGCTTACAGTTTTCATCTCTTTGACCAGGCCTGGGGAACCTGGAGCGTTCTTCCGATTCCTATATGCACCTCTTTATTCCAAGACTATCTCCTCCTCTGCCCTTCCTTATTTATCCATCTGTCTAGGATTGGAACCCCTATAAACAATGGCCGCAGGTTGCAAGTTTGACCAGGCTTGCGGAGTCTTGGTCGTTAGGGCGCGAATAATAATAGGTATTTATCATGCGCCTTTCAGAGATGTTATCCTCCCCAGAGCGCAGGACTAATAGGTTAGGTGGTTTTTCCCTGCGTACAATGGGCTGACCACCTCCATGCTGTTGTTCTCTGTCTTTATGCCTATGGGCGCGAGCTTTACTGCCTAGTTGGTTGTCAGGTCAACTAGAAGTATTGAGATTTGTCGGTGAAGGATATTTGCCGTCTTGTAGACGACTTATTAACGGATTCCACTGTCGTACCTGCATAACTGGCTGCTCAGGTAATAGCTGCGGCTTTTGGTAAGTCACAGTCTGCTGAACTACTTGCGGTCGGTGTGTGCGTGTGTTGCACATGCACGAATATCAACTTTTAACGCGCCCAGACTTCGAACCCCTGAAAATTTTGAAAATCAGAGGCAGGATGGGCTAGACGCTAAATATAGTTCGCCAGCCTTTTTTTATTATTACTTTAATACGGTAACAACCATTTTTATGTCTCTCATGCTACTCTCAATTGGTTAAGGGTTTCCACTTTACACTACTTCTTGAGCCGCCATCGGGCAGCTCCACCTCCATGAAGGAAAATGCCCTCCCATCCCACCTATTTTTTCTCAGGCAACGTTCGATTGCTCGGGTAATCTCCCAACAGGTGGTAGTGCCTACAGTTCAAATTCCCCAGGAGAAAGGGCATTGCCACCGTGCTAAGATGCGTGTAAGTTGCTCCAAAGCTACACACGATAAATCCCTATCGTGTCAATTGAGGAAAGCCGCACCCGCTTCTTCGAAGCAATGTGGTGCGTCTCTCATTTCGCCAGGCTAAGGACCTGGTCCTGGCGCGCCCGGCGCTGCCTGTGACGTCTTATGCGTCAATGTTAAGAAAGTCACCCTCTGCTCCAGGCCTACGAGCACGGTCGTTTCCGGGCCTATTAAGAACCCTTCTGCTCGTTCTACCCACCCCGGTCGCTTCCCTGGTAAAGCTGGCGGCACAAAGGGTTCACACCCAGCCCCCCTTCTCATAGCGTGACCGTTTTTTGTAAGGCGAAACGGCCGCGCGCCTCTACCGAGTAGTTAGATTCCTAGGAGCCAACACCCCCCTGAAAGTGGTGGTGAGGCATTTGCGGGGGTTCGTAAAACTGCCTCCCTCCTCCGAAAAAATGGATAGCACCAAAGGAGCTTTGGCTTCTACGCTCACTGCCTGGGTTGGGTTGCTCGGAGAATGTCGATCCTATAAAGGAGGGACCCCAGCCTGCTTAAAGGACCTGGGGGGAATATTCCTTCACTGGAATTGCTGCGGACTCCGGGCCAACTGGGAGGAGATGTGTAGGCTCGTCTCCTCTGGTTCCCAATCAGCAATCTTCTTCCAGGACACCATGCTGGGCGCGTGCCCCCTGCCCATCCTTCCGGGGTATAAGGGTTTCGAGGCCCCACCACCACAAGATAGGGGTCGGACAGGAGGTTTCGCCATTTACACCCGGCCTATGTCTCCGTACTTCTCTTTGCGTTGAATACCTCCTTTCAGGCAGTAGCAGTACACCTGCACCTGGGTGGGAGTCATAATGATATTTCTGCATACATTCCACCATCAGCCCACTTCCACGAGTTCGACGTCTGCTGCACCGCGACACGGTTGCCGATGCCCATTCTATTGCTGGACAGACTACTCGATCAATCACAAGGGTCAGGTCTTTGCAGACCTGATCGACGAGCTGGAGATAGGTGTCCTAAATGTGGATGAGACTATGCATCATTGCCCCGAGAACTACTTCATTTTCCTGTCTTAATCAGTCCCCTTGCTCTCCGTTTGCAAGGCCTGATTTTTTTGTGGGAGGTAATCGATGACCTCCGTGGTAGTGAGCACTTTCCCATTTAAATATAATTTTCTGAACCCCTGTTACCTGAGAGACTCCCTCTTCCCCTTGACCATTGGTTCTTGACGTGGGCGCTGCGATCCGCATTTCATGAAAGGACTGATTTCTTTGTCCCACTCAAGGAGTTTAGGTCGGCCGAGGAGGCCGTTTAGTTCTATTTCTAGAACATCCGGCCGTTTTCCACGCCATCTTCCGTGGTGGTCAGCCAGAGTGAGACCTCTCTCAAACAGAATCGTTATGCCTACAAGCGCTATAAACGCCGCGCGAACGATTTCATTGTCCCTGAATTGCGTCAAGCTAGGTCTAGGTTTCGGTATTTTTCGAAGCACGCCCGCCCATCTTCCTGGCAGGCATAGGTGTCTTCTCTTAGCGGAAAGACCCCTCTAGCAGACGAGTGGAAGCGAGACAAAAGGATCCGACAAAAGTTCTTGCAGGCCCCCCTCCCCTGTTTTCCACACTCTTGGACCCCGCGGAGTAAGCGGAGTCCCTCGGAACCGCTTTCCTGACATTGTATAGCCTGGATGCTGAACGCCTCCGACTTGACTTTACTTCCAGAGGCAGACGACGCTTCAACGACTTGTTTACATCGAGTGATTTGCGTTCCGCTCTCGCTTCGTGCGCGGACATCACCCCTGGGTCGGACTATGTCCCGCATTCCATTATACGACACCTACGTGAGCAAGGCATCATATTTGTGTTAGATTTGTTCAACAGGATCTGGACAAACGGTACCTGCCCAGACTCCTGGCAAATGGCTACTGTGCTCGCTTTTTGCAAACCGGGGAGAGATCACTCTTCCCCGGCCCGTTAAACCCCATTTTTCCCAACCTGGAAAATGCCGTCTGTCAGACCTACCTTAGTAAAAATCGATAAACACCACGGTTTTTATCCATCTGGAGAAGAGTTATGATGCTGTATGACGAAACGGTATTAAATGGAGACTCTCCACATTATGGGAGCGAAGGTTCGCCTCTCAATTTTTATTTCTGAGTTTTGGCTAGATCGTCGATTCCGCGCGTACAAGTGGGGGTGGGCCTCTCTGGCCCAATGGAGCAGAAAGAGTGTGTTCCGCTGGAAAGTGTCCTCATTGTCACACTCTTTACACTGAGCATGAAGAGCATCACCTGATTGCTGCCGGGAGATGTTCTTGACACACTGTGCGTGGAGGATCTTTCGATCTCTTTTGGCGCCGCCCGGATGCCAACTCTGAAGCTTCGACTCCAACAGGTATTGAACCTCGTCTCTCGCTATGCCGAAGGGCACAGGTTTTGTTTTTCCTTGGCCAACATTAAGGTTGTGCACTTTTGCCGCCATCCACGGCTTCGCCCCGAACCGTACTTGTTCTTAAACGTGGTACGCCTGGAAGTGGTCTTGTATTCGACGGACGCCTAACCTGCGAGGATCATATACGCAGCATTTGGGTCTGTTGTACCCGCGCCATGGACATTCTTCTTTCCGTGACGTCCAGCACGTGGTGTGCTTTGCTTTTCTATCGATCCTTTGTTCGTTCGAAGCTTGGCGACCGGTGGCTTCCGCACGTCCCTCATTGAAACCCCACGTCCTACCTGGGGAGATACCCCTCGCTCCGCGCCGTGTACAGTGCCTCATGTACCTGTACATTCGAGCCCGGCCCTCCCTCAGGTCGCCAACTGCTCTCACTGCACCCGCGGCCAATCTCGACGGTGCCTATGCCGCCAAGAGACGCCAGTAATACCATAAGCCCTTTTGGTTTAGGCTAGGAAACTCCTTCAAGAGCTCGGTGTAGATCTCGGCCATTTTTCCTCTGTTTCTGTCCAGGACGCCACCCTGGAGGCTACCACCATTGACTATTTGTCGCCCCGCCTCTGCTCCCAAGCTCTCTATAGCGCTGGGAGTAGTATTGTTTTCGTCTTTTTGGAGCACATTTTGTGCCTCGCTGGATCCATGCCAGTGTATACAGATGGTTCCAAGTCCCAGGGAGGAGGTCGGGTTCCACGCCGTATCCTATTTGTTTGAAATTAGTTGGGCTCTACCAGGCGCTGCGCCTGGTACTGGAGATAACGCGTCGTGCCCAGTTGGGCACGAACATCCCCTTATTTGTGGTATATGTGGCGCCACGGTTGCCACGAGCTGGGGGGATGTCGAGATTATATTCTGCTACGTTCCTGGACATGTGAGAATGAGGGTGCCAAAGAGTTCGATATGACTGGGCGACCAGATCGGTGTTTGGCTCTTCCTCACATCGACTACATGGCAGGAATCAGTGCAGTGTTCCGGGCTTCTTGGCTAAGAAGATGGGAGACGGATGAGGGGACCCTCAAGTTATGCGCCATTTCGCCGCGACTGTTCTCATGGACCTACCCCATGATGCCGCGACGGCTTCAGGTGGCTTTCTGTCCTCTTCGAATTGGGCACACTCGCGGGACTCACCGCGAGTGTGCTCGCCTGCACTTTATTTGCATGACTGCAGTCCCCCAGTCTGTTCGCCACATTCATGCTGAATGTTCCAGTCTGGGTGATCGTCGCGTACGTTACTTGTCTTGGTGTGAGGATGAGCGAGGTCACTGCCGCTTGTCCCTTGTACTCAGCACGGGTTCGTGTATATAGGCTTGTGGGCGTTCTGACATGCTGGAGGAGGCTGGACTCTTCCATTTTATTTGACTGTAACGGATCGCACGTATTTGCGCCGGGGGTTTGCGGGCCGACGCACGAACGTGCTTCCTTCTTCTTTTTTTTATGTTCTTTCGTTTCCATTTTGTGTTTGTTTTTTGCGAATTTTAAAATATCCCATTACTAGGCTAGAATTTTAATTACGTTGACTTATGGTCTTGAAGGCCACGGCAAATTCCTTGAAGGAGAAATGCCTTTCAGGCAACGTTAGATGGAGATGCGGGTACTCTACTAGAAGGAAAGATCCTCAATCTACCGTTTAGTACATGAAACTACGCGCCGTGCCCAGTTCGTAGACCCTATTACGAATTATAGTGATTCTCAGATCGCTCTGGATGCCATTGAGGTATTGGAATCCTCCATCGCCGCATTGCCTCGTGACGCTACGGCTGTTGCGAGTCTGGAGTGTGTCCTCTGCTGCGTTCCTGGTCATGTAAGGATTGCGTCAAATGAGTCCGCCATTTGTTTGCACGGACTTGGTGACCAGACCAGCGTTTTACTCTTCTCCCTTTTGACTACATGACAGTTGTGGGGATACATGACAAAGTTGGAAGACAGGTGTCTAAGGTTGCGTGTGATTGCACCGTGCCTTATCCTTTTTCCCTTCTACAGCCCCCCCCCCCCGTCAATGCATCGAGGCTTCAAGTCGTTTTTGTTGACTCCGACTCGAAGACACTCCCGGGAATCAGCGCATTTGACCGAGCCCTCCCCTGAATCTTACTGTTTGCCCCCCCCCCCCCACACACCCCGCCTCGCTCTGACTGTCCAGCACATCGTTGCTGAATGTACCCAATATGAAGGAGCTTAATGCGCACTACCTGTTCCAGTACCTGGATGACTAGAGTCGCTACCGCTAGTCTCTTGAATCTGAACGTGTTCGGGCACATCAGACTGTGGCATTGCAGAATTCGTGAAGGAGAGAGTCGTCCTTCCTTTTATTCATTAGTTTGAGTTTTGGGTGAATGTTCAGGCCCCTGAGGGAGCTGCTTCCTCCTGCACCTGAACATACATTTTTCTCTGTTTGCTCTTGTCATTTGTTTTTATTTGTGTTGGTTTCCTGATTTGTTTATTTTTATAACCTTGAAATATGCTTGCTTGTAATTTGGCCGCCTGTGCCCTTGTTGGCGGCTGCCATAGGAGCGCTTCAAATAAAAACCAACAACAAACAAAACCAGTTTTTATTTGTCGTTTGAGCGTTCCCACATTGGGTGCTTTTATCACTGAAAGTCTTTTTCTATTAGTGGTTTAACACCCTCTGCAATGGCAGAAAAAGGCCTTTTCTTAGTGTGAGAGAACGTGAGACCTGTGAGTAAAATAGAAATAGTGGTAATGATTGTCACTACCAAACACTAAATGCTACTATGACCAAATGGGTGGGATTATATCTCTAGGCAATTTTCCCTCTAAATTCGTGTGGACGTGTCAAGAGCAAGGTGTGTAGCACGGCCACCTTTAGAGCGCCCCGCGTCGCGCCAAGTTTTCGATATCTTCTCCCCGCACTTGTTTGTTTGTTCCTTAGAATTTAGGTGTCGGAAAGCCCTCTAAAATATTCTTGTTTTCTCTATTACTTTTCTTCCTTGTTAAATGTCACTTTTTTCGGATCCCTTTTCACAAGAACTTTATAGCGAACACGCGCTCGCCCTCGTTTTTTTTTGTTTTTTGTTACAAAATAAAATGATAATCATTCACGTTTTCCCTTTGTTTCAATAAGCTCTTTTGATTATCCTCCTACTGTCATTCAGATTAGAGCTCTTTGCGACTTGTCACACTTCTCTTCATTTACGTAATCCCGCTTTATTTGTTTTGCCTATCGTTCCATAAAATACTGTGCAAACAAATAGAAGAGCTCTTTAATGACTCCTTTTCGGACAATAGCCCCTTCAGAGACTTTCCGCGAGGGCAAGGGAGCATTTTTGTGCAACATTGTGTACTTAATGGCAACTTGAGCCTTCCATGGAGAGTGTTACGACCAAACCGCTACTGGTTGATTCCCGCAGGTTGATTTGGCTCGAGTTTGCTGGTGTAAAATTGTGAGAACCCTAAAATTCAAGCGTCACCTTTTAATTGAATGATGGCAGCCCTTAAGCGATAGTACTTAAATTTCATCACTGCGGAAAGAAAGGGCTTGCGTGATTGCATGGAATGGCCATTGCCAATGAGTTGCGTGCGCTTGTATGTTTTGAATAGTTGGCGGGGGTTATTTTGTCTTAATTAGAGAGCAAACGTGTACATATGAAAGAGAGAATGCGAGACAAGCTGAGATTATATAACTCCCGGTCAATTCACAAAATAGATCGTCTAGTCGATATGGTTTCGGTTGAATGTCCTAGTTTGGGGAGATCCGTCCCGGTACCGTGACGAGCAGGGACGCTACCCCTAAACGTCTGTTGTTTGGCGCTGGCTTCGAAGCACCAGATTGTGGTGACTTTTTTGGTGGACGTTAGACTTCTCTCATATTATTTGTGAAATTTGAATTAAAACTTTGGTTGCGCCCATGGGTCACTGAAGGAGGTTGGGTGGGCCTCCCATTGGTCACCTCAGACGTGTCTATATCCTCCTTCGTAGGCGCCAGATAAGGGCACAAAAAAAAATAAACCCTGAGTAGATAGGGCATTTGCAAGCGTGGCCCTCTACGCTGCTGACTCGCTGAGCAGGACGCACTAGCGCATCACCCGTCAGTCAGATGGATGATATTCGCGTTATCATCGACGCTCTATTGGATTTGTCGTATCAGTTCTTTAGTTGTAGGATTTCTCATTTTATTTATCCCCATTCGGGTTACGATTTATTGGGTTGTTTGTTTTAGTTTGTATTTTTTTAAATGGGAGAAACCAACGAAATAATCTCAACAAGTGTTTTTTTGAAAAGCGGTTTCTAAAGAAAAGCGGAAAATTAGGAATGAAATTGTGTGAAAAGGCTCTTATGCCAAGGAGCCAAAAGAAAATACAAGTAGCAGTGGTGGTGGGGCTGAGACGGAAATGACATTCTGACTTTTTCAAGTTCTTGTAAGGCGCTTGCCAGACTCCACAGGCCTGCACAGATCGTCTGTTCTTTGGCTTGGAGATCTGAAGGGTAGACACCCCCTCTGGGGAGACTACTCGATCAACGTCAGGGGTCAAGTCCTTGCCGACCTGATCGACGAGCTGCTGGAAATAGGTGTCCTAAATGTTGATGAATTTACGTATCACTGCGCGCGAACTGCTTCATTTTCTTGCTTCGATCTATCTTTGTGCTCTCCTGATGCACAACCTGATTTTGGGTCGGGGTTAGTCGATGACCTCCATGGTAGTGATCACTTTCCCATTCAAATACCTCTTTCTGGGCCGCTGCCACCTGAGACCCCACCCCGGTGGTTTTTGGCGCGGGCGCGGTGGTCCGCATTTAAGGAAATAACCTCATCGCCGTGGGCCTAACTACTATTCCTAGAACCTCTGGCCGTTTTGCATTCCGACCGCTCCCGTTGTGGTCACCTGAGTGTTAGACAGCCCGCAAACATAAGCGCCGCCCGAACGACTTCACTGTCGGTGAATTTTGTCAGGCTAGGGCTAGGTTCCGGTATATTTTGAACCACGCCCGCCGCTCTTCTTGTCGGGCATATGTGTCTTCACTTAACGGGAAGACTCCTCAAGCAGAGGTGTGGAAGCGAGTCAAAAGGATTCGGGAAAAGTTCTCGCAGGATCCCCTCCCGTTCACCTGGAGTATGGGACCGCAATCTCGGACGTCGCGTCCGTGGCGGAATCCTTTGCGACCGCTTTCTCCGCATTCTCTAGCATGGATGCTGCTCCGCCAGCATTCACTGCGCGTCCTGATGTCGCGGAAGAACCCCGACTGGACTTTACCTCCAGAGGTAAAGTCCAGTTGCGTTCCGCTCTCGCTTCGTGCGCGGACACCGCCCCCTGGTCCAAACGATGTCCCGTACGCCTTGCTTCGACACCTGGGTGAGCGAGGCATGGCCTTTCTGTTAGATTTGTTAAACAGGATCTGGGTGGAGGGTCTCCTCGGATTCCTGGCAAATCGCTACTGCGGTAGCTTTCTCAAAGAGGGAAGAGATCACTCTACCCCGGCTGGTCAGTTTCCCCCTAATCTCTCTAACCTCTTGCGTGTGTAAGTTGATGGCGAAATTGGTAAATGTTAGATTAGCTTTTTTTTCTGGACAGCGGAGGCCATCTGTCTTATGCATATTGTGGCTTCCGCAAGTTATACTCCACTTCGGATGCTCTGTTCCGACTGGAAAATGCCGTCTGCAAGGCCTTCCTTCGTAGACACCACTAAGCAACGCTGTTTTTCGATCAGGTGGAGACTTTCCACCTGATGGGGGCGAGGGGATACCTCCCAATCTTTATAATGTCTTTTTGCGATATCGTCGATTCCACGTAGGTGTTCTCGCTACGGTCTACCTGCACGACTTTTTGATCTCTTTTGGCCCTGCCAAGATGCCAACTCTGTAGCGTCGACTCCAACAGGAATTAAACCGCGTCTCTCGCTATGCCGAAGCGCACAGGCTTTGTATTTCCTTGGCCAAGACTAAGATGGTGCACTTGTGCCGCTATCCATGGCTACACCCTGGCCCAGGCTTGTTTCTAAATGGGGTTCGCCTAGAAGTGGTGGACTCGCACCGTTTCCTTTGTCTGAGAGGCTCATATTCGCAGACTTAGTGCCTCTTCTCCCCGCGCCATGGATATTCTTCGTTCCGTGACGTTTAGCGCCTGGGGCCGTTGATAGGACTACTGCCTTACTTTTTTATCGATCCTTTGTTTTTTCGATGCTCGACTACGGATGCGTGTGTTATGCATCTGCAGCCGTCGTGTACGCGGGAGGTGGACTCGATCCACCACACCGGCCTTGGCCTGGCGACCGGTGCCTTCTGTACTTCCCCCATTGAGATCCTATTTGTCGATGCTGGGGAGATGCCACTTGCTCTGTGCCGTGCACAGTGCATTATTCGCCTGTAAGCGTGAGCCCGGCGCCTCCCTCACTCGCCAATAGCTCTCGCTGCATCCGCAGCTGATCTCGACGGTGCCTATGCCGCCCAGAGACGCCAGTCACGCCCTAAGCCCTTTGGGTTTAAGGCTAGGAAGCTCCTTCCAAAGCTAGGTATAGCTCTCGGTCCAGAGCGCCCCTGGTTATATCCAGGACGCTCTCATGGAGGGTACCACCTTTGACTATTTGTCACCACGCGTCTGCTCCCAAAGGTTCTACAGCGCCGGGAGTAACTGCGTTCGGCCGTTTTTTAGTACACTTCCTGTCACGCTGGAACCATTTTACCAGTGTAAACGGATGGCTACAAGTCCCAAGAAGGGGGCGGTTTCCACGCCGTATTCCCTCTGTTTGAAGTCAGTGGGGCTCTGCCAGGCGCTGCATCTGTCTTCACGGCCGAGTTGGTTACAATACACCACACGGTACGTGAGATAACGCAACGTGCCCGGTTCGGAAACCGAATTGTGATTTATAGCGACTCACAAAGCGCCCTGAGTGCTCTCGGGGCATTGGAATCTTCGCATCTCTTGGCGAGCCTGGCTGATGCCGAGATTATCTTCCTCACACCGATTACGTGGCACGAATACGGGCAGCTTTCCAGGCTGCTTTGCGAAGGATATGGGAGACGGTCGAAGGGAACTTAAAGTTGCGTGCCATCTCGCCGCGACTGTTCCCATGGACCTACCCCACAATGTCGCGACGGCTTCAGGTTGCTTTCTTTCGTCTCCGAATTGGACGCACCGCCATTTGATGGAGCGCTTGCCTGCACCTTATTACGAAGACTGCGTTGTATCCCAAACTGTTCGGCTTATTCTTGTTGAAATTCCCAGTCTTGGCGATCTTCGCTCACGTTACCTGTCCCGGTACCGCTTGTCCTTTGTACTCAGGCCGGATTCGTGCACACTGACTCATGGATTTTACGACCTTTTGGAGAAGGCCGGCCTCCTCCACTTTATTTGACCGTTTGTTTTGGGTCGCATGCTCTTGCGCCGGGGGAGGTGGGCCTATTCCCGACGCTTACTTCTTGTTACCTTTTTGCTTTGTTTTTTTTCTTTTAGCCTACGATCTTTTCATCCTTGTTATTTGTTTTTTAATATAGCCTAGTCGTAGGCTGTAGTGAGTACCGCGACTTATGGCCAAGTAGGTAGTCGCCAGATGGTCGTAAAAAAAATAAGGATCGCAAGACATTTAGAGAAGGTTGCAAATTAGAAAAGTGGGTTCCATATTAATTAAATGAAAGTCAGAAATTGCGGTGTTTTAGTCTGTTTAGTGGAATAGTTTCATTTTCGGAACCAGGAGAAAGATAATAGCTAAAGTGTATTGTTGACATTACTGAAATGCATTCGAAATTGGTCATCAAACAGCCTGTATTGTTCAATAGCTGGAGCAATATGGCCCCACTCCTCTCCTCAGAGAGACCGTTGCGAGTCAGAGAGAGAGAGAGAGAGAGAGAGAGTGGGCGTTGAGAGTCAGAGAGAGAAGAGAGAGAAACCGAGCGTTGCGAGCCAAAAAGAGAGAGGCGAGTGTTGCGAGCTAGAGAGAGAGAGAGAGAGAGAGAGGAAGGCGAGCGTTGCAAGACACACACATACAGCGTTGATAGAGAGAGAGAGAGAGAGCATTGCGACACAGAGAAAGAGCATTGGGAGAGAGATAGAAAAGTCGGTATTGCGAGATAGAGCCAGGTAGTTGTGCGCGAGTACACGACTGATGATGAAGTTAGTGACCACAGCCTTCACTTTACCGACTCGAGTGGTGACCGCCTCGCATATGTCCAAGTTTAGAAGCTGCATCCATGTTCACCTAACATTTCTGAGACTGATTACCATCTTTTCAATCACTTTGAACTCCATATTTGCAATAAGAGGTTCAATTATGGAGTCATTTGTTTCTACTGAACTTGTCACCAAGATACCACCTAAAAACCTCTATCGAATTTAGGGTCTTAATATTGGCCCATATTTTGATTAAATATTCGCCCTTCACTATTTTATGCCATCTTGGACTTAATGACATTGGTGTGAAAAGACCTAATGCATTAGGCTAACATCCCTTATATTCTGAAATCTTTCGTCCTCTCCTTTCTTTTTTCCCTTTCTTTCTTGTTAATAACTCTGTCCTTGGCACAATCTTATGTTAATAATTACGTTTTCCTATTCCGAGAAGCACAGGTTATTTTAACGAGGAATAATCTCTTTGATGTGCCTAATTTCTGTGATCTTCGGGAGATGATTTGTGAAACTCCAACACAGAGGAAGGTTTATTATGAAACACACAAGGGGCAGACAGCAATTGCGGGTTGGGGGAGTTGGGCATTTAGAGGGGGAAAATTTTGTTATTAAGATCTAGGTGCAGCATTCTAGGCGTGATCAATTCGTATTTATATCCAAGTGGGTTTTAAATAAAAAAATATTGTGTCCTATTTGTAAAAAGAATGTCACCATCCCCAGTGAGCAAGCAGTACGGTCTTATATTTGAGTCTCAATCTTCATAAATACATCCTTCTTAAGACTCGTTCTAGACCCCCTATTTCCCTCATATTCGAGCCTATTGATAAGATTTACATACTATGGGGACCCTCTGGTACTCAGTGATTGCTCCGTAAATACTCGTTGGACCCTCCCTTAACACTCGATGAGCCCTTCTGAATACCTATTGAGCCCTCACTAAATAACAATTGACCCCTTCCTGAACACACTTTAAACCTTCTTTGTACCCTATCCATACTCTACTCGACATCACCTTAGACTTTTTCCCTCTGTCTCCCGTTCTTCTTTTCGATCCTCCTCGTCTCTCACATTTTCCTGTCCGGCTGAATGGGAGAAGTCACTAATCGTAAATCTGCCCTCATAATCCTCAACCAGTACAAAATGCTTACTGTTCGTAGCGTGGGCTGTTCGTCCCCTCCCACACGGTTGGTGTTCAATACACCCCCGTAAGGGGGTAGAGGCAGATTTCGTACGGTGATGTGTTTTTTATGTTCTCTTCATTTTTTTCCGCTCCTCAACCGATTATGCGAACCCGTGAATAGGAAACGAATATTGTGGGTATAGGTTAAGAGGCTGTAATGGGGCCCTCTGGGGGATGTTTGCCTTCGAGAGGGTGCATCCCCCCCACCCCTCTTCCCTCGTTTCCCTTTTTGTACGCCTTGAAAACGCCACCATATAATCGATGGGAGACGGCGTAGCGCCTTCCCTTTCCCTATTAAAGTTGAGTACTGAAATCAACATTCGGATCAGTGAGGTGGGATGGAATCTTCGTAGTGCACGCATGTATCGACCCTACAGGGGGTGGGGGGTAATGCACCCTTCCCCTATGTGTGTGGATTGGTACCCGTCTGGAATTTCGGGGGTAGGGGTATTTGTAAAGGGTATGTAGCTAACGTAACAGCGTCGGTGATTTTTTCGCCCTAACTTGTAAATCGCTTCATCGATTTACAAGTTAGTTCCCACCAACGCGTCCTTCTCAATGTTGGACAAGGTCCCACGACCGGATAATACAACCGAAATTAAAATCAAAATGACAATTAGCTGGCAAGCCAGAAAGTACCAGAGGCTGGTGCTCGTTGGAAGCATGCTTGTGCTGGAATCCCGAACCCTCAAAGACACAAACTCCACTAAAGCCTCCACTGCCAAGAAGGCAGACGAGCTGCCCCTAATACACGGCTCCCACCGGGAGCAGCACGATAAGGCCAACCCCCTTATGGGGGCTCGTCGGTCCATGCCCTCCAAAGACCTGCGGGCGCGCATAATGAGCTTAGAGGGGGTCAGCGTACGTGCCCCCTTCTCTTCCCAAAGATAAGATGACCATAGGTACCTCGAATGGGAGCTGTTATGTCTCGGGGGGGGGTATGGGACATGTAGCCCCCCTGATATAGACATGGTCCCTGAGGTGACCCAGCCCCAGACCGTAGGATTCGGCACGGGTCCCGGAGGCCTAACAAGGAGAGGAGGGATCTCCTCCCCCGTCTGGTGCTACCGTAACAGGCAGAACCTTCTCGATTTCGGAGAAGGATCTTGCCGAGACAGGCTCATCTGGCCTAGGAGCTCCTGCCAGCGGGGGAGAGAAGCCGGTTCATTCCCTGCCCTTCTCTCCTAAGAAAAAAAAATACTCGGGGCTCATCTCCCTCTTAGGGAACCATGGGGACGGACGGGGCCGCTACCGTTTCGGTATGCGAATAAGCCAAGATCGGCTCGTCTGACTCCGGTGCTCCCCCGTGTTGGGAACCCCTGACAGGACCAATAGTGCAAGTGCGCTGCTCGGAGCCTCGATTACGTCGGGGCCCATCGTTCAGTGGCTACCTGGCATTTTCTAGCCCGCTGACTTCAAACGCTTCCTCGTTATTCGCTCCATTGATAGCAGCATGTTTGCTAAGGGCAACGGTGAGTGTGATGCCGCATTATATCATGAACTTTGTGAAAGGAGTAGTTTATGCGATCGAACTCGTGGACTACTCCATAGACAAAATCACTTTAGAGGTGGCCGTCCATGGGATGGTCAAGGTCGAGTGTGTGATGAGCAAACAGGGTAGGGCATCGAAACCCACCACTACACTCTTCGTCACGTTCGATTGTGACGAGCTCCCTGAGTTGGTGCGTGCCGGTTGGTATCGCTACCGCGTGAACGCATTTGTGCCACTGCCGCGGAGATGGTACTACTGACACCGCTTCGGCCATACTAATAGCTCCTGTCGACGTGTAAAATCGGAGCTACACGAAGTATGTGCAAGTTGCCCCAAGGCCGCACACGATAACTTCAAATCGTGTGTGGCCAAGTGTGTCAATTGCCGAGAGCCGCACCCCGCATCTTCGAGCAATGTGGTGCGTATCTCCTTAAGAAGGGAATCCTGGCCGTTCAGGCTAAGGACTTGGTCCTGGCGCTGCCTGGTACATCCTCTGCCTCAATATTAAGAAAGACGCCCTCTGCTCATGGCCCCTCCAAGCTTACGAGCACGGTCGTTACTGCGCTCGTTCAGAACCCTTCTGCGGGCTCTACACACCACGGGCGCTCCCCTGGTAAAGCTGGCAGCACAAAGGGTTTACACCCAGCCCCAGCTAAAACCAGGCTCCCCTCCCTTCCCTCAGCGGGCTGTTTTCCGTAAGGCGAAACGGCCTTGCGCCTCCACCGAGTCGCTAGACTCACAGAAGGCAATACCCCTGAAGTTGGGTGTGAGGCCATTTTCCAAGTTTATTAAAACTGACCCCGAAATGAGGACACTATTAAAGGAGCTTCTGCTCCTTCGCCCACACCCATTGATAGACTGGGTGGCTCGGAGACGGTAGGTCCACCAAAAGACGGCTCCACGCCTCCAAGTCCGCCCCGCTCACATAAGGTTTCTAGGTGGAGGGATGAAAAGACTCGCGTGGAGAGGCCAACTTTCCACGATAAGTCATCGATGGGGACAGCGCCATGAGTTCTGCCACCGGTAAGCGTACGGCCATTCCCGTGAGGGTCTTCTCTTCGAAGAGGGCCCCCGCCTCTCCTCCGACCTAGGGCTGGACGGCATATTCCTTCAATTGAATTGCCGCGGACTCCGGGCCAACTGGAAGGAGTTGCCGAGGCTCGATCTTCCCGTTCCCGGGCATAAAGCTTTTGCGACCCCACCACCACGGGATGTAAGCCGGGCATGAGGATGCGCGTTTTACATCTGGCATGATGTCTGTGTTCTTCTCTTTGCTTGAGATATGTCCTTTCAGGCAGTAGCTGTGCAGCTGCACCTGGATTCCTATCCAGGTGCAGCTGCGTACATTTCACCGTCAGCCGACTTCGACCGCGGTGGACTTCCGCCGCGTCGTGGCACGGTTGCCGAGGCCCTTTCTCTTGTTCGGAGATCTGAACGGTACACACCCCCTCTAGTGAGACTACTTGATTAATCCCCGGATGCACAGCCTGATTTTTGGTGGGTGTTGATCGATGACCTCCATAGTAGTGATCACTTTGCCATTCAAATATCATTTTCTGGCCCGCTGCTGCCCGATAGCCCGTCCCGGTGGTGCTTAGCACGGGCGCGTTGGTTCGCATTTCAGGAAATGACTGATTTCTCTATCTCAGTCGAGGAGTTTATGTCGGTAGATGAAGCCGTTGAGTTCTTCTCCGGCAACCTCATCGTCGTGGGCTTAACTAGTATTCATAGAACGTCTTGCCGTTTTCCACGCCGTCCACTCCCGTGGTGGCCAGTGGAGTGTGAGACGTCCTTTAAACAGAAGCGTTATGCCTACATGCGCTATAAGCTCACACGAACGATTTCACTGTCGGTGAATTTCGTCGGGCTAGGGCTATGGTCGGGTATATTTCGAAGCACGCCCGCCGCTCTTAGTGGGCATACGTGTCTTCACTTAACGGGAAGACCCCTCTAGCATAGGTGTTGAAGCGAGTCAAAAGTATTCAGGGCAAGTTCTCGCAGGACCCCCTCCCGTTCTTCAGTAGAATGGGACCATAATATCGGACCCCGCCTCCGTGGCGCAATCCTTCGCGACCGCTTTCTCTGCATTCTCTAGCCGGGATGCTGCTCCGCCAGCATTTAATGCGCGTCATGATGTCGCGGAAGGCCGCCGACTTGACTTTACCTCTAAAGGCGGAGAACCCTTCAACGACAGGTTTACTCTTAGTGAGTTACATTCCGTTCTTGCCTCTTCGTGCGCGGACACCGCCCCTGGTCCGGAAGATGTCCCGTACGCCTTGCTCACCTGGGTGAGCAAGGCATGGCCTTTCTCTTAGATTTGTTCAACAGGATCTGGGTAGAGGGTACCTTCCCAGATTCTCTGCCTATCGCTACTCTGATCGCTTTTCGCCAACCGGGGAGAGATCACTCTACCTCGGCCTGTTTCCGCCAACCGGGAAGAGATCACTCTACCTCGGCCTGTTTCCGCCAAATCTCTCTAAGCTTTTGCTTGTGCAGGTTGATGTATAAATTGGTAAATGAACAGCGAAGTCCATCTATCTTCTGCACAGTGCGGCTTCCCCAAGTTCCACTCCATGTCAAATGCTCTGCTCCGACTGGAAAATGCCATCTGCGAGGTCCTCCTTGCAGGTGGATTCCAGAACCATCTTTAGGGAAGGGTGAGTCTAAATGGGAGGAGCCTGGAAGAAGTGCAGAGTTTTGCGAAATGTATAAACAACAATGGTCTTATGCGGCCCCATTGACTTCATGTTGGCCTTTACATGCTGCCTTTGAACCTAGCTGTTGGGCCATATCCTCAAAGTAGTCGCGGAGCTCTGAGGATGCCTGTTGTGGGGAATCCCGGTTTATTGTTTTAGTTTTTTTTTCAAAATTACTTCTTTTTTTTAAGACTGACGCGGCTAGGCGCGAAATTTCACAAAGCTATAGCAACCTCTTTTCTCTGTGTTACCCGGAAGATTTGTACACGCGTCTCTCATATAAATCCACCAAAGTTCAGAGTACTAAAGCGTACTGAAAGAGTACTAAAACGTACAGTGAGAGTACTAAAGGGTACAACGTGAGTTAGAACTATGCCCGTCATTTGACAAGGCATAATTCTAGGCGGTTGGGAAAGCAGGTTTGTGGACTAGTGCGCACCGGCTTCTTACTTGTGCACACTTGCTAGAGAAATGAAAAATATTTTGCTTTTATCTTTACATAAACTAAGCTATTGGGAGAACACGGAAACAATATATACAGGTATAATAGAAAACTTCGTAGACGGCACCCCGTAAGGGGCGCGGCGATTTGCCATGCTAGCCGCCGTACTGACGGGATCCAGCGCTCCGTCCCGCCCCAGCTTAGCCTCTCTTCCTTCCTTCAGATAGCCTGTATTTCTCCCCTACTTCGTCGCTTTTCATACAACCTCTCCCACAACTTTCTCTGTTCAGCCTCTAATTTCACAGGGTAGATGCTGACCTTCTTCTCAAGCCAACCGTCCCGGATCGGGGTTGAGGGGGGAGGGGACAATGTTCCCTAACCCCTGAGCTCCGGTCCGGGATGGGGACTTTTTAACAACCTGCTTCATCCCCACCCATACCTTTCTCAAATCCCTTTTCCTTTCCTCTTCACACTCTATCAATTTTACGCCGTGTTCAAGGTGAAGCCGCCATGCCGATGGACTGCTAGGCCACCAGGCTCTGCCAGGCCTGTAAGCACCTCTTGCAGTGCGGCTACTGCGAGGAGTGATGAACTATTGCTTCCCATGAAAAAAATAGGGTCACCATGCCCATAGATGAACAACCAAAAAAACCCAACTCTCAACTTCCCCTGTTCCATCGACGGAGCCGCCCTCGGGCAGCTCCACAGAAAAAATGGAGGTCCCTCCCCCTGTGCTTGCGCAAGGGGCCCTCCTTATTTCTCTAACCGGAGAGGAGGCTTACTCCTCTTGTACGACTACGGGTGTAGGGGACTTCCCCTCACCCCCTTCTCTGGAGGTGTTTTCGGGCACCTTCCTATTTCCAGCGGCAGTCCCTCCTTTTCTTTCTAAGGGGACTGCCAAGAAAGCCAGCAGGCAGCCCATTGCCAACCGCCCATCATTGAAGCGGCTCGGTAGGGCAAACCCCCTTAGGGGGGAGAGGGAAGCCAGGCCCCTTCGGTCGCATCCCTCAAAAGACGTGCTGGCAAGAATATTGAACCTTGCCGGGGTCAAGGCCTGTGCCTCTCCACACATGACTGGTGACGCTGCCAATGGGACCTGCGATATCCTGGGATGGATGGCCAACTGGAAGCGCCTACTGTGATAGACAAGGTCCTTGAGGCAACCCAGCCTCATACGGTAGGGCCTTCAATGGGGGGGAATCCGGGCTCGGCGCCAAGCACCGAACCCGAATCCGCCCCTATGCAAGGTCCTCCTCAAACGGCTGGGGCCTCCGAGACAGTACAAGGAGGGGAGGGATCTCCTCAAACCGGTGCCCCTGCGACCACCAGGACCTTCTCCATTTCAGAGAAAGACCTGGCTGAGGTCTGGCCTGGGGGCTCCTACCGGTGAGGTGAGAAGCGGGTTCATTTCCCGCCCTCCTCTCCAAAAAAGAAAAAAAAACAAAAAAAAAGACTAAGACGACTCTGGGCTCCTCTCCATCCGCGGGGGCTGCGGGGGCGTATGGGTCTGCTGCCACTTTGGCAAGCGACCAATCCTAGATCGGCACATCCGGCCCCTCTATCCCCCGTGCGCGGAGCCCGTAACTATGACTAAGACTAAAAGTGTACAGGGTGGAGCCTCGATAACATCGGGGCCCCTCATTCAGAGGTTACCTGGCGTTTTCGAGCCCGCTGACCTTAAACGCTTCCTCGTTATTCGATCCACTGATGGCACCATGTTGGCCAAGGGCAACATGATCCATCAGAGGGGAGGATTAGCTAGTGCAATTGGTAGAGAGCCGAAGGTGACCCGTTTCTCGGACGGCAGCCTTCTGGCGAATGCGGCGAATCCCGCCGAGGTGACCAAGATAAGTGCTCTTCGGACACTTCCTGGCACCCCGGTGAGTGTGACGCCGCACTCTACTATAAACTTTGTGAAAGTAGTAGTTTATGCGAGGGAACTCGTTGACTACTCCATAGAGGGCATCACCTTAGAGCTGGCCGACCATGTGACGGTCAAGGTCGAACGTGTGATGAGAAAACAGGGAGGGGCGTGTCGGTTGGTACCGCTACCGCGTGAAGGCATTCGTGCCACTGCCGTGGTGGTGCTATTACTGTCACCGCTTCGGCCATACGAATCGTTCTTGTAGACGTGCAAAGTCGGGGTCACCCGAAGTCAGTGGGGCTCTGCCAGGTGCTGCGTCTGTCTTCACGGCCGAGCTGGTGGCAATACACCACTCGGTACGGGAGAGTAGGTGACGTGCCCGGTTCGGAGACCGGATTGTGATCTATAGCGACTCACAAAGCGCCCTGAGTGCTCTCGGGGCATTGGAATCTCCGCATCCCTTGGTTCGCGATATCCGTGACGCCACGGTTTTGGCGAGCCGGGCAGATGTCGAGATTATCTTCTGCTGGGTTCCTGGACATGTAGGAATTGCGGGGAATGAGCGCCCTGATGAGGGTCCAAAGACTCCGCGAGGACTCTGCGACCGGACCAGCGTTTCGCTCTTCGTCACACCGACTACATGGCAGGAATACGGGCAGCTCTTCGGACTGCTTGGCAAAGAAGATGGGAGACGGTCGAAGGGAACTTAAAGTTGCGTTCCATTGCACCGCTACTGTTCCCATGAACCTATCCCCCAATGCTGCGGCGGCTTCAGGTTGCTTTCTGTCGTCTCCGAATCGGACACACTCGTGTGACGCATCGCTATTTGATAGAGCGCTCGCCTGCGCCCTATTTTGACGACTGTGTCGTCCTCCATACTGTTCGGCACATTCTTGTCGAATGTTCCAGTCTGGGAGATCTTCGCGCACGTTACCTGTCCTGGTACCGGGATGAGCTGGGTCGCTACCGCCAGTCCTTTGTACTCGGGACGAGTGCGTGCACATGACTGGTGGACTTGTTGAGTTTTGGAGGGAGTCCGACATTCTGCCTTTTATTTAACTAGGTTTTGTTGTTTTTTTTGTTATTGTTTTCTTTCAGGTCACACGCCCCTACGCTGGGTGGATGGTGACCTCCCCCCGACGCCAGAGCTTGCTTCCTAATTGTTTTCTCTTTTTATTGTTGTTTTTTTTTCAATTTTTTATTTTAAAGTATCCTAGAACTAGTTCTCTGGCTCTTGGCACCCATGGTTCTTCCCAGCACGCCCCACTTGGGGTACCACCTCTGACCATTTGTCGCCATGCCTCTGCTCCCAAAGCTTCTACAGCGTCGAGAGTATTGCGTTCGGCATTTTTGGTGCGCAATTCGTGTCACGCTGGAACCGTGCTAGTATATACAGATGACTCCAAGTCCCAAGAGGGGCTCAGTTTTCACGCCGTATCGCGTCTGTTTGAAGTCAGCGGGACTCTGCCAGGCGCTGCGTCTGTCTTCACGTCCGAGCTGGTTGGGAGATAACGTGACGTGCACGGTTCCGAGACCGGATTGTGATTTATAGCGACTCACAAAGCGCCCTCAGTGATATCGGGTCATTGGAATCTCCGCATTCTCTGGTTCTCGATATCATTGATGCCACGGTTTTGGCGAGCCGGGTGGATGTCGAGATTATCTTCTGCTGGGTTCCTTGACATGCAGGAATTGCGGGGAATGAGGGCGCCAAAGAGTCCGCGAGGACTGGGCCACCTGACCAGCGTTACGCTCTTCCTCGCACTGACTACATGACAGGTATTTGGGTTGCCCTCTGGGCGGCTTGGCAAAGAAGATGGTAGATGGTCCGGAGGAACTTAAAGTTAGTGCCATTGCGCCCCGACTGTTCTCATTGACCTACCCCCAATGCCTCGACGGCTTCAGGTTGCTTTGTGTCGTCTCCGATTTGGACACATTCGCCGGCCGCACCGCCATTTGATGGAGCGCTCGCCCGCACTTTACTGCGACGACTGCGTTGTCCCCCAGACTGTTCGGCACATTCTTGTAGAGTGTCCAAGTCTGGGTGATCTTTGCGCAAGTCCCCTGTCCTGTGGGTCTTTACCTCTTGTCCTTTATACTCGGTGCTGGTTCGTGCACACCGTCTTCGAACTATACAACTTTTTTTTTGGTGGGGGGGCCGCCTTCCTCCACTTTATTTGACTTGCGCCGGGAGGAGTCGGGCCTATCCCAGACGCTGCAGCTTCCTTCTTTTTACCTTTTTGCTTTGTTTTCTTTTTTGTTTTAATTTTTAGCCTATGATATTTTTATACTTGTTATTTACTTGAGTATTTTTTTTTTAAATCTAGCCTAGTCGTAGGCTGTAGTGATTACGGTGACTTATGCCCATGTAGGCAGTCGCTAGATGGGCTCCTAAAAAAAAAGTAATTTTTTTATGTAATTATTCAGTGGCTGCGGCTGGAAGTGGGATTTATCCCACCAACCAACCACAGTTTTCTTAGATGCTACGAAGTCCAGGAATTTTTCGTCTGTTGTCAAGTGTTTATAAACTGCAAATTTCAGTCTACGTCCCCCTTTCTAAATCCTGTCGCTCAACCTTTGTGTTTGGGTAGACGAGGAGACAACACAACTCTGACCTGGGGGGGGGGGGAGGGCTCTCCTCAAACTTTCTGTTTGTGGCAAAGAGATTTCCCCTTTGCTTTCGGAGCCGCTGGTATCTCCGCTTCTATAATGGAGGTGCCCCCTGTGCTTTCTGAGAGACCCCTTAGAGACTGTTCGAGAGGAGAGGCCCTCATCTCCAATAAGAGAATAGGGTTAGTGGTTCATCTTCCTCTGCGGAAGCTCATGGGGATGGTTCATTCTATTAGGGTCTCGGCCACGAGGCGCCCACTGGCAGGCCGGCCAAGACGAAGACCAAAGTCGAATATGGTGTGAGTGGAGCCTCGGTTGCGTCGGGCACTTTTTTAGCCCATTAGCCTCAAACAATTTCTAGTTATTCGCTTCACTGATGGTAGCAAGTTGCCAAAGGTCGCATGTTCCATTAAAGGAAAACTTTACCTAATCTGACTAGTAGACAGCCGAAGGTTTCCCGATTCTCGGACTAGTGGTCGCTCAATAGTTTACCGGTGAGTGTGACGCCGCACTCTACCATGAATTTCGTGAAAGTATTTTAGCTGATGGCAGTCGTGGACTACTTCATAAGAGACATCACCTAAAATTTGGCTGACCAATTATCGGTCTTGCCCGAGCGTGTGATAAGAAAACGGTGTGAGACCCACCCCTACACTCTTCCTCACGTTCGACCGTGACAGGCTCCCTGAGTCGGTGCGTGCCGGTTCATATCGTTATCGCGGAAGATGTACTACTGCCACTGTTTTGACCATACGAATCGCTCGTGTAGACGTGCAAACTTAGGTTTACCAGAATTCCCTATCGTATAAGGCATTGTGTGTAAATTGCGGAGAGCCTCATCCTCATTCTTCGAAGCAATGCGGTGCGTCTCTATTGGAGAAGGAAATCCTGACCGTTCAAGCTGTGGATTGTCACTAATTCCGCGAGGCTAAGGGCCTGGTCCTGGCGCGTCCAGGACTGACTGAGACGTCATATGCCTCGGTTAAAAAAGGCGCCCTCTGCTCCTGGTCCCTCCAGGCATACGAGCACGATCGTCTCCGCGCTCATTCGGAGCCTTCCGGCAAGTTCTTACCCCTCCCCCCCACTGGCGGTTTCTTGGTAAAGCTTGTGACGCAAAGGGTTCTCACCCAGCCTTGGCTGGCCTTGAGGCCGTCTTCCGCGATTCGTAAAGTTGCCCCCAGAAAGGAGGACAACGCCCCCAACCAAAGCTGAACTGGGTGGGTCAGAGACGGTAGATCCCCCAAAGTATGACCTCGCCCGTCAAAGGCTTCGAAAGCGACTACGCCTTTAGCGCCTTGTTCGCCCAACAACGCCCGGATTTTGCCTCCGGGAAGCTTACGGCTATCCCCTTGAGGGTATTCCCACCCTCCCGCATCTCCTCTGAGCTAGGCTTGGAGAGCATATTCCTTAAATGGAATTGCCGTTGACTCTGGGCCAACTGGGAGGAACTGCGTAGGCTCATATCCTCCCGTTTCCCATTAGCTCTCTCACTCTTTTTTTTCTTTTTTTTTGCGCGTGTCTCGGGTATAAAAGTTTTGCTACCCCACCACCACGCGGTGGGGACCAGTCAGGATGGCGGGCAATTTACACCTCGCATGTTTCCGTTTTTCTATTTAATACGAAATTTGAAACCCCTATGTTGTTTTATATTCTATTTCGAATGATATAATTGCCAAGGTCCCCCCGAGGTTAGCCCGGGAATTGTTTTGGCAATAACATCATAACTATTCGGCCAATTCTAACGAAATTTGAAACCCTTATGTTGTTTCACATTCTCTTTCGAATGATATAATTGGTAAGGTCCTCCCAAGGTTAGTCCGGGAATCATTGAAAGTTTTGCTGGTCGTAAGATCATAAATCAGAATAAGTGAGAGCACGCGACTTTTGGTCAGCAGACCTTGTTTTAGTCGCGTGCGACTCTATATCTCACTATGTCGGTCGGTGGGTCGGTCCCCGTCTTGCTTTTTTATTTTGGTAATAACGTTGTAACTATTCGGCCAGTTCTAACGAAATTTGAAACCCTTTTGTTGCTTTTACATTCTCTTTCGAATGATATAATTGCCAAGTCCTCCCAAGTTTAAGGCGGGAAATTATTTCTCAATAACATCATAACTATTCGGCCGATTCAAACGAAATTTGAAACCCTTATATAAATACCTCCTTTTATGCAGTGGTATACAGCTACACTTGAATAGGAGGTATACATTCCAAGGTAAGCCGAGTTCGAGATTGGAGCTTTCCGTCGCATCGTGGTAAGGGTGCCAGGGGTCAGGTCCTTGACGGGCTGGAGAGATGTCTTAATGTGGATGAACTTGGCATCATTGTCCTAAAACCGCTTCATTTTCCTGCCTTGATCTATCTGTGTGCTCTCCGGATGGCCTCCATGGCAGTGATCAATTTCCCATTCAAATATCATTTCTAGACCGCTGCCGCCTGAAAGACCACCTCGGCGGTACTTGTCGAGAGTGCGTTTGTCTGCATTTCAGGAAATGACTGATTCTCTGCCCCCATCGAGGAGTTTATGTCGGTGGATGAGGCCAGTGAGTTTTTCTCCGTCAACCTCATCACCGTGGACCTACTATGTCTAAAATATTTGGTTGTTTTGCATGCTGACCACTTCCGTGGTGGTCAGGTGAGTGTTGGACGTCCCTCAGATATAAGTGTTATGCTTACATGCGCTATAAGCCCCGCCCGAACGATTTCACTGTAAGTGAATTTTGTTAAGCTAAGGCTATTTTCCGCTATATTTCGAAGCACACCCGCCGCTCTTCCTGGCGACAATACGTGTCTTCACTTAACGGCAAGACCCCTCTTGCAGAGTTGTGAAAGACAGTCAAAAGGATTCGGGGAAAGTTCTCGCAAGATCCCCCTCCCGTTCTACAGGAGAATGGGACCACAATATCGGATCCCTCGACTACTTCTCTAGCCGGGA
Organism: Ceratothoa steindachneri; assembly: GCA_963969495.1. NCBI lineage: Eukaryota > Metazoa > Arthropoda > Malacostraca > Isopoda > Cymothoidae > Ceratothoa > Ceratothoa steindachneri. The sequence goes on from OZ018320.1 coordinate 71,432,203, forward strand.
TGCTGCTCCGCCAGCATTCAATACGCGTCTTGATGTTGCTAAAGGCCGCGGATTGGACTTTGCCTCGAGAGGCAAAGTGAGTTGCGTTCTGCTCTCGCTTCTTCCTTGGACACCGCCCATGGTCCGGACTATGTCCCGCATTTCATGCTTCGACACTTAGGTGAGCGAGGCATAGTATTTTCGTTAAATTTGTTCATCAGCATCTGGACAGAGGGTATCTTCCCACTCTCCGGGCTAATGGTTACTGTGTGCGCTTTTCACAAAGAGGGGAGAGATCATTCTACCGAGCCCGTCTTACGCCCAATCTCTCTAATTTCTTACGTGTTCAAGTTGGAGAAATTTGAAAATATTAGACTAGCCTTTTTCCTTGATAGCCGAGGCCAACTGTTTTCTGCACAGTGCTGCTTTCGTAAATTCCACTCGAGGTCGAATGATTGGTTGCAACTGGAAAATGCCGTCTGTGAGGCTTTCATTGTAGATGGCACTACGCCACATAAGCGACTTCCTGACCGAAGAACCACAGTTTTTAATGAACCATCTTCTCGTCGGGAGGGGCCCTTTAGCGGTTGTCGGCGGTCAACAAATGAATAAAAATAGGTTCGGGCGTTCCTTTTCCTTTTCGGAAGTTGTGTGTGTGTGGGGTGAGGGTGGCATCAGAACACTTTGATTTTATGTAGACAACACTTGATTGCCCTCATTACTCGTTTTCTTTTCACTTTCTCTTTGAGGGTAATATGCTTGTTGAGTTGCGGCCCCCACCCCCCACGCCTGTGCCTAAGCCTCTAAGCAGTGTCCTTTATGGCTACTCAAGCTCATTTTGATATATATATATATATATAAATATAACGGTCGAATTGCCAAATGATGATTGCCAGTAAAGAATAAACCGAAAATATGAATGGAAAGACCCCTTACTTTAAAGAAGAAACCAACGCGGGCATATCAGCCAGAAAAGTCGACGACAAAGTTTAAAGGATAAGTGTTAAACTGACGTGGACGCGGTATAAATGTGAAGTAAATAACTCGAGTAGTTAAAAGAGGAGACTACTTTGGACGCCAGAGCCGGGGGGGGGATATGTCTCGAACACCCCAATTAGTCTCCTCGCTAAACTACTCGAGCTATTTTTCTTATGTTTTTGCTTCTCCTAATGTCACTACTTTAAGAACCTCAGACTATGTGGCGTGCACGCATGTACACACTTGTGTACATACACTTTTGAATTCATCTGGCTATGGAGGATGGGAGTTTGGGGGTCCCTTTGTTGTTTGTTCAACTTGTTCCGATAGGGTTTTAAAGGCCCTTCCTTGGCTCTCAGTTGGGATTGAGAAAGATTTCTGTTGACTCCCCTTCCCCAAAGAAAAAAATGACTCATTCGGGTCGATCTTTTCTCCCTTCCTCTCCTTCGCCTCCCTCCCTAAACCCGATTGTAGTGTCCTAGACTCCCCCAAGTTGTTTTTCCTAAGTGCTGCTGCTCATTATTATTTGCTCTGTCCTGCTGTTTTTTGGCTGCTTCTTCTCACGGCAAGATAGATCCCTGGGCCGATTAGAGGCTGCAATTTATACTTTGGGATTGCTTTTGCTTGTTACATTTTGATTTATGTTTGTTTAAATGGAACTTCGCGGATTTTAAACTATACCGACATTGCTTCCGCAATGTTTCCCTTGTTCTTGCCTGTCGATGAAGTCAAGGGAGATGCGCCCTCTGCCTGGCTCTGACTGCGCCGCTTCTCTTAGCCATTGTTGCCTCGGATATAGCGCAGTAGAGTTGCTTCCCGTGCACTGAATGTTGAGTTGAATTTTATTTTAATTGTTAACTGGCTTTTATTCCATTGCACCTTGTTTTAATGGCTTGTTTGGGTTTTTTTTCCCTTTGTCCTCGCATGTTTGTTTTTTTGTTTTGTATTTCAGACTGGGTGCAAAACGTGCGGAAATGAAGCGCGATTCACGATTCTCTCTCTTATTTCGGTCAGCTTGAATCTGCAACAGGCTCCTCTTGTTGGACTGGGATGCGCCTTCGTTGCCGCTGTTTGGTTTGAGGATTTGGCGAATGTTTTTATATATTGAGAGGAAGCAAAAATCGGCGTCTTTGATTATACTGAAAATATGGTTGCCCGCATTAGCTGTATTTATCCTTCGCATGCGGCCCATTGTTGCAATGTCAGTTAATTAAATTTCTTATTATCTCTATATTTATTCCTTTCCTGCTCTTTATTCCGTGTAACTACGTTTACTTAAATTCTTTTCCTTTTTCCTCTTTTCTTCAATGGAAAGGTTTCTTATTGTAGAAGAAAGGTGAGTCGGAGAAAGAGTGTGTGTCCGGGTAAGGGGTATATCCTCAGAGCCTTTGGGACGGGGAATCGTATACGATAGCTGTGCTTTGACCCCCATAACTCTAGGTGGAGTAAACCCCTGCCACAACGAGACGCTTAATCCCCAGTTGCCACAACCTAACTTTAGAGTGGGCAGTTCATGGATGAACTTGAGTCCGCAGCAGGCGTATTATGGAGGGCTGTTTTCTGCCGCTATTTACCGCCGATAGACACTTTTTTTTCACCCTAGGGTTGATGTAGGCATTCGTATCCCCCTACACAGCTCTAAATGTTTCCTGATGTAATAAGTCTCTGGCATTTTTACACGTTAATGGGACTTTCATAGCTTAGATGTTAGCCTCGCTTAATTGAGGAGGAATTGAAGATTGTAGTATTTTTTTAATGACTTTTTTGTTGTTGTTATTTTCACGCCGTCATATGCTAGCTTCCCTCGGGTTAAGGCCACGATATCAATTTATCGGATATTAATATACATATTGAGTCGAATTCGGTATCAGATATTACGACCCGTTTGTACTGTACTTTGTGTCTTCTGTACTTATATTTTTTTGCATAAGAGTTAGTTTATTTAGAATTTGTTACCATTTTAAGTGAAACCAAAGTTCCTTCAACCATAAACTACTTTTTACTTTTAAAATAATCATTTTAATAAACTGTTGTTGCTTCTATGCTATTATTGCCAGATAAAATTGTTTATATGACGAATTTTAATGGAATGTGATAACTTGATTCGTTTTCCTTTATTTCGTTAATGTTTTTTATTCATTAAAGTTTTTATATTTGTTTTAATTTCGGTTTTATTTATCCACATTGTTGTTCCTTTGCTTTCTTTTCCTGTGACTGAAGCCATGTTTTTTAGGGCTGGCAGATAGTTTGATTAAAGAAACTTACGTAATTAGGTTAAGTGGTAGCAAGATTTTTGTATTTTTGGAGAAGCAAAAAATGCCATTTTTCCATTACTGCCCAAATGGGAGTTCTAACCGAAATTTTGAATCTTCTGGGCTAAATTACAACTTTTCTTGGAGATTTTGACTTTTACCTGAATAACTTCATCGTCGATGATTTGTGTTTGTTATGGGTGAGTATGTTTACACTAGTTGTTGGTTTCTGTTGCCATCTGCTGGGTCACGTCACGTCCTTCATCCCTTTATCTTTCGAGTAAACATCAAATCTGCTGTTTTGAAAATATTTAACATCACTTTAACACAGGCGACTTGATGATTTAGTCCCTCATGAGCATGAGGTATGAATTCCTCGAGGTGCAACAATGGATTCGGTCTGTCTACCAGGCTCGGAACCACTCCAAATAGGCTGACTTTCGGAATGGGATGCAAAAATCGTCATTCCAGCTATTCTTGAGCGCATTTGCAGACTTCCGGATAAAACCCAAATAATTTACAATTTTGTATTAAAAACATCCGTATATCGGTAAAAAAAAGTTTTCCCATTCAGCAAAGTCGAACCCCTTCAATATTTCGGAAACTTCGCTTAGTCCCCGGCTCATCGTCTTGATCGTAATAAATGACAGAAAAAATAACCATGTATTTTACTCGCATGATGAAAAACATAGATCAAAATGTTTTTTCAAATTTAGGGTAATATTTTTTCCTTTTGTTTAAGTTGTAATTTCATTATCATAAATCTTGACTAGGACTGAAAATTACGAAGAATTATCTGATTTTCAAATGGCCACATTATTTTTTACTGGAGGTACACTGTTCCAGCAACAAATTTGCCAAGTAATCTCAGAATTGCCCTTTCACGTGTTAGCAGAATAATGATCCATTACACTGGGGAACAATGTATTTGGTGAATTGACAAAAGTACATTTTCCTACCTAATTCGAGCATACTGAATTCAAATATGAAATCAGATTCTTTCGAAATGCTACAGATTTTTTTGTAATATCAATAACTAATATTATACAATAATTTTCATTTTATCACGCCTATCATCATGCCCTGATGTAATTTTGAATCATCATTTTGCGTTATTTATAGTAAAGCAGGTTTTTTTGCATGAACATTTTATTGCATATAAGAAGAAACCTGAATTACACATTAGGATTACAAATACTGTAATCAAATAGATGCTAATTTATTAATGACCATACATCAGGCTGGAGGACCTCTTCTTGATTTCAATCGGGCAAAAATTTGCGTTTGTAACTCTTCTCTGGCTGATCTCTTCTAATCGTCCAGCAGTAGTCCGCCATCATCGATCTAATCCCAGTGACCTTGGTAGCGCACTTCCATCGTCATCAAATCCTGATGGAAGCGTTTCCCTTGTTCGTCGCTCACGGCTCCCAGATTCTCTGGGAATCGGTCGAGGTGACTATTTAGGAAATTCAGCTTCACACTCATGTTGCATCCCAGATCACGATATGCTAAAAGCATATTAGTAACCAGATCCTCGTAGTTATGCGCTTTTTTGTTTCCCAAGAAGTTACGAACAACGGCAGAAAATGAGAGCCAGGCTGCGTTCTCTTTTTCATTCATGGTGTTCACGAATCTAGAATCACTCAGAAGTCTTCCGATTTGGGGACCATCAAATACTCCTGCTTTTATTTTTTCGTATGACAAAGCAGGAAACGTCGATACTATGTATTGAAAACAATCATTGTCAGTGCTCAACGCCTTGACATACTGCTTCATCAACCCCAGTTTGAGATGAAGCGGAGGAAAAACGATCTTCTCTCGACTTACGAACTGGCCAATCTTTTTGGGACCAGTGTTTGTCACGGGCTCGACTGTCCCACATATAGATATAGCATGGAAACTTTGTATATCCCTTCTGCTGACCAACGATGAAGTTGACCATCTTAAGGTCTACATATATGATCCAATTGTGCTCATGGTACTTAAGTAAATCCATGACCATTCTTATGTCAACGTTAGTTTCTCGAAGATGGACAGAGTGACCGAGAGCAACTGCACCAAAGTCATTGCCACTATGCAAAAGGACACACTTGAGGCTACGCTTGGAGCTATCCAAAAACAGTCTCACTCAGCAGGGCTATAGGTGCCAAGTCCCAACTCAGTAAACAGACCAGGAACATCGTGGCAGTATACAAATTGTTTGTCCTCAGAGAAATACTTAACAAATGTACTCTCCCTTGTCCGATAATATAATACCCGTACCGACCTGTCAAGCATATGTCTTTCACTCAACCTTGAGGCTAAAAATTCTGCAGCTTTCTTGGAGAGCGCCAAATCACGTATCAAGTCATTCAAATCCTATTGATTGAAACAGTATATCATTTTCATCTTCGGAGGAAGCATATCCACTGAAAATCGGAACTGGTAAAGACTCAGAATGAGGTACTGGCCGGATCACCGAGGGAATGTTGAGGTAGTCGATCTTGTGCCGATTTTTCTTGCCAATCCCTTTAGTATTCACCAGACAGAAATAACAGTCCGATACATGATCCTTTGGCTCTCGCCACACCATGGGGATTCCAAAAGGAAGACCATTTCTCTTTCCTTTCGTCCACTCACGAAGATGTTCCACATAACTATGGCAAACAGCTTCTGGGGCCCACTTCTTATCTTGATCGCCAAGAGGAACATCAAAATATGCCTTATAAGTGTGGATCACAAAGTTTGATATATTGCGCCTTTGACGAACAAGCATGTAACAGCCACATATGTAGCAGAACGTGTCTGGATCATTAACGCAATTTCCTCGACGAAGCCATCACTCTAACATGAGACCTTAAAAAAGATACAATAATGTCAATATTTTGCATAATAACACTTATTACTATCTTACTACTATGTACTGTGAAGTATTTGCTTTCTACAAGCACCCTCTCTGTCCGTCCGGAGGGCAGTTTTCGGGGAAATAAGAAAATAGAAACTACAGAATGACTATAGCATGTATGTAGGTAAAAATGGATTATATATTTGAAATCGGCATGAAAAAACGAATTAAAATTAGCAGATAAATTTAAGTCACCAGAAAATGTGATTAAAATTGTTCCCCGTACATTTTATTACTTCTTCCTCGCACTTTTTGTGTTTTGTCCAAATCTCTTCTTTTTGGCAATCGGAAAGTGAAATGCAGCAAAACAGAGTTTGATTCCGATCCCGTCGAAATCGAAGTAAACCTCGAATTTGCTGCATTGCACCTTACGACCGCCAAAAAGGAAGAACAGATTTGGATAAATAACCTATAATAGTTCAATAAAAGATAACCTGAGCTAACATAACCTAGTAGTATTTTAATCCTTTTTTCCAATTTGCAAATTATCATTTTGTGAAACTATACAAAACTTTTGTACCTAACAAGGGGCGATTACCCCCATATTCTCTCATTTTAGTTAAGGGTTTATATCCCCATTTTTAATCAACTCGTAGTATAGGCAACTTGAAAACACAAAGAAGTCATTCAGATAAGTATTTTGGTATTGTTGTTTCTCGTTGTGACCCGGATCAAATAACAGACCTCGTTTATTTCTACGATGCGGCTTTGAACACCAATAGAGTCCTGTTTAGTGAGCCAATGTGCACACACTTCGTAACTAAAACTCTTCTAATCCACAAATGCTTTCGAGGAAATTCTTAGATTTACATCTCGTTCATGCCCAAAATTCCAAGGCCCGATTAAGGTCGCTGTAAACCTCTTTTACGAGGTATTCTAAATACATTTTGCATCCGTCTCAAGTCTTAACGCAAAACTGTCCAATCCCAAATGGAACGAAAAATGTGACGAAATAAGCTCGGTCGAAAATATGCAGACATGTGACGTTAATATATATTTTTTTGCATAAATACTTTTTCGCTCAATAAATTCTATATAGATGGATTCGTAAAAAATGTCCTTGACATAATATGAGAGCTTAAATTTGTTTTAAAGCGATTAAATGTTTCGAAATATTGACCTAATGGTCAAACTTAAAGGAAAGACACGAATCAGAAACTTTTTGACGCGCTCCAAATGATTTTCTTCGTAACGAAAGCTTTAAGACCATTTGATATGATTAATTAAGTCCATGAAAAAGTAGATTAATAACATAAGCAAAACATTTCTTACTTTTCAACCCAACTTAATTTTTTATTTCTAATATTCGCTTTTACAGACACTAGAGCTATATGTGTCTGTCGTTTACCTAGCTAAAAATTCGATATAAAAGAATATAACCAATTTTAAATGGTGACGCGTCTTTGGAGTGTTCTGGTATTTTTTTTTTAATCTATTTTTGAAGGACTTAAGCCAATATTCCTGACTCGTCTGTTCACAAAAGAAGACACTCCATACAACACTACAAACAGACGTAGTACCAAGCAACTTTCTTGGTCGAGTGCCCCGTAAGGGGCGCGGCGATTTGCCATCCTGGCCGCCGTGCTGACGGGATCCAGCGCTCCGTCCGGCCCCAGCTTAGCCTCTCTTCCTTCCTTCAAAATACTCGTTTCCTCTCTTTTCACACAACCTCTCCCACAACTTTCTCTGGTCAGCCTCTAATTTCACAGGGTAGATGCTGACCTTCCTTTCAGCCAACTGTCCCGCTGAGGGGGTGGGGGACAATATTCCCTAACCCCTGAGCTCCGGTCTGGGGTGGCTGGTTTTTAACAACCTGCTTCATCCCCACCCATACCTTCCTCACATCCCTTTTCCTCTCCTCTTCACAATCTATTATTTTTTACGCCGTGTCCAAGGTGGAGCCGCCATGCCGATGGACTGCCAGGTCACCAGGCGGGAGGGGTGGTCTTAAATGGCGGCGCGTGGCTCTGCCGGGCTTGTAAGCACCTCTCGCAGTGCGGGCTACTGCGAGAGGTGATGCGCGATTGCGTCCCGTGTCAAAAAGAGGGTCACCATGCCCAATGATGAGTTTAAAAAAAAAACAACCCCCAACTTCCCCTATAACATCGACGGAGCCGCCCTTGGGCAGCTCCAGCAAAAAAATGGAGGTCCGCCCCCTGTGCTTGCTCAGGGGACCCTCCATATATATCTAACCGGAGAGGAGGCTTACTCCTCTCCTTCGCTTACGGGTGTAGGGGACTCCCCCTCACCCCCTTCTCTGGAGGTGCTTTCGGGCGCCTCCCTTTTACCAGCGGCAGTCCCCTCTGTTCTTTCCAAGGGGACTGCCAAGAAAGCCAGCAGGCAGCCCTTAGCCAGCCGCTCCACATCGAAGCGGCTCGGTAGGGCAAACCCCCTTAGGGGGGAGAGGGAAGCCAGGCCCCTTCGGTCGCTTCCCTCAAAAGACCTGCTGGCAAGAATACTGAACCTTGCCGGGGTAAAGGCCCATGCCTCCCCAAAGAAGACTAGTGACGATACTGCCAACGTGACCTGCGATGTCTTGGGGGGGGGGGATGGCCAACTGGAGGCCCCCCCTAAGATAGACATGGTCCGTGAGGAAACCCAGCCTCAGACGCTAGGGCCTTCCATGGGGGGGAATCTGGGCTCGGCGCCAAGCACCGAACCCGAATCCGCCCCGATGCAAGGTCCTCCTCAAACGGCTGTGGTTTCCGAAGCAGTACAAGGAGGGGAGGGATCTCCGCCGACCGGTGCCCCCACGACTACCAGGACCTTCTCCAGTTCAGAGAATGACCTGGCTGAGGCCGGTCCATCTGGCCTGGGGGCTTCTTCCGGCGGAGGTGAGAAGCCGGTTCATTCCCCGCCCTCCTCTCCGAAAAAGAAAAAGACGAAAAAGACTCTGGGCTCCTCTCCATCCGCGGGGACGGATGGGTCTGCTGCCACTCTGGCAAGCGACCAAGCCAAGATCGGCACATCCGCCCCCTCTGCCCCCCCGGTTGCGGAGCCCCTGACAAAGAAGACTAATACCAAGAGTGCACAGGGCGGAGCCTCGATGACATCGGGGCCCCTCATTCAGAGGTTACCTGGCGTTTTCGAGCCCGCTGGCTTCAAACGCTTCCTCGTTATTCGCTCCACTGATGGCACCATGTTGTCCAAGGGCAACATGATCCATCAGAGGAGAGGATTAGCTAGTGCAATTGGTAGAGAGCCGAAGGTGACCCGTTTCTCGGACGGGAGCCTTCTGGCGAATGCGGCGAATCCCGCCGAGGCGGCCAAGATAAGTGCTCTTCGGACACTTCATGGCACCCCGGTGAATGTGACGCCGCACTCTACCATGAACTTTGTGAAAGGAGTAGTTTATGCGAGGGAACTCGTTGACTACTCCATTGAGGACATCACCCTAGAGCTGGCCGACCATGGGGCGGTCAAGGTCGAACGTGTGATGAGAAAACAGGGAGGGGCTTCGAGACCCACCCCTACACTGTTCATCACGTTCGACTGTGACAAGCTACCTGAGTCGGTGCGTGCCGGTTGGTACCGCTACCGCGTGAAGGCATTCGTGCCACTGCCGCGGCGGTGCTATTACTGTCACCGCTTCGGCCATACGAATCGCTCATGTAGACGTGCAAAGTCGGGGTCACCCGAAGTCTGTGTAAATTGCTCCAAGGTCGCACACGATAAGTCCAAATCGTGTGTGGCCAAGTGTGTCAATTGCGGAGAGCCGCACCCTGCTTCTTCGAAGCAATGTGGTGCATATCTCCTGGAGAAAGAAATCCTGGCCGTTCAGGCTCACGATAGACTCTCATTCCGCGAGGCTAAGGACTTGGTCATGGCGCGCCCAGCTCTGTCTGGGACGTCATATGCCTCAGTAGTTCGAAAGGCACCCTCTGCTCCTGGCCCACCAGGCCAACGAGCACGGTTGTTTCCGCGCCCATTCGGAGCCCTTCTGCCGGCTCTACCCAACCCGGGCGCTCCCCTGGTAAAGCTGGCGGCAAAAAGGGTTCACACCCAGCCCCGGCTAAAACCAGGGCTTCCCCCTCTTTCCCCAGCGTTTCCCGCAAGGCGAAACGGCCACGCGCCTCCACAGAGTCGTTAGACTCACAGGAGGCAACACCCCTGAAGATGGTCGCTAGGCCATCTTCCGGGGTTCCTAAAGCTGTCCCCCGAAAGGAGGACAGCAACAAAGGAGCTTCAGCTCCTTCGCCCACGCCCCGAGGTGGAGCGAGTGGCTCGGAGACGGTGGTTCCTCGAAAAGAAGGCCCCCCGCCTCCGAAGCCGTAGCGCCCGCCTAAGGTTTCGAGGCGGAATGAGGAAAAGACTCGCATGGCGAGCCCAACCTCCCCCAATAAGTCCTCGAAGGCGACAGCGCCTCCAGCGCTTTGTCCGGCCAACAGCGCCCGGGGTTCTGTACCCGGGAAGCCTACGGCCATTCCCGTGAGGGTCTTCAATTCGAGGAGGGCCCCCGCGTCTCCTCCGAGCTAGGCCTGGAGGGCATATTCCTTCAATGGAATTGCCGTGGACTCCGGGCCAACTGGGAGGAGCTGCGGAGGCTCGCCTCGTCCCGTTCCCCGTTAGCTATTTTTTTGCAGGAGACCATGCTAGGCGCGTGCCCTCTGCCTGCCCTCCCGGGGTATAAGAGTCTTGCGACCCCACCACCGCGGGATGGCCGGGCTAAGGGATGCGCGGTTTACACCCGGCATGATGTCTCCGTTCTTCCTTTCTCTTTAGATACCTCCTTTCAGGCAGTGGCTGTGCAGCTGCACCTGGATAGGAGGTATACTATCATTTCTGCGTACATTCCACCGTCAGCTGACTTCGACGCGGGGGACTTCCGCCGCGTCGTGGCACGGTTGCCGAGGCCCTATCTCTTTTGCTTGGAGATCTGAACGGCAGGCATCCTCTCTGGGGAGATTACTCCATAAATCCCAGGGGACAAGTCCTTGCCGATCTGATCGAAGAGCTTGAGATGGGTGTCCTAAACGTGGATGAGTTTACGCATCACTGTCCGAGAACCGCTTCATTTTCTTGCCTTGACCTATCTTTGTGCTCTTCGGATGCACAGCCTGATTTTGATTGGGGGGTGGTCGATGACCTCCATGGTAGTGATCACTTTCCCATTCAAATATCATTTTCAGGGCAACTGCAGCCTGAGATACCACCTCGGTGGTGCTTGGCGCGGGCGCGGTGGCCTGCATTTCAGGAAATGACTGAATTCTCTATCTCAGTCGAGGAGTTTAGGTCGGTAGATGAGGCCGTTGAGTTCTTCTCCGGCAACCTCATTCCCGTGGGCCTGACTACTATTCCTAGGACGTCTCGCCGTTTTGCACGCCGACCACTCCTATGGTGGTCGGCTGAGTGTGAGACGGCCTTCAAACAGAAGCGTTATGCCTACATGCGCTATAAGCGCACCCCGAACGATTTCACTGTCGCTGAATTTCGTCGGGCTAGGGCTAGGTTCCGGTATATTTCGAAGCACGCCCGCTGCTCTTCTTGGCGGGCATACGTGTCTTCACTTAACGGGAAGACCCCTTTAGCTGAGGTGTGAAAGCGAGTCAAAAGGATTCGGGGCAAGTTCTCGCAGGACCCCCCTCCCGTTCTCCAGGAGAATGGGACCGCAATTTCGGACCCCGCGTCCGTGGCGGAATCCTTCGCGACCGCTTTTTCTGCATTCTCTAGCCGTGATGCTGCTCCGCCAGCATTCAATGCACGTCGTGATGTCGCGGAAGGCCGCCGGCTGGACGTTACCTCCAGAGGCGGAGAACCCTTCAACGACAAGTTTACTGTAAGCGAGTTGCGTTCCGCTCTCGCTTCGTGCGCGGACACCGCCCATGGTCCGGACGATGTCCCGTACGCCATGCTTCGACACCTAGGTGAGCGAGGCATGGCCTTTCTGTTAGATTTGTTCAACAGGATCTGGGTGGAAGGTCTTCTCCCAGACTCCTGGCGAATCGCTACTGTGCTTGCCTTTCGCAGGCGGGGGAGAGATCACTCTACTCCGACCGGTTTCCGCCCAATCTTTCTAACCTCTTGCGTGTGCAACTTGATGGAGAAATTGGTAAATGTTAGATTAGCCTATTTCCTGGACAGCGGAGGCCATCTGTCTTCCGCACAGTGCGGCTTCCGCAAGTTCCACTCCACGTCGGATGCTCTGCTCCGACGAGAAAATGCCGTCTGCGAGGCTTTCCTTCGTAGACAGCACTACGCCACGGTGTTTTTCGATCTGGAGAAGGCCTATGATACCGCATGGCGTTACGGTATCATGGAGACTCTCCACACGATGGGGGCGAGGGGACGCCTCCTAATTTTTATATCTGAATTTTTGCGAGATCGTCGATTCCGCGTACGGGTGGGGGGAGCCCTCTCCGGCCCAAAGGAGCAGGAAGAGGGTGTCCCGCATGGAAGTGTCCTCAGTGTCACACTCTTTGCCCTGAGCATCAACGGCATCACCTCGGTGCTGCCGGACAATGTTCTCGCTACGCTCTACGTGGACGACCTTTCGATCTCTTTTGGCGCGGCCCAGTTTCCAACTCTGGAGCGTCGACTCCAACAGGCATTGAACCGCGTCTCTCGCTATGCCGAAGCGCACAGGTTTCGGTTTTCTTTGGCCAAGACTAAGGTGGTGCACTTTTGCCGCCATCCACGGTTTCATCCCGACCCAGACTTGTTTCTTAATGGGGTGCGCCTGGATGTGGTTGAGTCGCACCGTTTCCTTGGTCTTGTATTCGACCGACGCCTCACCTGGGAGGCTCATATTCGCAGCCTTAGGGTCTCTTGTACTTGCGCCATGGACATTCTCCGTTCCGTGACGTTCAGCGCTTGGGGCGCTGATAGGGCTACTGCCTTACTTTTTTATCGATCCTTTGTTCGCTCGAAGCTCGACTACGGATGCGAGTTTTATGAATCCGCAGCCGAGCGTTTATTGCGGAAGGTGGATTCAATCCACCACACCGGCCTTCGCCTTGCGACCGGTGCTTTCCGCACTTCCCCCATTGAGAGCCTGTTGGTCGATGCTGGGGAGATGCCACTCGCTCTGCGCCGCGTGCAGTGTATCACTCGACTGTACGCGCGAGCCCGGCGCCTCCCTCAGTCGCCAACAGCTCTCACTGCATCCGCAGCTGATCTCGATGGTGCCTATGCCGTCGAGAGACGCCAGTCATACCCTAAGCCTTTTGGGTTTAGGGCCAGGAAACTCCTTCGAGAGGTAGATATCGCTCTCGGGCCGGTGGCGTCCCTGGTTTTGCCCAGGACGCCACCCTGGAGGGTACCACATTTGGTTATTTGTCGCCACGCCTCTGCTCCCAAAGCTTGTACTGCGCCGGGAGTATTTCGTTCGAACTTTTTGGAGCACACATCGTGTCACGCTGGAACCGTGCCAGTGTATACGGATGGCTCCAAGTCCCAAGAGGGGGTCGGCTTCCACGCCGTATCCCCTCTGTTTGAAGTCAGCGGGGCTCTACCAGGCGCTGCGTCTGTCTTCACGGCCGAGCTGGTGGCAATACACCACTCGGTACGGGAGATTACGCGACGTGCCCGGTTCGGAGACCGGATTGTGATCTATAGCGACTCACAAAGCGCCCTGAGTGCTCTCGGGGCATTGGAATCTCCGCATCCCCTGGTTCGCGATATCCGTGACGCCACGGTTTTGGCGAGCCGGGCAGATGTCGAGATTATCTTCTGCTGGGTTCCTGGACATGTAGGAATTGCGGGGAATGAGGGCGCCAAAGAGTCCGCGAGGACTCTGCGACCGGACCAGCGTTTCGCTCTTCCTCACACCGACTACATGGCAGGAATACGGGCAGCCCTTCGGACTGCTTGGCAAAGAAGATGGGAGACGGTCGAAGGGAACTTAAAGTTGCGTGCCATTGCGCCGCGACTGTTCCCATGGACCTATCCCCCAATGCCGCGGCGGCTTCAGGTTGCTTTCTGTCGTCTTCGAATCGGACACACTCGTGTGACGCATCGCTACTTGATGGAGCGCTCGCATGCGCCCTATTGCAACGACTGCGTCGTCCCCCAGGCTGTTCGGCATATTCTTGTCGAATGTCCCAGTCTGGGTGATCTTCGCGCACGATACCATTCTCGGTACCGGGATGGGCGGGGTCGCTACCGCCTGTCCCTTGTACTCGGGACGAGTGCGTGCACCATGACTGGTGGACTTATTGACTTTTGGGGGGAGGCCGGCCTTCTCCACTTTATTTAAGGTTTTTTTTTTTGTTATTGTTTTGTTTGTAGGTTGCACTCTCCTGCACCGGGGTGAGGGGGACCTCCCCCCTCTGCCGGAGATTGCTTCGATTGTTAAGTTTTTCCAATTTATATCATTGTTAAGTTTTCATATTTTTACTTTAAAGTAGCCTAGTTCTAGGCTGTCGTGTTTTTCGGCGACTTATGCCCAAGTGGGTAGTTGCCAGATGGGCTCCATAAAATTAAAAAAAAAAAAAAAAATCTTGGTCGAGTGAATCTATCCATCATGGGCGAGGGAATACTAAAACTGCATAAAGTAAAAGAACCAATGAAAAGATCATATTTTTTTTAATCATCAAATATAGTTTCAGAACTCATTAGTCTTGTGCCCTGGCAAGTTGCTGCTTTTAAAGAAGTTAAAGGAAGTTCAGCAAAGTATTGAAAGGTTTATTTTAACCGTTCAAAAAATTATTTCCTTTTCTATGAGTATAATTCCAATTTCGTTATTTTTATCTGGTAGAAGCACGCCTTAATTGTGTGTGGAAGGGGAGGGGGAGTATCCTAGTACGTGGGGTCACCCTTGAGCAAGTGCCAATTTTTAAGTATCTGGTGCATTATAAGTCATAGTGGTACCGATGAAGCAGATTGCCACCACGTTAAAACGGTAAGAAAGTGTCTGGGTCGATTAAAGAGTTAGTGAATGGTTAGAGCTTGTGTGTGGAATGTGCCTGCAGGCTACACGGGAGTGTGCTAGCTCTAACGTTGGTTGGAGACTGTTATGGAAGCAGAAGGAAAGATCCCGAGTGAGAGTAGTACAAGTGGGCAACCTAAGAAGGATACTACTTGGTGTGTGAAAGGAGGGTAGAGTGAGGAATGACTGGCTGAGAGATGGTTATGGTGTGAATGAGGTTGTGACTGAAAGTGTTCTGAGGTGAGATGGTGGTGTAAGAAGAATGGATTTCCGGAAATAGACTTATGAAAAGAATATACGAGAGTGACCACGGCAAGCGATCGCGAGCACATCGCATACATACGGAGTCATGTAGGGATCTGTACTCTCCCCCACCCTCAACCATTTCCTTCAAGCCATCCTCCTTCGTGAACCCAACTTTACAATTCTACAGACGGCAGCAGCCCCACACTCATCCAACATTCGGATTAGAGGAAAACAACTATTGATCTATAACACTACATCACGAGATTGGAACTCAAGGCTGCAACAGAACCTGAAGGCCGTATCTTCCTCAAAATCTTCCGTTACTCTACGACAGGAAACAACTGATGTACTACGACGAGCGTCCCCACATCCCGTTATCCAACACCCGACTCCTCTTAACCAGAACACCAACGATACTCGGAGCCACCCTGAACTAAGGAATATTAATTGATAGGTAATTTAAAGCCTTACGTCCCTTAATACCAAATGGTTCGCAAAAAAATAGGTTTCTGACCAAATTTTCTCTACATAACATATTTAAAATATTGCTACTATTCGTAGTTAGATGGTTTTCTTTTGTTCGAGAAACAGTTCCATGAATTCGAGTACATCGTATTAAAGTTATCTGTGTGCAATTTTAGAATTTGACTGTTTAATTGCCGGTCTTTATGCCCCCTCACAAATGACTTAAATGGACTTGGAGATGAGAGTGTACGGTTGTTAAGGAGTAGCCTCTCTTTGAAAAGTTGGCTTATTCTTAAATATGAGGCACTGGCATGGCTCACGAAGACAGGACTACCATATGGAATATAATATTTAGTTTTAAAAGGTATATTGTGATAAGTGAGAATAGTGGTTTATATACATTGATTTGAGACTCGAGTAGATCCAGTTGAGCCCAAGAAAAGGAGGGTTTGAGGTCACTCGAGACAAAAATGGAACATATGTTGGAATTAGTCGTATCGTTGTAAGTAATTAAATAGCTCGAAGTTAGTCAGATTAGCAAAAGGCGTTCAAATCAATTTCTAATTGAACCTCTGTATTTAATTCCAGATTTAATATCTGATTGTTAATCAGTATTAGTAATCATTAGTTAACACCATTGGTCTCGAAAAGAGATTCAAATGAATACTTTTATTGTTTTTTTTATTACCAATTTGCTCGGGATGGGAGAACGCACTTCCCCGGCCCCAACATTTAGGGATGAAAAGATTTGCGATAACAATTCTTTTCAACGTGATTCTTTTTTACTAGCCTGGGGGGAAGGGGGGGTCTCGTTCAAAATTTCTTGTGCACTGAGCAAGCCTTCCCTCTTTGGATTATGTAGGATTTCCTCTGTGCCAGTTCTACAAAAAAAAATGTCAATCTGAAAAGATTTGTCTAATTTCTGGCCACTTTACCGTGTAATCCAACCACGGCACGTTCGTCTAGTGGTGAGGTCGTGCAGTGGATGAATTGACAGAAGTGAAGGACACCGAGGACTCCGAACTGGCACCGTGTGGGTGAACTAAATCCCCCAAAGAAAGAGTTCATACGATGGTAATCGGACCCCCAAAGTAGAAACTATTTGATTTTCAAAAGTAGGAAGGAAATCACGGGGTGGGGGAAGCGCAATCAAATGCTTTTAGAAAGTGGTGACGTTAGGAAAGGGGAAAAGTGTGACTCGGGAGAGATTTCTCTGAGCGATAAGAAACGAGAGGATGCCCCACTCTACTCAACCTTCCCCATTCTGCTACAAAGGCAAGTCTCCTCTTGGGGAGTTCTTAATTTTGAGTGGCTTGAACGATCTCGTTCCTGAAAGGTTAAATTTGCGCCAAGTAGTCTCGTCTCTAGACAACTCAAGCTATGCAGTCTCCTCCTATTTTCTCTCTGCCCAGCTTTACCACTGTTAATAGACGTTCTAATAGACATCTACTTCAAAATATAATAAATTTGCTAAATCCCTGTGCTCTATTTCTGGATGAAGGGATTTGTTTCACACACACCGAAACTCACTCATCCAAACGTTGCTCTTCTCTCTCCCCTCCTACAAACCTTGACCTATGCCCCCAGTGCTCACCCTATATCTTTCTCTCTCTTTCTCTCTTTCTCTCTCTCTTTCTCCCTCTCTCTCTCTCTCTTTCTCTTTCTCTTTCTCTCTGCTTGCTTTGAAAATTGTATTTGCCGGTGGGGGGTGCGAATTTGATGTGACCTGATCTGAGTTTGCCAATTTGGGCTGAGCAGAAACTTGGTTAGTCGAGGTAAATGCAGTGCCTCATGTTACTGTTTTCCCGCGGCAGTATTCATTTATCCAGGCAGTTAGACGCACGGGACGTGTGGGTCGGGGTAGTCTAATTACTGACTTTTTATATATATATATATATATATATATATATATATATATATATATATATATATATATATATATATATATATATATATATATATATATATATATCTTTCTCTCTCTCTCATTCAAATATATTCTCCAATCACTCGGAAGCTCTGCTTGCAACCTTGCCCCTGAAACCCAGTCGTACAGTTTTAATTGTTTATATCCCCCTACCCCCTATGGCATCCCATGGACAGATTTTTTGATGATGTGGATGAATTTCTCAACAGGGCCATATCCAATCTTCTCGCAACCTTAATTATTTGGGGAGATTTTTAACATCCCCTAGCATACCCACCTCGTATCTACGACTTTTGGCCATTTTTAAACTTTGTTCTCCTAAATCTGTTTCATCCCCGACTCAAACATGAAAATATACTTGACTCAGTCACCTTCTCCCCAATTCATAGTCTAACCATAATTAACTCCATCCACACATATTTCTGGTCACATCCTCATCCAGTTTGGTTTCTTTCTTCACACATCCTGTCACTGAGACAGCATCGTCAGTTCTCTTCTATTAACCAAGAACAGATGTCAAGAGATCTGCTTGACTCTGCCATTGCCTCTTTTGATCTCAACATGGCCCTCCACTCTTTATCCCGGATCCTCTTCCCTGCTTCTTTGTTCATGCCCTTCTTCGTATCTTCCCAACCACAAAATTTACATCTCCACACTATTTGGAATTATAAGAAACAGATGAATATGCGAGAGGCGGCTTCGGTCTGACCGTGGTAGTGGGGCAGGGACAGTAACAACCTCCGTAGCCTTCCTCTTTGCGCGCTCAAAACCGCCGTATCCCTGTAGAAAATCAAACTAGCCACCCACCTTGTTTAAGCTGCTTGTCAATATCTCTACCTCTCTTAAACTTTATTCTCTACTCCATAGTTCACCTCCTGATTTATCTGGCAAGATGGTCCTAATCCCCTCTGGCATGCTCTCTGCCTCTGTTTCTCATAAACATATAAATTCCTCCTTGTCCCCCGACCCCACACTAATTTCTTTCCTTCCAGTATCCCCCTGAAGACTTAACTTCCCTGCCCCACCTTTCTCTTCGAAAAAGACCTCTTAATCTTCCATTTACTCATTCCCTCTAAGTCTTTACCACCAATTCTTCCTTTTACCTCACTATTTT
This sequence comes from Ceratothoa steindachneri, assembly GCA_963969495.1. NCBI lineage: Eukaryota > Metazoa > Arthropoda > Malacostraca > Isopoda > Cymothoidae > Ceratothoa > Ceratothoa steindachneri. The sequence continues at coordinate 71,450,914 of OZ018320.1, forward strand.
AATTAACTCCATCTCATCTGGAATAATACCAAATGACTTCAAAAACGCTGGTCTTCGTTGTATCCTGAAGAAACCGAACCTGAACGCTACCGACCCCGCAAGCTCCGCCCAGCCTCTCAACTCCCCTTCCTCCCAAACAGTATTTGGAAGGCTGGTGTTAACTCTGATTCTTGATCTCCGATCTTTCCCCAACGCTGATAAGATTTTTCAGTCTGGTTTTAAGGCAGCACACCACACCGAATCAGCACTCCAATATGTAACGGACCTCCTTCTCTGTGCGTGCGACGCTGGCCACCCTTCCATTCTGTTAATTCCGAACCTCTGCAGCATTTGACACTATTGACCGCAATGTTCTTCGCAGCCTCCTGGAGTTCCCGTGCCTCTAGAGCTACCCTTAACTGCATCCGCTCATATCTTTCATCTCATATTCAATCTAATCATGTTAGAAATGATATAGGTCGGCCGACAGAGGTGAGCTTCGGTGTCCCGCAAGGATCGGTTCTTGGTCCACTTTTGTTACATGTATTTTAGCTCTTGGTATTGCTATGGGTCGTCTCGATTTATCTTTTCATTTCTGTGCTGAAGATACGCAAATCTTTCTCTCCCTTTTCCCACCTTCGTTTGCTGAGGGTCATATAAACATACTATCTGTTACATGTATTTTAGCTCTTGGTATTGCTATGGGTCGTCTCGATTTATCTTTTCATTTCTGTGCTGAAGATACGCAAATCTTTCTCTCCCTTTTCCCACCTTCGTTTGCTGAGGGTCATATAAACATACTATCCGTTTATAACATCACAATGGGTGTAAGACAAATTTGTGCAGCTCAACCATTTCAAAACGGGTATTATTGGCGGGCGCTTGAGCGGAGGCGACTCGCTGAAAAACTATCGCTCCTTTTCTTCAACTTGGTGCCTCCTTCTCTGATACAGTTAAAAATCTGAGCGCCACTATTGATAGTTATCTATAAAAAAAATAATGTTGGTAATGTCTGTAAATCCTCTCAACTTTCTCCGAAATCTGAGCCGCAACCGTTTCCATTCTGACCACAACAGCTTCGAAATTGTCATTCATGCTTTCGTCACTTCCCACCTTGTTTCTTGCCTGATCACAGGCTTCCATATTACGACCTCTCCAGTTGGTTCACAACTTTGCAGCCAGTGGGGTTCTTATTTACAGGGGTTGTTGCTCTCGTGCAATTCCCCTGCTTTGCGAACTGCACTTGGCGCTGCAGCTCCCTCCTCACTGACCCTATTCCGTCCCCTCAGATCTCTTTGCTCTGGCCCAATCCCCTAATGATTGTTTCTCATAGTCGTCCGTGGTGCCATGGTGACCGTGCTTTCTTTATATTTGCTCCAAATATGTGGAATGTTCTGCCTGTTCTGATCCGCTCACCCCCCCCCCCTCCCCTCTTGTTGCCTTGAAAACCCACTTCTTCTTTATATGTTTTCCTTAGTCGATAGACGGGCACTCTGTGAAGGCCTATGGGCTTGAAGAACGCCGTACAAAAAAATCCGTATTATCTCCTGAGCTCGACTCACTTCCGCCGACATGACCATTTCTCGGCACTCATTCATTCTTTCAAAATATGGGATAAATGGTGTCATATTTATTTATTAAGTAAATTGGGCTCTTTATCCTTACATATAGGGGGGGGGGCTTCTTGTGTTTAAACAGAGCTGGGAAAGCTCCTCGAAGCGCGCTGTTTTGAAGGAGCAACGCACTTTGAGGAAGCGAGATAATTGATTTCAGCGTGTCCGCTCGCGTGCGTCTGCCTTTCCGCCATTAATAGACGCCTTCCTCTTACTACCAACAACTTCCTGTTCCTGGTTTAAAAGACATGTAATAAGCGCTTGTGTTCGACTAAGACCTCGGCTTGACTGGAGTCTGATATCTCAGTCATTGCAATCTTTTCCCCACTTGTATTCCCATTTGTTTGTCTGTTTCTTTTCACGCTTCAATTGGTTATTATCTACTTTGCCTTTTCCTTAGTTCAAAGATTTCTCTCAACAAACTTACAGGAAAAGATTTTGCTTCATCGCGGCTCTGTGCTTGTGTATGTGTGTCTTTTTATTGTGATCATCGCCGGTTTAGCGTAGGAGTAATTATTTCTCCTCTCCTTTATCATGCCTTATATTTTGCTACTTCATTTTCGTATATACACCTTTGGCCAACAATATGAGGCTATCCCTCAATTTTTTAGTTAGCCCTCAGATTGTTAATAAAATGTGTGCATATGGTTGTTGTATGATATATTTCAAAATATACACATGATCTAATACCTAGTTGCCCCCCCGTCCTCCATTAGCCTTAACTACTGCTGCAATACGCCTAGGCATCGCCTCAGCCAATTTCTTACAAAGGTCAGGTGTAATTTTAACTCCTTCTTCGTGTAGTTTCTGATACAAATCATCTTTATTTTTAACAATCGTGTTCCTAAGCCTCCTTACCAAGGACTATCCATAGGTGTTCAATTGGGTTTAAGTCCGGACTTTGAGCCGGACAGTGCAATTGAGAGTATTCTTGGCTGTATGGCACTGGGGCATTATCCTGTTGAAATATAAAATTAGCTTTTGACACGCTTGGAGGTAATTTAGCAATTGGTGGCTCTAAACTTCCGGTAACATGGAAATATATGTAGCTGAATTCATTCTGTCCTGTCATAAAGACATCTCCCTGGGCCCTGTGACAGACATGCAAGCCCGTAACATGACGGAACCGCCTCCATGTTTTACTGTTGGAACGATACATTCAGGCTGAAACGCTTCGCCAAATCTTCGACGGACGAAAGTCGCCCCAGATATGCCGAAAACCTGAGGAAAATAACATGAAATATAATCAAATTCATTATTATGTGTATGCCTCATAATTTTCGGCTTCAACCCAAATATTATGAGCTAATATGTTAGCTCCAACCTTATGCTATCTTTCCTCATGGTTACTTTCATCAGACCATACGAATTTTGACCACTACTCTCTATTCCATTTGGAATGATTTTTTGCCCATTGAAGACGTTTCTTCTTGTTTGTATCAGAGATCCATGGCTTCTTGCTGGCTTTACAGCCTTCAAGGCCATAGTCTTTAATTCTCCTTCTTACAGTTCTAGTCGATATTTGTGAGGTATTCTCCTTATTGAAGTCGGTACAGACCTCTGAAGATGTTTTTCTCCTATTTTTAAGAGACTGACGGATGAGATATGTGTTTACGACGAGATGTGACCATTTTTCTGCTAGTTCTTTGTTTTGATTTTTGACACCTTTAGTCTCCCTGAAACGCCTGAGTCGTTTGGCCTGCCTACCGAAACATCGCATCTCCTGAGCTATTTGTCTTGTGACATACCATTTTGAAAGTGATTTACAATTTGTCCTCGCTTAACTTCACTCAACTCAAAATTTCTCGGCATCTTAGTGATTATTAACTATAATTACTATATATTATAGCACAAACCTGTGAAAAATAAAAAGAAATATACATTTTTGCAATATATGGGTTATGCACACTTATGTCTAAATAACAGAAAATGCAAAAAGTAAAAAAAAATAAGTTAGAATATTATGATGTATTGTGTTGTTTATGCAAATATGATAGTAGCATACACCCATAGTGATATAAGAGCACAATTCGTAGTTTAAAGACCAAAATAAAGGGTGGCATCTTATTTTTGGCCAAGGGTGTATGGTTTCTTAGAGAAAAGTATTTCCGGTCGGGAGGACGCGTTCGTCTTAGATGTATTTGTTCTCTCTCGATTATTTTCCACAATAGTTTCCAATTTCTAGTGTGATATTTTAAAAGAATCTGTCGTCGCTAAATTTCTTGTCCTCATGCTAGAATAAGAATTTATCGTCTTCAGTAAATACTTGTTTTGAAAAAAATATAAACTAGTTTCTTAAAAATCTAATGCACCGTTCCCCAAATTGTTGTTTTTTGAAACTCAATTTCAGGTAGTTTAAAACTCTCCAAACAAATAAATTTATATCTATTAGAAAAAAAAGGCGGTTTTAGTGTTAGGTTTCGTCTCATCAAGCAGTTTTCGTGTTATTGGTGTTATTTTTTCGGGGGGAGGGGGACCCTTATATGATTACAAGTAATACTAATTTCTCGTCTCTGAAGATAGCGGAACAAATGAAATCTCTCTTCAATAAAGTGGAATGCAAATTAAAAGCCTCTTTTTTTTTGTTCCCATCTCCAAATTATTTTGAAAAAACTGAACTTGAACGTGAAGATATTCCGAATGCTCGTAACCCAATAATTATATTTGGATCCGGAAGGATTTTGCGGTGATGTGATATTAGGTCTTTAATGCTCTCTCGTCTTCGCTTAGGACCTCTGGTTGGCAGAATGGTGGCATCTGTGCGTTTCATATGAGCTTCTTTAAGAGGGTCATAAAAGGCTCATTCATAGGCCCCCATAACTGCCGGCTTTCCCCTTGTCTCCCACCCTACAACCCAAAGAATTGCGAGGGCCGGAACGTCCTGGCAAGTTGAGTGATGGCTCTGGTGGCGCTTTGTTAGCCAAGAAATCGAGGGTATCCAGGGAAACGAGGCAGTTGAGCGAGAGATGAAGTGTTTTGAAGTTGATTGCAGGGGATGAAGTCCCGTTGTGTGCATTGATTGGCTCATGATGAAGTGCGAATTAAGATTGGACACAGAGATTCTGTTATAATTGATTTCTGTTTTTTTTTTCTCGAGGTGTCGCGTTTGTATCTTTGGATGGTGATGCCGGTTCATGGAGGATTCGTGTTGCTCCTGATGTTGACGCGTTCATTCATTAGTTTTTGGCTCTTCTTTTATCATTGATCCTTGTTGAACATCCAATATTTTCTTGTTTATTTTTTTTCTAATCTAACCTCTTTCTCTAAATAATACTTGTCATCCTTGTGAAACGCCGACAGGCTCAGGAGAGCTCCGTCTCCTTAAGCTATTTTGTAGTTATTGGGGCTCTATTTTTCCCACACAATTTCGCATATCAACACTTCACTTTCATTAAAAAACTGTTCATATACTTTCTGACCTAGATTCACACGTTGCCTTTTGCGCTTTTCACTAAATAAAAAAGTTGTAAATCCCAAATGAATTATAGTAAATCCCCTTTTTTCTACTATTCAGTCATTCATCAAAATGGAACGCGCGAAAATGGCAGATGAAGTTTAATGTATAATATATAAGTGTAAGGTAATCCACTTGGTCACTCCAATTCCCCGGTCATAATCTAAACACGGTTACGTTGGAAATAGATTTGTGTATTAATTGCGAGCGACCTAAAAGTTCCAAGGTATTAATGTGTTGTAGTAGCCACAAAGGCGAACAGACATCTGTTTTAAATAGCCTAAGAGTTTTGTATCTAAATAGGAAGATATTCTTCTATTATATAAATAAATGCTTGTCAGATCTCACGTAGAATATGCAGTTCATTTTGGTTTGCTTATTTACCAAAAGACATCTTAATCTTAGAACGCGTCTAACGTTCAGCGACCAAATTAATTCCAGAACCTCGAAATAAATCCTATGAAGTCAGACTGGGAGATCTTAATTTGCTATCACCCGAAAATCCTCGTATTAGCGCTCAGTTCATCTGATTCTTTAAAATACTAAACGCTTTCATTAATATGAACTATGAGTTACTATTGAAGTTCGATGTCCGAGTGGCCACTAGAGAAATAACGGTCATCATTCTTATTAACAAAAGATCTAACACTGCGATATAGCACATAATGTTTTCTCGTAGAAAATAGCAAATTACTCGAGTATAAAATAATTTAGCCTAGCATGTCGTTGAAAACACATTAATCAACGTGTTAAAGAATGGATATTTCTTTAACATAGAAAATTATTTTTAAAACGGGTACAGTTAATAGGATGGACCTTTTAACTCTTTCTATTTTAATAGAATTATAGTTTTTTGTTTTGGAACTTAATAAAATAAAATTTAGACGCGAGATAAAATTACAAAACAAGTGATTTCAAGCTTACACGAAGACAGGCATAGGTGGGTAACTGATGTAAACTGCGCCAAAAATACATGTTATTGGGCCCTGCTGCCTTATTTTATCCAATATTCTATTATAAAGCATTTGCTTTCGTATCGATCCATGATTTTTCTTCAATTACACGTTTCGCCCAAATAAAAAGGTTATAAAGCTCTTAAACCGCCAGAGTTAAAAGGCCCTCCTTGCATAATTCATAAGCCTGCTTTCCCGTTCACTCCATCTTATCGCCTACTTCTTTCCTTTGAGGCAGCTGACATCTGGATGATTACGTGCTCTCTAGGTCTCAATGCACATTGATATGGCTATATATTTTCCACCTATTCATTTCTTCTATCCTCGCCACTTTTTTTTTGTACAAATATCAGATATCTCCCTACGAACTTTCTGGCTGAGATGCCTTCGTTAGTTTTTGCTTCTTAGTTTTAAGTAATAATAAATGTTGGACTGACCTAGTGGATCCTTGGGTGTTTGTCTGTCTGTAATTATGTGTCATTTAGACACCACCGTCATGATTTCGTACCTCAATTTCCAATTTAACATTTAAATGTCATTAATATTGAAATTTTAAATGTTTTCTTCTTTTTCGCAGCCTAAAATATCTATTTTTGAGACAAATCCTCTTTCTTATCTACTTCATACATATGATCTGTGCCCTGTTTTTTTTTATAACTAATCCTTTTGCTGCGTATTTTTCGAATCTTGGAAGAGTGAAGCTGATTTCAATCTCTTTTCCACAAACTTTTGTACGAACTTGGTTGAAAAGTGTGTCACGAACTGATCCTTAAATACAGGATTTATTCCACGCGTCTCTAATACTCTACTTGTTATCGACTCTTCCATCTAGCCGCCTCCACACGTATGTGCTGCCCACAAAAGCGTACAGATCTCCATTCCAACTAAGGGAAAAAAAAACTTTAAAAACTTCAATGAACATTAGGCACTGCGCAAAGATTTGGCGACAATCTTAAAGTCGTCAGGTGTACTGTTTAAACGGTCTGAGCGCGAATAAATGTGTTGGGAGTAGTTATTGAATTGGATCGTTGTTATCACTCCCTGAACGCAACTCAACCGCTTATTCTCTGCGTTCTCTGAAGGAGCTGATCGAGTTACGATGGCGACGGAGACCGAAGGTAAACACGAAGAAAATCACAGGTAAGAAGAGGTTTAGTTTCCGAGTTTTTTTGTTATGTATTAATTAGTATTCTGATTGTTGAATGTTTTGTAAGATGTTTTCGATTATTATACTAAGTTTGAATTTTAATACTACAATTCATGAAGTAAAATTCTTATCGCTATTCTTTTTTATTTCTACGTTGCTAAAAAAAACTATTTGAAGGGTTATATATTTTCATCTACTTGGTCCAGACAGATCAAAGCGCTTGAAATACACACATACTTATTGTAATCACCTTTTTGTTTGTTTGTTTAATGGGCGTGAACTCATAAGGTCATAGGCACACAAAATCATCTATGTATGAATCCGTGTGTCTTTCTTTAGCTTGTTATGTTTCTATGACATACATTTCGAGATGATGGAAGCGGTGACAGCAGAAAAAGGACCCATTGTAATCGGCAGGGTGAAACCACAGGAGTGCTAAGCCTGTTTTGATTGGACTCTTGCACATATATACAATACTGTCCATAAAGTTCAGAACGCTTGTATTTATGTTACAACATCTTCCATAAATTTGCCAGAGAAAATCCAAGGTCTCTAAAATTGGTGTACACTAACTTACAGGTATAACCTACGTATGGGTAAAAGTTATGAATATTTGGATGAACACAACGAAAGTTATTCGCACTTGAATAATTTACTAGAATATTATGCGTCATGATCGATTCAACCTCTTCTGGGAGGTCAGGAGCTATGTTCACATAGCAGCCTGGCCAGGTAGACTTTGTCCTCACGATGGATGGGGGATTCAGAAGGGTGGATGGATGTTAGAGGGACGTGCGGACAGCACGGTATTGTGTGAAAGTGACTGAATAGAAGGCTGAGTGAAGTGAGTGTGGTTATGTTACTGAAAGCTTGTTTGGGGGAGGCGAGGTGAGAGAGTTGACAGTTTATCTAATGTAGTATAAACTGGGTGTCTTACTCTTTCTTTGTTGAAGTGGGTGCTCTGGGTTTATAAAGGCTGCGTCTAGTATTTGAGTGCCTCTCATATCAAGGTGATCCTTGATTTTGAAGACTTTGGTGGCAGAATGTAGGTGGTCTTTGGGTGTAATAGCCTCATTTGCAGCCTGTGATTATTCGGGGAGAAGGAAGGGATGGCTATTTTGTTTGATTCTCTCATTTCTTATGATCCATCGAATATGCATCTTTGCGGCCAAAAATTAGTACCCGACCAAAATGAGAGTCACCGACAGCCACAAGGTGATCAAATCAAGGGTGACGCTGCAACTTGTGTAGAACCTCGCGGGCGACGCGGATTATAGGAGTGAAACGCGATTTGTTGTAGATTTTACGGCAGTTGGTCATCTGTTGTAGCGCCCATTGGATCGAAACCCAAATTAAATTTTAGATTTCCAATGAGATCTGCAAAGGAAAGGTGAGCGACTCGATGACAAGAAAGCTAAAAAAAAAATAGGAGAAGACAGGAAAAAAATAAGGGGAAGACAGGAATAAATAAAGGAGGAGAAAGGAAAATATAAAGGGGAAGACAGGAATTCTTCCATAAAAATCCCAATTTTTAATAATTTTTACATATAAATCTTAAATAGAAGAACTTTTTTTCAGATTTGTAGTTGTATCACATCACTGTTGGTCGGTATATCCTCGAAGCTCACCTGTATCCTCCGAGCTGACTTCTTCCATAATGCTTTGCTCCCAATCACAGAACATTAGTCATCCTAACGGATAGCTCGTGCTCCTTTCATAGCTCGTTGGCCGCCGTCATTGTATACAGGATGTATGGGCTAAATATGACGATGTTTAATGTCTCCTTATTTCAGGAAAAGGTTGTTATACGGTGAATAGTCAACGGCATTCGACAGCATGGAGAGTAAAGTTTTAGTTGAGAAAAAGTTAGCGGACATAGAGGACTGGAAGCCATCTGAATATTGGAAAAAGAGTTACCTGTATCATGAGGACATCGGGTATCAAAATGCCGACAACATGACTGCTGCTCAATGCTTTTTTTAACACTGTAAAGACCGCAGTACCTGACACGGACAGCTAATGCAAGAAAAGCTGATGGAAGTTCCGAGCAAGGGAATCCGCAGATATAGTATGGTTAATCATACTGCAACTTACATCCCCGTAAGGGGCGCGACGATTTGCCATTCTGGCCGCCGTGCTGACGGGACTCAGCACCCCGTCCGGCCCCAGCTTAGCCTCTCTTCCTTCCTTCAGATAGCCTGTATTCCTATCCTACCTCGTCGCTTTTCATACAACCTCTCCCACAACTTTCTCTGGTCAGCCTCTAATTTCACAGGGTAGAAGCTGACCTTCTTCTCAGCCAATCGTCCCGGATCGGGGCTGAGGGGGGAGGGGACAATGTCCCCTAACCCCTGAGCTCCGGTCTGGGGTGGTTGGCTTTTAACAACCTGCTTCATCCCCACCCATACCTTCCTCACATCCCTTTTCCTCTCGTCTTAAAAATCTATCCGTTTTACGCCGTGTTCAAGGTGGAGCCGCCATGCCGAAGGACTGCCAGGCCACCAGGCGGGAGGGGTGGTCCCAAATGGCGGCGCCTGGCTCTGCCGGGCCTGTAAGCACCTCTTGCAGTGCGGGCTACTGCAAGAGGTGGTGAGCGATTGCGTCCCGTAAAACAAAGAGGGTCACCATGCCCAATGATGAAAAAAAAAACATCTCCCCTTAATTCCCCCTATAACAACAACGGAGCCGCCCTCGTGCAGCTCCACAGAAAAGATGGAGGTCCCCCCCCCCTGTGCTTGCGCAGGGGACCCTCCATACCTCTTTAACCGGAGAGGAGGCTTACTCCTCTCCTACGCCTACGGGTGTAGGGGACTCCCCCTCACCCCCTTCTCTGGAGGTGCTTTCGGGCACCTCCCTATCTCCAGCGGCAGTCCCTCCTATGCTTTCTAAGGGGACTGCCAAGAAAGCCAGCAGGCAGCCCATTGCCGACCGCCCCTCGTACAAGCGGCTCGGTAGGGCAAACCCCCTTATGGGGGAGAGGGAAGCCAGGCCCCTTCGGTCGCTTCCCTCAAAAGACCTGCTGGCAAAAATATTAAACCTTGCCGGGGTCAAGGCCTGTGCCTCCCCACTAAAGACTTATGACGCTGCCAAGGGGACCTGCGATGTCCTGGGAGGGGATGGCCAACTGGAGGCCCCTCCTGTGATAGACATGGTCCTTGAGGAAAACCAGCCTCAGAAGGTAGGGCCTTCCATGGGGGGGAATCCGGGCTTGGCGCCAAGCACCGAACCCGAATCCGCCCCTATGCAAGGTCCTCATCAAACGGCTGTGGATTCTCAGGCAGGACAAGGAGGGGAGGGATCTCCTCCGGATGAATCCCATGCACCCACCGGGACTTTCTCCATTTCAGAGAAGGACCTGGCTGAGGCCGGTCCATCTGGCCTGGGGGCTTCTACCGGCGGGGGTGAAAAGCGGGTTCATTCCCCGCCCTCCTCTCCTAAAAAGAAGAAAAAGACAAGAAAGACGAAAAAGACTCGGGGCTCCTCTCCATCCGCGGGGGCTGCGGGGACGGATGGGTCTGCTGCCACTTTGGTAGGCGACCAAGCCAAGATCGGCACATCCGGCCCCTCTACCCCCTCGTGTGCGGAGCCCCTGACTAAGACCAAGAGTGCACAGGGCGGAGCCTCGATGACATCGGGGCCCCTCATTCAGAGGTTACCTGGCGTTTTCGAGCCCGCTGGCTTCAAACGCTTCCTCGTTATTCGCTCCACTGATGGCACCATGTTGTCCAAGGGCAACATGATCCATCAGCGGAGAGGATTAGCTAGTGCAATTGGTAGAGAGCCGAAGGTAACCCGTTTCTCGGACGGGAGCCTTCTGGCGAATGCGGCGAATCCCGCCGAGGCGGCCAAGATAAGTGCTCTTCGGACACTTCATGGCACCCCGGTGAGTGTGACGCCGCACTCTACCATGAACTTTGTAAAAGGAGTAGTTTATGCGAGGGAACTCGTTGACTACTCCATAGAAGACATCACCCTAGAGCTGGCCGACCATGGGGCGGTCAAGGTCGAACGTGTGATGAGAAAACAGGGAGGGGCCTCGAGACCCACCCCTACACTCTTCGTCATGTTCGACTGTGACAAGCTCCCTGAGTCGGTGCGTGCCGGTTGGTACCGCTACCGCGTAAAGGCATTCGTGCCACTGCCGCGGCGGTGCTATTACTGTCACCGCTTCGGCCACACGAATCGATCATGTAGACGTGCAAAATCGGGGTCACCCGAAGTCTGTGTAAATTGCTCCAAGGTCGCACACGATAAGTCCAAATCGTGTGTGGCCAAGTGTGTCAATTGCGGAGAGCCGCACCCTGCTTCTTCGAAGCAATGTGGTGCATATCTCCTTGAGAAAGAAATCCTGGCCATTCAGGCCCAGGATCGACTCTCATTCCGCGAGGCTAAGGACTTGGTCCTGGCGCGCCCGGCTCTGCCTGGGACGTCATATGCCTCAATAGTTAGAAAAGCACCCTCTGCTCCTGGCCCATCCAGGCCAACGAGCACGGTTGTTTCCGCGCCCATTCGGAGCCCTTCTGCGGGCTCTACTACACCCGGGCGCTCCCCTGGTAGAGCTGGCGGCAAAAAGGGTTCACACCCAGCCCCGGCTAATACCAGGGCTCCCCCCTCTTCCCCCAGCGTGACCGTTTCCCGTAAGGCGAAACGGCCACGCGCCTCCACAGAGTCGTTAGACTCACAGGAGGCAACACCCCTGAAGATGGTCGCTAGGCCATCTTCCGGGGTTCCTAAAGCTGTTCCCCGAAAGGAGGACAGCAACAAAGGAGCTTCGGCCCCTTCGCCCACGCCCCGAGGTGGAGCGGGTGGCTCGGAGACGGTGGTTCCTCGAAAAGAGGGCCCCCCGCCTCCCAAGCCGCAACGCCCGCCTAGGGTTTCGAGGCGGAGGGAGGAAAAGACTCGCATGGCGAGCCCAACCTCCCCCAATAAGTCCTCGAAGGCGACAGCGCCTTCAGCGCTTTGTCCGGCCAACAGCGCCCAGGGTTCTGCCCCCGGGAAGCGTACGGCCATTCCCGTGAGGGTCTTCAATTCGAGGAGGGCCCCCGCGTCTCCTCCGAGCTAGGCCTGGAGGGCATATTCCTTCAATGGAATTGCCGTGGACTCCGGGCCAACTGGGAGGAGCTGCGGAGGCTCGTCTCGTCCCGTTCCCCGTTAGCTATTTTTTTGCAGGAGACCATGCTAGGCGCGTGCCCGCTGCCTGCCCTCCCGGGGTATAAGGGTCTTGCGACCCCACCACCGCGGGATGGCCGGGCTGGGGGATGCGCAGTTTACACCCGGCATGATGTCTCCGTTCTTCCTTTCTCTTTAGATACCTCCTTTCAGGCAGTGGCTGTGCAGCTGCACCTGGATAGGAGGTATACTATCATTTCTGCGTACATTCCACCGTCAGCTGACTTCGACGCGGGGGACTTCCGCCGCGTCGTGGCACGGTTGCCGAGGCCCTATCTCTTGCTTGGAGATCTGAACGGCAGGCATCCTCTCTGGGGAGATTACTCCATAAATCCCAGGGGACAAGTCCTTGCCGATCTGATCGAAGAGCTTGAGATGGGTGTCCTAAACGTGGATGAGTTTACGCATCACTGTCCGAGAACCGCTTCATTTTCTTGCCTTGACCTATCTTTGTGCTCTTCAGATGCACAGCCTGATTTTGATTGGGGGGTGGTCGATGACCTCCATGGTAGTGATCACTTTCCCATTCAAATATCATTTTCAGGGCAACTGCCGCCTGAGAGACCACCTCGGTGGTGCTTGGCGCGGGCGCGGTGGCCTGCATTTCAGGAAATGACTGAATTCTCTATCTCAGTCGAGGAGTTTAGGTCGGTAGATGAGGCCGTTGAGTTCTTCTCCGGCAACCTCATCGCCGTAGGCCTGACTACTATTCCTAGGACGTCTGGCCGTTTTGCACGCCGACCACTCCCATGGTGGTCGGCCGAGTGTGAGACGGCCCTCAAACAGAAGCGTTATGCCTACATGCGCTATAAGCGCCGCCCGAACGATTTCACTGTCGCTGAATTTCGTCGGGCTAGGGCTAGGTTCCGGTATATTTCGAAGCACGCCCGCCGCTCTTCTTGGCGGGCATACGTGTCTTCACTTAACGGGAAGACCCCTTTAGCTGAGGTGTGGAAGCGAGTCAAAAGGATTCGGGGCAAGTTCTCGCAGGACCCCCCTCCCGTTCTCCAGGAGAATGGGACCGCAATCTCGGACCCCGCGTCCGTGGCGGAATCCTTAGCGACCGCTTTTTCCGCATTCTCTAGCCGTGATGCTGCTCCGCCAGCATTCAATGCACGTCGTGATGTCGCGGAAGGCCGCCGGCTGGACTTCACCTCCAGAGGCGGAGAACCCTTCAACGACAAGTTTACTGTGAGTGAGTTGCGTTCCGCCCTCGCTTCGTGCGCGGACACCGCCCATGGTCCGGACGATGTCCCGTACGCCATGCTTCGACACCTGGGTGAGCGAGGCATGGCCTTTCTGTTAGATTTGTTCAACAGGATCTGGGTGGAAGGTCTTCTCCCAGACTCCTGGCGAATCGCTACTGTGCTCGCCTTTCGCAGGCCGGGGAGAGATCACTCTACTCCGACCGGTTTCCGCCCAATCTCTCTAACCTCTTGCGTGTGCAACTTGATGGAGAAATTGGTAAATGTTAGATTAGCCTATTTCCTGGACAGCGGAGGCCATCTGTCTTCTGCACAGTGCGGCTTCCGTAAGTTCCACTCCACGTCGGATGCTCTGCTCCGACTGGAAAGTGCCGTCTGCGAGGCTTTCCTTCGTAGACAGCACTACGCCACGGTGTTTTTTGATCTGGAGAAGGCCTATGATACCGCATGGCGATACGGTATCATGGAGACTCTCCACACGATGGGGGCGAGGGGACGCCGCCCAATTTTTATATCTGAATTTTTGCGAGATCGTCGATTCCGCGTACGGGTGGGGGGAGCCCTCTCCGGCCCAAAGGAGCAGGAAGAGGGTGTCCCGCAGGGAAGTGTCCTCAGTGTCACACTCTTTGCCCTGAGCATCAACGGCATCACCTCGGTGCTGCCGGAAGATGTTCTCGCTACGCTCTACGTGGACGACCTTTCGATCTCTTTTGGCGCGGCCCAGATGCCAACTCTGGAGCGTCGACTCCAACAGGCATTGAACCGCGTCTCTCACTATGCCGAAGCGCACAGGTTTCGGTTTTCTTTGGCCAAGACTAAGGTGGTGCACTTCTGCCGCCATCCACGGCTTCACCCCGACCCAGATTTGTTTCTTAATGGGGTGCGCCTGGATGTGGTTGAGTCGCACCGTTTCCTTGGTCTTGTATTCGACCGACGCCTCACCTGGGAAGCTCATATTCGCAGCCTTAGGGTCTCTTGTACCCGCGCCATGGACATTCTCCGTTCCGTGACGTTCAGCGCTTGGGGCGCTGATAGGGCTACCGCCTTACTTTTTTATCGATCCTTTGTTCGCTCGAAGCTCGACTACGGATGCGAGTTTTATGCATCCGCAGCCGAGCGTTTATTGCGGAAGGTGGATTCGATCCACCACACCGGCCTTCGCCTTGCGACCGGTGCCTTTCGCACTTCCCCCATTGAGAGCCTGTTGGTCGATGCTGGGGAGATGCCACTCGCTCTGCGCCGCGTGCAGTGCATCACTCGCCTGTACGCGCGAGCCCGGCGCCTCCCTCAGTCGCCAACAGCTCTCACTGCATCCGCAGCTGATCTCAATGGTGCCTATGCCGCCGAGAAACGCCAGTCATACCCTAAGCCCTTTGGGTTTAGGGCCAGGAAACTCCTTCGAGAGGTAGATATAGCTCTCGGGCCGGTGGCGCCCCTGGTTCTGCCCAGGACGCCACCCTGGAGGGTACCACATTTGGCTATTTGTCGCCACGCCTCTGCTCCCAAAGCTTGTACTGCGCCGGGAGTATTGCGTTCGACCTTTTTGGAGCACACATCGTGTCACGCTGGTACCGTGCCAGTGTATACGGATGGCTCCAAGTCCCAAGAGGGGGTCGGCTTCCACGCCGTATCCCCTCTGTTTGAAGTCAGCGGGGCTCTACCAGGCGCTGCGTCTGTCTTCACGGCCGAGCTGGTGGCAATACACCACTCGGTACGGGAGATTACGCGACGTGCCCCGTTCGGAGACCGGATTGTGATCTATAGCGACTCACAAAGCGCCCTGAGTGCTCTCGGGGCATTGGAATCTCCGCATCCCCTGGTTCGCGATATCCGTGACGCCACGGTTTTGGCGAGCCGGGCAGATGTCGAGATTATCTTCTGCTGGGTTCCTGGACATGTAGGAATTGCGGGGAATGAGCGCGCCGATGAGGGCGCCAAAGAGTCCGCGAGGACTCTGCGACCGGACCAGCGTTTCGCTCTTCCTCACACCGACTACATGGCAGGAATACGGGCAGCTCTTCGGACTGCTTGGCAAAGAAGATGGGAGACGGTCGAAGGGAACTTAAAGTTGCGTGCCATTGCGCCGCGACTGTTCCCATGGACCTATCCCCCAATGCCGCGGCGGCTTCAGGTTGCTTTCTGTCGTCTCCGAATCGGACACACTCGTGTGACGCATCGCTATCTGATGGAGCGCTCGCCTGCGCCCTATTGCAACGACTGCGTCGTCCCCCAGACTGTTCGGCACATTCTTGTCGAATGTCCCAGTCTGGGTGATCTTCGCGCACGACACCTGTCCCGGTACCGGGATGGGCGGGGTCGCTACCGCCTGTCCCTTGTTCTCGGGATGAGTGCGTGTACTTTGACTGGTGGACTTATTGACTTTTTGGGGGAGGCCGGCCTTCTCCCTTTTATTTAACGCGATTTAATTGTTGTTTTTGTAATTGTTTTGTTATTGCTTTGTTATTGTTATTGTTATTCCTTTTTATTGTTTTCTGTTTAATTTTTTAAAGTAGCCTAAATTAGGCTGTTTGTTTACGGCAACTTATGCCTTAGTCGGCAGTTGCCAGATAGCCCCTTAATTAAAAAACAAACAAAACTGCAACTTACATCTGAATGAGGACTTTCGCTTCCACTCGTACAAGAGGTTCAAGGGAGAAATTCTGACAGCCAAGGCCAAGGAGAACCGCCGAGGCCGAGCTAAAGCCAAAATCTAGGAGGTGTTCGAAGATCTTCCCAAGGACACAGTAAGGAACGCATGAGTCAGGTTTCGGGGTCGTCCATAAGCCGTGATGGAAGCTGAGAGCATCTGGAGAGGGTTGCTGTTGGAAGGCCATATGATGTGTGGCAGTAGAATTCGGGTCCGTGACATAACTTCAGAGCAAGCTGAGGGCAGCTACTTTGAGTAAACAGTTAGCTCCCAGCCATAATCGTTTTTTTATTCCTTTATGATATAGCGTACGAGAAGTGCAGGCGAGCGGCTTAAAAGTTTCGTTTGAATTAGTCTTTTTTGAGACTCAGGATAGCCGAGTGGATTCGCCGCTGGCTTACAATGGTCCAGTGACGGGGTAAGCTGTTCGCAACTTGCCTACGCTATTATTTTTTATTTGCCACTTTCCTACTCCCCTCTATCTACAATGGTGCCCAGACCCTGGAGGGGAAGCGTTAGCCCTTAGATAACATTTCCAAACGGGCTCTCTTCATTTCTTCAAAATACGCTCCACTTCTAGGAGGGGGGTTGTATAGCGTACGAGAAGTGTAGGCGAGCGGCTTAAAAGCTTCGTTTGAATGAGTCTTTTCTGAGACTCAGGATGGCCGAGTGGATTCGCCGCTAGCTAACAGTGGTCCAGCGACGCGGGAAGCTGTTCGCAACTCGCCTACGCTATTATTTTTTTTCTTTGCCCCTTTCCTACTCCCCTCTATCTATTAAGGAGAGGTCCGAGAGGCAGTGGCATACTTCAATGAACTCAAAGATCTCTTCACAACCTCCGAGGAAAAATTTAGGGCACTGGAAACTAAACTACAGACCCTAGAAATGGAGCACGCGCTTCAGATTCGGCGTCTCGAGGAGAGAATCCAAGAGCTAGCCTCTAAATTAGAGGCCCAGTCAGCTCAAGCTCGAGACGAAACTCTCACTGACTTGGGTGGGTTCCGCCGATGAGACTCCAACTCAAGGAGCTGAAACTGCATTGGCAGTGCCACCAGCCATGCGGGGAAA
Source organism: Ceratothoa steindachneri (assembly GCA_963969495.1). Classification (NCBI taxonomy): domain Eukaryota; kingdom Metazoa; phylum Arthropoda; class Malacostraca; order Isopoda; family Cymothoidae; genus Ceratothoa; species Ceratothoa steindachneri. The sequence goes on from OZ018320.1 coordinate 71,468,149, forward strand.
CTAAGAATAGAAAGAAAAAGAAAAAAAAAACGACCTTAATGCAGCTCACCCCAGTGTAGAGCATTCCACCGTTACTGGTGGGCAAGGGAAAGTGGAAAGAGAAGAAGAGAAAAGAGAAACAGAAGAAAATACAAATGAAGGTCGAAAAAAAGGGAAGAAGAAAAACAAGGGAAATACGGAGAGCAAAGAGAAAAGACATAAGTCTCTTGCGAAAGAAAAGAGTGCAGACAAATGTGCGAGAGTCAACCTTATTGGGGACTCTCAAGAACGGGCCCTGCAACCCCTGCTAGCAGCACGCCTTCGCACGAGTGTGAAGGTAAGTTGCCTACCAGAAAGGAGAAACCAGCAGATCAGAGTAGAGGCGGAGAAATCTCAGATTTCTGAGAACTCAGTCGTTGCCTTAATGGTAAGTGGCAACGACCTCTACCTCAGAGGAGGAAGGATAGGCCTCACAGAAAAGATTCTCAACACAGTCATGGGTGCTGTGGACCAATGTGGGCTGAAAACACGCAGATGTGTAGTGGTCTAAATGTCCCGAGAAGAGTTCCAACCCGGACCGCTCACTCGAGGAACGTCTCCCTTAATCGATGCCTCGGAGATTTGTGTACGGCAGAGGGGGTCTTTTTTGTGGACCCTTACTGCACCTTCTATGGTAGAAACGATCTCTACCAAATGGATGGATTTCTCTCTTTTCTTTAAAGGAAAGGCCCTACTCTGTAACATGATACAAGATGTCGTGGAACGGACCCTAAGGAGTGTCAGGCCCAGAGTGAAGGCGGTGGTACGCCACTACGCCCGTGTCACTCCTGGAACAACCTTCTCGGAGTTCGCGAAGAGGGAAGCCACCAAACCAATAAATAAGCCCGAAAACGGAATAGAGTAGGGAGTCTTACATTCGGGTACTCCCTGAAAGTTCTGTTTAATGCGAGGTCAATCAGGAACAAGTTTCTTGAACTTCGTGGCCTCGTAGCGACGGAAGAACCTTAGATGGTGGCCATAACAGAGTCGTGGGTAAAAACCTCGAATCGAGATTTTGAAGGTGAATTTACAATTCTTGGTTACCAACTCTCCCAAAAAGATAGACCAAACGGAGAGGGTGGCGGTGTGATGTTATATGTCAAGGATAGGCTCAAATCCACGAACTGCAACATTGTATCCGACCACGAGCTACTAGGTATTGACCTAAAGATAGGTCCTTCCAAATACAGGACCTTGCTGTTTTGAAGACCCCCTACCTAACTCGTTGAAAGGACAGGGATTTGTACCAGCTGCAGGGTGAACTTGTACAAGATAGAGTGTGTATGGCCATGGGTGATTTCAACACCCAAGTTGACTTGGAAACAAGAGAAACCTGTGGCGAGATCGCACTACTCCTGGAGTTCGCGAACAACGAGTTCCTGACTCAATGGGCGAGAGAGCCGACGAGAGGCAATAATACCCTTGACTTGGTTTTCACCTCTGAGGATGACATCGTTGAGGATCTATCTGTAGACGAAGAGCTCGGTGGCAGTGATCACCGACTAGTTAGATTTATAGTCAAGGTCCTCAAGTTAGAGTCTGCGACTAGTGAATCGATTTAAGAAGAGCAGACTTCGCAGGTCTTCATGCTGGATTGACTGATGCGAGGCTAGAAGTGTGCGAAGGTGTTGAAGATTCGTGGACTAGATTCAAAACTACGTTCATGAGTCTTCAATAACGATTCATCCCTTTGAAAAGCGTCCGTCGGTCTTTTATTCAACCAAAGTGGTTTAATCGAGAAATTGGTCAACTGCCGAGGAAGAAAAGAACGGTGTGCCGGCAGTCAAAGATTTCTGTAGACTTTCACGAGTACCGTAGGCTAGCTAGGAGAGTGAAGTCCAGCATAAGGGCGGAAAAGCGTGCCGAGGACCTCCGAGTGGCGAGACTTTGCAAGGAGAATCCCAAGGAGTTCTTTGGTTATGTAAACAGCCTTTAATGAATGAGGGGGGAGGGGGGTATTAAAGCACTCAGATGCGGAAAATGCTAACCTCCTGAGCGACTACTTATCTTCAGTGTTTACTGATGAGAGTGGTCCCATCTCTCAGCCCACAGACCCTACTTGGGGGAAAAGCTGGGCGATATGGACTTCACTCAAGGAGAAATAGAAAAAAAGATTACTGATCTAAAGACGAATAAGTTCCCTGGCCCTGACGGGTTTCTACCTAAAGTGTTGAAAGAAGTGCGCTATGAAGTGTCAGGACATTTGAGCACAATCTTCAACATGTCAAGCCGGACCGGATGCGTTCCTAGAGACTTACGTGAAGCGGAAGTTACTCCTATCTTCAAAAAGGGAGAACCTAGGCAGCCGTAGAACTACCGACCTATTAGCTTAACCTCAAAAGTCGGTAAAATCATGGAAAGCATCTTGGTGGATAAAATGACGTCATATTTAGAGTCCAACCTGCGATTGAGGAGTTCCCAGCATGGGTTCTGAAGGCACCGGTCATGCATAACGAATCTTGTGGAATTCTTCCACTTAGTTTTTGGTGAGCACAACCGGGATAAGGCGGTGGATGTTATCTCCTGGCCCCATTTCACTTCATTATTTATACCTCAGACATATTTTCTGGGATTCAGTTGAATATGGTTGCTTATGCTGAGAACTTTGTATGTTGTAATTCCTTCCTCTTTGGACAGACAAAGAGTCGCTGAATTACTTACTCTGAATATCAACTGCATTACTCTGATATCATTGTCAACTATGTTGCGGTCCTTAATTGTTCTTCACTGAAATTGCTTGGTATTATTTTTGATCCCAAGCTGACTTTTGAGCTGCACTTGCGCACTGCTGTGTCCTCAATTCCTCAAAGAGTTGGTTTGTTGCGTAAGAGCCGCCAGATCGACTCTACAGTCAGGGTGGTTAGGAATGGTTTTTATTCCTTCCTTCTTGCCTTATTTTGAATATTGCCATTCTGTCTTCTTTCTGCATCGGAGACCGATTTGAAGCTCCTTGATAGAGCTTTCAACCAGATTAGCTTCCTGCTACCTGATGTATAGTTGAACCCTGGGCATCGTCTACTCGTTGGATTCTTGACTCATTTCTTTACATTTTTTTTCTGATTATGGTCATCCACTTCACTGTGTGATGCCAGCTTCCTCACGCCGGTTCATGATACGCGCTACTACTTGTTAAGGCAGAATGACCGTGCTTTTTCGGTCGCTTGAGTGAATACGACGCAGTTCTCTCGATCTTTATTTCTTAGTCGGGCTGTGGAACACTACCTAATGATGTCGTTAATTCAGATAATTGTGATGTATTTAAAAGGTGAGTGAATGCTTTTCTTCTCTCTTGATTTTTATGCTTTCTACTTTTATCAATGTTGCGCCACTCGTTGGGACCTGTAGGATATTTAAGTTCTGCAGTTTTGGCTATAGCCTTCCAACGGGTCTCCTTCAATGACTTTGATAATAATAATGAATAATAATAATTCTAGTTTTAGGTTAACCTGACCTAAAGGTAGGCTTTTATATTTTTGGTTGCTCATCTTATGGGTAGTGGGAAGGTCCTGTTATTTGTTTGTGCAAAAGTAACCAATTTGTGGGTGCGTGCAGTGTAATGAAGAGTCCTCGTAGCTGATGTACTGCTCAAAATCACCCGTATAGAGCATTGTGCGAGAGAAGGTTCCGATATAGTTGACTCGACGGCTAACGGGGACCTTAGGAAGTGGGCAATATCTTATGTCCCTGTTGGATTGGTTCTGAAACCATATATTCCTTATAGTTTCTCACGAGGGATATTGCGTTAGGCTGGGCTTACCGAAGGTGTCTTCGTGATCGGGTAAGAAAATGAGTTCGAAAAGATGCGGCAAAAGAAAATAACTTTATTCTTAAATTGGCCTACTAAAAGGGGCAAGCGGAAACGCCTCGAGTTCTTTGCGGTCAGGGAGTAGGCTTCTGTTTTACACGAAATATCGAGTCTAAAGGCAGCAGGATTTAGGCGAGTTAACGAGGCTTTGTAACGTTACTAAGGGACTGATTAATTCTTTGATTACCCGATTCTGATTGACTGATCTTGACTACTGAATTTTTGCCTTAATGATCGAATGAATTAACTGCCGAATTAAATGTCTGTCTTTCGTATCTTCATATATCAATATATATATATATATATATATATTTTTTACCGTCTCTAAGGGGCATGACATGGACTCGTCCGTGAGGCAGACCCAGTGATCTAATTTGTTCGTTACTTCCACCCCTTGGGCTGAGTTTCGACATCTACGTGTACCTGTTGTACCTACATATTTCCCATCTCTCAGTTTTATCTTAATTATAGAGAATCGCTTGTCTCTTACAATTCTTTGTGAAATTTTGCTAGCTAAAGCCTGTATTTGTTCAGCTTGCCTGTTGTCTCTGTTGTGACCTTTTGGGCTGATAATTATTCTCAGCATGCGTATCTTTGTGTGTGTGTGCGAGACTCGTATTTGTTCAGGTGGTGACCTTTGATAGCTGTTTCCAGCGTGCGTATGTTCATGTGTTTCCGGATGACTCAGACGAACTGATTGCTTCATATATATTTGATAGAGGTAGAATTTGATATGTATATATATAAATATATATATATATATATATATATATATATATATATATATATATATATATATATATATATATATAAATTGTTTCTTTTTCTAATGCTCTTTGGTTCTTTATTTATTACACGTGGAATGTTATTTCCTTAATTTATACAAATAGCCAGTTTTAGGAATTGATAAATTCACTGACCGTCCATTTGTGCAGTTCCTCGTTGGGCCTATTAAATCCTGGGTTTGGGGGCCACTGGCCTACCTATTTTACAACATGAGCCCCACAAACTATCTCTCTACCGCCAGAAGATTTAAAAAAAAATGTAATCTCCGAATCGAACACATTCACGGGAAACAAAATTACCACATAGAGCGTAGCAGTATTGCTGGGCGAGGTCCGAGTCTTCCTCCTCCAAGCCTTGGTCAGTGTGGTGAGATATCCGAGTCCCCCTCCCAATCATTGGTCAGTGTGGTGAGGTCCGAGTCTCCCCCCGCAAGCCTTGGTCACTGAGGTGAGGTCCGAGTCTCTCCCTCCACTACCCCCACCCCCTTACCATGTTGTTGATGGAACCTGAGTCCCCCCCCCCCCAACCCCAAGCCTTGGTCAGGGACCTTTTTATAGGAATCTCAGTCTGGGCGCACACACACTTTTTAGATATCAGACGATTGTTTGTCGCCGAGGCCAAAAAAAGCTCCCCAACCCCGTCTCCCTACGATCTGTGACACATGCGACATTTTCACATATCGAAAGATTTAATCAAAAGATTACTAATGTCTAGACCATATTTAACATATCTGGCATCAGGGAATGAAGAGACAAAGATCGCTTGTTTGCTTATCACCCTGGATGAAAAAGTTCCAAAACTCCCCCCCCCCCACACCTACACCACCACACACTCTCAGCTGTTTCTAATGGACCTTTTCCCCTCCAAACTTCATTTGTTTGTCCTGGGTGAGGCCCTGAAGCCTTGGTATCGATAGGGCGCAGGTGGGCATAGGTGCCCCCCACTACCCCCCTTTACCCCAAGCCTTGGTCAGTGACCTTTTCATAGAAATCTCAGACTCCGCGCACACACACACACACACATACACCACACACACACACACCACACACATGGAAATAGATCAGTAGGGCGCTTTTGAATTACCATGCAATATTATGCATTTTCTTGTACCCGCATAACATTGGAGTTGCCGCCTAACCTTTTACAATCCTTTAATTGGTCCATCGTTGCTGCTTAACCTTTTAGAATCCTTTAATTGGTCCTTCGTTGCCGCTTAACCTTTTGCAATCCTTTAATTGGTCCGTCGTTGCTGCTTAACCTTTTATAATCTTTTAATTGGTCCGTCGTTGCTGCTTAACCTTTTACAATCCTTTAATTGGTCCGTCGTTGCCGCTTAACCTTTTGCAATCCTTTAATTGGTCCGTCTAGTTGACATCTTTTAAATTATTTGTCGCTAAACCTCTTTGTGTTCCACACGTTCTAAGATGATCCTCCATCCACACCGTATCACACCCAGACCTGGTAAATATTTTGCAACCGAAGATGTGTGTGGATCGGATTATAAATTTAGCCCAGACTATTCATTTCCGGTTGATTTCTTCGTTTATTTTCGTCGACTTATTCATGAACACCCAATTGATCGGAGTGACTTTCTCTATAGCGGTCAGTCCAACCCCCTTTCAACTACACTAACGAAAAAGAGGTACTTGAACATCTCCAGTTTATGGATTTAGAAGAATTAATCATCGGTGAAAAATTTAAAAATGAGCTTATGGACCAGTTTTTCTTTGTAGAAGGCCTATCCGATCGTCACAATACATGGGTGGATAAGTTTTTATGCATATTACATTCTAACCTGGTGAATTATAGCGAGAAAGTAGTGAACATTGCTATATTTGACACTAAAACCATGTTACTTCGCTTTCTCTCGTGGTATTCCCATCAACTCACTGATATGATGAAAATCAAGATTGAAGAGGCAAGAATGAAAGATTTCTCATTCTCGCAAGATCAAGAAAATGTGATGAGTTATTTTGTAGACAAAATAAAACGATGGTAGTATAACACATATTATTTCATCTTTATTTTATTCATATTAATCAGAGAATACTCGTATGATTCTACAAAATAAAGCATTGGTAGTATAACACGTATTATTTCATCTTTATTTTATTGATATTGATCAGATAATATTATTAATGATTAACAAAAATTATGTACATAAAGAGCTAATAATAGCTGGCAGAGATTTAATGTATAGTGACCGAAAGGTATGGTTCGATAACTCCCTGGGAGTTCAATGCGTTTACGAAAGATTTATCTAAAAATCTTTTCCCCTCTCACCTCTTTCACTCCACCGTATTCATCGGCTCTGAAACCCGTAAATAGTACAGGGATGTGACTATCATCATCGACTTCAACTAGACGTTTCACAGTATCGTAGGTTATTATATCCTTCGTCTGAGTGATGATGGTTTATCTTTTAGTATGAAGTATATACGAGGGGCGGTCAATAAGTTTTGCAATTCGGATATAAGGAAACGAGATATGAGGAAAAGGTCTATTATTTTTCAATATAACTACCCTCGACTTCAATGAACTTGCGCCACTTGTCCCTGAGGCTTCGAATTCCCGACAACCAGAAATCTCCCGACTGCTGTTCAATCCACTCCTGGACGGCGAGATGGGCATCTTCATCATCCCCAAACCGGCGTCCACGCAGTGCAGCCTTGAGCTGGCGGAATAAAAAAGAGATGCTAGAGGCCAGATCTGGACTGTAGGGGGGGGGGGATGGTTGAAGCTCCTCGAATCCGCACTCGTGCAGGGCACCTTGTGCAACTCTGGCATTGTGGACTTTGACGACGTTGAAGTCGATCATGGGGCGTGAAGTTTCTAGGGACACAACGGGCAGAGACCTTGGTCATGGCCAAAATTTCATGGATGATGTTGATAACACTTCCATGTGATATTCCAAGTTATCGCTCGATTTCTTCGACCTTCACTCGTCGATTTTTGAGGATCTTCCTCTCCACACGGGCCACATTGTCCTCGTTGGTCACGTCTGACGGGCGTCCTGGACGGGGGTCATCTTCAAGGGACTCACGACCATGGCGGAACTCCCTATTCCAGCGAGCAATGTTTGCATAGGAAGGGGCGGTGTCGGTGTACACTTCAACTATGCGTTCATTGATCTCTTTTGCATTCTTGCCTTCCTTGGTCCAAAATTTGATCACTGCGCGGTGCTCAACCTTCTCCATTGTTGAAAAATTTGTGACTGACGATCTGCGATTAGCTACTGCTTCTTAAATAGACGAGGCAGGAACATGCGGTTGCTGGTCCTGACTTGTCATAACTTGTCCTAACACCCTCACAAACAGCCATCCCCTTTCCTCTATTTTGCCCTACCGATTCGCAAAACTTATTGACCGCCCCTCGTACTTCAACCCACTCGTCGTTTGGATACGTACCGAAAAGGATTTGGTACCCGTTGAGCAGAATGAATTTCCATACGCCTCGGCACCGTACATATCTTTGATCTCATCGGTGAGATCACCTAGGAATTCTCCAAGTCGAGGTTGTGTGTGATCTTTCATAGCAATGAAGATGACACTGTCTGTGTCACAGCCCTCAACCGTTTACTCAACGAGTCCAAGAGGCCATAGAGCTTGACTCGAGTACAGGCGGTTACGAATGCTGCAATTGGAAGATTCGTTACGTGGGATTCAACTTCTACATGTTCAGCATTCTCCACTTTCGTGATGTATGCATTGCCAACTACATCCAACGAGTTCACAATGAAGTCGTCATTTTTGATCAGCTCGATTACCTCATGATCCGAAGCACATATGACCTTTTTCATACCGCGAATCTTCTGAGCGAATTTTCCCCATAGACTGTAAAAGGAAGAAAATATGATCAAGATTATAATGTTTTTTGTATTATTATTATTATCGACTTCAATTTTCTATCATTATTATTATCATTATCGCCTTCAAGTTTGAGAAATTATTGACTTCATATTCGTTGTACAATGTGATAATATTTTTAAAAATTACATTTTGAATGTAATATACTAATACATAAAAAACTAATCGAAGGAAGAAATCTTTACCTGTTTAGACAGAGCTTTGATCTAAAACGCTTTCCAGGATTAATTTCAATGTTGTCTAATTGTATTTTTATCCCCTCAGCCTGATTCATCCTCATCACACATTCCATTTTCTCCTTCTCTCCAACCACTCCTCGTGGGATTTAAAAGCTTCTATTTTTTCTTCTAGAAATGTTTTTATATACCCATGCGAACAAAACATTCCCTTTTTCAAACTCCCAATACTCGTAAATTTTCTTGATCTTATACTTCTTTGCCAGGGCAAGTTTTAGTTCCGGGGTGGTGTACACTCCGCAAATCATACGCTGCTTTTCAGAGTGAAGTTTTGCTGAGCGCATGTGGTACATAGTATGAAAGTAAGTTTACTCTCTATGGATTGAGGAAGAACTGGAATATAAAGATCATTAGGGGGGAGAACATCAACTTTCACGATACTGAAATATGTCTCATTCATACCATCGATAAAATATTGAATAAACAGAATTTCTCGCACATATACGCAACGCCGAGGTGATCTTATGGATATGAATTGTTTTTCATGCAGTATGGATATAAGGAGCAAAAATCGACATAATGTATTTTCACACCTTTGGTTGGTGGGTAGTATAATATAAATGGGTTACATCTGCCGCCAAAAAGTGCGCTCCCCATATTTAATACACCATTCACTACATTGGGGAAAATTCTATTAACTATCTCACGTCGTCCTGGAATGGTTGGCATCATGGTTTCAAATTCACACTCCCAGAGAATGCTAACTGTATTTACTACTGAGAATTCGATCACTCTCAATTGTGTGGTAGTAGCGGTCCAACGACCCACGTCCACTAATGGAAACATCTTGTTTGAGATTACAGTCCTCTTTCTGACACCCATGCGAATAACATCCATGAAAGAGAAACACGGTTCCTCCTCCTGATGGTGAAAAACTGTCAGAGAAAAAGACTCTCCCACCAACAGAAGGAATTCGCTCACCACCGTTCCTTGCATGGAACCAATATATAAAGCTAAAGTATGAATGATGCTTCTTTTTTATAGGTTTCTATGTCATAATACACTGCATTCCATTTCTTGACCACCGACTTCTTCGACCTATTCATCCAGCACATATGCTTTGCTCCATCCGCTTTATAGTATGTTAAACATTTTGAACAGAACAACTTCTCACACTCGTGTCGTCTCGTCCAGTTTACACCATGCATGATTATACAATTACATCTACGACAACTCCAAATTTTCACACAAGTATGTAGCTTTGTGTGCCTGTTAAAACACGGTTGGTTGTAGAATGTCCGATTGCACTCATTACATAAAATATCTATATTTCTTTCTCCATCACAATGCCCAAGACACTGACTACACACCCCTTAACAATCTTTTAAATGCGCCATTACGTTGTCATGGAACGTGTAACAAGAAAACACATACTGTGATTAAAAAGAAGTATCTTGTTTTTTAATATATTTATCATTAATGTTTAGAATTGGATAATAGGTTTCACCTTCAAAACCAATGAATAGGAGTGGGGCTGATTTTTCAGGATATGTTGGTTGATGAAGTAATTTGAATTTGCGTTCATCCCTTGTAGCCGTAAATACGAGGATCCTGCATTTAAGCTCGCGTTGTATTAAGAAGAACTGATTTACAGTGACAAGCTCTTCGTACCCGAGATTGCATTTTCTTGCCAACTCCTGAGCTTCTTTTGTTATTGTCGGAAGCCAGAAGTTTTTTCAAAGAACATTCTCCTTCATTTTTCTTGCGATGACTGAAGAAACAATTTCTACGGTTTCTATATATGTTATGTTAATCAAATCGAACATTCAATGGCATTATAGCATGGCCTGCAGGAATCCTATAAATACGAACCACGAGATTGAAAGTTCCAAATTCTGCCTGCAGACTGGAATCGTCCCATGATATAATCAAATAGTGTAGATTCACGCAGTCGAACGAATGAGATGTGTAAATAGATCGTATTACCGGTTGCATCCGTAATTCCCAAAACTTATATTTACACGATAATCACTCTCCTGAATCCATTGCAGATTCAATATATATCGTGATAGCTCATGCATTACTCGACGAAGTCCAGCTTCTTCTAGTTTATCCACAATTACACGGTAGAAAATGATCAGAAGGTTTGCATGTCTGTTTTATTTTAAGGGCATAATTTTTACACGAGAATAATTTTCTCTTTGCTGCAAAGGATTTTCTTGCGTATGAAGGTACGAAGTTTTACACAGTTCATTTACTTCTCCCTTCAAAAAACGAATGGTGTTGTTACATGATATATCTTGTATATTTGAACGTTCACCTTCTAGTCAAGTACTATATCTTCATCGTCGGATCTCAGTGTAAGACACCGTAGATATTGTTACGAACGTCAGATATTCTTTTTCAATGAAAAACTTTATCACCCCCATCATCATCGTCGTCGTCTACTTCATTAGACACACTAGTTGGAGCAGAATTTAATATGGGTAAAATTTCACCGCTGACACCTTCACTCGATGAGGGGTTGGGTAAAGAGGAAGAGGTTGGCTTGTTTCAGTAGATCCGCTTTTATTTTGCAGGAGGAATAAACATAATTTTTGATGAACTAAAAAAGAGAGAAAAAAGATTTTGTATATAGTTATCTGAAAGAAGTTTGCTCATTCATTATACCAAAGGAGAGCATCAATAAAGGAAGTATTAAAAAAAATAATTTGTAGAGAAAAGATTTTGTATATGGTTATCTGAAAAAAGTTGGCTCACTCATTATACAAAGGAAAGTATGAGTGAAGGAAGTGTGAAAATTTTTAATTTATACCCCCATGTACTTCATTCATCATTGGGCCGATGTCTAGCGGAAAAACCCAATTCCTATTACGTATAGTCTGAAATAGAGATAAAATGTTTACTCAACACGTTGATAGAATCATCTGGTGTTACACTGTATGGCAGAAAGACTATGAAGAATTTAAAAGTGAAGTAATGTTTCATGAAGGTATGTATGATGTGCATCTTTGGATGGAAGAAGTCATACACTTCTCATTTTACATTGACCTCACACCATAAGAATATCTTTATATTCCTAGTGGCCTCAAATCTATTTTATAAAAATTCTTATATGCGAGATATTGCCTTAAATTGCCACAATCTAGTTTTATTTAGCCAGAGGAGAGACATCCCCCAGATAAATATATTCGCTGGCCAAATAATGCTTGAGGAACGGAGCAGCTGTATGAGAATATATAAAGAAGACTTCTCAAAGCCCTATGGGTATTTGCTCTGCGACTTCATTCCGAGAAACACTACGATTTTCATTACGGACAGGAATATTTCCAAACGAAATCGAGAGCTTATATCTTTCAAGAATGAGTCATATAATGTAAAGATACGCGTATCTATTCCATACGTTCCCCAAACTCTCTAAAAAGATGAAAAAATCAATCATAGCAAGCATGGATAGTGATTTTGTCAAATGTATATGTGAAATGTGTCTTAATCTAATAAAAGGTAATGTTCCTATGACATCATCGTAGAAACAAATGATATCACGATTCAAACGATTGATACGTATGTTAGCTCGGAAGCCAGCTTATATACGTCTAAAGAAAAAAACTAATAAATCAGCGTGGAGGATCATTTCTACTGATCTTATTCTCTATTCTAGCACCTATCCTCTCCAACCTTATAGGATGAAAAAACTATTGTTTATCTCGAAAAAGAGATTGAAGTACCCTTAAACTTAATCCCACCACAAGAAAGACTTTTATCTTTGGAGAGGGAGTCGACTACTATAGTAAATAAATAACACACCCCAACAGATAGACTTGTGGGGGTCGAACAAGGTAAACATTCGTTTGAAAATTTTAAACGGTTTACACATTGAACTTTATAAATAGGAAGATAAACTTCCTGCTTTTTAGTATTTCTCTTTCGTAATTAAGAAGATAAGCTTCCTGCTTTTTTAGTATTTCTCTTTCGCAAATAAGAAGATAAACTTCCCGCCTTTTTAGTATTTCTCTTTCGTAAATAGGAAGATAAACTTCCCGCTTTTTAGTATTTTTCTTTCGTAAATAAGAAGATAAACCTACTGCTTTGTAGTATTTCTCTTTCGTAAATATGAAGTTAAACTCACCAGTATGCAATACTATTCTATGGGTCAGCTATACGTGGCTCCGTACAAAATAGATCTTGTTCTTGAAGTCCCCGTGGGGACTACCCTCGCCTTTTCCTCCTTTGCCGGCTGTGAACTTTTCGGTAAGCTTAATTTTCTTATAGATTTCTTCCAAGTCTAAAAATTCGGAAATTGATTATGATTATGATTTATTAAAGCAATAAATATACAATAAGTTTTTCCATTTTATAAATATTAAAATAAAAATAAATACATATATGTAAAATGAAACAATATATAGGTGTAGTGGTGAAGTTATATTTTTTGAAAATTTAGCGGAGAAGAGTAAGAGTAAACTGTAAGTATGAGTAGGAAAACAGATTCTCCCGGAATCAACGGGGAGGTCAACTTATTAGCGCTATATATTGTTTTGAAAGAATATATGAGATCATTTCATTTCATTTTGTGTATAGAAAGAACAGAGAGGGACTGCTGTAACACGGCAGTCGGGTAGTCAGAGAGGAGCGTTGCGGAAAATAATTAAGAAAGGGACAGCGAGAGTAGATAGGTCGGTGGCTATACACCGAAGCGAGGTGTTGTAGTGAGGGTGTAGGTTATGTGGTAATTGACTGGGCGAGGGTTGGGGGCAAGTCAGGGGGGGGAGGCTGACAGTCCATCCGGAAACGCGTTATTCACGATGCCTTATTGGTTTTTTGCGAAGAATGGTACGGGTGGCAGGTGTTCGTGGGCCGCGGGATATCGCGGCGCCATCGCGTACCTTCTTACATGTAGCGAGGTGTAAAGTGGGTCTGTGGTGAGTTTTTCAAGTTGTTTTGTAAGTCTGGTGTGAGCGTAGGTGTTGAGAGGAGTTAGTTTGTTGTTGTTGTGTAGTGCGTCCATTCTCGAGTACAGCGGCGAACGGCAAGCGCGCTTCAGAGCAGAGTTCTGAATGCGCTGAGCCTTTCGCTTCCAGGTGTCGCTCGAAGCTACGAGTGACAGTGGGGCGTACGTGAGAATGGGACGCACGAGTGCTTTGTATAAGTGTAGTTTTAGTTTTTTACTCGCTGGGTAGAACCTACCCAGCGATGCGTTTATACGTGAGGCTCTTGCTTGTATTATGTTCTGGTGTAAGTTGAACCTGAGGGATTTGTCGAATGTTACCCCCAGGATTTTGGTGCACTGTGTGTATGCGAGCCTTGTTGGGTTTTGGTGGATCATGTTTGGTGTGTGTGAGTAGATTTGTAGGTTGTGCATGAAGTGATCTCTAGCGCCGTAGAGTGTCATCTGTGTCTTCTGAGGATTCGTGGCAATCAGCCATTTGTCCTCGTAGTCTGTCTTCTCGTCAAGTATTCTTTGTGCATGGAGCGCGATTTCTTCGGGGGCCCGGCCGCTGACGAGAATGGTCTCGTCGTCGGCGTAGGCCACTATGTATGTGTGAACGCAGTTTTCTGGTGGGCGTGGGGTGTCGTTTGTGAACATAATGTAGAGTGTGGGTGCCAGAACGCTTCCTTGGGGAACGCCTGAGCGTGGTGTGAAGGGTCTTGAAAGGGTGTTGTTGTATCTAATGTGGCAGCGCCGTCCAGTGAGGTAGTGTGAGAGGAGCCTTCTGGTGCAGAGAGGTAACTCTCTGTTGTTGGCGAGTTTCCAACGGAGTCCCTCGTGCAACACCTTGTCAAAGGCTTTCTCCACGTCCTTACTGACGGAGAGAGTCTTTTGGTGTATCTGTCGTTTCTTCTGTATTCTGTCGTGTACGATGGTCACGGCCGCCTGAGTGGACCTGCCTCTCCTGAACCCGTATTGATGGGGGGAGAACCAGTCCCTCTCTTCCAGAAACTCCCGTAGGCGGCAGTTGACCATTCGTTCGAGTATTTTGCCTACGTGCTCTAATAGAGCAATAGGCCTGTAATTGTTTGGGTGTTTTGGGTCTTTGTGTTGTTTATGAAGGAGTATATTGTGAGAGACTTTGAATATTTTGGGGAAGTGGCCTGAGGCTAGAGAGGCATTGAATAGATGTGTGAGAGTGGGGTATATGTCTGCGGGGAGGTTATGTATTAGTATGGCTGGTAGGCCGGAGGGGCCGGGGGCGCGTTTTGGTGTCGATTTTATGTAGTGTTTTGTTTCCTCGACGGTGATTGGAGTGGTAAGTGTGGACGTATAGTCGAGCACCTCCATGCGTATCAGGGGGGCAGGCCTCAGCTCGTGAGCATGAGTCCGGCACCATTCCTGAATGTCCTGGAAGTGCTCCTGCGCATGTGGTTTTGGTGGGTTGTGGGTGTGTACTGTGTCCCAGTGGGACCTGAATGCGTCGAGGATGTCATTGGTGTCAGTGAGTGTGTGGTTGTTTATTTTCAGTGTTATTGGTTTGGGTGGTTCCGTACCCAGCATCCTTTTCACGTGCCGCCAGAAGAAGGAAGGGTCCATGCAACGGGTGTCGTCCGCGAAGCGGACGACCTCACGCCACTGCCGGTTCCTATCTAGCTGCACGCATTGAAGGATGCGGGCACGTAGTTGGTTGATGTTCTGTTGTCGTGGGCCTCTGGTGTAGTGTTTGTTGTACTGTGTGATAAGTCTCTGTGTGTTTATTGAAAATGTGAAGTGTTTAAAGCAGGTGTAGTTTTTGCGTGGTGAGTGTAGATTCCGTGCGGTGGTGATGGCGTCCAAGAGTGAGCACCAGTCGTGGTCTATTTGTCCTGGATTGGTGTTCTCCAGGTCGAGGTTATGTGGTGTGTTTGTGGATATGTGGCTCCTGAATTCAGCCCAGTTTGTGTTTTTGTAGTCGTATATAGGTGATGTGGGGATGAGTATGGGGGATGTGGATATGAGAAGGCATATTGGTATGTGGTCTGATAGTACGTGGGGACTGGGTGCAATGTGAGTGTAGAATCGTGTGGCGTGGTCGTTACGGAAGACCACATCCGGGGATGTGGTGCCCCCGCGCGTGCCGAAGAACGTGGGGAAGGCAGGGCCGATGTGTTCGCAGCGGAAACGCCGCAAGGCACCGGCCAAGTAGCTCCCCGCATCGTTCGTATTGTTGGAAAGGAGTGTCGGGTGAAAAGCGTTGAGGTCCCCCGCGAAGAAGATAGGTAGGTTGTAGTTTGAAAGGGCCCGGAGTGGGACTTCTAAGTTTAGCTGTATTCGTGGTGGTCTGTAATGTGTGGCCACTATTATGGGGCCAGAGCTTGTTTCTATTTTGCAGGCTAGAAAGGAGGTGTCGCGTGTGTTGACGAGGGAGTGGTGTATGTTGCGCTTTACTAGGATAGCAGATCCTAGGTGCCGCGCCTGTGGGGATAAGTATGTGTGATAGCCTGCAATGCGAAGTCTGTTGTTGGGAGGGTATAAGCTGGTGGAGTTCAGGAGTATGATGTCAGGTCTTTGTGTGTTGAGTACCCAGTTGGCGACCGTATGGCGAATATCGTGCCAACTGCGTACGTTTAATTGTATTACACTAATACGACCTATTGTCGTGGTCTTAGTGCGCGGGAGGCTGACTTGCCAGGAATCGTCCCCTTCTCCTTGGTTATTGCCCAGGAGGCGTGAGGGGCGAGTACCTTGACTCGTGTTGATGCTTGTTTGTGAGGCACGGCCGTGTTATTGGGTGGGGGAGCCGTAGTGGGTGGGGGAGCCGTAGTGGGTGGGGGAGTGTGTTCTGTAGAGGTGGTAGCTTTGGGTGGGGTGGTGTTTTGGTGGGGGGAGTTCGTGTCGGGGGTGGGCGGTGTAGAGCTGGAGGATGATGGGCTGGAAATGGTTGGGGAGGTACATATTATGAGAGGAGGGGTTTCGGGGGAGAGAGGAGGTAGGGACGGCGGAGGGGTGGGGGAGGGGGAAGCGGAAGGAGTCGGAGGAGAAGGAGTAGAAGGAAGGGGGGTTGGAGGGGAAGGAGTCTTAGGTGAAGGGGCGGAAGGCGGAGGAGGAGGGGAGTGAGAAGGAGTAGAGTGAGAAGGGGTGTGTTGAGAGGGGGAGGATGCAGAAGGAGTGGAGGGGGAAGCAGTAGGGAGCGAGGAGGGAGTGGAGCCAGGAGAGAGGGGGGTTTGTTTGTCCCGTGCCTGTCTACGCGGGTGGGGCTTGGGGGTGGGGTTTTGGGGGTTGGCACGGGGTGTAGTGGACTGCGAGGGGGTTAGAGTGGCAGTGGGGGCTGTGGGAGAGGAGGCTGAGATGGGTGCGAGGGGGGTGGTGGCAGTGGGAGGTAGACGGGGTTTGGATCGAGGGGTGGCGGAAGCGCGAGGAGGATAGGTTGTGTGAATGGGGGCTGGAGCAGTGGCTAAGGAAGGTGCAGGGACAGGACAGACGGCGGGGAGAGCGTGGTGAGAGTGGGGGGCGGTGGTTCCCTGTGGGCAGGGGTGTGTACCCGTCGGGGTGGGGAGGAGTGCAGGTCTGGATGTGTGTGCGTCTATTAGAGCGAATACCTTCTCGGGGAAGGTGATTTGCTCAATGCCGTTGGAGGCGAATAGTGTATTTAGTATATTCGCGTATAGTCGGGGGTCACCCCTCGACATGTCTTTTGCCACCGCTGAGAGCAGGGTGGCCAGGTGTAGTTTTGTTTTTGTGTTGTAGCAGGGGTGGGGTGGGGTGGGGGTGGGGGGGGTAGAGGTGGGCGTGTAGGGTGGTGTGGGGGTGGTAGTGTGGTGTGTTGGCGTTGGTAGTAGTGGGGGTCTCTGAGTGTTATGAGCTGGGGTAGGGGGGGAGGGATGTGTGGGTGGGGTGTGGATGCTGCAGGGGGGGGGGGTGCGTCGAGGGTAGAGCAGGGGGAGCCGGCAGCGTAGGGCTGGCAGCAGCGGCGAATGACATGGTGAGGGGAGGGGGGGCGGGGTGCGGGGGCGGGGTGTGTGGTTGTGCGTGTGTTTTGTTGTGGGTGCCGGATGGCCTCCACGGCGTCGTGGCGTACCTTGCCTAGGTAAGGGCACCTGGGGTTGACGGCGACGTGGTCGCCGCCACAGTTTGCACAGCGGGCTGTGGTGGAGGTACAGGTCGTGTAGTGGTGCCCCATTACACTGCACTTTGAGCAGATTAGGTCTGCAGTGCAGGTGTTGGTGCTGTGACCGGTTTTATAGCACCGGTGGCATTGTGTGGGTCTGATGTTGTGTTGTTCCTCTATGTGTGTGGGGTTTGTGAGGGTGCCGCAGACCTTGATGCCTTGGTCTAGCAGCATGTTTTTCGTGTTGTCACTGGACAGTGTAATTACTGCCCAGTTTTTGGACCTGTTGAAGTACAGGTCCTTGATGACCTCCTCCCCGTACTCCTGACGGAGGTGCGAGCGAAGGTCCTCGTTAGTGAAGGCCAACCACAAAGGGTTGGTCCTTGTGACACGTATTTGGTATCGTTTCATGATACCGTCAGCGAGTCTCGTCAGCAGGTTGTGTGTGTTTAGTGTAGTGGTGGCGTTTTGGTGGAAAGTTAGCGCGTCCTCCTGTGAGCGGAAGACGAGCTTGTGGCCTGTGCGTAGTTTGATTATGTTGGTTATTGGTGTGTCGTGGGTCGAGGCTAGCGTGAGCAATGTGTGGTGGTCGATTGTGTCGGGTGCTGGTTGTGTGGTGCTCGTTAGTATGAGGTGAGAGGTGTTTGCCATTTTTGTGGTCTATACGCTTTTTTCTTTATATGGGAAGGCCCCCGCCCTGCCGATGAGGACCCCGTGAACATGACTCGAATGTGGTGAAGGGTGATGGATGATTTTATGGACCTGGTTGGGCTCCTCAGAGGGTGTAAAAACATGGCGGACTTAATGATGATTGAAGCCAGAATCAACTGACTCCAGTCGGGGTGCCGCCCCCTCTATTGGGTTTTGGTTATTTAACAGTTACGTCCGACATCTCACAGAGACGGAAGAGTCTCCCTCTGTGGTCCTGGACGGTGCCGCAGGGTAGGTTGTTATGCCTCCCCACGTTTGTAACTGAATCCCAAACCAGGTTGCTTCTTCCTCTGGGTTCCGCAGCGGGGTAAGCCTCAGACCTCCTTTCCCCAGAGTTTTCAATTATGCCTTTTCTAAGTAGAACGGCATAGTTGCAACGAAGCTATATGTGTAGAGTCACGTTCACGGAGCCAGACATCACGGCGGAGCAGGGATGGGGGGGGGGGGGGGGTAGCACGTCATATCAGAATGACGTGCCAAGGAAATAAAGGTATTTTTATTTGGGGGGGGAGGGGGGACTTAAGGTCCTATTTAGGTCCGGGGGTACTTGTAGATGGTGGAATCTCGTCCTCGAGAAAAAAAAATCCGTTGGTGAGCGGGAGTGTCCTGGAGGTGACTTGCCCTCAACGTTTCCTCCTTTGCCGGCTAAGACTTCTCTTAGGTTGTAGAGCTCACGTAGAAATCGATCGCTGTATGCGTGTGATATATGAGATGTTTTTCATTTTTGTTATATAAACTTGGTATAATTTTTAGAGATAATTTTTTAAATCTATCATGCGCTGATTGGTCAATTATTAATGCGCTTATGTCTAAAAGCTGATTAGCCAATTTGTCAGCGCTAAGGCTGTTTTTCCAAAATGAACGTAAGAATGACTATTAAATGTATATCAATCCTGATTGGTTGAATTGTTGTAGTGTTATTTGTAGATGAAATAACTATTTATATAGGTGTATTTTTGTGTAAAAGATACTATGAAAAGTTAGAAAAGTTATTATTCAAGAAGAAAAGTTGTTATTAATGTTCGCCATTTCAAAGCTTATTTCAGCTATATACCTAGGAATAAAGAATCCATATATATATATATATATATATATATATATATATATATATATATATATATATATATATATATATATATATATGTTTTTCCTTCATCCCTTAAGGAAGCGGTTGATCACTTAACCCAGCCTACAAAACTACAAGAGAGAGCATACCTTACTCAGACCCTATAGACTTTTTATCCTTTACCAGAACACGCTGGAACACTTTTTGAAACAAAATGATAAGGCTGTGAACACATCTACCGTTAAAGTCGATGATAGTAGCAAGGATCAAATAAACGGTTATACAGATAAAGTACTGGAAACACTGGAGCCTAGTGTTCGTGAAAGAGGTAGATTAATTTATCAGACACTAAAAGATACACAGGGATTCAGTTGGGGTAATGATGGGGTGATTACCTTCGATGGTAAATACTTCCACGATCTAACATTATCTACCTACTCAATGATTTATCTAGAACGTGGAAAAGATCACCACCAACCTACTGGGAGGAAGTAAAAGTAAAATCAATATCTTCTAATTTCCCTAAATCTATCATAAAAAACTCTCAACGTTGGAAAGAGTTAGAAAATATTACTCACACATCAACTTTCTATACACCAATCTCAGTGGATCGCGCAAACACACGTTGTACTCCTCTTTATCATCATCAACATAAAAAACTAAGGAACTGGTTGAATTATTAATCAATTTAACCGCTAAAAGATGGCAACCGGACGGACCAATCAAGGGATTGTAAAAAGTTAAGTGGCAACTCCACACAAGGCAATTCATGAAGATTCAAATCGTGTCGAAGAAACCCTATTCTATCGGACTTTGTATCAGTGGCGGTCCAGATCTCGAATACTCACGCGTAAGAAGCTATGTCTCGATTCCAAGTAAAGCAAATTATACAAGAATATAAAATTGATATATTCAATCTTTTGAAGATTACTGGAACAAAATCACTTTATGTTAGAATGATCTTTGAAACCACCTACAGAAGAACTCGATATAACGATAAACTATTCCTTAGTGAGGATGAATTTTGGCTTGTGCTCGGGGCAATACACAGGTTAAAACAGGAAAATTTCCCTTATGTAGATCGACTGGTAAAAGACCGATGTAAATAGGCTAAAGTGTGTAGTGAGGGCAAATGCAAACAGTATTTCCAATTATACATTTCGGTATTTACTGGAAAAGGGATGAAGAGTTCATTCCTACACTATTTAAAAACGCACTGTACAATGAGTATGAAGTCAATCCTTTTCTAAAACTTGAAGACGAATTCACTCGATGTTTTCGTCAGATGAAGTGTTTACAGAATGCAGTTGATGCTTGAAATCTTGCATTCAACGATGGATTCGATGAATGTTGAAAACTTCAATCTACCATCACAGAAGATGTGTATATAAAAAATGTATCGTTTGATGAGTTCCATTGTTTTCTCAACGAGAAAAGGAGCAATCTCGCACTTGTGAGAAAATTTGTCCTTAGGGATCTTTATGACTACGTCATCAGTACGTGTAAAGAAAATTTACTAGAATATTTATCTATCAATCAGTCTCTCCTTGAAAGTCCAGAGGACAGAGTGTCCCCAGCCTGCTTCATCAAGACTTGCAAGATGAAAGTTTAAGTTCACCGCAGATAAAAATAATTTTTATTAAAGCATAATTCCTTAACAAATATGTTTATTAAGATTCTAGATTATATAAAAAAAAATTCTGATATTAATTTTCAAAAATATAAATTTGGATTAAAAATATATATATATTGATAATTTTAAGCCGTTGCATATCGAATACCGTTTTCCTGACCAGATTAACCCATGAAATTCTAATTGGAATTATGTACTTTAACCTAGATGTAAAATAAAATTGAGTTTGTTTTTTTTAATTTAAGCTGTCTTTTGAGTAGTTATATGAGAGTGTTAAACTGACCAGATATTCATTTAAAAATGAACCGTCGATTGTTACGCTTATATACATCCTCGAATCTGTCAACATTTTTGAGTGGGGTAAATCGGCTATTTCAATATGTAAAAAAGATCGCTAAGAGATCTGATGTGGAAAGCTTTCTGGCAAATTTGGATAGCTATACACTACACAAACCCACGAGAAAAAGATTAAAGACAAAACGCGTAAAAACACAAGGTCCAAACAAGATTTGGCAGGTAGCTCTTACTGTGATGTCTAAGTTTAAAAAGTTTTAATAATGGTGTACGTTAAATACTCTTTGTGATTGACGTATATTCTAGATATCGCTGGCTAATCCCTTTAAAGGAAAAGACGGATCAGATGGTGTCAATTGCTATACGAAATCTCATGGAAGAAACCAGATGGATTCCAGATTATATATGTTTTGATGATGGAGGAGAGTTTAAAGGAAAGAAGATGAAAGGCTTATTAAGCGAATATAATATCGGCGTATATCATGTTCACTCACGAAACAAAGCTAGTCTTGTGAAGCGTGTACAAAGAACAATAAAATAAAGACTTTTCAGATATTTTACTTTTAATAACAAATGGAAATACATCGGTGTGTTAGATGGTTTGCAAGGGCTTATAATAATTCTAGACATAGAATGATTGGGAACACACATTTTAAAGTTATACATAATGTTGCTATACTGAATCAAAGAGCTGAGGTTAAACAAAAGAGGTTTCTATATAAGATCGGCGATTATGTTCGAATCGCACGCGTTTTCAGTAATTTTTAAAAATTATACGAGGCATGGTGGAGTGAGGAAATCTACAAGATACGAGGGGCGGTCAATAAGTTTTGCGAATCGGTAGGGCAAAACAGAGGAAAGGGGATGGCTGTTTGTGAGGGTGTTAGGACAAGTTATGACAAGTCAGGAACTGCAACCGCACGCTCCTGCCTCGTCTATTTAAGAAGCAGTAGCTGATCGCAGATCGTCAGGCACAAATTTTTCAACAATGGAGAAGGTTGAGCACTGCGCACTGATCAAATGTTTGACCAAGGAAGGCAAGAATGCAAAAGAGATCAATGAACGCATGGTTGCAGTGTACACCGACACCACCCCTTCCTATGTAACCATTGCTCGCTGGAATAGGGAGTTCCGCCATGGTCGTGAGTCCCTTGAAGATGACCTCCGTCCAGGACGCCCGTCAGACGTGACCAACGAGGACAATGTGGCCCGTGTGGAGAGGAGGATCCTCGAAAATCGACGGGTGAAGGTCGAAGAAATCGAGCGAGAACTTGGAATATCACATGGAAGTGTTATCAACATCATCCACGACAATTTGGCCATGACCAAGGTCTCTGCCCGTTGTGTCCCTAGAAACCTCACGCCCCATGATCGACTTCAACGTCGTCAAAGTCCACAATGCCAGAGTTGCACAAGGTGCCCTGCGCGAGTGCGGATTCGAGGAGCTTCAACCATCCCCCCTACAGTCCAGATCTGGCCCCTAGCGACTACTTTTTATTCCGCCAGCTCAAGGCTGCACTGCGTGGACGCCGGTTTGGGGACGATGAAGATGCCCAGCTCGCCGTCCAGGAGTGGATTGAACAGCAGTCGGGAGATTTCTGGTTGTCGGGAATTCGAAGCCTCAGGGACAAGTGGCGCAAGTGCATTGAAGTCGAGGGTAGTTATATTGAAAAATAATAAAGACCTTTTCCTCATATCTCGCTTCCTTATATCCGAATTACAAAACTTATTGACCGCCCCTCGTATATAGGATCTCAAATCTATTATACCTGTATTATATTGAAGATTTAAATGGAGAACATATTGAAAGTAGGGTATATGAATAAGAACTACAGAAAGTAAAGTTTGACTACCGTAAGAAATATGTAGTGGAGAAGATAGTTAAAGCGAAAGGGCATTGAAAAAACTGGCATTATTTAGTAAAATGGCGAGGGTACCCAAATTCATTTAACTCATACGTCAAGGCATGTGATATCACCTACCAACCTTGAGCACATGCATTCATGAAATTATATAAATTTGGGAGATGAGGAAGGTTTTATCAGTTGTGAAGATGGAGTCAGAGAGTTTTTATGTCACCCTTCCTTCCTCATTCTCCATGGATGTTTACCCTCAAAATATCATCTGACTATAGAATTGAATTACACAAATCCATTATAACAGACTTCATTCAGCCTTGAAGTATGACTTTGTGAGTTTCAATTTACAGGGAATATCTATTACATTACTAATGCTACACAGGCATTCACAGTCTATCTAAAAATGACGGAAGTAAATAATTATGCATCGAATACTATATTGTCAAGAGGAAAGGAAACAAAAATAAAAGGAATTGATTATACTTATGATGAGATATGGATAGACGCCGGGTATTATAAAAATCAAAGGCACTCATACAGAAAATGAATTTGAAAATGAGACAGAAATTAGCATCTCAAGATTTAAGTGTTTCAATCTCACAAAACGCAACGGAAAATGTCTACTGACTATGTGTTAATGGTCACTTCATGTTCATTGCTCATTGTGAAAAGGAAAGAAAATCTAATATTTCATATGTCAGAAGAATTTTCCAGTATAATGAAAAGATCCATCAGAGATGATATCCACCAATTAAATAATTGTATAGCATTTAATATAGATTTTCCTGCTCTTGTATCTCATCCGAAATCATGTTACATTTACTCTAACCTTGTAGACTATCAGTTAGTAGGCGGGACCCAGTCGAGGTTGCTGAGAATTATTCACCTTCCTTTCAATGATGGTTCATTCAGTATAACGTTTCATAATCCGCACTATCTGAATCAAAGCTCTGGGGACTTGAGATCAATTTCTATCTATATAATAGGGTGTTTCTCAAAAAAAAAATTGAAGTTTCACTCTAATCACCAATTTTTGTTCCATTAGGTATAAAAACAATGATCGCCAAACATCGTGCAATTCAATTAATATTTAGGGGAGCCCCTGGAATGTTTAACATTTACCTTAATATTTATGAGAGAAAAACAATGCTTTTTGAATAGTTTTAGATTAAAAACTAGATCTCGCAAAAACTTCGTGTCATAATGGATGTTCAAATTATAAAAACGTTTTGTTCTTGTAAATTTGTTCATTATCTTAACAGGAAATGAGAAATCGCACAGAAAAATGAAAAAAGGAGAAAATATTCATTAATGCATTAATATGAACTCAAGAATATATATATATATTTTTCAAATAAATGCATTGCGTATATTTTTCTTAAGTATTTGTGAATGCAGATAGTCGCTGTGTTAATTAACATGCTATTTGCACGGCTACAATTGATTGTTAAATTGTAAGAGTTCAGCCATAACAAAATGAATGGCTGCAATATTCAGTTAATTTGATATGCTACCAGGATACGGGACGTGGACCCACTCTTACTTGTATCCCACCAACCTCTTTTCCCAACCACCACCCATTGAAAGAGAATGATTATTTGAGACCTAGCGGGCCGGCTCACGGCGGCCTGTAACTGAGTAGCTGTTATACTATTACTGCCACTCATTGATGCTTGAGCAAGGTTTTCTTCCGGCTGTCAGGGAACTTGAGTCTGTGCTCCGAAACTACTTTAAGCAAAAACTGAATTTGATCTTCATCTAGAGTTAAATGGCAATTGTATTCTTGAATCAATACGATACTTCGTTCTGCATTGTCATCGACAACCTTGAGGTTAGAAATGACAGACGAGGCTGTTTTAAAATCAATGTTGCTTTCCCAAGTTTCTGGGTCAGAGCGTAAGAAGGAATGTGGCAGCCCCAGCTTTGTGAAAGGGACATTGAGTTCTTGCTACAGAAATCTTTTAGCTTGGATGATGAAACAGGGTCCTCTTTCAAATTGATCTGCTTTAGGGGTTTCTTTGGACCTTCCTTATTTGATATGGCTTCAACCATGGCTCTCTTTGTATTTGTTGAGACCAGAGGATCAAACAAAGCCATTGCCGCCATTTCCTCTGACAGATACCAGAGGTGTTGACTTAACTTTAAAGCAGTGGCTTTAGCTATGGTCTTGTTGTGGTAACCAGCCATAGCTTTCAGCATCTCAAGGTCTTGATGGGGAGCAACTGCTGCCAAAGGAACCCGTATCCCTGCCTTGACATACAGAAGTACAACGAAGATGCAGATCTCACGAAGTCCTTTCTCTTCACGACGAGTCAAGTTGAACTGTATTCGCAGCATCCACACTTTCAATGAGTAAATTGCTTTACTCATCCATCTGGCATGGTGCATTGGCCCAGGAGTTAACAGAACTGGAAGCCTCTCCACATGCTGATTTCCAGTGAGATCTTTCATCAACTTTCCATCCCAGTGCACGATGAGTGGAACATCTTGAAGCTCGTCTTTAAGTCTGGGTGTAGCATGGGCTTGGGTACGATGTTCTATTCTCTTCTGGTGAATGGAGCTCTGATTTATGTTGAGGTCTTCAACATTATAACCTAAGCTGGAAGTTGTCTCTGCAAGAATGAATATCATAGCTCTTGATGACGTTTTACTCCGGTCAAGGGCAGCAGCTAATGTCGGCGTCACAATATTCCCCACGCGTGCGCGCTTAGACGGAGGCGGAACTGGTACAACACCTTCCGATGGCCTGCCGGCGCCCTGCTCTTGATCACTCTCTGTGTCATTAGACTCATTACCTGATGAGGATGAACTGGCGAAAACCGCTTTGTTCATTAACGCCTCCTTTTCAACTGTTGCTCGCTGACGACGTCGTTCTGCAGCAATGGAACGTGCTTCCGCCTTCTCCTTCTGCACCAATATTTTGTCAACTGATCCAAGGACGCCTCGCCGACAGTCTTCTCTTTGTGTGAGGAGAAAATCCTTATCCTCTTTGATCTGCATAATGTTCATAGCATTTTGATGGGCGATGTCAAAGAGAGTGTCGAGACCTTTTAAAAATTCACTTTCCTTTGCCTTATGTGCTGCAGTTGTCCTTCTTGAGTGTTTTTGGAGCGCTTTCCAGTTAGAAAACACTTTTTCAATTTTTTTTATTACATGTTGCTTTGACTGTACTGGAATATTGGCTTTTGCCCAAAACTCAAGAACGGCCTCGCAGGTGGCTTTTGACGATGTAAAAATTAATGCTCTTCATCCATTAAGTTATATCTGTTCGAAGACAGAATTTGTTCTGTTTACCGTTCCACCGACCAAAACTTCCATCGTTGAGAGCAATTATCAGTCCTACTTTCCACTAAGTAATATATCTTCAGATCTTACCCCAGTTGAATATTATCTATCTGGTAGCGGACAGTATTATATAGACCCAAGTGATGTTTATCTTTATATTAAAGCAAGAATTGTGAAGGCAAATGGAAGCGAACTTAAAGATGGAGAGAATATTTTTACAGAAAATAATATTCTTCACACTTTGTTCAGCAATCTTGATATTTATTTAAATGAAATATCTGTAAATTCCATTGGGAATAATTAACCCTATCGTGCATATTTAGAGACCTTGTTGAACTATACCCAAGAAGAAAAATCTACATTTGTTTCCATTAGTAAATAACGCATAGAAAAGAAATATAGCAGATCGAAGAAAAAAATAATTGACGTATATGGAAAACTACACACCGCTTACTTCTCTCAAAATACGCTGTTAATGAATGAAGTCTCACTAAAGATAAAGTTATCCAGAGCACCACATTCATTGACACTATTTAGAAACCAGATCGGTTTAAAAGCTAAAATAGAATTATTAGAGAGTTACCTTTACCTAAGAAAAGTCCGCTTTTCAGCATTAACTCATCTAGAGATGGAAAATAGGTTGCTTGCATCAAACGCTAAGTACCCTATAACACAAGTTCGTATGCGAAATTTTACAATTGTGAGTGGAAGATCAATGAAGAGTGTGGATAATATCTTCATGGGGAGAATATCTACGAGGGTAGTAATTGGTATGGTTGACCATTTAGCATTTTCTGGTAGCTATGATGCATCACCTTTTGAATTTTAACCTTATAATGTGAATCGCATCACTATCTATATAAACGGGAATGAAGTTGAAAGACCATTAGAATTAGACTATTCAGACGAAAATAAAGTGTATTAGAGGTTGGCAGAGTATTGGACTTACGTATGTACAATTTCTAAAAAAATAAAAATATTTATTGTATTAACTTAAATCAGGACAAGAGTACTACTTGGCTTGGAGAATGCTCCAATCCTATACAACAGGGAACATTATCCATATAGTTACAGTTTAGATCTCCATTAATAGACCAGGTTTTCCTTGTTATATATGCAGAGATTCAGTCTGTTATTGAGATAGATAAGTCTAGAAACGTACTAGTTTATTCTTAATAAAATGAATGCAATAGAAGTAAAATAACTATTGTATGGAAATAAAACTACAAAACGAGTTTTTCATCGCTGTTTTGTGAGAGACACCAGCTCTATTAGTCTTTAATATTGCTAGCAGCTTATGTCATTAATCTGGACAACAGCTTTGTTACTTGATGAGTTTTTTTTTATTACTTTGACAGCTTATGTCTAGGGTTCAAAATGATGTTTATATTCGTAAAAACTTAGTTAAAATGAATAATATTATTATCGTCAATCCATTCAGAGATCAGTTACTTTTCAGACTCATGCGCCTTGTTTTTTGTCTATTTCATTCAGCAGATGGCAATCGGTAAGTCATATCGAACTATTATTGAACAATTTGATTCCTATAATGATCAAAGAAATAAAGAAATCGTAGTAAGGAATAATTGTAGGAGAATGTAAAGAAAATTGATATTGTACACTCAATAAATATTAATTGTTAGTTGGAAAATATGTAATTGTGTAGCTTATCTACTAAAGTGTATATATATTATATGTTATTATGTAAGCTGGTTAGTATAAATTAAATGTTATTTTTCGATTTATTAATCTGTATAAAAATGTATTCATATTTGAATTAAAATGTAAAATAAATCATTATAACAACCTTGACTTTTTTTTAAAAACAGGTTACAAAAAGAAAAGGACTTACTCTGTGAACGAAGATGTCAACTGACAAACGGTGAAGTGTTGAAGAGAGTCACATATCTCACCACATGAAACCCGTTCATCTTCTCTTAATGGCTCCATATTCTTACACTTAGTTAAAAACTTTAATTTTCGGTCAGCTCAACAAAGAGCAAAAAAGGATTCTTCCCAGCAAGCTATGAATTATAATGGTAAATGAAGAAGGCTTGGAATTAGTTTTTATATCTCATCATATGGTGGGGGGGGGGAAACATTTGGATACAAGCAAGTAAAGGTTGGAGGGAAAAGGGTCCATTAGAAACAGCTGAGGGGTTGTAAGCAGGGGGGCTGGGTTTTGGAGCTTTTGGGCGAGGGCGATAATCAAACAAGCGATCTTTGTCTCTTCATTCCCTGATGCCAGATATATTAAATATGGTCTAGACATTTGTAATCTTTTAATTAAATCTTTCAATATGTAAAAATGTCGCAGGTGTCACAGATCGTAATGAGACTGGGTTTGGAGCTTTTTGGCCTCGGTGACAAACAAACAAACAAACAATCGTTCGATATCTAAAAAGTGTGTGTGTGTGTGTGCAGACTGAGATTCCTATGAAAAGGTCACTAACCAAGGCTTGGGGGTAGGTTAAGTTAGGGGTGGAGCTAGTGGGGGAGGGGAAGATTCGGACCTCATCTCAGTGACCAAGGCTTCGGAGGGTGTTAGTGGGTGGAGGGAGACTTGGACACCTCACCACACTGACCAAGGCTTGGGAGGAGGGGGAGACTCGGACCTCACCCAGCAATACTACTGAGCGTTCCCCTGAATCTTTCTCCGGATATTGGTGTGTTCCCCAGACTGTACACTACCTTTTTGTTTAAATTTGCTACTCTGAGGGAGTTTCTCACCGGGGTACCTCCCGGTATCGGGACAAGAGGGGTCACTATCACTTGCCCCTGTAGCTTGCGGCTGGCTCTTGCTCACCAGGCTGTGGCGGTATAGTCTTCTATTAATTAATTGTAATTGGTTATACGCTTGCGCCCCTGAGAGAGTTTGGCCTGCCCTTGGGTACGTGGGCATGCCTCTAACTTTTCATTTCCCAATGTGATTGCGTTTGTGAGATTTTAGTAGCATTTAATTTTATTTTATTAGTTTAATGATGAATATATTTATTTTTTCGGCGGCCTTTCGTTTCCCTTGCTGATGGCACCCATAAAGGATCTTAAATCTTAGAAACAAAATCTTCCATGATATTTATCCTAATTCGGACTTCATTCAGTGAGTAACTACACCTGATTTGGCTTAACTTCGCTAAAATCTGAAGCGCTGTTTCCACTCGGCTGGGCTTAACCCTCAGAAGACAACGGAACAATGAAACTCCTTAAGGGGAGAGCTGAATTTGTGCCTGCTTCTACCTCGTCCCCATTGATCGCATTCTGTGATCGGAAATTTGAGAAAAAGTGTCGAATGGTTTAGTGCATAAAATCTAGGAAGGACTCAGAGCGGCATCAAATGTCAGGAGATGTCCTCTCACGCAATATTAAAGAAAGAAAGTAAATCAGTGGTTCATAATCCGTATTTGCTCCTAAATCTAGGCAATTCTTCCAAAACCTAATGCCCACACCACCCCAAAATTTTATCGAAATCATTTAGTATTTTTTGATACGTGTAAAAAATAATAAGTGATCCAGAACCAGTATTTAGACCTGGATTCTCCTCAATTTCTAAGCAACTCTTTTTTTAATCAAGACCCCACCCCATCCTAAAATATTAGGGTAATTCGTTATTTTTTTTAGGTAATTTGTACACACAAGAAGAGAGAATAAATAATCCAGAGTCCGCTTCCGCAACTTGATCGTGCCTCAAATCTTTTCAACTCTTCTTTTGAGATATCTTGTATAAAACAATGATCCAGAATCAGTATCAAAATGAGGCACCGCAGCTAACCTAACAAACGCTTCCATTGCCCAAGGTTCATCTCGCCACAAAATTTCATTGAAATCCGTTAATAAAATAGTAAAAAGATTCAGTATCCTCAATTGGATCTGGATCCAATCCCAACTGGAACTGGCAGCTGGACCGAGCGAATCCCCTTAGAGGGATCCTCGTATTCGGACCCTGATGGGGACAATGGGCCTACAACCAAAATCTTACCGATGGAATTCAACCTGTCGGCCCCCATGATGTACTTTTCCATATCAGGCCACAGGTCTAATGAGTCACCGATCGCCGACACCAAGGGTAGATGGCCAAATAGAGGCCCTCCCAAGGTGGATATGGGCCCAAAAGTAACCCTGCCCCAGTCGGCATGGTCTTTACCAGCAACTATCCACTTGGTTGAATACACTCCCAAGCCTAATTCCACTCCTAAGTCTGGCCAACCTTGTTGCAATGCACCGCTCGATGCAGGAGATAACGTGTTGTGCCCGATTCGGAGACCGGATTGTAATCTTTAGCGACTCACAAAGCCCCCTGAGTGCTCTCAGGACATTGGAATCTCCAGTCATCCTGATTCGCAGTATCCGTGCCGCCACGGTTGCCGCGAGCCTGATGAATGTCGAGATTATCTCTTGTTGGGTTCCTGGACATGTTGGAATTGCGGAGAATGAGAGCTCTGAGGAGGGCGCCAAATAGTCCGCGACAACTGGACGAACAGACCAGCCTTTGGCTCTTCCTCACACCAACTACACGGTAGCAATCAGAGCATCCATCCTGGCTGTTTAGCAAAGAAGATGGGAGACGGCCAAGGGGAACTTAAAATGCGTGCCATTGCGCCGCGACTGTTCCCATCGACCTACCTTCCAATGCCCCGACGGCTTCAGGTCGCTTTCTGCTGTTTTCTAATTGAGCGCTTCCCCGCACACTATTGGCTCCGACTGCGTTGTCCGCAAGACTGTTGGGCGCATTCTTGTTGAATGTCACAGTCTGGTCGATCTTCGCGCAAGTTGCCTGTCCCGGTATCAGAATGAGCGTGGTCGCTACCGCTTGTCCCTTATATTAGAGACGGGTTCCCGTACACAGACTTGTGGACTATCTGACTCTTTTGGAGGAGACTTGCCTCCTCACTTTTAATGGAGTGTTGCAGGTTGCCTTTTCTTGCGCCGGGGGAAGGCCGGCTTCGCCCTGACGCCGGAGCGTGCTTCTTCTTCTTCTTGCTTTTTTCATGTCTTTGTCTTTTTTTGCTCGTTTGTTTGACTTTGCTTTTTGTTATTTTGTCTGTTTTGTTTTAAATCTAGCCGAATATTAGGCTGTAATATGATTACCATGACTTTTTCACTCGTAGGTAGTTGCCAGATGGGCTCTTAAAAACAAATCTTTCAAACTTGACTTCTGCAAAGTTGCTCTCAGCAATGTTTTAAATGGAACAAACGAAAACATCATAAACATCATGAAGATTAGTTTCTACATCTCCCGTAATCCTGTACTGACTGACATAATGCCATCAAATTCTGGAAATGGTGGATGAGATGAAAATCACTCTAAAAACTATTGAAGAAAGTGACAACGCTCATGATAGAAGGGCAGTATCTTTTGAATTGTATGAAGGTGTAAGTGCTGGTTGTCTGATTATAACTCGCCCTCGAAAACACCTTAAAGCCTTGATTTAAAATCCATAGGACCCTTTCTTAATGCTTGTTGTGGAGTGATGAATTAAATGTTTTTTTCTTTCTCTCTTAGTTTGTAGCAGCTATTTTTCCCTTTTACTTTTGATTCCTGTCTTTTTCTGCTCTTTTATACCCTTTATCGAGCATATATTTCCCCATACAATTATTCTAAGGGAGAGACGCTTTGTAAAGTGTTATGTTGGGATATTTAATGTTTTCCCACACAAGGGTCATTTAAAGTGGATTATCGCAACCTTTATTATTTTCTCACGCGCATAAATTTACATTCATGCAAATACACATGTGCTTATACATCCACAAACGCTTACACACAGGCACACATAAACACCAACGCGTCTCTCTTTAAATACCTGTATCATGTCTCAAGCATGCGAGCGAAGATCAATACCAACAAATACACCGAAAACTCACGCACATACATATCTCTAGATGCAGGTATTTGTATGTGAATCGCTTTTCCCTCTTTAGTAATAAATTTTAGTTCTTTTATTATTTCGTTTCTTTCATATATTATTTTTCTCTTTTCGCTTTCGATTTGTGGGCCGTCATACAGATGCGGTAATTGTAACGAGCGTGTGTTCCGATTATGCTAGTAAAGTTTGTAATCCTAAGTTTTCGTGTTTTTTTTGTTTGTTTTTGTTTGCTATGATAGATGAAGAACATTAAAATGTTCTCTATTTTATACACCTGTGCACATAACCTAAAGATGAATCTTCATTATTTTAATCACGTATCATTAATATAAAGCGAGCATAAAACTATTAATTTTCTGTTCAGCTTAAGTTTGCCAGAATAAATATTGCCATGACAACGGCACCGAACATTTATCTCCCCTTTCATCTTCTCTTGAGAAAAACGTTAATAGCTTGAAGTCATATTTATCCTTTAATATCCTTTTCACTACCTGTTGTTCTCTGTCCTCGCAGGAGGCTGATCGAAGACCTGCTTTCTGGCGTTCCTGCTAACTCACTTAGAACTTTATAGGCAATCATTGGTAAATATCACCCCCCCCCCTCCCCCATCGCCTGGCACTGAATGTCGCAGTTTCTGTCGCTTTGTGCTCGCACACAACTTTAATTTGTGCAGCGTACTTTGACACCGTTTCTCGAGGCCCATTAGCTTCCGCACTGCGCAATATAAAACCGTTATTGTATTTGATCGAGTAAACTCTAATTTTGACTTCGTTTCGCTTTTTGTATTTTTTTTTCTTTTCTTGTCCGAGAGCCATGTGTTTAAGTTCATCTTTTTGTTGCCAGTATTCTTTGTACATATTTGTTTCCAAGGTTTTCTACTTTCTATATTTGCCAAACCCGCTTCCTTATTCGTTTTTATCCCTCCTGATTCTTCTTTTTTCCTTGTCTTCGAGCGAAAATGCTCTCTTTGATTCCACTCATTACCTTTCTCTTCTCATTTACAAACATATTTTTCTCTTTTCATTATTTGGTTTAACCTAACTTTCCTTCATTTTACGAAGCACTATTCTTGGCATTGTTTGGGATGTCATTTCCACGTTCTCACTAAAAGGACACATTCCTATGCAAGATGTATTTAAAGGTTAAAAGAAATGAAAACTGGTAACCCAACCCGGAAAAACGCTAAGGAAATTATTACGTGAACCATTAGAGCTTAAGAAAGAAAATGGGAGATATAAAAGGTCTTTCAATAAGGTCACTCGATTTTTAAATGTAAATAAAACAAGTTGTGTGTGATATATGCACACAATTTATTTTAATTTTGGCATTAAGTGTGGAATATGAGGTCGTTCAAATGTCCGCCGCGGCTTCGCTTGGTGGAACGTATTCAGGAGGCCAATTTTCGATGACTTTGTCGCATAAATCTGGTTGAATTTGCTGGATGGTGTTCTTTATGTTGACTTTGAGGACATCAACTGTTTGCGGATTATTCGCATAGACCTGCGATTTAAGGTAGCCCCAAAGAAAGTAGTCTAATGGCGTTAAATCGCATGATATCGGTGGCCAGTTGACGTCGCCGCCGCGTGAGATGACCCTGCCCTGAAATTGCTGGTGCAAAATGTCTATCTTGGCGTGCGCAGTGTGGCACGTAGTGCCCTCCTGTTGGAACCACATGTCGTCAGTATCCATATCAGGCATATAGTCCAGTTGAGGCCACAAGAAGTTGCTTATCATCGATCTGTAGGTCTCGCCGTTGACGGTTATGGCAATCCCATCTTCGTTCTCAAAAAAATACGGACCGATGATTCCGTTAGACGAAAATCCGCACCAAAAGTGACTTTGTTAGGATAAAATTGGTGCTGGTGTATCTCATGTGGAATTTTTTCGTCCCAAATCCGACAATTTTGCTTGTTCACAAATCCATTCATCCAAAAATGGGCCTCGTCGCTGAAGATGATTTTTTGGGGGAAATTTGGGGCAACTTCCAACTGCTCTAGAGCCCAATCAGCGAACACACGGCGTTGTATATGGTCTTTTACCTTAAGTTCCTGGGTAAGTTGGATTTTGTACGGGTGCAGACCCAAGTCCCTACGCATAATTCGCCAAACTGAAGTCGCAGAAAAGCCAAGTTCTTGTGAACGACGAGAAATTGACTGCCTCGGATTTTTCCGTACACTCTTATTTACGGCAGCGATGTTTTCAGCAGGCCTTGCGTTTCGGCGACGTACGGGTGTTGGCTGATTGTTGATTGACCCTTTTGCCTCCAATTTGTCCACCAAACGTCGAACAGTGGACTCGGCAGGACGATTGTGGCGAGGATAGAAATCACGTAATGCCCGGAACGTTTGTCGAATGTAGCACTGATTTTGATAATAACATTTGATGATTTTCACACGCTGTTTAACACTATAACCTTCCATCGTGACTTGCCAAGTACCACTGAACAGTTCACAGTGAGATTGCCAGATGTCGCTTTAACAACATGGCCACTATCGCCTGACAAAGCTCGAGCATCCTTGTTGAAAGACCCTTTAGAAACGGAGAAATAGGTCCGACTATTTTAACCATTATATGAAAATGAATAAAGGAGTTGGATTTGAACCTTTGTCATCAAGCGCTCTTCGCTAAAATGACGACGACGGTAATCGCTAGATCTCCCATCTCTAGTGATGAGCGTCGTGGTTATTTTAGCAAAGAGCGCTTGATGGCACAGCTTCAAATCCAATTCCTATATTTATTTTCATATAACGGTTAAAATAATTTGCCCTATATCTCCTATTTTCTTTTTCAGCATTAATGGTTCATGTAATAATTTCCCTAGTGTTTTTTTGGGTTGTGTTACCAGTTTTCATTTCTGTGGGCCTTTAAATACATCTATTATTAATCACGTGTCATGTGATTTTCAATTATTATTCCTATGCAAATTGGAGAATATGGCCGGGGAAAGGACATATTTAGGATCTAATACGGACTTAGTTTGAGTACAATGGCCTTCAAATCAGCGAGGGCTCATGCGGATGGAGATGGCAAGGTTTGGCCATCGTATGGTAATATTTAAATGCGTACATGTGTAAACATGTCTGAATTCCATTTTTTTTGTGCGATTGTTGAAATTGGAATTTTTTGTTATAAAAGAAACTAATGAGGATATTTCCCCATGAAATACCGAGTGACAACATGGGTAAACAGCCCCCCTCCCCACCACCCCTTGTGTGGAGAAGCTAAAAACAGCCTTCATGAGTATGATGGTTTGTCGATGTAGTTCTTGCCATCCTCGATCCTCTTTCATTCAGTTCTTTCTATTCATTTCTATTTCGCAATGCATATCGGTGTGTTCAGTGTGTATGTAGATCTATCACACTGTATCTAACTTATAGATGATTGAATGAGACGTAGCTCCTATTTTATTGCGGAAGTGTTAAGAGATCGAACCCACCAAAGATATCGACCAAACGACATCCATCTCGAGGAACTGCGTCACCTTCTCTCTGTGCGTATGAGTGTGCGCGTAGGCCAACGTGGGTCACGATACCCTTAACTGATCCTAAGTTCCGAGAGGTGGGGGGGGGGGTAGAGTACCACACCCGATCAAGTTCGATTCTTAAGACAATGGACGCTTGAGTTTTCCCGCCTTGATTCTGTTGAGGACCAGAGTCCATGTTTGGTTGTATCTCGCCTCTCGTGTCTTTGGATCGACCTCTTGCGATCTCTTGTAGCAAATTTGTAAGAGTGGGAAGTCTCTTCCAGGAATAGGGGACAAATCGCCGCTTACAGGATTTAATCGTTAGGATATCATGACACTCACGAAAGGGTTTATGCGGTTGTTTATCTGTTTGCGTGGCCGCGACGGACATTGGGGAAGGCGCTTAAGGGGCGATGCTTCGGCATTACCGGGAAGTAGTGAGTGAGAGGTAATGACCGCGTTTTATGGGTTCCCAGCGGCGTTGTCCCAAACCCATACCCGACAAAATCGAGGAAGGGGAGGTGTTTTCTTAAGCGGAGGTGAGAGAAAAATGTCAAGGACAAGCCCAAATCGAGACAACCACCCTACACTATGTCATGGGTGTAATGTCGATTTGACACGCGCCCACAATTCCATCCGGGACTCTTCTGCGAAATGTTCCAAGTGGTCTCCTCTTTTGCCTACACATTTTCACTTCCCCTAACTTTGGCATTTTCTTTACATGAACTTTTTACCAAAGCCTTTATAATCGAGTTTCCCTCATTTGAACTTATTCCCTCACGATCCCCGCCATTTACGGTTGAAGAAGTCCGCTCCATCTTCCTTTTCTGGCGTGGGTCTTCTCAACTCGTATTGCGCTCATCTTCCTATAACTTTTTCATCCTGTCTCTACTCCATCCTCTCATACGTAAGGGAACGTGTCTTCGTTTCGATTAACGCTGTGGATGGTTAGTGAGTTGCCACCCGTCGAGGCCCGGTAAAATGGGTGTTGGATGTTTTGTGGGGGGGTCGAAGATCGAACCTAGTAAACATTTGTTTGAAAAATTTAAACGGTTCACACATTGAACTTTATAAATAGAATATAAACTTCCCGCTGTTAATAGCTCTCTCTTGTAAATAGGAAGATAAACTTCCCGCTTTGTAGTATTTCTCCTTCGTAAACAGGAAGCTAGACTCCACAGTATGCAGTACGATATCATGTGTCGGCACTACGTGGCTCCGTACAAAATAGATCTTGTTCGTGAAGTCCCGTGGAGAAAAGGTAAAAATCGATGGCGTTTTTGAGCTGCCTTCGTCGACTTTTCCTCCTTTGCCGGCTGTGAACTTTTCGGTGAGCTCAATTTTCTTGTAGATTTCTTTCAAGTCTAAAAATTCGGAAAATTACAATTACAATTACAATTAAGTTAAAGTGTGGGTGCGTGTAGGGAAGGACGATAGGGTGTGTGGATAGATAGAGAAAATAGACAAGCGGTGAAAAGAGAAAGAAGTGTGGTAGGGTGCAAAGGGATGCTAGAGCCTGGTGATCAGGCCTATCACTTTCATTATTTCTTTGTAGCGTGTATTCTGTGTTGTTTATGTTGTTTTTTTATTATTTATGACGTTTAAGCCATTTGTCTTGATAACTTTAGTTTAGCTTTGTGTGTGATATGCATTGTTTATTTGTTTATGTTTTTTCATACTTTTAAGTGTGTGCTTAATGTTTTGGTATTCTTTGTATGCGTGTGTGCTTTATTTTTTTTTTCTTAGTCAGTAGAGTTCTCGTCGTATTCGGGGTTTTCTTCTTTCTTGATTTATCGTTGTCTTCTTCGGTGATTATTTGTCATAATTGTGAGTTTTGGTCTTGATTCGGTTGGTTTCTTTGATTAGGTTAAATACTACATCTCACCGTGCGTAGAACGGCACTTCGTCCCCGCCAGCCACTCGGTTGGCGGAGCTTGGAAATCAGGCGCGACATTCTGCTCTTCTGTTCTGGCTAATCATCTGAGTAATTTCTTCACTCAGTTCTCGATTAACCAGATTCTGCATTTTCCGGGTCCGTTCTTTGATGAATTTGTTAATGGGGATTATCCCCGCTTCTCTGTGCAGGTCTTCTTGCCGTCTTCTTTCTTGCCTGCGTGTACCTGTGATTAGGTACATGTATTTACATATTTTGCACTACTTGAAGTTGTCTCATTTGTGTTTTCGAGACATAACAGAGGGTGGAGGTGGGGTAAAGCAACGTAGATCTTACAAGGGCATTGTAGATCTTCTTTTTGTTGCTTTCACGTAGATTTCTGAACGTATATAGAGTTCTGACAGCGGCCGAGGCTCGAGAAATTCTTTCTTAGAACGTGCTTCGCGTACCCGGTAGAGGTGATTTTGATACCGAGTACATTGCATTCGTTGGTATAGGGATATAGAGTATCCACACTCCCACGTCTGCTCTTTGGGTGCGTCCAATGGGGACCACCTTGAACTTCTCTTGGTTTGTTCTAATTTTCCATTGAACCTCGTAGTTGTTCAAATTTTCGATTTCTATTGCTGTCATGCGAGCTTGCCACGGTGCATTCCTCCTTGGAGATATGATTATCTGGCTGAAATCATCGGCGTATTAAATATTGAGGGAAGAGGGTACATAGGGGCTTGGACATCCGCGGTGTATATCGAGTAAAGGGTGGGGGACAGACCCCCCACCCTGCGGAAGGCCCGCAGTGAGCGTACACTTTGGTCCATCCGTTCACCCTAGACTGATATACGCTGCTCTCTCCATGACGTAGTCACAGAGAGTTCTTCCAAGTTTTCACTTAAACCCAGCCGTAAGATCTTATACTGCATGCCCCGCTGCCACACCTTATCAAACGCCTTTGATACATCTCGACAAACAATATCCCCCTAACTCATGTCCCGTTTGGCTTGGGCAAGCTTTTCCGGAATGACATTGATTGCTATTTCCGTACTTCGCTTCTTTCTAAACCCGTATTGGCAAGGGTTGTAGAGGGAGTTCTCTTCCAGTTGAGACACCAGCCTCCCGTTAAGGATCTTCTCAAAGAGTCTCCCACCAAATTCCAGAAGTGAAATTGGGCGGTAGCTCTCTCTCAACGTTGGGTCCTTTCCATGCTTGGGCAAGAAGATCATCTTTGCCGTCTTGTAAGCATCTGGAAAGTACTCCGTATTCAGACATGCGTTGAATATACGTCTCATTCCTTCGATGATGTTGGCTGGTGCCTTTTCGAAGTTTAGCTTCGTAAGCCCCGATTGGCCTGGGGCTTTTTGGCGGAATGAGTGGAGTGCGCCAAGAATCTCTACTTATGTGATCTCGGCGTCTCCGTCACGCAGTCTGTCGACCTGGTGATGAGGATGCGTTCTATGTATTTCCGCGTTAAGCTCGTCTACGATGTTATTTTCAAACTCTATGTCAAAATCTTCGTTTTCTTCTTTGAGTATGCTAAAGATTCTTTCCCAATAACGCCGGAATATTATCTCGAGGCTTCTGTCATCTGTTTCAATGGATCCATCTTCTTTTTAGATTTCCATTTGCTTCTTTTTTTTCAGATGATCCTCTGAGACTTCCGACTTTCTTCCAAAAGACTTTGGGGGATGTATCTCAATCGAGGCTCTCGATCGCATCGTCCCATCGTCTCTGTTGTTGTTCGGGGATTAACTGGTTGAGCTCTTCCTTGATCTCTCTACTTCGTTGTAGTGAGTCAACTGATGCGTTTCTGATATTCATTTCGTACATTACTCTCAATTCTCTATAGAGTTCTTTCATGTACCCAGTCATCTGTATGTTGAGATGGTTTTATATTGGGTTTTGGGGATACAATCCCTATCTGCATTTATAAGTTGTTCGTTGAGGTCGTCGAGTGCCTTGTCTATCTCCTCGAGAATTGTTTCGTCCAGATTTGGTGGACGGTAGGCCTCGAGAAGACCCGCGTACCGTGCCCAGTCTGCTCTCCTGTAGTCTTTTCTGACTGGAGCTGGGACTTGTATAGGGTTCCTGTTGATGGTAAGTAGGATCCCTATATGATCACCAAATGGTACCTGGACTGGTTCCATGTAGTATTTGAACGACAGCTGACGATTAGCCAGACAAATGTCTGGTTTTGTGGCACTTCTTCCTCGAATATAGGTTGGGAAGTCCAGGCCTATTTTCTGGATCATATTTCGGTCCATCATAGCCTCCAGGCACCATCTAGTTCCGTTGAAGGACCTATACCCAGAAACCCGACATCTGGCATTAAGATCCCCTATTAATATGGTGGGGGCTCTTCTGCCAAATAGGCTGGAGAGAGAATGAATAGGCAAATATCCTCGTCTCGGCTGCTGGTACCCGGTGGCGATGACCAGCTTACCTATATCGAGTTCGACCTCTATTGAAAGATAGGATTCTTCGAGGTTTCTTACTGGCTTGTACTTGATCCCTTTTTTGATGGCGATAGCGGCACCGTCGTACCGCTCTTGAGAGTAATTTGTGATTAACACGTCGTAGTTCCAGATCTTCATTTCGGAGCTATGAGTGTCAATTCCATGCTCAGAAATTAAGATGACATCTGCTGCAATCTCCCTGAACAAACTTCGGTAGAGAGTTCTTTTTGCTGTCCAGCCGTTGGTGTTCGCGGGTTTGGCGTGCCCAGGCTTTTCGCTCTTTAGGGGAGGACTAGGAGTTTTTGATTTACTCTTCGTTGCTCTAGTGCGAGTGCATGGGCCCTCGTCACTATCCGAAGATGCGGTTTCTTCTACTTCTTTATCTTCGTTTACTTCATCGTCTTCCTCTTCGGATTCCTCCGATGAGGGAGATTCAATTACCTCTTCCAGTCCGGTGGCTTTTTCCTGGTGTTTTCTGATCACGCTATCCTTGAATGCCTTGGGGGATTCGGGGTCAGTGGGTACGATGATGGATGGTAAGTTGTTTGCTTTAAGTAGTGCGTTTAGAACCTGGTTGTAGCATCCAGGTTTTACCGCATTTGCCACGTTTGCATGTGTAATGCAAATTAATATTTTGGCACTTAGGTCATTTGTGAAGACCATCTGTGAGGGGGTTGCCAAGGCTGAGGCCATCCCTTCACTTTTCTTCACAGTGCTCGCGTAGGTGGTCGATCTTTTCTTCTTCTCTTCTTCCATTTTCTTGATTATATCCTTCCTTTTGGGGCAGTTAAGGGCCATCGTTCGATGGGGTCCCTTACAGTTTATGCGCTTTTTTTTGTGCTTTTGCAAGAGTCGTATCTGTGACCCTCTGTGGCGCATTCGCTGCACCATGTCGTTCCTTTTGGGGGGCAATTGGCGGTGATGGGTGCTTCGATCGCATTGCAAGCGAAGCACATCTGGATGCTGTGGTACTTCTCGTGTTCTATATTACAGTCTGGGATCCTCATGTTAAAAACGAGGAGTCTCTCCGTTGCCGCCTTGTGGGGCATTTCGGTGGTCTGAAAAGTAACCTTGAAGACATGGGTGTGGTCATGGAATTTGATCACTTCCCTGATCTTTGCCCATATGTGGTTCTTGTCAATTTCGCTTTTGATGTCCGCGGGGGGTTTCCCCCTACCCAGCTCTCTACCTTTCAGCAGATGATACTTCTATTCGCCGAAATTGCTGGTGGGGTCTTGGCTTCCATGTCCAGAGTCTTCTAGGACTTCGGCCCCTTCTTTGGATAGGAGCCGGTCTACATCTTTGTTTCCACCGCATATCGCGATGAATCCGTTTGGGATATCAATTAATTTGATATGTGCGATGCTTAGGTTCGCGAATATGGATTGGCATACTGTCTTTTTCTCCGGTGTCTTTTTTTTCCTGTTATGGTCCGTAGGGGGACCCTCTTAGGGAGGGCCTCCATCGTCGTAGGCGTCTTCTCTCTTCTTTCATATTTATTTTCTTCCTCTCTGTAAGAAATGTGTAGTT
Organism: Ceratothoa steindachneri; assembly: GCA_963969495.1. NCBI lineage: Eukaryota > Metazoa > Arthropoda > Malacostraca > Isopoda > Cymothoidae > Ceratothoa > Ceratothoa steindachneri. The sequence continues at coordinate 71,509,866 of OZ018320.1, forward strand.
AATATTTCATTGGTGAGAAAAAGTGATGTCAAAAGTGGTAAAGGAGGTAGAATCGAGGGTTAGTTTGGAGCGTCGATGTGAGAAAAACGATCCCGTCAAATTTCCTGTTGTTTCCCCGCTCGGATGGTGCCGGGATGATGGGTGATGATACATGGGGGGGGGTGATTATTGAGTGGGGACCTCAGAGGATTGAGCTTGGTGGAATTGATGCATAGCGGCCGAATAAACGACCGCTAAGTTTTTGCCACCCCCTCACGGGTACTTACGCCAAAACTGCATCCAACTACATAGAGACATGAGTACTTCCCTCTATGATTCTGGCCGGGTTTCCCAGGCGATGAGGATTTCTCCTCCGCCCGGGACTCGCAGTTATGCCCCAGATTCGAGAAAATTTCTGATTTGTGCTTCGGCTGTGGGCTAGTCCTCAAACCAGTTTCCACGCAAGCCTTTAATTATGCAAGTCCAAGTGGCCGACATAGTTAAGACGAAATTAATGAAGGGCAGTCATCCGAGCAGGTTCCCACGCAGGGCGGTGGACGGGAGCAATGAGGTGCTTAAGCCCTAGCATTTTATTCCTACACTCGCAGCGAAAAGATATCTTAAATCTTTGCAGAATCAACTGAGATCCTAATGACTGCCAAGACAGTCGCGTGTTTAGGTGGCGAGGCTCAAAAGTCCGTTATTAAGCACGAGTAAAAATCGCGCTTCAGAAGGTAGTAAGGCAATGCTACGCAGTCGAATATTAGCCCAGCAATTCGGAAAAATGACTTAGGCCATGTTTATGTGTAAACGGTTGGAGCGTTAGTAACATTTTAAATCTATCATGGCGCCTTATTGGTCGAAATGTTATATGTTAAATTTAGATGAAATAACTATTTATATAGGTGTATTTTTGTGTAAAAAGTGACTGCGCTTCGCTCTGAATAGAGTTACTACAGCCACACTTGGAAAATTTCAAAGTCCTATTCTACAAAGCTTTATCTACAAGATTTACATAGGTGAAGATATCCTCTACGCTTTAAGACCGCTGACCTTACTGCTACTCGATTGCAGTGTCGCGGGCGTGCACGCAAGAGCACCCGTCGGACGGCGACGTTTCTCGCCTTGGATTTTCCTCTCCGTATCTCAGCAGCACACCTCGTTCCTGATAACTTCTCTGCTAGTCGAGGCCTGTAGATATCACCGGTTTCTGTCGTGTCCGAACCCCAGAAGGAAACCCTACAGCGGCGCGAAAAAGGGGGCCATATTAGAGGGCGGAGTGGACAGGACTGGCAGGTGGGCCCTGCTTAGACAGTTTAGCATAGGTAGGGCAGAACAAGGTGGAACGAGTCGATAGTTTAGGAAAACTACTTAAATAGATTGATAGGTCCCGTGGAAAAGGCAACCCACCCAGCGGGCCGTCATGGACGACCCCAGGGGTGAGAAAAGGATTCCGCTCTGGGTCATAGAACGCCACTCCAAGCCTACGAGGGAGACTGTCTTCAAGACTATCTTCTCTGACATCGGAGTCGCACTGTGCAGATTGGTGGACCAGTCCTACGGATACTTGGCTATATGTGACATCAACCTCGATGTCGACAAGCTTGTCACCTAAGGTCCGGCCGCACGTATCAGCACAGAGGTCAATCATATGCCGTCGTCTTGATCCTTGAGTCGGGACGCATAGTGCATAGGAGATAAAGGCCGAAATAGAAGATAAACAAAGCTGGGTCAAGGTCGATGAAATATATAAATTCAAAAACTGTGAGGGTGGTGAGTACTCCCACCTCTTTAAAGCGACCTTCCAACCGACGGAGATGGCCGCCAAAGCATCAGAGGCAGGACTAATTATGTTTTGTACCAGGATCTCATCGTCGTGCATTGAGAGAGAGACCTTTGTTTCGGTACAGGTCTGCTTCTCGTGCTACGCTCTAGAGCAATACACGACAAAAGAATGTACATTCCAGGGCAAGGTGTGTTCAGAGTGCGCTGGAGCCGAGCACACCTGGAAAGAATGTACCAATGGGGGGACGAAGAAGTGCTTGAATTTCGGAGGCCCTCACCGCACGCTATCTATTTCATGCCCCATGACAAAGGCAAATCCCTGTTACAGCTAGACTCATCAATGAATCTAGATCTAGTTATGTGCGTGATTTACGCTCATTTCGTCAACATTGCGAAACCTGGAAGCTATGCCACAGACACAGAACTCAACAAAATGTTGACCCAAAACGACATGAAGCCTATGTGGTTCCCCGACAACCCCTCCTTGACTGAATTTTATCAAACCCAGACAGGAAGAAAACCTAGAACCACTTCAAGAAACTGATCAAAGTCCAGGGATCCCCGACTGAATAAGCAGGTAGAAATTGCAACACCCGATATAATGGAAACCGATCTACCGGCCTAAAAGACGAACGCCCAGCAAGGAACGAGTCTTCGTAGCAAGCCCACCAAAGAGGATAGGAAGACGCCACCCACGCGAAAGACTATGGATGTAAACATGAGAATTTATGCCTCACCATCGTCACCACTCCCGAGACTGGCAAAGTCCAAGATATAATCGAGGGAGTACTAAAAGGGAGGTTCAAATATGACTACGACAGTGAAGATACCGAGGAGGAAATGCTATCGGCTCTTAAAGAAGGTAGCGTTGAAGTCTGCCCTGAGTCGTGTTTCAACTTGTCTCACGATCAGTTCAAAAAGAAAAGGTCAGGGAGAGTGAGGTCGCCAGCTCGCGAAGAACAAGCAGAGGTCCCAAACACCCAGGACGAATAATATGGCTCACAGTATTATGTTCATTAGCAGAATTAAAATCTTTTCGCTAAACGTCAATGGCTGGGAAAGTAAAAAAATCGCATACAACAACATTATACGCGAAGTAGACCCGGACATATTTCTAATCTCGGAACATGGCCTCAGTACAGATGCGAACCCCCTGGGACTCTCCCTCCTAAACAAAAGGAAATTGTACCTGGCCCTTGTGAGGCCAATCCTGCTATATCCCGCTATCCCGATGCACCTAGAGTGTAATACCCAGTTGAGGAAGGTGTAAGCGGTACAAAACCAAGCTCTCCGCTTCATCCTTAGTGTATCCAAAATGGACTTCATACCTTCAACCAGACTTCACGCCCTCGTGGAAGTAGAGCCTCTTAATGTATTCCTGAAATAATATGGCAAAAACAATTTGGAGGAAAATCCATGAGAGAACAAACCAAGTGATACGGCAACCCGATATTGACAACCGAATACGACATTACAAACGTAGATTCAAGAGCAGCCGCCTGCGTACGCAGGAGGATGTATTGCCTTTATATAGATAAAGAATAACGGAAAAAACAAAAGTTTTCACAAATAGGACAATGTGAACCATTGTCATACATGTTTTCTAAAAAAAAATTAAAAAAAGATCCGTACTGGACATATAACCAAAATAAAGTAACAGTAAATCAACAAATTATAAATAAAATCAATAAAAAAGATCCGAAGTGGACAAAGGCAAAAACAAATTAACGTAAAATGTACTCAGATTACGACTAAACTCTAAGCCGCAAGCACCAAGCCAAACAAAAACAAAGGCTTGAATGCTTTACTTTTCGCGTCAAAAATGCTCAAAAATGAAGAAGACGGCGAGAAGACAATGCCAGATAAGCTGGCACACATCCTCTTCTACTATTACACTTTTTCTCACTATAACCTCTCCTACTATCTTACACTCATTTTTTCCATCTTTCATTATCCTGGAATCGTTGGAAAAAACAGGCAGAAGAATCAAAAAATTATTGTTGTTTTAAGAAGAAAAGTTATATTCCTTGTTCACCATATTCAAAGCTTATTCCGGCTATAATACACAGGAATAAAGAATCCAGATATAAATATATACTTTTCCTTCATCCCATAAGGAAGCTGATGATCACTTAACCCAGCCTGCAAAACTAGAGGGAGAGAGAGAGAGTACCATAACTAACACAGACCCTATAGTTTCACGGATTATTAAAATATTTAAACCATTAATATCATTTTATCTTGTGAGTTCACAATATATATATATATATATATATATATATATATATATATATATATATATATATATATATATATATATATATATATAAAATATATATATATATATATATATATATATATATATATATATATATATATATATATATATATATATATATATATATATATATATATATATATGTGTGTGTGTGTGTGTGTGTGTGTGTGTGTGGAAAACTAACAAAGTAATGCGTTATAAGCAATAAATGCAACAAAGTTCACAGGGAAAATTAATACGAGGATTCCAAGTACTTTCAAACTTTATTTCCGGTTCTTTATCAAGGAATAACAAAAGTATTGAAAATTGTAATATATATAAGGATGATACAGAGGAGAGGAAACGCCCACAAAAAAAGCAAAAACCAATCAATAAAATGAATTAATATGAAATGGAAACCTTAGGAGGAGCGAAGATAAATACAAACTAAGATCATTAAATCAGGTAAATTCAAAAGACTAAAGGTTGACAAGGGCACTAAAATACCTCCTAAACAATTAGGGAGGAATAAAATCTGAGGGAGAGATTAACATCAGTGGTCAGGATTGAAAAACCAAGGTAGAATAAGTACAAATGTTCTAAAGACTTGACTCAAACGAAAATAAATACACAGACATAAACATAAGACTACAAAAAAAAAATAAATAGTTTATTAAGATTAATATAAATATTTAGTCTCAAATTAAAAGTTTCGAAGTGCATTGTGAATATAATTTAAAAAAATAACCATCGAGTTTATATAAGCCAGGACTTAAATTAAAATTGGTGAATTTACTAATAAAGCTCGATTCAATGATATTTCGTGAAATTGTATCGGTATTATGACAGATGATTTTAGCAGAATTCCAATCAATATTGTGATTAAGATATGACATATGAACATAAAATGAGCTGCTTTCTTCCCCGCGACGGACATTATATTTATACTGAGTGTCGTAGAATAGGCTCTCGACGATATACCATATATAACTATTCGTTGAGGGAATTATTCTAATATTTCGAGTGCGTGGTAATCTGATTGACCAAGGTTATTTATCTTTAATATGCTTAAGAAGTGGGCGGAGCTCAAGGAAAATAATATGGCTATCATTAATAAAATAGAGTTTTATTAATTAAACTATCAACAAAACACAAAAAGAAAATGTTTACATAAACTGAGAATGGAAAGGGTCGTGAGAAAATCTGACTTATTTTAGGATTAAGATTTGGAGAGATTTAAAAAGGTAAACAAATAAAAATTAAAGGGGGAGGATGGTTCGCTAAACCATTTAAAGCACAGGGTAGCGTTGACAAAAGGTTAAATGATTAAAGGTAATGCTCAGCTTACGTAATTACAAAGTTGTTGTGCAGAGGAAGACGATGCGAAGGAATCTTCGGTCCACTGGTGATTTCCAGCAGAAGGGTTCTTCGGGGGGTTGTCCTTAGCGAAGGGGAAGGACTGTCTTCGAAGAGTGAGAGTTAAGTGGGGCTCGGAGGTACGAGCGATCTTTGTGACAGCAAATCGGGGATGTTCTAGATGAACAATGGAGGTTATTGTTGAAACCAAGCGTTCTCTTTAAGAACGTTAAAAGGGGGGAAATTAATTATCCTGACGTGATGTCTTGGGAATGAGAACCGTTTCTTGACGAACGGGCTTGAAGAACAATGGCTGTTCTAACGTTGTTCTCTTTCTGAACAACAGGGGTGGGGGGGAAGGGGGGTGAGAACCGTCTCTTGTCAACGGGCTCAAAGAACAATGGCTGTTCTAACGTTGTTCTCTTTCTGAACAACAGGGGGGCCTTGTTGACTTGGCGTCTCGAAGGCACGAACCTTGACACCCAAAGGATATTGTCCTCTTCTGGACAATACGGGATTTCTCGAGGTAGAGAGTTCCTATGGTGCTCAAGGGAGACCGGATCGGCGTGATGCCTCGCGAAGATAATCTGGATCTGATCTGCTTCAATCGGGAAAGCTATGATATAAATAGTCGAAGCCTTCCCCTTGGCGTAGGGGACAAATAAGTTGGAGGCTTCGGGGGAATGCCCTGGTCTCGCCTGGGAAAATACCTTATCTGCCCATAAGTCTAACTCAATCTGGCGAGATTGACGTATGGAGGCGAAACGGGGAAATGAACCTCCTTGATTAAATATTGGCTAAGGTGGCGATAACGCGCTCTGCTTCCTCTCGCAGATGCACGTGAGTAGCAATGTGTTTCTAAACATGTGATAGCGGCTGAATTTAAGCGGCCTCAGACCGTTCTATCACACTGAGAAATTCATTTTAATCCATCGTTTGCTTCTCTCCCTGATATTTTTAAATCTCTAGGAATTTGTGTAGTATTTAATTATAATAATACTATCTCTAAACTATTAGTCAAGAACGCCCCTTCCCTTATTGGTAATGTATATTGCTTAAAATGTATCGATTGCTCTAAATATTACTTTGGCCAATTAGTTAAATGTTTAAAAAAACGAATTTCTTAGAATAAATACGAGTATAATGTCCGCCCCCGGCACAAACCTGATAAAATGCACCATGATGACAATTTTTATCATTATTATTATTTGTCAAAGCATTAGTAGTATTATCATCATTACCTGTCAAATAGAGCTGTTTTACCATGGTCAGTGATTGCAGAAACCGTATCACACCCCGTGAAGGCATGACAGAAGAGCAGGTAGCCCCTCTCTCTTTTAGAGAGAGATTCTTGGATTTTATGGACGTCGCAAGAGCCGTTTGATGTGGTGAAGAAGAGTGGATGGTGGCTGTCCGAGCTATGGTGCACCAGCATTACCAGCACGTCTGCATCTTCTGCCCACACATTAAAATATAACAAGATATAAAAAGCATAATGAACCATTCAAAAACATTAAGCTTTTCAACAATGTGAATTCTCTTCTTTTTAAACTACCCCATACCCCCTCTATGCTGCATCCAGTAGTTTTTGAAGAAAAAATACATACAGACACAAATGTTACTGACCTTAACAGAGTAATCTTAAGCAGCAGCCAATGCCTCTCTCACAATCGATGTCCCAGCATCATTGTCACACTGCTACACAATGATGTGATGTTTTCGAAGGTTAAAGAATTGACGTGGATGAGCTCACTCTTGTTATGAGTGTTGTCCAGTGAAACATATCCTGTCGAATCTGAAGATCACAGCAAGAGTTTTTGGTGTGCCAGATGTAGTCGTGGTCTTTTGGTGATCTACTGTAGCCATCAAAGACCACGATGATCTTCTGGGAGCAGCGTCTCAAACAATGCACGTAGCTCAGGTAACTGTTGATGTTGTTCCCACTTCACCATGTAGAGAAACCATCTGCCCTAAATCACCAGGGTGTAGCACGGTTGGTCAGTGAGATCTAGTTGATCAGTTAATACCTTCAGACGTGTCTTTGAAAAGTCTGCCTTATTTGCCTTGTTCCCCTTCTGATATTTGTTGCTGAACAGGGACAATGCGAAGAGAGTCAGCTCATACTGTAAGCTTGTCTCAACTGTCATTTTCCTCTGGGCGAAAATGATCAGTCGGTTGAACAACTTTAGTGAATCAAAGTGAATCATCTTCTAGTTGAACATGGAAATCTTTCTGTGTGATGACAGGGCTTTTACCTTTGACTTAACATCCATGGTCGATATCACTGACTGTCCATCCAGCTTGATCTACATCTCCATCCCTACTTCAGCTACTCTCTCAGCATTGACTAAGTCATCTCTATGCTTGTAAATCCTGGAGTAACGGATAACGTGGTTCCCGCATGCAGTGAAACATTCTAAGGTGTCCTAAGCAGGCAGAATTTCGAGTTCCTTCATGAGTTGACATTACAACCGTGCACCCTGGCGTATTGATGATGGCCTGTAGCGGCAAAGATGTGAAGCATCTTGGTAACAATGCAGGACATATGCCAGTTGTAGTCTGCAAGTCCCTCGGTTCTGATGAGGATTTTGATCACATCTACCATGTGGTGGTACTGCACCCAGAATTCAGCTATTCCTCCTCCTTCTGCTAGTCGATTGAAGTGTTTTTTCAAAACTGCTCAAACACTGCCACTACTGGGTCTGTGTGTCTGGCTCCCATCTTCCCATCACCCACCTTGGTCATGAAGGTCTTCAGCTCACCATACTACTCTTTAGTGAAGGCAAGTTTCATGATGTGCTGATAGATGGCTGCATCGATCAGGAGGTGATCATGGATTGCCTTGTCAAAACACCATCCATACATGATGTGGTTGGCTATCATACTTCTAGGATAGATCAACAGGATCACCTCTAATAGTTCAGAATCTTGCATGATGTTACCCATTAATCAAAGATAAAACTTCAGCAGGTGAAATTAGACTCAACCTTGCAATAGCGGGTAGATTTGCCTGCTTTATGATATCCACAGCCTTCATCCAAATCGGAAGATCAAAGGTCACTATTGCGACTCTGTGAGCAGAGAGCCGTATGCACTCTTTGAGAGTGTTAAAGATGGTGTTGAGATCATTAGGGTCACCTTCAATGACTGGGAGAAAGTCGATCTGTGTGCTCTGCTTTACATCATATGCATGGATTCGCTTCATCCAGCCATTCCAGTTGGAGTGTGGGAACTCAGGATCGTGGGCTTTGCTCACCCACCCCTCTGCCCAGAGTGAGAAGTGGATGGTCATTAGCCAGGAGGAAGGAGGTGAAACATGATGGTATTTATTCCTGTGTGTTTCCTGTTGGTAAATGGAAGAATCATCACTTCAGCTCCTCTCATGATCTTAGCTTTTTCGAGTGCTTTCAATTTCACTCTGCGAACAGCTGCTGTTGTATATGGATCTGGCAAAGATGGTGCTGGAAAGGTGACTTTTATCCAACCCATTGAATGGAAGGGAGTGTTTCCATGAATAGAGACAATGTTTAAATCTATATTGTCTCCAACAAACTGAGTGACTACATTGTTTGTTTCCTCACCCTACACTCGACATTTTACTTTCGCTGTCTGTCATCACTGATTGATCCTCTAGTGCAGCATCAACCGCAACCTCCGAGTTAGTCTTTGTGTATACCAGCCGGTGTAACTTGTTGAGCATCTATTTTGACCCAAATCAATGATCAAATTGTATAGCAAGCCCCATTTGGTGTGTCAATACGCTTGACCGCGGTCGACCGGCCTTGAAGAAGTTCTGCCCCCAAACAGCAACTCTTTTAGTCTGTCTTGATAATCGGTCTCAAGAACATCTGAAGGCTTGCAGCTGAATATTGATGTCAGTCATGCTGTTTGTGGTGGGGTATGACTTCGGATCTAGATCATTCATGGCAAAGTCATGGCATATGAACTTGAGAGCTGTCTCTATGATCTGAGTCTTCTCATCTCCATGTTCAACATTAGCCTGATGCTCTCGCGAAATATTGTCGGTGCCATCTTTGAGACAAAGTGTATCTGCCCTGTGTTGTGAAATACAAGGTGTCATGTTATTTCTCTTGTAGTTTTATCTTTAGCCAATACTTTGAATAAGAGAGGCTCTTATCTGGAGACTGATCAAATCCCTGTAGCTTTTCATGGACTTGGTCAAGCGTCATCACACCATGCCCTAATTCCTAGTCAAACCATTTGCAGAATTAAATAAAAACTTCCTCTCGCTCCTCATCAATTTTCTTCTGTCTTCTCTTCCTTTTGCCTTTCTCTCCAGTCTTGGAGAAATGGTCACCTCTCTCGAAAATATTTTGCAGTTTAAATGGTACAGTGTTTCCTCTGCTACCAAGTCGTTTATCCCTTCCAGGCGTCCGGTGACTTCAGTGCCCCAGTCATCCCTGCGATTCCGTGCTGTCTTCAGCAAGCTTGCCTTTAGTTTATCTGCAGTCAAATTATCTGACACTCTATATTTCTTTCTATTTTTGTAGAGCTGAGGGGGTTGGTTGCAAAGAATGCATACATCCTTATACAGGAGGTAAACTGACCTTGAACTCCGAGAACTACTGCCAGTAGATGCACTGAACTCAGAGCAAGTGCGTCTTCTCTTCAACTTTGATGAGTCTTTCTCTGCCTTTGATGCTTGTGTTGAGTTGACTTCTTGGTGATCTCAACAAAGTTGTTGTACACATCATTTTTACATTTCATGTGGTACCTCAGTTTTCATTTCGTTTGAGCCTCCTTCATACGTTCCACAACTGTAGCATTTTTGACACCTTCTGCATGTTTAAAAAAATTAGAGTAACCCTTTGGAGTTGTCTGTATGAGCCTCTGAGCTGATGTATCTGGGCCTGCACATATAAATCAATTGAGCATTGGTGGAGTAACGTATTAATCCATATTGCTAGACTACAATGTCTTGCAAAATAGATTATGAGCTGCCAAGTGTAGGCCATGAAGGGTCTTTTGCAGTCTCCTTCTTTTCTTATGTTCTTATAAATGCTAGCAATTAACTCAGAATCTTGAAAAAACACTTATTTGGCCCCTCATAATTTAGTTAAGGCCGAATGTCCCCTCCCCTATATTTAGACAGTCATTTATCGGTATCTTAACTTAAGGAGGTTTTTTCAGGGTTTCCCACGGGAGTTGAATTTCAACATTTTAAAACAAGGTATTACACACCTTTACAAACATTTTGGTGAAAAAGTTGTTTGGTAACGGTTTAGTTGGGAGATATTCATATGTTGCCCTTACTACATTAAAAAAAGATGTTTAGCCCTTAAACTTACTTTAATTATCTTAAAGGTTTGGCCGTATATTAGCCTCTTCTTCTTTCTGACAGCCTGCGTTTTTACCCTACTTCCTCACTCTTCCTAGAACCTCTCCCACAACTTTCTCTGGTCGGCTTCTAGTTTCACAGGGTAGATACCAACAGCTTCCTCTCACCCATCTATCCCGGATCGGAGCTGATGGGGGAGGGGAAAGCGTCCCCTCACTCCTTAGCTCCGGTGTGGGGTAGTGGATTTTTAACAACTGCTTCATTAGGGCGGGTCATTCTTTGGGGCAACCATATATTTTGATTAAATCCTTTAATGAGGGGTGCTTAAATGATAGATTTTCCGGTGTAGATTTTGAAAAAACTTTATTTTGTTATATAATTGCTCCGACCTAAATAAATTTCGATTTAAATAAAAGTAATTTTTTCCTTTTCGTCACGATCTTATGTAACCTATTTTTATTTAATCCAAGTACACACAAACACAAAGTAACCTCAAATTTACATGTTTATTGAGTGAGAAAAGTGTATGCAAAGCTTCACATATAGCTGCATGGGTCACTTTGGGTCATATTCAAAAGTTAAACTTCACCAGAGCACAAAAATCTTGCTTTGACTCATTCCTGGACATCAGACGTCTACTTGTCTCTTGTGCCCTGATTCCTCCATCTTTTTTTTCATGTGGGAAATACTTAGAGCATTGAGAAGGTTGTAAGAATGGTGACTGAGGCTTCTTCTGTTTGTGACAAGGCCAATCAGGTACTTTCATAGGAGAGTCAATGAAGTTTTTCAATTCAGAAGTACTTAAAGAGCAAGTGAGAGGTGGCTCAGAGACATACTCTGACCAATTGATCAGATCTCCAATCCTGGTAGCATCACCGTTGATGTCTGGTGTCCTTCTAAGCCTTACAAAGGAGTATCTCAGTTGAGTATCTGGGTCCCCTTCTCCCCTGTCGGTCTGGATTCTTTCACCCCTTCAGTTCTCTCCACCTGATCGCCAGAGCATAGGAGGGTTTTGAGGATAGCTTCACTGTATGCATACCAAGCTGTTCTCTTAACAGTTGGCAAAACAATATCCAACACCTCATTCCTTTGAGACTTAGGCAGTGAAGTTGATAAAGAATATGCCTAGGTCCCTCCGTCCAAGAGTGCTTAATCTTAACGTTAAACTAGCATGGGTAATATACACCAATGATGAACTCACCAATGAGTCGAAGATTCTTAAAGGCTTTTCTTTTGAGCTCATGCTTTGACACCGACAACCGAAGAAGTCTGTTAGCTGTGGTCAGCCGGTGACTGTGGTTTACTGGTCCTATTTCCAATAGAGAAAGCCCTGTAGGAAGCACTCCATCTCTAATTGCGGATACAATTCTATAGCCGTAGTGTTGATCATTGGAAAGATCTCGCACCACTTCCTGAGGTATCTTGGTAAGAGGAGGATCTAAAGATATTTGAGTGAAATTTGGGTTGATATCCAAGTCTGTAACAGTCAAGGAGCTTTCATATTGGTCCGGAATATCTGTTGTCAGATAGTGTTGGGCCATCTAGGTTGATAATTAGATGACGGCGAGGGAGTTCCCCAGTGTGCAGGTTACAGACCAACCAAACAAGCTTTTTGCCCAAATGGAGCTCCGTTTTTCGCATTACTACAGCATTTACACCTGTGTTTACGTTCGTGGAGTCTCCTTCAATGGCCATTAAGCTTTTCTCCAAACCCCTTTCCCTCAGCCATCCAAACATAGCCTAGACAATTTCTCTGCATGTGATTCTTCTTTTGTAGCCTTTTCTCGTACAAAGTGGAAGAGGTAATTGCTCCCAGGTTCTCTGATGACAGTGTAATGCTCCTCTTTTGTTTTTGCTGGAAACAATTTTTCCCTTTCTTCTGCCTCCATCATAAAATTTGTCACATCAATTCGTCCATCAAAGAGAACACAAGAAATTCCCCCATCCTTCCTTAAGTTTTCCTCAAATTCATGTTCAATAACTGTCATTAACCTTTCATGTGCTCGCTTAACTTTATTCTTATCAATTACTTTACTTGTATCTTCCTCAGTAATGAATCCAACATCTATTAAAGCTGCAGTTGGTCTCAATCCAACACCATACCTTATACTTGCAAGAGCAATATTTGGAATTTCATCATAATTCTTTCTATTCCTAGTGGAAGATTCCGGCTCTTGGACAGCTTCAAAAGTTATTTAATTAACCAAACTGTTGTCATCATCAGAATTTTCCGCCTCCAGCTCTTCACCTTCCGCCAAAAAATGCTCGATTTTTTTCCTTCAAACAAAACAGAACATTTAGTTCGGAAAAGTACATAAAACTCTTACGTAGGATAAAGGTAGAGACATGATATACACATTTAATAGTTATGCATAATATCCAGGCCGCACGAAGCTTCAAGGAGCTGTGTAAGCGCACCCCCTACAAAAAAAAGTCAGATTTACATTTTCCAATAATCATTTAAAAGTTTGAACATTATTAGCAATTACTACAGATTCTGGTAGTTGATTCCAAATCAGCACAACTCTACATGAGAAGTAATATCTTCTACAATTTATTCTAGCAAATTCAACATTTAGTTTAAAGGAGTGTCCTCTTGTTGGTCTGCGGTTGAAACTAAACATGGAGTCGAAGTCTATTTCGACCAGCCTATGAATGATTTTATATAAATAGACTAGATCGGATTTTATTCTTCGTATTTCAAATGATTCAATCTGGAGCAAGTCAAGGCACCGGAGATACGGAGTATCTCTCATATTTGATAGTTTTTTTGTAAATTTTCGCTGTACTCTCTCGATGCATTCAATATCCTGGATCTTTAAGGGGCTCCATATTTCGGTGTTGCTTTCCAATAATGGCCTTATGTAGGTTTTAAAAATAAAAAGTTGGAACCACACATGCGAAGTTACGAAAGCTCTTTTGAACTGATATAACCGAAAGTATGCAATTCTCTCTACGTTTGAGCAGTGGCGGCTGACTGAAAGATCATTCGTCATGCAGACTCCCAGATCTCGACAAAATTCCACGTTACCGATGTGATTGTGTTGGATGAAATAGTTGAAGTTCCTATTTCCCGGGCCTATGTGGAGGACTTCGGTTTTTCTCAAGTTAATCCGTAGCTTCCATGTTTCGAACCACTCGCACATATTGATCATGTCGTCATAGAGTTCAAGGCAATCTTGTATACTTACACATTTTCTGTATAGTTTTGAATCGTCTGCATATAATGTGATTCGGGTATCCTCACTGATAACCTCAGTTAGGTCGTTTATATAGATGATAAACATTAGTGGACCTAATAACGTTCCTTGTGGTATTCCGCTCAATACATGCGATAGTTGCGATCTTTCATTATTTACTTTCACAGTCTGGGTTCGATTCGATAGGTAGTTCTTTAGTAGATTAAGAGCTTGCCCTACGACTCCTATATGATTCAGTTTGGCCACTAGTTTTGAATAAACCACGGTATCAAATGCCTTTTCCAGATCTACGTACATGATATCAACTGGTTCCTTATTATCCCTCATTTTAGTCCACTCATCCCAACACTGCATCAAGTTAGTTGTTGTTGACCGTCTTTTTAAAAATCCCTGTTGCTTTTTAAACATGACATTGTTCGCAAAAATATGGGATAGAAGTTGACCGTGTATAATTCGCTCAAACAATTTGCTCACTGCGCTTGTTAAATATATGAGTCTGTACGAGCTTGGCATGCCAGCATCACTTTTAGGATTGTATATAGGGATACTTTCACCAGCTTTTCATTCATCTGGAATGGCTGTATTAGTCACACAGGCCTGAAACAGAATGGTTAGGGGAAGAATCAGGTGACAAGAAAGTTCTTTGATGACTCTTGGGTGAATCATATCAGGACCAGGTGAGCTATTCAAGTTCATTGATCTTATCGCCGCCGCCACATCGTTTTCAGTGACAGTGAATGTATCCATCGTAGAATGAAAATTTAGGTCAAACAGCTCTGGTATGGTGTTGTTATCTCTACTGAATACAGAACTATATTGTTGAGAGAGGGCCTCGGCCTTTCCCAAATCGTTTGTAATAAGCTCATCATTTACAACAAGATTTTGAACACCACTTTTATGCTTCGTGTCATTTTCCACAAATTTATTAAATTCTCGTAGTTTTGCTTGGCGATCACCAAATTTTTGTTTTTTCATAATTACTACGGGCAGTAAAAACAGCTTTATGAACCTGTTTACAATAGTTTCTATATTCACGTAGTCTTCCTTCCGTCTTGTTTCTTCTGTATGAGTTCCATTTACGTTTTTTAGTTCGTGTCATTGCTTTGAGCCTACGATTGAACCAGGGAGCATTCTTTTTTCTTGATACACGAATTACAGGGATACATTCATTATACAGATTATATATGATGTTTCTAATGTTATCCCAAAGCGTATTACAGTCGTGCACATGCGGCAACAGTACTTATCGCCATTGAATTGTTGCCATGTGAGGTCTCATCAATTCCCAATCTATATTTCAAAAATCATCAATAAATTTCGGCTGATCGGGAACATAGGAAAAAATTTGGTGGAGAGATGTTACAGGTAATATAGTAGTGATGGCTAGTTGAGAAACAGTCCTGAACTGTCATGTGGCTAACCACATGTTCTCCCGCGCTAAAACACAAATCCAATATATTTTATTCTCGAGTGGGTTCACGCATATGTTAAATAAAATTGTTTTCAAGTACATATTGGACAAATCTATTTTCTGTTTCTGAAGACGCCGTATAGGATCCCCAATCAATATTTGGGTAATTAAAATCTCCCAAAACACAAGTGTTTTCGATAGCTTGAGTCAGAGTCGTCAGCCTGTTGATAAAATCTTCCTTCGTATGGTTATCGTACCAACCTGGCCTATACGCCAAAATTAATCTGAATTTATTTGAATTATAGCATATGTCCACTGCTAAAATTTCGCTATCAAATCTTGGACTATTAACAATTATAGCTTTCATGCTGCTTTTCCTGCTAAAACAGCGCTTTTCTTCTTACTTTTTCTCTTTCTTTCTGCTATCCTTTCTTTTCCTTTCCTTTCTGAAGCTCTTAATTGTCTATTATACTCTGAAATATCAGTATCTGCAATTTGAAATGTACCTTTACTTCCAACCTTCTCCTTTTGTCCTTTAATAAAGGCCAGTTTCCTGGTAGGTATTTTTTCCTCTTTACTACAACAGCAGTTAATGTGAGCTTCAGTCTCACAGCCATTACAACCTACTTCCCCACAACTGGAAATTTGACATTTGCATATCAATACATCAAATAACTTATCTAGTTTTGCAATAAACCTCTCCTTTACTTCAATTTTTCCTTTCCCCTTGGAAACCTTTACTGCCTCCTTCCACACCTCCTTAAGCTTTGATATTATTGTGACCTTTTGATTTACAACAGGTGGTCCACTGATTAATCAAGCCCTGATACATGTCTTTTACCAGCTGGTCTACTTCATAATTTCTCTGGTCATCTCCACTTTGCTCCCTCAGGTAGATGCCGTACCTCAAAACATCTCTTATTGTTGGTAACTCAGACACCATCAGCTCTTGCCCAGTTCCAACAAAATTAGTCAGATGAGAACTTGATTTGGACCTTGTCTTAATTTTCACCATTGTCACATTAATCGCAGGTATATCTGCAAATGAAAAGATGGCATTTAGATTAAGAAATAATCTCTACCAAATAATTATGTTATTCTAAAATGATCCACAGCCTTTACTAGCATTCAAATAAAATGTAAATGCTCTATAAACAGTTACTAGTTACAATAGTTAGCAGAACTGGCAACACTACTGGAATATTGCCTTCCACTGAGTAAAGACTACTGGCTACTTGCAATTTTGGAGTTAGACCGAACTAAATTAAGGGTCATTTTTAACAGGTTTCCTACTTCTCTTGTCACTCTAATACATTTTTACATTTTTTTAGACAAATATCTTTCAGACTACATAAATGTATTGATGATAGAAAACGGTAAATTTCATCTTTTATGGGTAACTAAAATAATAGCCAATTATAGTAAATGACCCAGTACTAACAATATTTCAACTTCCAATTGATGTAGGTCAGATCAATCAGAATTTAACTTTTCTGCCCAAATTATGCTCATTTCACCAATATTCATCATTTGAATACCCCTCATCACCGTTTCATAAAATTCTAGAGTATGACCCACCCTACTGCTTTATCCCCACCAAAACCTTTCTTTCTCCTTTCACTATGTATCCATTTTACGCCGTGCCTAAGGTAGAGCCGTCATGCCGATGGTGCCAGTTCACTAGGCGGGAGGAGTGGCCTTAAATGGCGGCAGCCGGTTCTGCCGGCCCCGTGTTCACCCCTTGTAGAGCGAGCTACTGTGTTGGGTAGTGAGAGTTTGTGTCCCGTATTATTATTAGGGTCACCCTGCCCGATGATGAAAACGAACAAAATAAAAACTTTCCGCATCTACCTTCCCTTGGACCATCAACGGAGCCGCCCTTGGGTAACTCCACTGAAAAAATATAGGTCCCACCCCCCTGTGGTTTCACAGGGGACCCTCCAAACTTATTTAACCGGAGGGGAGGCATACTCCTCTACTAAGCTTCCGTGTACAGGGGACTCCCCCCTTCCCCTCTTCCTGGGAGTTGCTCTTCAGCAACTTCCTTTCTCCAGCGGCAGTGCCCCCTTTACTTTCTAAGGGGACTGCCAAGAAAACAGGCAGGCGGCGCATAATTGACTGCTCCCGGTGGGAGTGTCCCGTTAGTTCCAGCCGCTTTAGGCGAGCAAGAGATGGCGGGGCCCGTCGGCCTGTGCTCCCTAATGTCCGGCGTGCGCGCGCCAGTAACTTGCAGTGGATCAGCATACGTGCTCCCTTCTACCAAGACAAGAAAAAAGGTTCCTCGAATAGGATCAGTGATGACTTTGGGGGGGAAGCACATAGAATCTCCCCCTGAGATAGACATGGTCCTTGAGGTGACCCAGCCCCAGATGGTAAGACCTTTCACGGTGTTAAACACGGGCTCGGTGCTAAGCACTGAACCAGAGCTCACCACTGTACAAGGTCCTCCTCAGACGGCTCGGGCCCCCGAGGCCTTACAAGGAGAGGAGGAATTTCCTCCCTCGGGTGCTGGCCCTGTGACAGCAAAGACCTCCATTTCAGGGAAAGATCTTGCTGATGCTGGTCCATTAGCCTATGGGCTCCAGTCGGCGGAGGGGAAAAGCTGGTTGATTCACCGCCCTCCTCTCCTAAAAAGAAAAGAAACCAAAAGAAGACTAAAAAGACTCGGGGCTCCTCTGCCTCCGCTGGAGCCGCGAGGAAAGATGTGTCTGCTGCCGTTTTGGTAAGCAACCAAGCCAAGATCGACACGTCCGGCCCCGTTAATTCCCCGGGTGGGGAGCCCCATACTAAGACCAAAAAGTGCGAAGAGTGGAGCCTCGATTAAGTCGGGGACCCTCATTCAGAAGTTGCTTGATGTTTTCGAGCCGGCTGACTTCAAACGCTTCCTCATTATTGCCTCCACTGATGGCAGCATGTTGGCTAAGGGCAACATGATCCATCAGAGGAGAGCCTTAGCTAGCGTCATTATTAGAGAGCCAAATGTGAGCTGTTTCTCGTGCGGTAGCCATCTGTCTAATGCATCGAATCCCTCCGAGGTGGCCATGATTAGTGCTGTTCGGACACTTGATGGCCCGCCAATGAGTGTGAAGCCGCACTCTAACATGAACTTCGTGAAAGGAGTAATTTATGCGAGGGAATTCGTGGACTACTCCATAGATGACATCACCTTATAGCTGGCCGACCATCGGAGGTAAAAGTCGAACGTGTGATGAGAAAACAGGGAGGGGCCTCGAAACCCACCTCTACACTCTTCGTCACGTTCGACTGTGACATGCTCGTTGATGCGGTGCGGGCCGTTCTGTATAGCTACTGCGTGAAGGCATTCGCGCCATTGCCCTGGAGGTGCTATTACTGTCACCACTTCGGCCATACGAATTGCTCTTGTAGACGCGCAAAGTCGGAGTTACCCGAAGTCTGTATAAGTTGCTCCAAGGCCGCACAAGATAACTCCAAATTGTGTGGCCAAGTGTGTCAATTGTGGGAAGCCGCAGCCGCTTCTTCGAAGCAATGTGGTGCATATCTCCTTGAGAAAGATATCCTGACCGTTCAGGCCTAGGAATGGTCTTGGCGCACCCAACACTGCCTGGGACGTCCTATGCCTCAATGTTAAGAAAGACACCCTCTGCTTCTGGCCCCTCCAGGTCTACGAACACTGTCGTTTCCGCACCCATTCCGAACCCTTCTGCCGGGTTCTACGCACCCCGAGTGCTCCCCTGGTAGAGCTGGCGGCATAAAGGGTCCAGACCCAGCCCCGGCTAAAACCAAGGCTCCCCCCTCTTCCCACCGATTCGTTAGACTAACAAGAGGCAACACCCCTGAAGCTGGTCATAAGGCCATCTTCCGTGGATCCTAAAGCTGCCCTCGAAAGGAGGACAATACTAAAGAAGCTTAGGCTCCTTCTCCCATACCCAGTTGTAGGCTGGGTGGCTCGGAGAGGGTGGATCTTCTAAAAGAGGGATCCCGCCTAAGGTTTCGCTGCGGAGGGACAAACACACTAGAATGGCGAGCCCAATCTCCCCCGGTATGCCCTCGAAGGCGACAGTGCCTTCAGCGCATTGTCTGGCAAACAGCGCCAGTAGTTCTGCCTCCGGAAAGGGTACGGCCATTCCCGTGAGGATCTCCTCTTCGAAGACGGCCCCACATCTCCTCCGAGCTAGGCCTGGGGGGCATATTCCTCTAATGTAATTGCCGTGGACTTCGTGCCAACTGGGAGGAGCTGCGGAGCCTTGTCTGCCCCCCCATTGCCCGTTAGCAGGAGACTATAGGTAGCGCGTGACCCCTGCCCAACCTCCCTGGGTATAAGGGTTTTGTGACTCCACCACCACGAGATGGAAACCGTACAGGAGGATGCGTGATTTATCCCCGTAATTATGTCCCCGTTCTTCTATTTGCTATAGATACCTCCCCTTAGGCAGTAACTGTGCAGTTACACCTGGATTGGAAGTATACAGGGAAATTTCTACCGCAGGCAGACTTCGACGCTGCGGACTTCGGCCGCATCGTGGCACGATTGCTGAGGCCATTTCTGTTACTCGAAATCTGAACGGTAGACACCCCTTCTGGGGAGACTACTCTATTAATCCCATGAGTCAAGTCCTTGCCGATCTGATCGACGAGCTTGTGATGGGTGTCCTAAATGTATGTGAGTTTACGCATATCTGCCCGAGAACCACTTCATTTTCCTGCCCCGATCTATCTTTGTGATCTCCGGATGCACAGCCTTATTTGAGGTGGGAGTGGTCGATGATCTCCATGGCAGTGATCACTTTCCATTCAAACATCATTTTCTGAGCCGCTGTCACTCTAGAAACCGCTCCAGTGGTGCTTGGTGCAGGCGCGGTGGTTCGTGTTTCAATCAATGACTGATTTCTCAGTCTCAGTCGAGGCGTTTAGGTCGGTAGATAAGGCTGTTGAGTTCTTCTTAGGCAACCTCATTGTCTCGGGCATACCTAATATTCCTAGAACGTCTGGCCGTTTTGCACGCCGACCACTCCCGTGGTGGTCAGTCGAGTGTGAGACGACCCTCAATCAAAAGCGTTATGCCTACATGCGATATAAGCGCCGCCCGAAATTCATCGGGCTAGGTCTAGGTTCCAGTATATTTTCGAGCACGCCCGGTGCTCTTCTTGGCTGGCATACGTGTCTTCACTCAACGGGAAGACCCCTCTAGCAAAGATGTGGAAGCGAGTCAAAAGGATCCGGGACAAGTTCTCGCACGACCCCCATCCCGTTCTCCAGGAAAATGGGACCGCAATTTCGGACCCTACGTCTGTGGCGGAATCCTTCGCGACCGGTTTATTGCCATTTTCTGGCCGGGATGATACTCCGTCAGCATTCAATAAGGGGCGTGATATTGCGGAAGGCTGCCGACTGAACTTTATCTCCAGAGGCGGAGAACCCTTCAACGACAGGTCCCCTTTGAGTGAGTTGAGTTCCGCTCTCGCTTCGTGCGCGGACACCGCCCCTGGTCCAGATGGTGTCCCGTACGCCATGCTTCGATACCTAGGTGAGCGAGGCTTGGCATTTCTGTTAGATTAGTTCAACAGGATCTGTGTAGAGGGTATCCTCCCAGACTCCTGGCGAATCGATACTGTGCTAGCGTTTCGCGAACCTGAGAGAGATCACTCTACCCTGGCCGCTTTCCGCCCAATCTCTCTAATCTCCTGGGTGTGTAAGTTGATGGAGAAATTGGTAAATGTTAGATTAGCTTTTTTCCTGGACAACGGAGGCCATCTGTCTTCTGCACAGTGTTGCTTCTGGAAGTTTCACTCCACGTCGGATGCTATGCTCCGACTGGAAAATGCCGTCTGCGAGGCCTTCCTTCGTAGCTTCGTAGACAGCACTACGCCAGTATGTTTTTCAGATATATGGAAGGCCTATGATACTGCATGGCGATTGGGTATCATGGAAACTCTCCAAGACATGGGCGCGAGGAAACGCCTCCCAATCTTTATATCTGAATTTTTGCGAGATCGTCGATTCCGCGTACGGGTGTGTGTGTGGGCAGGGGGGGGCTCTATCCTGCCTATTGGAGCAGGGAGAGGATGTCCCGCTTGGAAGTGACCTCAGTGTCACACTCTTTGCCCTGAGCATCAACGGCATCACCTTGGTGCTGCCGGAACATTTTCTCGCTACGTTCTATGTATACAACCTTTCGCTATGCTCAAACGCAGAGGCTTTGGCCAAGACTAAGTGGTGCACTTTTTCCGCCACCCACGTCTCCACCCTGACCCAGAATTGTTTCTAAATGAGGTGCGCCTGGAAATGGTGGCCTCGCACTGTTTCCTTGGTCTTGTATCTGACCGACGCCTCACCTGGGAAGCTCATATTCACAGCCTTAGGGTCTCTTGTACCCGTGCCTTGGATATCCTTCCTTTAATGAGGTTCAGCGCCTGGGCACTTATTGGACTACTGCCTTAATCTTTTATCGATCCTTTGTTCATTCGAAACTCTACTACGGATGCTAATTTAATGCATCGGCAGCCGAGCGTGTATTTCAGAAGCTGGCCTCGATCCAACACACTGGTCTTCGCCTGGTGACCGGTGTTTTCTGCACTTCTCCCATTGAGACCCTACTTGTCGATGCTGGGGAGATGCTACTCTCTCTACACCATAAAAAGTGGATTATTTGCCATGACGCGTGAGCCCGGCGCCTCTCTCAGTCGCCAACAGCTCTCATTGCATCCGCAACTGATCTCGACGGTGCCTATGCCGCCGAGAGACGCCATTCATACATTAAGCCCTTCCGCTTTAGGGCCTAAACCATTTGGCTAGCAAACTACTTCGTGAGCTAGGTATAGCTCTTGGGCCGGTGACGCCCCTGGTTCTGCCCAGTACTCCACTATGGAGAGTACCACCTTTGACCATTTTTCGTCACGCCTCTGCTCCCAAAGCTACCACAGCGCCGGAAGTATTGCATTCGGCCTTTTTGGAGTACACTTCTTGTCACGCTGGAACCGTGCCAGTGTATACGGATGGCTCCAAGTCCCAAGACAGAGTCGTGTCCACGCTATATCCCCTCTGTTTTAATTCAGCGGGGCTCTGCCAATACACCGGTCGGTACGAGAGATAACGCGACGTGCCCGGTTCGGAGACCAGATAGTGATTTATACCGACTCACAGAGCGCCCTGATTGCTTTCGGGGCCTTGGAATCTCCGCATCTCCTGGTTCGTGAAATCCGTAATGTTACGGTTTTGGCAAGCCGGGAACATGTCGAACTTATCTTCTGCTGGGTTCTTAGACATGTAGGAATTGCGGGAAATGAGTACGCCGATGATGGCGCCGAAGAGTCCGCAAGGACTTGGCAACCAGACAATTGTTTCGCTCTTCCTCACACCGATTACATGGCGGGAATACGGGAAGCTTTCCAGGCTGCTTGGCAAAGCAGATGGGAGACGGTCGAGGGGAACTTAAAGTTGCGTGCCATTGCGCCACGACTGTTCACATTGACCTATCCATCAATGCTACGACTGCTTCAGACTGCTTTCTTTCGTCTTCGAATTGGACACGGTCCCGGGACGCACGGCCATTTGATGGAGCGTTCGCCTGCGCCCTACTGTGAAGACTGCGTTGTCGCCCACCCTGTTCGGTACATTATTGTTGAATGTCCCAGTCTGTGTGATCTCCTCGCACGTTACCTGTCCCGGTACCGGGATGAGTGGGGTCGCTACCACTTCTCCCTTATACTAGGGACGGGTTCGTGAACTTTATTTGACCTTTTTATGTTTGTTTTGGAAGATCGCATATCTCTGCACTGGGAGGAGGAGGCCTACCCCCGGCGCATGCTTCCTTCTTGCCTTTTGTGCCTTTTCTTTTTGTTGTTATTTTTTTAGCCTTTTTTTCTTTTTTATCGTTGTTATTTGTTAATTACATATTGTTATTTTTTGAGGGGTTATTTGTTTTTAATATAGCCTAGTAGTAGGCTGTGTTGTGTACGGCGACCTATGCCCAAGTAGGTAGACGCCAGATATGCTACCACAAGGAAAAAGATAAATAAAATCCTAAAACTTTGGTCGAGATGCTTTTCAGGTCTAGTTTAAAAGATCCTTCTCCAACAACCAAACCAATCATCAGTAAGAAGAACCAGAATGCGAAACTCGAATATGATGAAGCTTATGTTGTTTGAAGGAATGAAAATTGTGGTAGAATTAATTTAAGCGACGAAAGTAAATTTAATTTAGATGGATCTGATGGCAGACACTTTGTTAGATACGCTGCATGGAGGAAGCTGCTTCATGGTATGAGGGGCATGCTTTCCTCTGAAGGAGTCGGTCCGCTAATGCGAATAATTGGAACGGTAACTGTGAATGTGTACCTGAATCTCGTACAACAACATGTTATAGCTTCACTCCAAGCATATATGTACCATTCAGCAGTATTTATGTAGGACAACGTTTCATACAATAGTGCAAAGCGAGTAAAATACTAGTTTGAACTGGAAGATATCGAAGTAATGAAGTGGCCTGCTCAGAGCTCGGGCCTGAACCCAATTGAGATCTTCTGGAAGATCATTGGAGAAGAAGTTCGAGACCAGCAAGCTTCAACTGTGACGGATTTATGAATAAAAGTTAAGCAATAATGGAAGAAAATAACACCAGAATTTTGCAAGAAACTGGCGAGGTCCTGTAGTCGTTTTTGCGCCGAAGTAAATAAACAAAGGCTTCAACACATATTACGTGTTTTAAGTTTATCGTTGTCAAATCTTGCTTTGTTTCGAGTGTATTTGATTGCTAAAGCAATTCTCTGTATGGTCGTTTTTTAGTTTGTTTTTGGTTCTTTGTTTTACTTTTAGGTGGTCATATAAGATTTGAAGGCTGTTTTGTCGGTAGTTCTCACTGAAATAAACGCTGTTGAGATACAACATTGCTTGCGTTTACGTGGGAATAATATGAATGCTTCAATTCTATAATTGAATTTTGCCAAACGATGGGCTGGTCAGAAAATAATAAACTTGCCATTGGTACGGTAATAAGGCTCAGTTAGATTCAGAAACAAAGAAATGTAAGTGTTGAGTTTAGGTTCCGATCGCGCAATTTTAACTCAGAGGGGAAAAAAAGCCAATAATTCGGTATGGGAAATTATGCGTCGTGCCAGGTTTGGAGACAAAATTGTGGTTTATAGCGACTAAATAATGCCTTGAGGTCTCTCAAGGCTTTCAAATTCTCTTCCCCCCCCCCCCTCTATGCCAGGGTTTACTCGACTCAGACGGATGTCGAAATTGTCTTTTGCCGGGTTCCAGGACATGTAGGGATTGTGGGAAATGAACTCGCTGTTGCGAGTGCCCGAGAGTCCGTGAGGACTAGGTAACTATACCAGTCTTTCGCTCTTTCCCATACTGACATTGCAGGAATCAAGTCATCCCTTTGGGCTGCCTGGCAAATAAAATGGAAGGCGACTGACGGGAACCTAAAGTACGAGCAATCGCGCGGCGACTATTCACGTGGACCGCGCTTCCAATGCCCTAACGGTTTCACTTGTCTTCTCTCATCTCTTAATAATGGATACTCGCGCGTCGCCCCCCTCATTTGATAAAACGCTTCCTAGCATCCTAATGCAACGATTCCATGGTCTACCAGACTGTGCAGGCACTTTTCCTGCAACCTCTCCCCCAACTTTCTCTGGTCGGCATCTAATTTCATAGGGTAGATACCAACCAGCTTCCTTTCGCCCAACTATCCGGGATTGGGGCTGAGGGGGAAGGTGACAACGTTCCCTCACCCCTGAGCTCCGACCTGGGGTGGCGGGCTTTTAATAACCTGCTTCACCCCCCCCCCCCCTAAACCTTCCTCACATACTCTTTCGTCCTCCTTTCTATGTATATCAATTTTACGCCGTGCCCAAGGGAGCCGCCATGCTGATGGGCTGCCAGGACACTAGGCAGGAGGAGTGGCTTCAAATGGCGGCAGCTGGTTCTGCCGGCCACGTGTTCACCCCTCGCAGAGCGGGATACTGTATGGGGTAATGAGCGTTTGCGTCCCGTGACAATTATAGAGTCGCTATGCCCAATGATGATAAAAAATAAAACTACTCTTCCTCTACCTTCGCTGTAACATCGTCGGAGCCACCTTCAGGTAGCCTCACCAATAAAATGGACGCCCCTCCCATGTTCTTTGACAGGGGTCGCTCCAAATATCGTCTACAGGAGAGTAGGTTTACTTCTTTCCTTTGCATACGGGTGCAGGGGAGTCCCCATCACCCCCTTCTTGGGCGACTTGCTTTTTCTTGGCGCAGTCCCCCCTTTAATTTCCAAGGGGACTGCCAAGAAAGCAGGCAGGCGTCCTATAATTGACCACTTCCGGTAGAAGCAGAACGATGGCACCAACACCCTTAAGCAAGGGCGAGTTTAGGCAGGGCCCGTCTGTCTATGCCCTCTAAAAACCTGCTGACGCGTATAATAAGATTAGGAGAGGTCACCGTACGTGACCGCCTCTCTTTTCCAAAAGATGCCCGTTCGCCTGCCAAAGATAACATAACTAAAGGTACCTCGATTGCAACCTGAGATAGACAAGGTCCCTGAGCTGACCCAGCCTCAGATGGTAGGACCTTCCACGGCTCCTCAGACGGCTCGGGCAAACGAGGTCCTACAAATGGAAGAGGATTTCCTTCCCCGGCTGGTGTCCCTGTGAAAGCCAAGACTTTCTACATTTTAGAGAAGGATCTTGCTCAGGCCGGCCCATCTGGCTTAGGGGCTCTGGCCGTCAGAAGGGAAAAGCGGGTTTATTTCCCGCCCTCATCTCCTAGAAAGAAAAGAAACCAAAGAAGACTAAAAAGACTTGGGGGCTCCTCTTCTTTTGCGGCGGCAGCGCGGACGGACGGGTCTGCTGCCGTTTCGGTAATCAACCAAGTCAAAAATTGGCACGTCCGGCCCCGTTGCTCTCCCAGTTAAGGAGCCTCAAACTAAGAACGAAAATGCGCAGAGTGGAGCCTCAATTATGTCGAGGACCCTTATTCAGAGGCTACCTGGCGTTTTCGAGCCCGCAAACTTTAAACGCTTCCTCTTTATTCGTTCCACTGATGGTAGCATGTTGGCTAAGGACAACATGATCAATCAGAAGATAGCCATAGCTAACGTGATTGGTAGAGAGCCGAAGGTGACCCGTTTCTCGGACGTTCACCTTCTGGCTAATGCATCTAATCCCTCCGAGGCAGCCATGATTAGTGCCCTTGGACACTTGATGGCACGTCAATAAGTGTGAGGTCGCACTCTACCATGAATTTCGTGAAAAGAGTAGTATATGCGAGGCATCTCGTGGACTACTCCATAGATGACATCAGCTTAGAGTTGGTAGACCATGGGACGGTCAAGGTCGAGCGTGTGATGAGAAAACCCCTACACTCTTCGTCACGTTCGACTGTTACATGCCACTTGAGTCGGTGCGTGCCGGTTGGTATCGGTACCGCGTAAAGGCATTCGTGCAACTACCGCGGAGGTGCTAATACAGTCACCGCTTCGGACATACTAATCACTCCTATTGACGCGCAAAGACAGGGTTAGCCTAAGTATGCGTAAGTTGCTCCAAGGCGTACGCGATAAGCCCAAATCGTGTGTGGCTAAGTGTGTCAATTGCGGAGAGCCGCACCCCGGTTCTTCAAAGCAATATAGTGTGTATCATGGCCGTTCAAGCCCAGGATCGTCTCACATTTCGTTAGGCTAAGGACTTGGTACTAGCGCGTCCGACGTTGCCTGGGACTTCCTATGCCTCAATGTTAAGAAAGACATCCTCTGTTCCTGCCCCCCTCCAGCCTACGAGCGTGGCCGTTTCCGCGCCCATTCAGAACACTTCTGCGGGTTCTACCCAGCCAGTGCGCTCCCCTAGTAAATCTGGCGGCACAAAGGGTTCACATCCACCCACGGCTAAAACAAGCGCTCACTCTTCTCCCCCCAGCATGAAAAGTTCCCGAAGGAGAAACGGCCGCGCGCCTCAACAAAGTCGGTAGATTAACAGGAGGCGAAACCTCTGAAGCTAGTCGTGAGGCCATCTTCCGGGGTTCCTAAAGCCGAGTGTGAGACAGCACTAAAACAGAAGAATCATGCCTACATGCGCTATAAGTGCCGCCCAAACGACTTCATTGTCGGTCAATTTCATATAACTCATGCTAAGTTCCGGTATATTTCGAAGGGCTGCCGCCGCTCTTCTTTGCGGGCATACATGTCTCTACTTAACGGAATGAACCCTCTAGCAAAGGTATGGAACGAGTCAAAAGGATTCGGGGCAAGTTCTCGCAGGACCTCCCTCCCGTTCTCCAGGAGAATGGGACCGAAATCTCAGACACCGTGCCCGTGGCGGAATCCTTCGCGACCGCTCGCTTCGCATTCTCTAGCCAGGAAGCTGCTTCGCCAGCATTCAATGCGCGCCGTGATGTTGCGGAAGGCCGCCTACTAGACTTTATCTCCAGAAGCGGAGAACCATTCAACGACAGCTTTACTTTGAGTGAGTTGCGTTCCGCTTTAGCTTCTTTTGCTGGAAACTGCCCCTTGGCCAGACGATTTCCCGTACGCCATGCTTCGACACCTAGGTAAGAGAAGCTTGCCTTTCTCTTAGATTTATTCAACAGGATCTGGCTAGAGTGTAGCCTACCATATTCCTGTCGAATCGCTACTGTGCTTGCTTTTCTTAAACCGGGGGGAGATCACTCTAACCCTGCTGGTTTCCGCCCAATCTCTCTAACCTCTTGCGTGGGCAACTTGATGGAGAAATTGGTAAATGTTAGATTAGCTTTTTTATGGACAGCGAAGGCGATCTGTCTTCTGCACAGTGCGGCTTCCGCAATTTTCACTCCATGTTGTATGCTCTAATCCTACTGGAAAATGCCGTATGCGAGGTCTTCATTCGTAGAAATAACTACGCCACATTGATTTTCGATCTGGAAATGGCCTATGATACCGCATGGCGATACGGTATCATCGAGACTCTCTACACGATGGGGGCGAGGGGACGCCTCCCAATGTTTATATCTGAATTTTTGCGAGATCGTCGATTCCGCGTACGGGTGGGGTGGGGTGGGGGATCCTCTCCGGCCCAATGAAGCAGGAAGATGGTGTCCCGCATGGAAGAGTCTTCGGTGTCACACTCTTTACCTTGGGCATCATCGGCATCATCTCGGTGGTGGTGGGAGATGTTCTCGATACGCTCTACGTGGACGACCTTTCGATATCTTTTGGCACGGCCCAGATGCTAACTCTGGAGCGTCAACTCAAACAGGCATTGAACCACGTCTCTCACTATGCCGAAGCGCACAGGTTTCGGTTTTCCTTTGCCAAGACTAAGGTGGTGTACATCTGCCGCTATCCACGGCTCCACCCTGACCCAGACTTGTTTCTTAATGGGGTGCGCCTGGAAGTGGTGGACTCGCACCATTTTCTTGGTCTTGTACTTGACCGACGCCCCACCTGGGAGGCTTATATTCGCAGCCTTAGGGTCGTTCTGTGACGTTAAGCGCCTGGTCTGCTGATATGTCTTCTGCCTTACTTTTTTTTCGATCATCTGTTTGTTCAAAGCTCGACTACGGATACGAGTTTTATGCATCCACAGCTGAGCGTGTATAGCGGAAGGTGTCTCGATCCACCACACCGGCCTTGGTCTGGCGACCGGTGCCTTCCGCACCTACTCCATTGCGAGCCTATTTGCCGATGCTGGGAAGGCAACACTGGCTCTGCGCCGTGCACAGTGCATTATTCGCCTGTACGCGCGAGCCCGGCGCCTCCCTCAATCGACAACAGCTCTCACTGCCTTGTGCAACTGATCTCGACGGTTTCTATGTCGCCGAGAGACACTAGTCATACCCTAAGCCCTTTGGGTTTAGGGCTAGGAAACTCCTTCGAAAGCTAGGTATAGCTCTCAGGCTGGTGGTGCCTCTATTTCTCTCCAGGACGCCATCCTGGAAGGTACAACCTTATATTATTTGTCGCCATGCCTCTGCTCCCAAAGCTTATACAGCGCTGGGACTATTGCGTTCGGCCTTTTTGGAGCACACTTACTGTCACGCTGGAACTACGCCACAGGATACGGATGGGTCCAATTCCAAAGACAGGGGCGTGTCCACGCCGTACCACCTCTGTTTGAAGTCAGTGGACTCAGCCAGGCGCTGCGTCTGTCTTCACGGCTCAGCTGGTTACAATACACCGCTCTGTACAAGAGATAACGCGACATGCATGGTTCGGAGAGCAGATTATTATTTATAGCGACTCACAAAACGCTCTGAGTATTCTCAGGGCATTGGAATCTCCGTTTTCCCTGCTTCGTGATATCCGTGACGCCACGGTTTTGGCGAGCCGGGCGGATGTCGAGATTATCTTCCGCTGGATTCTTGGACATGTAGGAATTGTGGGGAATGAGCACGCAGATGAAGGCGCCAAAGAGTCCGTGAGGAATTGGCGACCAGACCAGCGTTTTGCTCACACCCATTACATGGCGGGAATACGGGCAGCTTTCCGGGTTGCTTCGTAAAGAAGATGGGAAACGGTCGAGGGGAGCTTCAAGTTACGTGTTATTGCACCACGACTGTTCCTATGGACCTACCCCTCAATGCTACGACGGCTTCTCGTTGCTTTATGTCGTCTCCGAATTGGACACACTAAAGGGACGCACCTCCATTTGATGGAACGCTCTCCTGCGTATACTGTGAAGACTACCTTGTCCCATAAACTGTTCGGTACATTCTCGTTGAATGTCCCATTCTGGGTGATCTCCGCTCACGTTACCTGTTCCAGTTCCCTTAACTAGCGGAGTCGCTTTCGCTCGTCCCTTGTACTTGGGACGGGTTCGGGCACACCGACTTGTGTACTTTACGACCTTTTGGATGTGCCTGGCCTCCTTCACTTTATTTGATTCTTTTTGTGCGTTTCTTTTTTGTAAGTTGCATGGTCCTGCGCCGGGGAGGAGGCGGGCCTATTCCCGATGCCGGAGCACACTTCCTTCTTGTTTGTTCTCGTTGTTTTTTTGTTTTAGCCTTTGTCCTTTTTTATCGTCTTTATGTGTTATTTAGATATTGTTATATGTTTTTCCTGTTAGTTGTTTTTTAATATAGCCTAATAATAGGCTGTTGTGGACGGCGACTTATGCCCAAGTAGGCAGTCGCCACATGGGCTACCACAAGGACAAAAAAATATCTCAGACTGTATCGCATTCTTGTTGAATGTCCCAGTCTG
This sequence comes from Ceratothoa steindachneri, assembly GCA_963969495.1. Lineage (NCBI taxonomy): Eukaryota > Metazoa > Arthropoda > Malacostraca > Isopoda > Cymothoidae > Ceratothoa > Ceratothoa steindachneri. The sequence continues at coordinate 71,540,302 of OZ018320.1, forward strand.
GGTGATCTTCGCGCACGTTACCTGTCGCGGCACCGGTACGAGCGGGGTCGCTACCGTTTGCCCCCTGTACTCGAAAAGGGCTTGTGCACGACGACCTGTGGAATTATTGTATTTATGGGGGAGGCAGAGTGGAGGCTCCTCCAGTGTATATCATTTGGTGTTGTTTGCATCCTCGGGCACCGGAGGGAGCGAGTTCTCCTCCGATCTCGGAGCATGCCTTTTCCTTTTTCGCATTCTGCCCTTTATTTTGCTTTTTGTTTATCTTAAGTGGGTTATGTTTTTTATTTGTTTTTTCTTGGCGTTCGTTTAGTTCCTTTAATAATTAGACTATTTCTAGGTTAAATATATTTTCAGTGTGTAATTTCGGTGAATGGCCTAGTTGGTAATCGCCAATCTAGATCTTTAAGAAAATAAAAATCTCTTTCTCATAAACTAGTACCTCTCTTTTGAGAGATTTCCTGAACTAATGGTCTACTGCAATTTTCTTTCTTACATTTCAATAACTGTATGTTTTAATTTTATCTTCTTCGTCTGTTTTCTTTCCACGAGAGGGTCAAACTCTTGTTATTCGGATTTCTCTTCTTTGTACAAATTTATTTTAGGATGTTTTAACCCTACTCTTCTCACCCTAACATTTAAATTTAAAGAGATTCCTCATTTCAGTTCTATCCATCTACGAACACTTCCACTAGCTCTGGTTTTTCTATTCTCCCATGACATTTTTTTTCGGAGATAACATCTTCCATATTGGCGTACAAAACATTCTTTATCTTCTTAACTTTGAACAAATAAACCCATTGAGAAGAGACTGGAGTTATTGAGCAACCTGTTGCGTCGCTATCCTTTCAAGTTTCGTTAATAATTTACTCCAGAATGTCTTTTGATAGAGACTGGTACATCCGTTTGCCCTCTATACCTAAGTACAAACTATTATTATTATTATTATTCCAGTTGATGTAATATGTTCGCGTTGACGTTGTTTTCTGAATATTATTTTTTATACCTTTTAATAACTGATGCCAACTACTAACAGCGTGCCTTAACCTTTGCTCACTTTATATATAAATGACCTTGATAACGGTTTATTTATTATAATATCTAAATCCGTGAATGGCACAACCTAGCAAACTTCGGGACCTAGAAAAAATTGTCAAATGGTCGGATTAAATGCAGATGAATTTTAAGATACTTAAATGCAAAGGGAGGGACTTAGAATGTCGTCATTCAAAAACAGATTACCAAATGAACTAACAAATTCTAGAGTCGGTTACCTTAAAATAGATCTTAATTTCGGAAAACCTAAAAGTTGCTAAATGATGCGTTTACTTTACTAGAAAGCTAGCCATGTTGGGATATATTGCTCGGAATTTCAAGTTTAATTTGAGGAATATCATTCTTCCTTCACATGCTTGGTCCGTGTTAATCTCGAGTACCTAGCTCAACTTTGTTATCTCTACCTGTAGGGCACTCAAACTATGTCCCGAACTTAGAGATAAACCATAAAAAGAAAGACTTATATTCTTGGATCTATCATCACTTAATGGAACGATTACTTGGCCAAGATATTGAAGTGTTTATAAAACTAAAAGGGCTCTGTAACATAAATTATAGATTCTGTTTGAAATGGATGATACGGCAAACACTCGTCAAAATTAATTTAAATTAGTAAAATAGAATAGCGTTTTAACACGGCCATAGCTCAAAGTTACTCCAGTTATAAAACGTAAAATAGTCTATCTTGTTAAATAGTGAAAAGTACGCTATCCCTATATTTAAAAATAGAATTGACGAGTATATTTTTAAATATAAATAGTCCCTAATGGGAAGAACTAATGATAACGTCTACTAAACTCGCATGCGAGGAGCGAGAAAAACAACAACAACAATAAAGTAAATAATGGCAGTGATGAGTTCCCTGAAAATCATTAGTACAAATGTGTTTTCCATGCTCCTATCGTATTTTCCTGTAACAGTATTTTCTTTTCACTACTGCCAGGCGATAGCTTGCGAGAAGAAGATATTTCTCTCCTGTGAATGCGAACTCGAAGGAGCACAGTTGGTTTTGAAAGTCATGTAATACAAGTCGACTCTTTAATTGTAGGTGGACTAATTTGAGTTGTCTGCTGATGGAGTTTGTTTTACTTAGGCTTTCCACTGTCTTTATTTTTCCGTAGGATTGCCTAGAGTGGGATTCTAAGGTGTCTTTGCTGATATTAATTCTGTAGTACTATAGTTTTCATGATTATCACTATTTAGGTGGGAAAATATGACAAGAAGCGACTCGTTAATGGCCAAATGGAGTCTTGCGGTGTTACGCAATCTCCCCATGGGAGATTCCATCAAGCGTTATGCATTTCTCATGGGGTTATTAAAAGGGAATGATTGCTTTAACGTGATCTTCCATCTCCAGGATGTCCATGTTCGTACTTCAGGTTCAATATTTTTCTCTCTCTACGAGCCAGTCAAAGGAGGCTTAAGCCCTTTCAGCCCTGTGCTTAGGTTGGCTGAGCTAAGGTTCAATTTGACATACCCCGACACTGTCCTTTCGGCTATTCTTGACCTTTTTAATGATTCATTTCCACTCGTCCAAGTCTTTTTACTCTCATTTTAACACTGAATAATCCTTCACTCGTTGGATTATATGAATTCCGCTATATTCCTTAATAATAAATTCTAGTAGTCAAATTTTCACCTTGTCTGTCCTTCTGCCTCATCGCTTTCGATCTCCCTATTTTTTTCAACGTCACGATCTCTCTCTATATATCGCTATGCCTCTCTTCTCTGAATGTTACCTTCCCCTATCTATGTGTCCAACTATTTCTCTCTTGTGACTCTACCCTGTCTTAATGCTTGCGGCTGCATCCCTCGGAGGCCAAAGAATTCGTATATCATTATGATATCATCATCATCATCATCACTAACTCTATAATTTAAGAAGGGAGTTTTTTTTTAGTATTTGAATAATAATATCATCTTAGTTTGGTTATGACTTATGTTTTTTTTAGCAAAGTTATTTCTAATAATTTTTTTATAATATCAAAAAGTAAAATGGTGAAGTTCAGAAATAAATATAAGTATCGAAATTTTGTGAATTTTTTAAAACCCAAAGAATTACAAATGGTAAAGTTCCTAAAATTTATTTGTATATATCTTCTATAACTATATTTTAGCAACGTGATATTTTGAAAGAGGAGAAATTTAGTTTAGAGTTCCTTTTTAAAATTATTATAATTGGCGAAGTTCAGAAAATTTATAAAAATTTAACCATGGCCACTTTTTTTTAGATTTTAAATTTAAATCTTAGTGGCAAAACGCAAGCTCCCCCGTAGGGGAGGAGTGGCGAAGCCATTGCCTGGTCTTATAATTAATTTTTCCGATGAGTTGTTTTGAAGCCTCGGCGTTTCCAAATCTTTTAATTACAATTTCCTTCGGGAAATTTCTTTTTAAATTCATTAATTTCGATGTAATAAAGATTACGGGATCTTAGATTCAAAGTAATTACAAATTTCCTCCAAGGAATTTTAAGTCAAAAAGTTTTCCTAATTATTTTTAATTAAGAAGGCAGGAATAAATCCCGCCGTCTTTGTGACTGGGATGATTGATGTGAGCATACGTGGGCATGATAATTTGGGTAGGGTAAGGGTGTTACTTGCTATACACCTTATTGGTTACTCAGACTATGCCTCTGCCACACATTTTTTCCTATCATAAGTTCACTACTTTTATTACGTACCTCTTTTCCCAAAATGTTCTCTTGGATATTCTTCTATCAGTTCTCGCTTTGAAAAAAAAAATGGTGAATAGAAATGCCATTTTGGCTTAAATATGGCTACAGTATAGCAATGACTTTTGCATCAAGGTGACAACTTCCAAACCTGGGCAAGTAGCAACATTCTCGATATTTCTACCATAGTTTGATTTTCCTGGAGGTAAATTTAACTGTCGCTCATCTGAGATTTGATTATTTCGCGGCGATATTACTGAATATTTCATAAATATGTCAAATATTTATCCTCTAAATTTTTATGTCATCTCTCCGTCCCAGTCTCTGCCATTTTGCGATTAAGAGGATAAATCAGGCTTATCGTTGATCCGCAGCGACTTGTTACCTTGGATGGGCGCCAGAAAAATCGCTTGTCCTATTTTTGGTATCTTTCGCTCAGTGGGGCCAAGATCAACGAATTTATCTTGATTGAAATCAGCAAATGCATAAAATCGCAGTAATTCGAGGAAAGAAAATCCAAATTTGGCGAATTTATAATTCACTTCCTCCGTATTTACATATATCTCCCGCTGCATTTTTCCACTCTGTAATCAAGTGGCTTAAATGTGAGTAATGTGGCTTTAGGGCCCGCATTAATGACTCTTTTTAGCCATTGTGTTCGTTTAATGGTCCTTTCCGCCCACAGCATATTGGATTTCGGAGGCTATCCATACGCGTTTCAGCACAGACCTCTTCACTACTCATCATTTTCTATTTAATCAACCATGCGTCGGTTGCTCTCTGGGGTTAGAGTAAAGGTGTTATTTGTTATACACCTTATTGCTGTCATTCCAGCCCTACCACTGGGATGTATATATTTCACACAGCTTCACTCCTATCTTCACCACTCCACCACCTTACAAACTTCCTGGTGGAGATGCCGTCGTTAGTTTTCGCTTAATTTTCCTTTCGTTTCTTCCCCTTCTCACTCTTTTACTCTTTCAAACATCCAAATAAATTCCGACGCGGTGCGCACAGACTTGTTTTCTTGTGTAAATTAACATATTTTAGGCAGGATATTTATATTGAATTATGTCTCATTCTTCAATAACATCGAAGCCTTTTTCTCATTGCTTTTAGCTAAGGTTTGTGTTTATGAAAAAGGATCTTACCAGCATTTCGAAAGGGTATGTAACTTTATCCAAACATTGAGATTTATTTCGTAAGTTCTTTTGTTTTTTCTACACGGACGGAGATTTTGCTTCACGCCGTATCGGTATCTATAAGACAGTCGATCCGTTCCTGAGGTCAAAAGGTTGTTCGCTCATAACTAAGGATCATTCATGCGTGCAGGAAAGCTAACGGGCTCACGCGGTGAAAACGTTTACTCATTAAGTATATTATATGATATTTTATGATATATGATAGGGAGAGTGCACAACTCTACTGAATCTCTCTTCACCCCACAAAAATAATAATAATTATCAACGAGTAAAGATATTTTTGTGACACAATATAAGAAATTCAAACTATGTATCTGTATTTATTTGCGACAGGAATTTTTATCCCGGGCAACGCCGGGTATCTATGTCCATGCTTGTAAATGGTAATCCTTTAGACGACGTATCTTGTAAAGATCATAGGCATCCCCCAACTTTTTCGTAACCTAATATCACCTAACCTAACAACTTAACCTAATCTAAATTAACCTTTTCTAGATTAAGTTGATTAAGTTAGGTTTAGTTAGGATATTAGGATCGAAAAAACCTTTGGATGCCTTTTATGATCTAAGACGGAAATTGAAATTGTTGAAGATTTTGCCGTCACAGGATAATAAAGAGGATGGAAACGGAAAGAAGGGAGATAACAGAAAAAGGGTGAATAAAAGATAAACAGTGAAAATTTATCAAGGGTGCAGCCCGGTCCCCTCCCCCCCCCCTTTCGAGGAAAGAAAGGAAAACAGGGACGAGAAGTTCGACCTTGGGATGAAAGGTGGGATTAACAAAGCGGCATCAGCTTCATTTTATTACACATGGCCAATCAACACACCGCTACCATTTCCTTTCCCGCCTTCACAGTACAACACACCCGCCCCTCCCCCTCTGTTATGGAACCCTAGTCGTACTAGTGTCCCCTGTGGAATCATTGATATCCACACTCCCCTAACGTGGAACGGGGTTCCTCCCTCATCTGGTGACACAAAGGAGAAACACACAATACGTCTGTCCACCTTTCCTCGGCTCCTGGTGCCTTCAGGCTTACCAGCGATTGTCATGTTGATCTTTATGTCCATTTTATTATCCGGCCGGGGGCTGTCGTTCACGAATGGCGCTACCTACTCTACCAACCATCTGTAATAATGAAGAAATACCCAGGTACAAAAAAACGACCAAAAAAATGAATGACTGGACAGATAAACAAAATAATGTTAAATATCTAAGTTTTCCCTTTTTTACAAAAATGCAACTATTTCCACCTGTAGGACTTTGAAGAGGCAAATAATGTTATTTGTAAAATAATCCTATGCACAATAGGTTGCTGCTTCTCTGTTCAAGTCACCTAGTGGTAGATCCGATTCCCGATGACAAATCTTAAGTCGAAATTTTACCCAATAAATGACTCGGCTCTAAGTTAAATTTACTCGACCAAATGGCTCCAATGCCAAGGGTACAATCATTTTTCAATATGCCCCGTGGGCGCGCGTAGCTGTGGAAGAGTTGGGGGTGATTGTCCTTTCCACTGCTCAAAACAGGAGAATGGGCATCAGTGATAGTTTATTTCTTTGCCCCCACCCCCTCACTGGATACGTAACCTGACATCTAGAAGGCATGGTTTTGGCTTTTATTTGACATTCTTTTTTCGTATGGTTTTCAGACGATGGCTTCCGGCACCGCAATTCCAGCGAAACGACTTCTCTCTGTGGTCGGTGCTGCGTCAATGCATCGGGAAGGAGCTATCCAAGATCACGATGCCCGTGGTGTTCAACGAACCCCTCTCCTTCCTCCAGCGTATGTCCGAGTACATGGAATATGCGTGGCTTCTGGACAAGGCAGATGTAGAGCCAGACCCCGTCCGGAGGATGGAGGTAAGTTGAGTCAGAGGAAGGATTTTGGTTCTTCTCGGAGGTTTTACTTTTTACTTTTCAGCTATTTGTTAATGCAAATTGAATTGAGGTTTTGTGAGGTTTTCTTTCTCCTGGACCCTTCTATGAGGGGTCAATTCGTGTCCCTTCAGGTTAACACATGAGCAGGCTCCTAAGGATGGATTCCGGTTCGCACGTTCGAGTTTATGTGGCCGTGTACGTACTGTCTCTTGATAGCCATTTTTCTTTCTTATATCTGGTCTTTTCTCTACTGAGCACAGAAACCCTTGTTGGAGTGCTTCAATTTCACCTTTTTATTGCTTAGCATCACCGCAGTTTGGTGAGGTCTTATTTCCTCGTAAGGGGCGAGGCTATTTGCCTTCTTCGCCGCCGTGCTAACGAGACTCAGAGCCCCGTCCGGCCCCAGCTTAGCCTCTTCTCCTTTTAGACAGCCTGCGTATCTACCCTACTTCCTCACTTTCCCTACAACCTCTACTACAACTCTCTCTGGTCGGCCTCTAATTTTTCAGGGTAGACAACGACCAACTTCCTCTCACACATCCATCCCGATTCGAGGCTGGGGGGGTGAGCCCTCACCCCTGAGCTCCGGTTAGGGGTGGTGGGCTTTTAACAACCTGCTTCAGACGTACCTACAGCTTCCTCACACATCCCTTTCTCTCTACATTCAATCTCTATCGATTCTACACCCAGCCTAAAGTGGAGCCGCCATGCCTAAGGGCTGCCTGGCCACTGGGAGGAAAGGTGTGGTTATAAATGGCGGCAAATGATTCTGCCGGTCCGTGTTCACCCCTCGCAGAGCGGGCTACTACGGGAGGTGATTAGCGTTTGTTTCCAGTATATCGAATATGGTCCCCATGCACGATGGTGAGAATCCAAAAAATCAAACTCTTCCACGTTCTCCTTCACCATCGACGGAGCCCACCCCCCTTGTGCTCTCGCAGGGGACCTTTTAAAACTCTTTAACCGTAGAGGAGGCTTACTCCTCTCCTTTACCTACGGGTGTAAGGGACTCCCCATCAACCCCTTCTCTGGAGATGCCCTCGGATGCCTCCCGCTTTCCAGCGACAGTCCCCCCTTTACTTTCCAAGGGGACTACCAAGAATGGCAGGCGTCTAATAATTGATCGCTCTCGGTGGGAGCGGCACGATAGGGCCAACCCCCCTTAGGGGAAGGAGAGAAGATATGGCCCGTCGGCCTCTTCCCTCCAAAGACCTCGAACTTTGATCTTAGAGGGGGTCACCCTACGTACCCAGCTGTCTTACCTGACCAAAGGCAATGGGACCTGTGGTGTCCTGAGGAGGGGGGGGGGCGACATGCAGTCCCCCCTGAGATAAGCATAGTCCTTGAGACAACACAGCCCCAGGCGGTAAGACCTTCCATGGGGACGAACCTGGGCTTGGTGCCAAGCACCGAACCCGAATCCGCCCCTATGCAAGGTCTTCCTCAGACAGCTCGGGTCTCCAAGGCTGTACAATAAGAAGAGGGATCTCCTCCTCCGGCTGGTGCCCCTACGAAAGCCAAGACCTTCTCCAACTTGGAGAAGGATCTTGCTGAGGCATGTCCATCTGGCCTTGGGGCTCCTGTCGGTGGAGGGGAGAAGAGGGTTTAATGCCCCCCTTCATCTCCTATAAAGAAAGAAAATAGAAAAAGGCCAAAAAACACTCGGGGCTCATGTCCATCCGTTGAAGCTGCGGGGACGGATGGGTGTGCTGCCACTTCGGTAAACAACCAAGCTAAGATCGACACGTCACAGAGAGGAGCCTCGAATACGTTGGGGCCCTTCATCCAGAGGCTACCTATCGTTACGAGACCGCTGGCTTCAAACGCTTCCTCGTCATACGCTCCACTGATGGCAGCATGTTGGGTAAGGGGAACATGATCCATCAGAATGAGAGCCTTAGCTAGCGTTATTGGTAGAGAGCCGAAGGTAACCCGTTTCTGGGACGGGGAGGCCTTCTGGCGAATGCGTCGAATTCCTCCGAGGCGGCTATGATTATTGCCTTTCGGACACTAGATGACACGCTGGTGAGTGTGACGCCGCACTCCACCATGAACTTAGTGAAAGGAGTAGTTTATGCGATGGAACTCGTGGACTACTCCATAGATGACATCACCTTAGAGCGGGCCGATCATTGGGGGATCAAATTCAAATGTGTAATAAGAAAAGAGGGAAGGGCCTTGAGACCCACCCCTACACTCTTTATCCCGTTCGACTGTGATAATCTCCCTAAGTCGGTGGGGGCCGGTTGGTATCGCTACCGCGTGAAGGCATTCGTGCCACTGCTGCGAATGTTCTATTACTGTCACCGCTTCGGCCATACTAATCTGTCTTGTAGGAGCGCAAAGGCTGGGTTAACTGAAGTATGTGTAAGTACCTCTAAGGCCGCACACAATAACTGCAAGTCGTGTATGACCAAGTGGCCGTTCAGGACCAGGATTGTCTATTATTTCGAGAGTTACAAGACTTGGGCCTGGTACGTCTTATGCTTGAATGCTAATAAAGAGACCCTCTGCTCCTGGCCCCTACAGGCCTACGAGCATGGTTGCTTCCGCGCCCATTCAGAACCCTTCTGTGGGCTCTACCCTCACCGGGCGTTCCCCTGGTAAAGCTGGTGGCACAAAGGATTGACTCAGTCCAGGCTAAAACCAGGATTCCCCTACCTTCCCCCAACATGACCGTTTCTTGTAAAGTGAAACGGCCACGCGCCTCCACCGCGTCGTTAGACTCACAGGAGGCAACACTCATGACGTTGCTAGTGAGGCCATCCTCCAGGGTTCCAATAGCTGCCCCCGGAAAGGAGGACTATATTAAAGAAGCTTCGGCTCCTTCGATCAAACTCAGTGTCGGGCTGGGTGGCGCAGACACGGTGGATCCTCCAAAAGAGGGACCTCCACCTCTGAAACCTCCCCGCTCCTCTAAATTTGAAAGCGGACGGTGGAAAAGACTCTCATGGTGAGCTAAACCTCCCCTTTTAACTCTTCGAAGTCGACACCAACTTCAGCGTATTGTCTGGCCAACAGAGCCCGAAGTTCTGCCTCCGAGAAGCGTAAGGCCATTCCCCTGAGGTTCTTTTCTTCTAACAGGATCCCTGCATCTCCTCCTATCTAGGCCTGGAGGGCATATTCCTTCAATCAGATCGCCGAGGCGAGGCTCGTCCCGTTCTCCGTTAGGTATCGTTTTGCAGGAGACCATGCTGAGCGCGTGCCCCCTGCCCACTATCCCCGGGTATAGTGGTTTTGCCACCCCACCACCAAGGGTTTGGGGCCAGGCAGGGCGATGCGCCATTTACACCCGGAATGATGTCTCCATTCTTTTCTTTGCTTTATATAACTCCTCTCAGGCAGTAGCTGTGCAGCTACACCTGTCTAGGTGGTATACTGTTATTTACGCGTATATTCCACCGTCAGCCGTCTTTGACGCGGGGGAAATCCGCCGCGCCCTGGAACGGTTGCCGAGGACTTTTCTCTCGCTCAGAGATCTGAACGGTAGACGCCCCCTCTGGGGAGACTAATAGATTAATTCCCGGGGTCAATTCCTTGCCAACGTGACCGATGAGCTGGAGATAGGTACCCTAAATGTGAATGAGTTTACGCATCACTACCCGAGAACCGATTCATTTTCTTGCCTCGATCTATCTTTGTGCTCTCCGGATGCACAGCATGATTTTGGGTAGGGGTAGTCGATAACCTCCATGGTAGTGATCACTTTTGCATTCACATATAATTTTCTCTTCCGTTGCCGCCTGAGAGCCGTCCCCGGTGGTGCTTGGCGTGGGCGCGGTTGTTCGCATGGTAGGAAATGACTGAATTCTCTATCTCAGTCGAGGGGTTTAGTTCGTGTGATGAGGCCGTTTAGTTCTTCTTCGGCATCCTCATCGCCGTTGTCCCGACTACTATTCCTAGAACGTCTGGCTGTTTTGCACGCAGTCTACTCCCGTAGTGGTTAGCCGAGTGTGAGACGGCCCTCAAACAGAATCGTTATGCCTACATGCGCTATAAGCGCCGCCCAAACGATTTCACTATCCGTGAATTTAGGGCTAGGTTCTAGTATATTTTGAAGGACGCCCGCCGCTCTTGGCTGGATATGTGTCTTCACTTAACGGGAAGACCCCTCTAGCAGAGTTGTGTAAGCGAGTAAAAGGAATCCGGGCAAGTTCTCGCAGGACCCACCCTTCCCTTTCTCCAGGAGAATGGAACCGCAATCTCGGACCTCACATCCGTAGGGGAATTCTTCGCGACCGATTTCTTTACATTCTCTAGCTGGGATCCTGCTCCGCTAACATTCAATGCGCGGCGTGATCTCGCGAAATGCCGCCGACTGGACTTTACCTCCAGAGGCGGAGGACTCTTTAAAGACAGGTTTACTCTGAGTGAGTGGCGCTCCGCTCTCATTTCGTGCGCAGACACCGCCCCTGGAACGGGCGATGTCCCGTACGTCATGCTTTGACACCTAAGTGAGCGAGACATGGCCTTTCTATTAAATTTATTTAACAGGACCTGAGTAGAGGGTATCCTCCCAGATTCCTTGCGAATCGCTACTGTGCTCGCTTTTCGCAAATCAGAGAGATATCACTCTATCCTGGCCGCTTTTCGCCCAATCTTTCTAACCTCTTGCGTGTGCAAATTGATAGAGAAATTAGTAAATGTTAGATTAGCCGTTTTTTGGACAGCGGAGGCGATCTATCTTCTGCACAGTGCGGCTTCCGCAAGTTCTACTCGACGTCGGATGCTCTGCTCCAACTGTAAAATGCGGTCTGAGAAGCCTTCCTTCATAGAAAGCACTACGCCATGGTGTTTTTTGATCTGAAAAGGCCTACGATTCCGCATGGCGATACTGTATCATCGAGACTCTCTACACGATGGGGATGAGGGGACGCCTCCCAATGTTTATATCTAAATTTTTGCGAGATCGTCGATTCCGTGTACGGGTGGGGGCATAAAGAGTGTCCCGCAGGAAAGAGTCCTCAGTGTCACACTCTTTACCCTGAGCCTCAAGGCCATCACCTCGGCTCTGCCGGAAGATGTTATCGATAGGCTCTACGTGGACGACCTTTCGATATCTTTTGGCACGGCCCAGATGCTAACTCTGGAGCGTCGAATCAAACAGGCATTGAACCACGTCTCTCACTATTTTGTAGCGCACAGGTTTCGGTTTTCCTTTGCCAAGACTAAGGTGGTGTACATCTGCCGCTATCCACGGCTCCACCCTGACCCAGACTTGTTTCTTAATGGGGTGCGCCTGGAAGTGGTGTACGCGCGCCGTTTTCTTGTTGTTGTATTTGATCGACGCTTCACCTGGGAGGCTCATATACGCAGCCTTAAGGTCTGTTTCACCCGCGCCATGGATATTCTTTGTTCTTTGACGTTCAGGGCGAAGCTCGACTCAGGATGCGAATTTTATGCAGTCGCAGCCAGTGTATGGTGCGGAAGGTGGACTCGATCCACCACACCGGCCTTCGCCTGGTGGCCAGTACCTTCCGAACTTCTCTCAATGAGAGCCTACTTGTCAATTCTGGGGAGATGCCACTCGCTCTGCGCCGTGTACATTACATTTCTCGCCTGTACGCGCGAGCCCAGGGCCTCTCTCAATCACCAACAGCTCCTACTCCATTTGCAGCTGATCTCAATGGTGCTTATGCCGCCGAGAGACGCCAGTCATACCCTAAGCCCTTCGGCTTTAGTGCTAGGAAACTCCTTCGAGAGCTAGGAATAGCTATCGGATCGTTGGCTCCCCTGGTTCTGCCCAGGACGCCACCCTAGAGGGTACCACCTTTGATCATTTGTCGCCCAGCCTCTGCTCACAAAGCTTTTACAGCGCCGAGAGTATTGCGTTCAGCCTTTTTGGAGCACACTTCTTGTCACGCTGGAACCGTGCTACTGTATATGGATGGCTCCAAGTCCCAAGGGGGTATCGGTATCCCCTCTGTTTGAAGTTGCGTGTGTCTTTATGGCCGAGCTGGTTGTAGTACATTGCTCGGTACTGGAGATTACGCGACGTGTCCGGTTCGGAGACTGGATGATAATTTATAGCTACTAATAAAGCGCCCTGAGTGCTCTTAGGGCTTTGGAATCTCTGCATCCCCTGGTTCGCGATATCCGTGACGCCATGGTTTTGGCGAGCCGGGCGGATGTCGAGATTATCTTCTGATGGGTTTCCGGACATGAAGAAATTGCGGGGAATGAGGGCGCCAAAGAGTCCGCGAGGACTCTGCGACTGGACCAGCGTTTCGTTCTTCCTCACTCCCATTTATATGGCAGGACTACGGGCAGCTCTCCGGGCTGCTTGGCAAAGAATATGGGAGACGATTGACGAGAACCTAAAGTTTACTGTCATTGCCCACCGATTGTTTCCATGGACCTACCCCTTAATGCCGCGACGGTTTGAGATTGCTTCCCTTCGTTTCCGAATTAGACACACTCGCAGGACTTCCTGCCATTTGATGTTCGCTCGCCAGTGCCCTACTGTGAAGACTGCGTTGTTCCCCAGACTGTTCGGCACATTCTTGTTGAATGTCCCAGTCTGGGTGATCTTCGCGCACGTTACCCCTCCCGGTACCGGAATGGCGAGGTTGCTTCCGCTTGTTCCTTGTATTCGGGACGAGTTCGTGCACACTGACTTGTGTACTTTGTATAATAGGGTGGCCTCCTCCACCTTTTCTAACTGTTTTGTTGTTCTTGTTGTTGTTTTTTATTTCGCACGTTCCTGCGCCGGGGGCTCTCCTCGACGCCCGAGTGTGCTTGCTTCCCTTTTCGTTTTTCCTTTTTATTGTTACTCTTGTTGTTTCTTTCTGTTTGTTTTTTCCTTGTTGCTTTTTTCTGCATACTGTTATTTTAATTTAGCCTAGTTCTAGATTGTTGTGAGTACGGCGAGTTATGTAAAAGTAGGCAATCTCCAGATGGGCTCCTCTCCTCAAAAATGGGGTCTTATTCCTTTGTCCATTAATCATCCTCTCGGTGGTTTAATTTCGTCTGGTTTCATGATTTGGAGACAGGTGCAAATTCGATTGGGTCAAGAATTTATGCTCCAGAGAATTTAATTTTAGGTATAGACATGATTCAAAAGGCGACATAATAGAAGATAATTGTTGTCTAGGGTAAAATTAAACTACAAATTACCATTTTCTGACATCTACCTGAACAGTTCAACTGAAGATCTCCAAAACCAGTTGTTACAACATTTATAAACTACCGCAATTCCGACCTGATTAGTTCTTAATTCGACGATTAGAATGACGTAAGTGTTTCTACTTAAGTTATGCATCCCTTTTGCTGGATAAGATCCTGGCATATGTTGTACACCCTTCAACAATCTGAATTCTCATCGAGAGACCAACACCCATTTTAATGGGTTTATTAACCACCTGATAGTCTTAATATCCATATCAACAATCTTTGCTCGTAGGAAGTTACTATGGAAAAAAAAAGAAATAACGATACTATGAGTTTCATTTGATGTAATCATCGTTAGCAAAATAAGTCAATGATCACAAAGTTTCTGCTCCAATTCCACAGGTCCTGTCCTTTGGTTTCGTTTATAATAGTGGTCTCTTAGTGAGGAAAATTACACTCTATAATTATAATTCCTGACGTGCTAGCAATATATCGATCAAATAAAGTTTTTTTTATTAATTTTGTGCAAGGGCAGAAAAAAGTTAAAATTAGGTTTCTGTAATCAATTTAATTTGTTTGTTCAAGACGGCTACCATGTGAAAGGCTTGTGCCTAATTATTGGGAGAAATATTTCTATATAATTTGGTTGCGTCAAAATTATTTTCTCTGCTAAAGATTTTTCTCATGACTGTCATCTCCCAAAGTAATCCCGTTGGTGAATGTTTTTGGTTGGATTATTTTTAAATATCCCATGCACGCAAAGTCTTTACGGGAGTCGAAAAGATGAACTCCTTTGATCAATATCAGAGTGGATTTAGCTCAGTAATTATTTCGCTTTCCTCCATGGTTTCGTGTTTCTCGATCTAATTATCTAGCGACATCTTCCTCAATTAATTATTCAAAGCGAGGAGACATTTCATATAGTACGTTCAGGGTAAGTAATTAGAAATTGTTTTCGGGTGCTTATGTGACAGTGGCTTTGCTTTCTGTGAAAGATCAATTACCCGGCTTTGTTCACCATCTTCGGAAGCTCAAGTCCAGATTGCTAAGAAGCTGCTTCTAATATGGCTAAATTAGTTGTATTAATTTTGCGATAGAAGTAAGCCTGCCGCTTGTAAGACCATGTCGATCGCAATCGAGTGATGTTAACAGACAAAATGTAGATAAATAAAGTGCCTAGCAAAATGTCCAATGGTCTAACTGTCAGAGCCTCAAAATATAGAAAAAGGTTTTAATGTTCGAGATTCACGATTCGCAGTTTATGCCATTTTTGTAAACCAAAAGTCTACGAAAGATTTGGATCGTCAGTAAAAGAAATATATATGATCGCATCTTTCAAGCTTTTTCAAATATGTTTAATCTTAAAAAGGGGAATTATTTTTTGTAAACGAACAACCTCTGACATCCTCACGTTATTTGGAGACCACGTGCGATTGTATCCCACCATGGGGAACGTCACTTCATGTTCTGGAACATTTTCAAATTTTCAACTCCTGAGCACATTGGGAAAATATTCCCCAATCCTGCGAACTCGTCCCAAGCCTCCTACGCCCCCGGTGACGAGGCGAGAAAGAGCCGCTGTGTATCGCACCTTGCTGTCAAATGATGAATCAACTCCGCCTCCGGATTAAGATGTCTGTAGCTTGACTCCTTTCTCCAAATTCCCCCTTCCCCTCAGAATAGCGCATACAAATATTCGGTTTTGACTGGAGTTCGCGGAATACAGCATGCACATCAAGGCCGTCCCCATCGTCTCGTCGAAGTCTCGTGAGCGTTATCCGAAAAGCAAGACTTTCTCCGCAGTGATTCTACCGTAGTAAATTGGTAGCTTCTGTGAACAGCAATCATTTGAATTTGCGCAACAGTCTCCCTTCGTTTAATCGAACCTAAGAAAATCCCCATCGGTTATCTTTGAAGAAAAGAAGTTTCCTCTTCCAGTGGAATTAGGAGTAATCCCAAATTTCCCGTCGAACCTCATTTTGAAGATTGGCTATCTTCATCAGAAGGTTCGTTCGGATCATGCCCCAACTGCCTCCTTCGGATCGTGTCCTACTTGTCTCATCGGATCGTGCCCCACTTACCTCCTTGGATAGTGCCCCACTCGCCTCATCGAAAGAAGGACCTTCCTCGAAGTCACCGACCCGTAAGACTGAAACCCCCTCCTTTATTAGTATTATCAAGTTTCCCCTTTTGGGGGGGGCCTAGTAACGCTAATCAATTAATTGCATTTGAGAATCCCTCTTCATAATAATTATCAAGAGACTATTTAATTTTAAATAATTCCCTTTTGCCTATTTTTATTCTTATTTTGATCTTTGTAAATAAAATTATATTTTTGTTGTTTCATCTTGAACTAATCTTGAAAGATACTCTCGACCGATTCAAGTAAATCTCGCCAACTCTTTATGCACTTTGATTATTAAGGATTTGAAACCCAACGCCTCAAATTTGACCTCTGAATCGACCGTCAATCCATGCGAACAGTCCTTCAGCGGTTTCGGTTGCAGTAGGTGATTAAGTCGGCCTCCCCCCCACATAATATAGGAGTAGTGTATGGTATAGAGTGGTGTACCACGAACATTTTAAAAGTTTTAATATATTTTTCAGCAATTTTATTATGAAGGTTTTGAATATCACACTCGAATCCGCATTCATTTTGAAATGGAGCCAGGTTTAAAAGAGTTGCGTGCCCTTCATTTTCATAGTAATTCAAGTTGTCTACCAGTGTTATCTAACTTCCATACTTTTTCATGTCTATAATTCATCACTTTCTATACAAGCCTCTCTTCAAAAACTTCCTGGTGGGCAGGTTCTTTTGTTGGATTTTATGAAATAAATCCTTAAAATCTCACTCCTTCTATATAATATTGAATAGATTGTTATTACAATTCTTTTTATTATTCTTGTTCTTTGTATGTTCGCTCCCCAGGTTCTTATCACTGACTGATCTTGTTTGCGTTAGATTACACAGTTTCGACTCAATTATAAAATAAGATCATGTTTATCAAATTGACCCCCTCGTCATGCGTTAAATGGAATGAAACGTGACCAACTCAAGTTCTTCCTTTCAGGGATGATAATAGTGTCCTTCAGGGGTTGATTTTATTTCATTTGTGGTCCTTCCTCACTATGGCGTTAAAGTTGATTATTGGCAATTTCGCCTCTTTCTCACTAGTCACTCTTGAACAGGCACACAAATAATGTATGTTCACGTTATTCTAGTGTTTACCAGCCGTCCCTTTTTGTCTAAATTCTTTTTGGCATTATGGTAAAGGGAATTTTTTCAAACTGGAAGGGTTAAATGATTCTTATCTGGTAAGTGAGTAGCAATCTAATGAGTCATTTCAACCGGAGGTTCCCTTTCGAAAGATCAATATTTTCGATAGAAGCAATTACTGAATAGTCAGACAGCTATTATAGGTATAAATACACTCTTCATATCCCCAATTGATGCCGTAGTTAGTAGACATCTTATGTTGAAATAAAACTAGATGCTCCGAAACTAGTCTTATACTTATTACCAATGTTCGCTTCAAAGATTACTTTTATTTGAACTGAACTATCATCGTGTGCACTATGCTAATCTCATTATTACTATTTTTAAACTAGCCTATCACTAGTGTTCTTTCTGCAATAAATAAGCCATACAACTACAATAATAACAATATATAAGGCCAAATGATTCCGCAGGAATAAAACCTTTCTGGTTCCTGAGCGCCACTGCTTCAGATTACTAACCTAAACCACATATCTAAGGTTTACAGTAATATATACATGACATTAATATGATGATAAGTATAGGTTTAAAATGGTTAATGCAGGAAAATAATTAAATTAATCGTTAGTTGTATTTATTTATTTAGTCTTTCATCTTCACGTTATCTACTTTGGCATGCTGGATATCAATCTCTTGACCAAATTCTCGTACTTTAACAGTGCTAGTAGGTTGTTACAGATTTGGGGGTCTGTTTGTACCTTCCCCCCCAGTTTTGAGCATCCACTACAGATTCTTGATATGGTTGAGGTTAAGGTAGTTTCTCGGCTAGAGACATAGTAATTTAATACTTTGATGTTCGAACTACTTTGGTATCAATTGTGTCGTAGGGCACATTGCTCTATAATGGCCACAAACGCACGTACGAGTATCATCACCAAAATTCTATTGCATCTTTTGTACGAGTTACTCTGGGGGGATATTGTGATATTATGCTTCTTTGTGTATTCATAGGGAAGTTTTGAGCAAATATATGACGGGGCTGTTTACAATGAGTAAGAAGCAGTTTCCTACGAGGATGGACTCATGTTTTATAATTGTTAAACTGTAGTACTCGTGGCAGCGTTCCTCCGGAGAGTTGATCTCAAAGAAGTCTAAAAGAGTGAGAAGGGTGTTTCTTAAGAGAAAATAACTGGCTCCATTCTCAACGTCTCTATTGGTGATTAGTGGCTTCTACGCTGCATTCCTTCACATGAAACGGTTTTCCAGAAGGCTGCGTCAGAGGTACTCACCCTTACCTTATACCACTCTTGAACAAGTTCGATACTATTGGTTGCACGATTCCTAAGCTGATTCAGCACTAATAAATTCTCCTCACACTTACTGGACACCCTTCGATACTCTGAAATCCTCTCCGCCACACGTGCACATATTTTCTTTATCTTCTTAGCTATCTATAGACGATTTTACAAACATATTAACCCTGGTAGCCATTTTTCTACACGAGAGGGCACTGACTCAAATCCATTGTGACCACAAGTTTACTCTGAAGTTATCAGAGTAAGAAAGCGATATCAAAATGTATATTTGAGAAAACAAGAAGAGAGAAATAGAGTTAGAGATATACATATATAAAGATATAAAGAGTAAGATTGGGAGAGAGAGTGAAAGTGTTTGGGATTTTATCACTTTCTGTGAGAAGAGTGGGAGAGAGAGGGTTTATGAGACTGATAGAATGAGAGAGAGAAAGTGGGAGAGAGCGTCCATTTTTGAGGGAGAGAGTGAGTGAGAGAAGTGAGTGTGTTTGGGCTTTGTATCATTTCATATTTTTTTTATTTTCCTCTCTCATTATAACTTGTTTTAAAGCTTTGCTTTGCCCCGCACATATTGGTACTTTATTCGCCATATCTTTGCCATTTCTATGCTCTTAGAAAATTCTTATCTTTCCTTTATCGTCATTATCAGTGTTTCATAATGTTGCATCAAATACGCAGGCTATCGCCCTAGTTATGATCTCACGTTAGACCAGTGATGCTCAACCTTTTTGGTGTCGAGGGCCAAATAGTGATCTCAGCAGCTCTTCACGGGCCGCATGGGCTATACCCAAGATATCTACATATTTAATTTATTTAATGAGCAATTTATTTAATTGATAATAAATGGCAGTAATTGAAATAATAATTTAAAGTTTATAATAAAACAGAGATAAATAAAAAACAACCAGCTATTGAAAAGTTAGGCCCTAGTTCACATCACTTAATCTTAGGTTTGGCTCAGGTTATAGATGGCGAAACTATTAGATATTTCATACATGGTAGTTTAAATTCATGTTTCACTTTCTTAGTAATAAACAGCCTAATTTATTTTCCGGCACTGTAGAAATATTTTACATCGAACAATAACACGAACATATCGCAAACAGTGAAATGGCGGCCAAATAACTAATCTTCGTTTTATGTAAAATATCACATTCTTATGATTTTTCCTGGGCAAAACAACTATCAGATAGCAAAATTGGAGTATTAATGGTCATTTCAAAATAAAAATAGAATCGATTAAGGTTTGAAATTTGTCAATATATGCTGTCGAAATTGACCTACTTTAGCATGGGCTTCAATAGAACAAATGTTTTCGCACCGTGGCGTGGAGTGCAAAAATTATACACCTTTGTGGGCGTAGTTTCATGGTCCCGCTGCCATTCAACATGACTTTGTTTCGATACTTTACCAAAACTTTATATTAGTTAATTCACTATAACTAGAACAAATCTGATATAAAAAAATGTGATTTAGGCCCAGACTTGGCGGGCCGCATGCGGAACGCGAGACACAGGTTGAGCACCACTGCGTTAGACTGTACCTTCCCTCTCTCGAATGGAGCAAAACGCCGATCGATACAAACAACAGTAAGTCGACGGTCATATCCCTCCGCGTTTACTTACCTTCCATCTATGTGTAGAGTATTTGATTTTTCATCGAAATATATACCAAATTCGATGTCACCTTAGTTCATTTTTACTATGGAAATGTATTCTTGTATTTATTGAAAATAGGAGAATATATATAATCTAAGCAGGGCGAGTTTATTTACTTGGCGGGGCAGCGGGAGAGGGCGCAATAGGAGGAAATTAATAGAAAGGCTTCAGAATTATTGATGGTGTAAAATTACCCACTAAAAACCTCATTCGTCCTAAGTGTGTGTTTTCAGTAGGGACAAAAAATACAAGGAACGCGAGATTGAGAGAAAGAAGGTTGGTGTCAATAATAATTAATTAAATTGAACATCCGAATATTTGCATTTAAGAGGCCAAAGTTTGACAAAGAACGTAGCAAACACGAAATTGAAAGACAGGAGAAAATGTGTTGGACACTCAATAGCATCATAAGTTTCCAAATGGTTCCATTACATTCACCAGTCTCGCAAGGCCTAATAATAGAATTTTAGATTTACGAATTGTAGCTCGTTTTAATTCATCAGCATTGACAAATGCTAAACCCAGAACCGGTAGACCTCGTAAAACGTCACCGAGGCAGGATCGTATTATGGTTAGAATGTCACTGAAGGATAGGTTTAATAGTGCGGCTGAGATATCCCGCGAGTTCAGCTCCACCTCTGATGTCAACATTTGCTTGTTCGGACACCGGCAAAGAAACTTTTGGTCTCCAAAAGAATCAAAGAGTCCGTCTTCGTTAAGCTCACGAACATGTTGTTTGGACAGAAGAACAGTGGGCGCAGATTAATTTTAGCGATGAATCGAAGTTTAATGTGATTGGTTCCGATGGCGGGATGTTCGTCTGACTAGGATGTTGGGAAGTATTATCTCGTTCATGTGTGAAGAAGACAGTGAAATATGGAGGAGGCAGTGTAATGGCATGGGGAGTGATCTCTGCTGCTGGTACTGGTACACTTATTCGCCTGCAAGGGACTATCAATACTGAAATCCACAAGCAGATTCTTAGTCAACATTCCCTTCCACATCTCCGATTCTCGTCAGTTCAACTTCCTATCTTCGGGCAGGACAACGCTCCCTGACACACTGCGAAGAGTGTCAAAGATTTTTTGAGTGATAAATGGGTTGATCTCATAGACTGGCCACCTCAAAGTCCCGATCTCAACCCTAGAGAAAACGTTTGGAAGATATTGGAGATGGGGCACGAAGGAGAAATCCAAAGAACCAAGATGAACTCTAGGAATTATTTAAAAACGAATGTAACAATGTTACCCCATCATTTTGCAAGAAATTAATTCAGTCTTGTGGTAACAGATGTCTGGAGGTAATTGCTTGTAAGGGGATCTTTACAAAATATTAATATTAATGGTTTCTCTTTTGTTCTTGCTCCATTTTACATTGTTTTTCTAAGTGACCATTAACTTTTAGCCGCTCCAATTTGGAAGATTCTTTGTTTATTTCCTAATAACTTACGAAATATTTAATATGTGTATAATAAATAGTCTCAACATTTTGATAAACTTCTATAATAAATATTTAAATACACTTGATTTTACTGACCCTGATATTATGGCCGCTAGCATGTATATATATATATATATATATATATATATATATATATATATATATATATATATATATATATATATATGTCTAATGTTGACATGAAGAACAGAACAAAAGATACGTACAGATTTAGTGAACAACAACATTTATTTTTGAGTCATCAAAATATACACATTTTGCTTTGCTAACGACATAACATATTCATTCAAACATTCAAGCAAACCCTTCTATTTATTACCTCTGTGCACTTATTGGTTGCTGTCGTAGAATTCCCCCTCCCCTTTTTGTTCTATCCCTAAGAGTGCTAAGAGTGTCTAATCTATTGATATTATAAGAATATCTTAACGAACAGAGCCGTTACGAAACACGTAAGGATATAAAAGAAACGAACATTAATCGCAAAATAAACTTATATTTTACCTTTATCAATTGAATACATAACATTTATACATTAACTACAGCAATACTCTGAATATTATCCTAAACAAAAAATTAATTAAATTAGTTTACCCTCCAAAATTTGGTTAACGTTTTCTCTACACAAAACAATAATATAAGAATTAGGCTTACGGACTCATGTGGAGTTTAAAGGCCTCAGAAATGTTATTGACTCACGACGCGTGCCGTGTGTCCAGATGTAGATGGGCGAAATTCCACGGTCGTTTTGGTGAGGGTGGCAGCTGGGGGCTCCACACGTTCTTCCGGGGGGGAGGGGGTTCTTCCTGGACGAGAACCAATACGGTGCTTTATGCAACACCTAGGCAGTCATGGTCTCTCTGGCGAGAGTGAGTCGAACTTGGTTCTTAAATCAAGCTAACTTGGAGTGCGGTGTGACCACCGAGTAACGAGCTCGAGGAGGAGCTTTTCTCCTTCGTTACTAATTTCCTTATGGACGAGGACTGAACTTGGGGAGGGTCTTCTTCACAGGCGAGTATAACGGAGGGGGATTTCTCTGGTGAGAATAAGTTACTTAAAGTTCGGTGTGGCCACCGAGTAACGGGCCCGAGAGGGAGCCTTTTCCTTCTTCTTCTTAATTCCTCAAGGACGAGGAATACCCCTGGTGTTTAAGGTGCACCAGGATTTGAGGAGTCTCTCTAGCGAGAGTAAGTTGACTTACCAAAGTTAACTTATCGTTTGGTTTGATAACCAGGGACTTAGCTCGAGGATGAGCTTCTTCTTAGCCCCTTAAGGTAGGTAGCCCTGCCTTTCTTGCAGGGTACTTCTTGGTCTGGCGAGCCAAGTACACTACCTCTCCAGTCTCGGTAGTTCGGTTTGATCCGAAGACTTCGTCACCTAGAGACTGACGTATACTACCTCGATTTTCCTCAGAGTTCCTCATTTATACCTCGTCATCCCACTGGGGGAGTGGTAAGGGGGGGGGCTTGAGGACGGCCCCAGGCGAGTTCTTTTGGCCAACGGTTTTTCACACGAAGTCAAACATCGGCTCCTCGTTAGCCTTCGAGATTGGGAGAAACCCCTCTCCAATTTCTTATTCGACGTGAAACTGGATCTCACTCTCCTGGGGGAGATCTTACATTTTGACCTTTAGGGTCTTTCATGGCACCGAGTTGTGCCACACTGCGGTTAAGCACTGAACCCGCCGATGCCTTCGACGGATGGCTTTGCGGTAACCACCTTGTGACGGCACCAAGAGTGAACGGGGGGGGGGGGGAGTGACCATTCCCCTACAGTTGCTTATCTCTCATTTGCCTGTCCAAATAATTCTACTAGAGTTCCCAACTGCGTGGGCCAATCTATGATTGTAAGCTGTTATTCCTGATTTTTCGTCGAATGCGCTTAGTTGCGTGCGACTCTATATCTCACTATGTTGGTCGGTTGGTCAGTCACCGTTTTGCTTTTTTGTTTTGGTAATAACATTGTAACTATTCCACCGATTCTAACGAAATTGGAAATTTTTATGGTGTTTACATTCTCCTTCGAATGATATAATTTTCAAAGTCCTGCCAAGGTTATCCGTGGAGTTATTTGGCAATAACATCATAACTATTCGACCGATTCTAACGGAATTTAAAACCCTTATGTTGTTTTACATTCTCATTCTAATGGTATAATTACCAACGTCCTCCCATGGTTAGTCCGGGAATCATTAAAAGTTTGAAGGACGTAAGGTCATAAATCAGAATAAGTGAGAGCACGCTACCTTACTCAGCAGACCTTGCTCTTCTCCAAAGAACTACGCCACATTCTTTATGTCTGCTTAGAATCATTATCCTGCTGTAAAATAACACTTTGACCGATAAGATCTGTTCCAGATAGAATAATATGTCACTGCAAAAATGAATGATAACCATGTTGGTTTAATTTATTTAATATTTAATTAGGATTTCCAACTGAATCGCTATAAAAAAGGTACAAACTATTAAACTATATCTCTCATGCTTAGTACGAGTCACAAAACAATACGAAATCATTCGCTCACCATTTCTTACAAAAACTCTACGTTCAGGATCAAGTATTTCAAACTTGGGCGCATCGGTTTAAAAGACACTTTCCCACTCATCGATCGCCCAGTTTTGATGTTCTTTAGCCCATCCTAACTTCTTTGATGTATTTCAATTTATTACTAGAGATTTCTTTGCTGTCACTCGACCGATAGCCCCAAATTTCTAAGCCTCCTTTTTGCTGCCGTGGTGGAGACCTATTCTCCCTCTGGGCTGTTTACTTACTGGGTTACAGCCCCGTTCATCTTCGATAACTTTGCCAGAGGATATTCAAGGATTTTAAAATTAGTGTACGATTATCAACAGGTATAAACTACGTATCGATAATGGTTACATAAATTTGGATGAATAAAAACGAAAGTTATCAGCAGATAAGCAATTTACAAGAATAGATGTGTCTAAAATGATCCCGTCGCTTATATTTCATATAGCTAGAATCTGTCACGCCTATCTCATATCTCTCTACACGAGGTGATCGTAAAGCTGCGCCGCTAAGATAATTTTTCAGTTGGAGCCATTTCGGAGCCTGTCAAGCGCTCCAAAAGTATAGTCTATAATATTATATCCACCTTGAAAAATCAGGTTTATTTAAGGCTGGTAAATCAACCGGTAAGCCAAGCAAGACCTTAAAAAGTGAATACTAAGACATTACCTAAATTGTGAAGAGAGATCGTTTTAGACGGCTGCAGTAGTTTCTCGAGACATTAGTGAGAATTTGGCCGACAATATCTCCAGTCAAAATGTGCCACGTCGGCTAGAGGAAAAAAATCTTCATGCTTGTACACCCGTGTTCAAAACATTGATCAGTCCGAATAGCAAGAAGGCTCATCTTGCATTCACTACAGAGCACTTTACATTGAGCGATGACCAATGGAACCAAGTCCACTAAGTGACTCAATCTAAGTTCACTTTGTTCGGATTTAATGGCAGGAGGTTCGTTCTTTGCAGGGCAGGAGAAAGAATGTATGTCAATTGCACAGAAAAAGAGTGTGAAATTTGGTGGAGGAAAGATCAGGGTTTAGCACGTGTTTTTTATAGAGGATACTAGGCCACCTGTGCGCTTACGGGTCACAGTGAATCCACTAGTCTAAAAAAATTGCTGTGACAGCTTGCTTTGCCTAATCAACAAACCTTCGGAACCAAACCTGCCATTTTCATGCAGGATAACGGCCCCTGTAACCTGACCAAGTCAGTAAAGACATTCCTGGACGAAGAATACTTTTATGAACTGGCCTGCAAAGAGTTCTGAGCTGAATCCCATTACAAATGTCTGGAACTCACTAAGTGAGACGTCTACAGCGAAGAATCCCAAAACAGTTCAAGTACTCTGCGAAATTCTTGAACATGAATGAATGAAGATTGTCAACATTTAGTTCGTTCCTGTAGAAGGAAACGCCAAATCATCATCAAGAATAAAAGCCTCCACATTAAATGCTACATAATTGGTTATAACTCATTCAAATGTTTTTCACTGCAATTTTTTATATTCCAATCGAATTTGTTTTCCGCTGTCATTCAGATCATTTTGACAATTCAATTTTTACTAGTAAATTGCTTATCTGCTGATAACCTTTACCGACACGTATTTTATACCTCTAGGTTGTCAGAGACCAATTTTGGAAACTTTAAACTTTTCCTGGCAAAAACTATGGAGGATATGATAGAAATACAGGCGTTTAGAGGCATCATCCATGACGTCAAAAATAGCTTGACATTTTTCATGCGACTTTTGTGCAATGGAAATTCAGACTACACACTGATGCCTGGGCGAAGATTAGAGGTATATTACCTTTGAGACACCCTAACACTTTGGCGTCTTTCATTTAGCCTGTTTAAAAGTAATAATTATCCTAGGCTTGGACCTCATGAGTTCTGAAATTAGTTGTTTTACAATTTTTTGACTTAGAATATTCGACAATACTGATCGTACTGCTAATTTGGGGCACTTTTTACCTAAATTCCGTTCATTGTTATTCCTATGTTATCCTAAGTACGAACTTATTTGGAGAATTTTGTGATACGTTCACTTGGCTCCTATCCTCAAGGTTAACGATTCTTCTTTTAATCACTTTATAGCATTATTAATATTTTAGCTATTCCTGTTCTCTTTTTTTTTTCCTTATTTATCGTTCACATCTTTTCACCCTTACTTCCTCAGGGGAAAGTACCTTCATTGTTTAACCTACTTTTTCATTAAAAAATCTCCTCTATTATATCTACCCTGGATGATTTTTATTTATTCTCATTTAATCAATTCATTTTTTTTCGGGTAATAAGTCCATATTTTCATATCCAGAAATCCCGATCACTAATTCAATGGTGCACGAAGAATGTAATTATCATTGGGCTTTATTGATCATCTTGTCTACGGCTGTCGTTGTTTCATAAGCAACGGTCTGAGCGCTACTTTATTGATATCAAAGATGATATTAATCCATTTGTGTGCCACTTTATTCTATCAAAAATGACATTAATCCATTTGTGCGCCACTTTATTCGATTAAAGATTATATTAATTCATTTGTGTTCTCCTCCTCAGTACGTGACGGCTTTCGCGCTTAGTGGCTTGGCATCGAATTGGGAGAGACTTGGTAAACCTTTTAATCCTCTTCTGGGCGAGACATACGAACTACAAAGAGACCATTACAGGTAGGCTCTGGGAATGAAATATGGCTTTGGTGTGCTAAGGGGATATAATCCTTTGACCATTCATCTTAAGAGAAAGGTAACAATAATCCTTTATGAAACCCTCTAACGCTTAGTGTTTTGTTCATCACTGGGCGTTTTTGTGGTAAGAGTTCTTGTCTCTCGTTTGTGTTGGTGGCGATGGGTTCTTGGCTCCGCCTATCGGAAAATGTAACCATGGTGTTCATGCCTTGATTCAGCTTGTGTTCTTTTCGGCTCAGTTCGTCTCACAACTAATCTGATATCTAGTATACCAATGGGTGAGCCGTAGTTAGAATTATAAAGCTTTATTGATGTATTTTAATTAGAGGCTGTCACGATTTGTGTTCTTCCTGAATTTATCAGCCGTATTAGTCTTCTTTTTGTTTCTCAACTCATTCTCAACCGGCTAAGTGAAACTACCCTGGTTGGATTATTTCACTTCGACTTTCCTTCGCAATAATAATAATAATTTGTCACTTTGGGCATTAATATGAGATTTTATGAGGGACATCTTTTTCGTGATTGCTCTAGTTCTTGTCCTTCCATTTTTAGAGAACGGTGAATATTTTAGTGTCAGGTCCGGTGTGGTGTATTCAATTATAGACTCGCGTTTCCTCTGAATCAATATAATGGATCCTTTTTCGCGATTTTCTTGATCTCTTTCTCCGTCCCTTTCTTTTTCACTCTGTCGAACATATTATATCTATACACAGGCGTGCACTCCTACGACAACATAAATCTCCTTTACATGGATGCCATTCTCCTCCAGTCCTAAAATCGTGCTGTTATTTGAGCTCTTTTTGAAAACCTACTTTTTAAGGGAACCTTTGAAATGAATCTGTCAGGATCGGGGGAAACATACGACATGCATTGATACTTAGTGGTACCAATTGAGATACAATAGTCTTTATTAAGACAATGCTGCTTATTAAGAATTAGTGGTCCTTTATTTAGACTTAGTGATCCTTATTTCGACTTATTGGTCGTTATTGACTCATTCCATTCACTCCCATCTCTGAGCCTTTAGCCCAATTTATTTGACTCAGTGAGAGGGAATAAGCCTTCCCGTCCAATCCCCGTAAGGGGGTCGCCCTTGTGAACTGTTTAACCTCATTTTTAAGCAAAATTGAGACTACCTGAGCTATACTCCTACGCATTTCTATCTTACCTTTTTTAGATCTTTCTTTTCAAGCCTTTTCTCGCCTATGTCTCTTGAGCGGTGGTTAACTCCTCACCTCCTTCTTGGCTCTGGTCAGGGGTGATGGTTTACTGCACTCCCGGCCCAGGTATTTCCCGCAGTTTGCCTTCCGAGACCGAATGCCTTCAGGAGGATCTGCGTCCAGATATCATACATACATTTTCATCTTCTCCATCTTCCCTGTGCTCGCTTTTCGCAAACTGGGGAGAGAACACTCTACCCCGGCAGGTTTCCGCCCAATATCTATAACCTCCTGCGTGTGCAACTTGATGGAAAAATTGGTATATGTTATATTAGCTTTTTTTCTGGAAGCGGATGCCATCTGTCTTCTGCACAGTGCGGCTTCCGCAAGTTCCACTCCACGTCGGATACTCTGCTTCGACTGGAAAATGCCGTCTGCGAGGCCTTCCTTCGTATACAGCACTACGCCACGGTGTTTTTCGATCTGGAGAAGGCCTATGATACCGCATGGCGATACGGTATCATGGAGACTCTCCACACAATGGGGGCGAGGGGACGCCTCTATATCTGAATATTTGTGAAATTGTTGATTTCGCGTACGGGTCGGGGGAGTCCTCTCCGGCCCAATGGAGGAGGAAGAGGGTGTCCCGCAGGGCTTTGAACATCAACGGCATCACCTCGGTGCTGCCGGGAGATGTTTTCGCTACGCTCTATGTAGGCAATCTTTTTATCTCTCTTGGCGCGGCCCAGATGCCAATAGGCATTGATCTGCGTCTCTGTCTATGCCGAAGCACACAGGCCTCGGTTTTCCTCGACCAAGACTAAGATAGTGCACTTCCGCCACCATCTGTCGCTTCACCCTGACCCAGACTTGTTTCTAAATGGGGTCTGCCTGGAAGGGTGCATTCAAACCTCTTACTTGGTCTTATTTTTGAGCGACGCCTCACCTGAAAGGCTGATATTCACAGCCTTAGTGTCTCTTGTACCCACGCCATGGACATTCTTCGTTCCGTGACGTTGAGCACTTGGGCTACTGAGTGCTCTTGTGTCATCAGAATCTCAACATTCCATGGCCCCCGGTATCCTTGATGCCATGATTTCCACGAGCTGGGTGGATGTCAAGATTATCTTATACTGGGTTTCTAAACATGTAGGAATTGCGGTGAATGAGCATGCCGATGAGGGCGCCAAGGAGTCCGCGAGCACTGGGTGACCAGACCAGAGTTTTGCTCTTCCTCACACCGATTACATGGCAGTAATACGGTCAGACCTCCGTGCTGCTTGGCAAAGAAGATGGGAGACGGTCGAGGGGAACTTAAAGTTGCGTGCCATTGCATCGTGACTGTTCTCACGGACCTACCCTCCGCTCCCGCGACAACTTCAGGTTGCTTTCTCTCGTCTCCGAATTTGGCACACTCGCGGGACGCACCGTCATTTGATGAGGTGATCGCCGGTACCATACTGCGGTGTCCCACAGACTGTTCGGCACATTCTTGTTGAATGTCCCAGTCTGGGTGATCTTCGCGCACGTTACCTGTCCCGGTACCAGGTCGCTACCGCTTATCCCTTGACTCGGGACTGGTTTGTGCAAACGGACTTGAGGACTATTTGACTTTTTGGAGGCAGCTGGCTATCTCCACTTTATTTGACCCGCTTTGTTGTAGGTCGCATATTCCTGCGGCGGGAGGGGAAGTGGGCCTACCCCTGACACCGGGCCGCGTCTCCTTCTTTTTCCTTTTTCTCTTTATCTTGTTCTTTTGTTTTTATTTATTTTGTTGTTTTCAGCTTGGTTCTTAACCTTTGTTCCTGTTTTTTATCTTTATTATTTTTCATTTACTTGTTTTTTTTATCTAGCCTAGGATTAGGCTGTAGCGTAATTGCAGCCATTATTGTTGTTTTAGTGGGGTGTTTTTGGAGAGGGGGAAGCTATTTTAAAGAAGTCTATTGATAGGCTTACTTTGGTCATTTCCGGAGCTCTGCCATTGTTGGTATCCGCCAGAAAAGATCGTGAAATAAAACAATAAACACCCTTTGACTGTCAGCCAGGCCGGGAAGATTTCTGGGTAGGAGCGGCACGCCTTGATTTGAGCTTCCTTTCTCAACTTTCTGTTCCTTCTCACCTGGCAGCCACGAACAAGGGCACCGAAGACGACGGAATCACCCTCCCCCTACTCCCTGCGCCGTGTTAAAAAAGGTTCATTTTCTCTATGTTGTTTTTTTATTAGTTTTTATTGTCAAAATTAATGTTTTTCAGATATAAGACCGCTCTTTCGAATCCTGAACGGTGTTTTTTATGAGAGAGCGTTAATTTTACGTTACAAATTGCGATAAAAACAGCAATCAATGGTTTGACTCCTCGTCGCTGCATAAGAAACATTATACAATGATGGGAGAAATTGGTCTTACTTTGGGGGTATTTTATAATTTTTTGATGAAAATTATAAAAGCTAAAAATTAGCTAATCAAAACACATTTGTCCATTGTAGACAGAATCATGGTTTGCCTGTTTTTTTTATGGTAGTTCCTGTAGCTATGGGTGAAAACAAGGTAAATTATTTACTTAACCGTAAACACTTTTTCAGTACATTATATTACTTCTTTTAGTTTTTTTTTGTGATTTGTCCAAATGTGTTCTTTTTTTTTGGCGGTCGGTAGGTGAAATGCGGCAAAATAAAGTTTGAATCCGAATCCGTCAAAATCGTATCCGACCTCGATTTTTGCCTCATTGTGGCTTCCGACCGCCAAAAAGAACAGATTTGAACAAATAACTAAAAATACTAAAGAATAAATAACCTAAACTTTGGTGCGTCCAGAGTCTATATCGGCTAAAATAAGTGTTGTTTTGTTTACTCTGAGGTAGCACGAACCATTTAAATATTTTATCTAAAAACAAGAGGAGCTTGCGCTTCGCAGGCAGACCTTCGGTCTGTGGCCTGCGCCCTATCTAGCTCTAGTAACGGTGTTTTGGTCTAAAGAAAACCAAAAGGTTTCCAGTACATATCTCCCAATAATTTACTCTCAAATTTTTTCTAGTTCCATGCTTATTTTCTAGGCCTAAAAGAAAAGATTTTTTATATCCGAATTCTTTTGATATACGCAAAAAACGATCCTTAGAGTTCTTTTTTTCTCATCGAAATTTGCTTTTATATACGAAAAGATACAAAAAACAAAACAAAAACATCTATGCCTTAATTTTAGAACATTTTCCTAACCTCAGACTTGTAATTATTATTATTATTTTTTAATTCTAAAATATTCTATAATATTATTTATTTTTTCTGAACTTTTATAAATAACTTGGATAAAAGTTTCAAATATATGAAAATCCAACCTTAAATTTAATAAATTTGGAAAATCTCTCTGAATCTCTCTCATTTCCAATCTTTTTTTCTCTTACAAAAACGCCAAAACATTGAATTTTTAATAGCCTTTAATTTCAAAGTTTCATTATGTTAAAATTTCCTACTAAAATTTAAAACTGTTTAAAAAATTACCTTTCTAAAATATAGTGTTAGGGACTAATCCTCATTTAAATAACTTTCTAACCCCAACCTTGTGCAAGATAGTTAAATTAACTCTCACCTCAACGTGATGCTAATCACCATTGAGGTGAATGGGTATTTCTTGCACCGGTGCGATCATCTCTGTTTGTGGAGGGTTATGACGTCATAACGACTGGGCTAGCAGCGGCAAATAATGCTGGATTTGTGTGATTTTTTTTAATATCCTATATATAGATTTGCAACGAATATGAAGCAAATAAAGGAATCTATAACAATTTAACAAAAGTGGATGAAACAAGAATAATACGTCCTAAAATTTCTTAGTCAGAATTAAGGTTTGTGTGAACCTCTTATATTAGGTTTGCACAGCTACATTTCACACCAACACAAATCATGACGCGAAGCTTTCCCATAATGAACACAGAAATGTAAGAAAACGCGACGAGAAATTTTTCGATTGAAAATATTTTTATATTGTGACGTCATCAATAATAAATGCAGAAAAAAGAATATAAAAAGTCAAACGGTCATTAATCTTACGACCGCTTAATATATTTTATATATATATATATATATATATATATATATATATATATATATATATATATATATATATATATATAGAGAGAGAGAGAGAGAGAGAGAATAGAGAGAGAGAGAGAGGGAGAGAGTCAGAGAGATTCGCGCAAATGTGCTTGACATAATAAGAGTAAATTTGTTTTTAACTGATTACGGCTAACGAAATAATAATAATAAATGCTACAAGGCTGTAATTTGGCGCCGACTGGTACGGAGATCTTTAAATGCGGTCGATAATTTGGCCCAAAAATGATTATTTAAAATTGCACATAAAGTGAGGGATTAATTGAACAGTGTTAATTTTTTATATTTTTTAGTTATTGTGATTAAAGTTGAAAAGTAACTTTTTTTGTGGTTGTTGCGAGTACAAAAGTTGAAAATTTCCTCAAATTTTGCGCAATTCTAGGCGATAATATTATCGACCTATATATATATATATATATATATATATATATTTATATATATATATATATATATATATATATATATATATATATATATATATATATATATATATACCGAAAAAAACAAAAAACAAAACAAAACAGAAAGCGATGACTTTTCAATTATGTGCCAATGTGTTTTATTCATATAATTGCATGTTATTGCTTATTTAAATTTCCCTTAAAAAGGTAAATTTTTCACCCTGAGCTAATAATATAGACATCTAACGTTCCTATGGCGAAGAAAAACCACGGTAATGTCAGAGCAGCCGAATACTTTAAAATGTATACGTTTATGTGGATGTTTTATGGCCGAAATATAATTAGCCATCAAATGCTTTCTCCAAATCACAAGAGTTGCGGAGGTAGATAAAGGAAGAGATATAGGAAGACCGAGGCGGAGATGAATGGAGTGTATGGAGGACGATCTGTTGGAAAGGTGCCTTGAGAGGATGGAATGACAGATCCGAGTTGAGACGACTTGACATTTCCATTATTTCCTCTTGGATGAGGAGTTTGTGCTTCATGCTTGGGTGCTTCGTATCTCCGCGAAGGAGTTTGGTGGTTTTATGCTTGAATCTGCGCCCTACATCATATGAGCCTGCTTTAGATATTTTAAGAAATGTTTTCTCTCGACACTTAATAAGCGCACCGTGACAATAATACCTTCCATGTCACTTTTTTCTTAGTTTTTTTTCTCTTTTATACCCTCCTTCTTTCTCAACGAGACCTCATATCGTAGAAGGGGACGTATAAAGCTTCAAATCGACTGCAATAAATCTTTTGGGGAAAATATTAGTATATTTATTTTTTCTTCCTCTGGGGATTTTCTTGCCAATATTTCCCACACCCTTTACCTCTTGTCCAGTCTCTAGTGACTTACGTAGTCTTTTTGAGCTTTTTAATTTCCATATTTTCACTCACCTAAGCTCACCACTTATTTTAACAAACTTTTTAGGAATGATTATCAGGGGGATCTTCTCTGTTGAGTTGTCGCTTTATATTTTTTAATTAACACGCCTTTCTACTTTTTAATTTGCCATTTTCACTTTTGCAAGCACAAAATGAGCACAAGTTAAATTTTAAATTTAATTTATTTTGCATTTTATCCACCCCCCCCCCCAAAAAAAAAAAAATAAATGACTTGGGTGAATCGCACGAGAAATCGCTATATCGCTCTCGACAGCTTCTACCGCCTCATTTGCCAGGGATGTCATCCTTTTGAATTTAACCTTTAAAATTATTGTACGCCTTTGCGGGTTCCTAAAATTTAGGGACATTTTACTTATCTAATGTTGCAATTTGAAACTTGGATTTCCAAAGGAAACATTCCGCTCAGTGACACTATTTGCTGAGCAAATCCAAAAAAGAAAATTGGAAGAATAGCAAGAAATTTGCGGGAGAGGGGGGGGGCTCTCAATCTGAGGGTTCCGATCGCCACCATGAAGTGGGTGAGGCTGTGAGCGGAGCTTGGTTTAAAGGAAAAGGGCGTGGCGCGCTGGGAGCGCTGTGTGAGGCTTGAGTGGAGCTTCAAAGGATTTCGGAGTCTGTTCGCTCAGGCTCCTGATTCTATGTAAAGGGAAGTTTCGAGGGCGGGATTGAGCATAGGATAGGGATGGGTGGGGTCACTTTCAAATGAGAGAGAATGCATAGGAATGATCGAGTAATTACATATATGTAAGCAATCCTCCAGGAGAAAAAAACGGCTCATATTTATTTGTGGTTGCCAAGAGTGCTTATCTTTACTAGCTTAATTTCTTAGAGTTAGGTTAGGTAAAAAAAAATAGCCCAAACAGCCTCTCTAACTTCCTAAACACGTTCACATTTAGGGAGTGATTTCATTGGCAATTTATGGGGGTGTTCATCATTATTAATGGGCTTTGGGAGTGATTCCTTTGATCCTAAAGGATGTAGACAAAAGAGATAATGAAAGGGAAAGTGACAGACTTCTCTCCCTCCGCCGTCCATCACAAATAATTGAAGGTAAACATACAAAAAGTGTGGTCTGAAAGAGTTACGTAAACCTGTATGGACTAATCCCACAACTGCCCCCCAAATCATCTCTTCTTTTAGTTACTGTGTATCTTCCATACAATTTTACTCCCACCTGCACCAACTTTTCCACTTTTTACGAACCCTTGTAGAGAAGTTTCCTGACCTAAATGCCCTTCTTAGTTGGTCTAATATTTTTAAATAAATAAAAATAGGATTGTAGAAAACAGTAAAAGAGCTGTAGAAGAAAGTTCGTACTTGTGAATTCCGCTTCAATTTTACCTGCGATTTTGTCCATGGAAGCTTCAATTACGCCCTTTTGACCCCGGATTTAGGTTTGTTAAATTTCTTCTTTGTAATCCCTGCCTTCGTCATTCTAATTCTTTCTCTTCATTTTGCGCCTTCATTATTTCCGTGTCAAATGCCCTCATTGAATTATATAAATCTTTTAGTTTTGAGCAAGTTGCATCATCTGCCCCTCGCATTGTCTACGAAATCTCCTGCCGAATAATGAAATTCACATAAAGATCAGGATGACAATCACTGGAAAGGCCCTCTTTTGAGGCTGCTGGGGTCGGGTAATATTGTGTTATAACACCAGCCAGCGAGGTTCCGCGTCAGAAGTATGTGGATACGCATGAATACCCTCATGGAAGCCATTAGTCCACGTCTTCGAGCTATTTGGATATGACTGCCCTCACGAGGAGTGCTAGTACTCCATGGGCATGCTCTCGGAAGCGAGAAGACAGTGGGTATGTTGTGTTGTGAAGACGGGAAGGGAATGGTAGCGTTCTAATTGGCAATGTGTGTGGAACTACTTACCCCCCCTCACACACATACACACACCGCGGGGGTGATTATAAGCGTATTCGCCCAATAGGCGTTAGCTCGTGGCACCGCTGCAAGTTTTGTGTCCCCGCCCGCTGGGTTCGAACCCGTGCCTCGCTACTAGAGAGCTTCTTCTTTCTGAGTATTTATTTATAAAAAATGTCTCTCTGGAATGTATAAATTTCAATGGCCATCGACGTATCTTCCCCGCGTCACTCTCCGCACCCCGGACTTGAAGAAGGCGGTGCGTGGTCAGGGACAATCACGGCTCACTTCGGTTCTTATCTCCATTTGTTTACTTTCGAAGGGCACAAAGGATCTTTCCTTTGAAGTTTGCACCTCTAGACTCCTATACTTGGTTCTAGAGAATTTAATTCTATTCATTTCGCATCTCACGAATGTTTTATGTCGGGAACATCTGATTTCCTCCCCCCCCCTCCTTATGCCTATTTTGTTAACGTCGCTTGTTGAGGCTCGTTGCCCCTCCCCTTAAGCTTATTTTTTAATTAACGTCAGTTATTGAGGGTCGTATCCCCCCCTCCTTCTCTCGCGCCTTCCCGGTCTCGGAGTTTTACTTTCGGGCACGAGAGTTGTGTTCCTTTCACATACTTTTACTTCGCCCAACCTCACCACCTTTTTGATAAACTCATACTGTGATAGAACGATCTGAGGCCGCTTTAATTCAGCCTCTATCACATTTTAACCATGCTTAGCCACGTGCATCCTGCCTGCGAGACGAAGCAGAAGCGCGTTATCTCCCATCATAGCCAATGTTTAATCAAGGAGGTTCACTCCCCCGTTTCACCTCCATACGTCGATCTCGCCAGATGGAATTAGGCTTATGGGCAGATAAGATATTTTGTCAGGCGCCAGCGGGGCATTCCCCCGAAGCCTCCCACTCAATTGTCCCCTACGCCAAGGGGATGGCTTCGACTATTTATATCATAGCTTTTCCCGATTGAAGCAGATCAGATCCAGATTATCTTCGCGAGGCATCAAGCTGATCCGGTCTCCTTTGTGCACCTAGGAACTCTCTACCTCGAGAAGCCCCTAATTGTCCAGAAGAGGACAATATCCCTTGAGTGTCAAGGTTCGTGCCTTCGAGACGCCAAGTCAACAAGGCCCCCCTGTTGTTCAGAAAGAGAACAACGTTTGAACAGCCATTATTCTTTGAGCCCGTTTGACAAGAAACGGTTCTCACCCTTCCCTGTTGTTCAGAAAGAGAACAACGTTAGAACAGCCATTGTTCTTCAAGCCCGTTAACCAACAAACGGTTCTCGTTCCTAAGACATCACGTCCGGATAATTTAATTCCCCCCCTTTTTAACGTTCTTCAAGAGAACGCTTGGTTTCAACAAAAACCTCCATTGTTCATCTAGAACATCTCTGATTTGCTGTAAACAAAGATCGCTCGTACTTCCTAGCCCCACTTCGCTCTCACTCTTAAAAGACAGTCCTTCCCCTTCGTTAAGGACAACCCCCTGAAGAACCCTTCTGCTGGAAGTCGCCAGTAGACCGAAGATTCCTTCGCATCGTCTTCCTCTGCACAACAACTTTGTAATTACGTAAGCTGAGCATTACCTTTAATCATTTAACCTTTTGTCAACGCAACCCTGTGCTTTAAATGGTTTAGCGAACCATTTCCCCCCTTTAATTTTTATTTGTTCACCTTTTTAAATCTCTCCAAATTTTAATCCTCGGAGTAGTCAGATATTCCCACGACCCTTTTCATTCTCCGTTTATGTAAACATTTTTTTTTGTGTGTTGTTGATAGTTTAATTTAATAAAACTCTATTTTATTAATGGTAGCCATATTATTTATCATTGTGCCCCGTTCCACTTCTTAAGCATATTGAAGATAAATAAGCCTCTCCAGGCGCCCCCCATCCTCCTTTTGGACTAACCTCGGTCAATCAGATTACCACGCACTCGAAATATTAGAATAATTTCCTCAACGAATAGTTATATATGGTATATCTTCGAGAGCCTATTCTACGACACATATATATATATATATATATATATATATATATATATATATATATATATATATATATATATATATATATATATATATATATATATATATTATTCAAATTTGGTGTCAAGTGTGTAAGGTTTAACGCTATATCTTTGAAAACACTGGTCTCAGTCGAGTGAAGCATAGTGTTATTCGTTATAAGAATAGAGTATAGTAATTCCCTTTTGTTTTAACGATTGCTATCCCCTTTGGGAAACTTAGGAAGCTGGAGTAGCTCAAGGAACTGTTATAATAATTTGTTTGTGTTTTTGTGTTATTTTAGTCATTGGTTATCTAGGTCGAGAAACCAATCACGAATAGGTCAGTGCCCATAATTATGTGGGCCAATTCTCTAGAAGGCATAATTCTTATCGCAAGGAATTTAGTTGGTTGACTATTGCCCCCCCCCCCTCCCCAAGTGCAATATGACTCAGTTTGAAATCTTCAAAGCGCAAGGAGAATCCTTGGGACTTTTCGGAAGAGAATTGATTGAGTACGTTTTCAAGAGGAGCAACGAGAAGAAAGAGAAAAAGAAATCCAACGAGAAGAAAGAGAGGAACGGAAAAGACAAGCTGAGCTTCACCATCAGCTTAAAATGGCTCGTGTAGATACTGAAACCCAATCGGTAAGTTTAAGTTCCGAAGCTCCGCCCAATCTCCAACTTAAGCTCCCCAATTTCAGGGATGGAGAGGATTTCGGAGCATTTTTAGCACACTTCGAAAAAATCCTCGAGATCAATAACCTGGATTTGGAGGCTAAAGGTGTAGTAAGATTATTTCGCCTTTTAAATTGTAAATTGCGCGACATTTTCATATCTTTACCATCTGAATACAATGTACTACAGCACCTTAAAAGCTGAGTTAATGGCCGCTCATAATATGACTCCCGATTTCTACCGACAAAATTTTCGAGGAGGTCGTATTAAACCCGAACAGACGTTCCGTCAATTCGGATACATTCTTCAGAGGAATTTTAAATTCTGGTTAGAATCCTCAAAGGTTGATCCTAACTACGAGTCCTTAACAGACTTCGTGTTGCGGGATCAATTTTTGGCGGCTCTCCCGACGGAGATCCGCGCTTTCGTCAAGGATCGTCGGTGCCAGACCTTTAAAGAGTGTACCGAAGAAGCGGATGTCTATGCCGCAAGCCATAATTTATACCCCAAGGAGAATCGAGATTCTCACCAATCCCCCTACCAGGAAAGAAGGAAGGATTCGCGCCCCTTCCCAGGAAAGCAGACGATTTTTCCGGGCCCCGTAAAACCCCAAAACTTCTTTCCCCCAAACCAACAACGGGACATCAAACCTCCAGCTAAGATTTCTCCACCATCACTCTTCACAAAGCGACCAATCATATGCTTCACCTGCGGTGTACAAAACCACATGAGCTGGAATTACCCCCAAAATTCTAGGCTTAAAAGTGGACCAGCCCACCAAGTTCACCAGATTAATGCCACCACGGCTTCCCCGGTGGTGCAGACCCAAGCATCAACTTCTCCCCCTCCGTCAGGCCACCAGGTTAACTTTATTTTTGATAAAAGTTCCCCGGGAACTTTGAAATTTGAGGAGGGCAGCGTGAACGGCTGCCGTGTATCTACTCTCGTCAGGGACACAGGGTGCACGTGTTTCATCGTGTCCGAGACGAGCTCCTCCCCCCAGTGGACCCTAACCACGAATAAACTTGCGCTGGTACATGACTACCTTGGGCAGGTGAACCGATTCCCCGTCGTTAGATGTTACCTGCAGTGTCAGTATTATGATGGCTGGGCTTAAGTCATTTCAGCACCCATAAAATTTTGTTCCATACTTATAGGACAGAGCCCTCAAGTAAGCTCCGACCCTGTGTCCAAGGCCGCCCTTACTTGAGGCCAAGCTAAAAAGGAAGCCCAGAAGCCCGTCCCCCTTAGAACCCCGATACCCTCTGAATTCTCGGAGATCCTTAACCAGGATTTTAGGTGCGAAGATCAGAAATTTAAGCCCAGTGATGAAGTACTCCTGCTCCTTCCCACAGCGAGTAATAAATTACTGAGCCAATGGAAAGGTCCGTACTCGGTCCGCGAGGTACGAGGGCCGGTAGATTACCTCATTGGTACCCCAGCAGGCGATAAGCTCTACCACGTCAACTTGTTGAAAAAGTACCACCAACGCACCAATGGAGATAGGTTCGTAGCACTGGACGAAACATTAGCGCTTGAAGAGGATTACCCCGCGGAGTCCCTTAATGTCATACAGACAGTGTGCATCCAACCTGATGCCGATTACCCTCTTCCTTCCCTGCCAGGCGATTCTTTTGAGCCCTCCTACCTGGATATCGACGCGCAGCTGACACCAATTCAAAAGAGTCAGCTACAAGAATTATTATGTCAGTTCGACGACGTTATTTCAGAGAAGCCTAGATGCGCTACTAGTTTCGAGCATGATATTACATTAACGACCTTAGAACCTGTCCGTTCAAAGCCCTATCCCATGCCGATTCATTTACGCAAAGCTTTTAATGCCGAAGTCGATAATTTGATTAGTTTAGATATAATAGAACCTCCCACCTTTAGGTATTGTTTCCCAATCGTTATGGTCAAGAAACCTGATGTCTCTTATCGGATGTGCATCGACTTCCGGAAGTTAAATTCGGTAACTGTGTTCGACGCCTAGCCAATCCACTTTGTAGATCAAAACCTCCACCATTTTGAAGACGCCCAGTTTATCTCAGATCTTGATTTGTGCAAGGCGTATTACCAAATTCTCCTCCGGCCCGATGTGAAAGCATATACCGCCTTTGCAACTGAGAAAGGTTTAATGCAATTTAAGCGCCTTCCTTTTGGCCTCGTGACCGCTTGTAGTAACTATAACCGTCTCATGAGAAGGTTGTTAGATGGACTTCCGAATGTCTCCTTTTACTTCGATACCGTCTACGTCGCTACTCGTGAATGGAGTCATCATTTAACCACTTTATTAGCTCTCTTCGAGCAACTGCGCGAAAATGGCCTCACCATTGGCCCCAGCAAATGCCATTTTGCCCACGAAACCATAAAATACTTGAGTTTTAAAATAGGACAAAGCCAGTTAGGTCCACAGGAGGACAAAATTAAGGCAATCGCCGACATGCTCCTCCCGAATACTAAGAAGCAATTAAGATCATTCCTAGGATCAGCTTCTTACTATCGGCGATTTGTCCCGAATTTCGCTGCAATTTCGGCGCCCCTCAGCACCCTTTAAAAAAAGAATTCCCCCGATCGACTACGTTGGAATGATGTCGCTGTTTCTCATTTTAACCAGCTCAAGAGTAAGCTCATTTCTGCCCCCATTTTGAAGTTGCCCAACCCGGAAAAATCCTTCGGGATTAAGACCGACGCGAGAAACGAGGGAATTGGAGGTATACTCCTTCAATATGAGGATGACGGAACGAGTCATCCAGTTGCATATGCTAGTTGCCAGTTATTACCCCACGAAAAGAGATATGCCACTATAGAGAAGGAAGCTCTAGCTATTATTTGGGTTATTGATAAGTTGAAGATGTATTTGATAGGGAAAGAATTTCAGATAGGAACTGACCACCGCCCGTTGGCATATATTCGGAATGTACGACACTCCAACGGCCGAATTATGCGCTGGAGTCTACTCTTGCAAGAGTACCAATTTAAGATAAATTACATAAAAGGTTCCGATAATCAGGTCGCTGACGCACTCAGTAGGAATGCGTTACCAAATAGTGTAGATTAATTTGAAATTCGTAGGATTAGGAGCTCCATGTATGTATATACCGTCTTGTATGACTTAAATTAGATTCTCCTGTAATATAATTAGTTAATGTATATGCCTGAATTTTGTGGCTCAATGTCTATTTTTTTTCTCGTATGTGTATATATTTGTACCCATTAAATTTCGTATGAATTATTTTGTCCCATATGTACTAATTTTATATTATTTCATTGTTCCATGTCTCTTTTATCGTTGAATTTGTATTAAAGGTTAGTTTCCCCTATAATCAAATGATCAACATAATCATATGTATTGAGGTAATACTAGCTAGGTGCATAAAGGTATGGTCGGTGCAAGAAAGCGAGTTCTCCAAAACGAAGCTCTATGGCTGTCCCTTGTCTCTTTTTTTCTAAAGTGACAACTTCCCCTGGAATGGAGAGGTGTGATAGAACGGTTTAAGGCCGCTTTAATTCAGCCTCTATCACATTTTAACCATGCTTAGCCACGTGCATCCTGCCTGCGAGAGGAAGCAGAAGCGTGTTATCTCCTATCATAGCCAATGTTTAATCAAGGAGGTTCACTCCCCCGTTTCACCTCCATACGTCGATCTCGCCAGATGGAATTAGGCTTATGGGCAGATAAGATATTTTGTCAGGCGCCAGCGGGGCATTCCCCCGAAGCCTCCCACTCAATTGTCCCCTACGCCAAGGGGATGGATTCGACTATTTATATCATAGCTTTTCCCGATTGAAGCAGATCAGATCCAGATTATCTTCGCGAGGCATCAAGCTGATCCGGTCTCCCTTGTGCACCTAGGAACTCTCTACCTCGAGAACCCCTTTATTGCTTAGAAGAGGACAATATCCCTTGAGTGTCAAGGTTTGTGCCTTCGAGACGCCAAGTCAACAAGGCCCCCCTATTGTTCAGAAAGAGAACAACGTTTGAACAGCCATTATTCTTTGAGCCCGTTTGACAAGAAACGGTTCTCACCCTTCCCTGTTGTTCAGAAAGAGAACAACGTTAGAACAGCCATTGTTCTTCAAGCCCGTTCGCCAAGAAACGGTTCTCGTTCCTAAGACATCACGTCCGGATAATTTAATTCCCCCCTTTTTAACGTTATTCAAGAGAACCCTTGGTTTCAACAAAAACCTCCATTGTTCATCTATAACATATCCGATTTGCTGTCACAAAGATCGCTCGTACTTCTGAGCCCCACTTCGCCCTCACTCTTGGAAGACAGTCCTTCCCCTTCGTTAAGGACAACCCCCCGAAGAACCCTTCTGCTGGAAGTCGCCAGTAGACCAAAGATTCCTTCGCATCGTCTTCCTCTGCACAACAACTTTGTAATTACGTAAGCTGAGCATTACCTTTAATCATTTAACCTTTTGTCAACGCAACCCTGTGCTTTAAATGGTTTAGCGAACCATTCCCCCCCCTTTAATTTTTATTTGTTCACCTTTTTAAATCTCTCCAAATCTTAATCCTTGGAGTAGTCGGATATTCCCACGATCCTTTTCATTCTCCGTTTATGTAAACATTTTTTTTTGTGTTGTTTATAGTTTAATTTAATAAAACTCTATTTTATTAATGGTAGCCATATTATTTATCCTTGTGCCCCGTTACACTTCTTAAGCATATTGAAGATAAATAAGCCTCTCCAGGCCCCCCTCCCTTTTGGACTAACCTCGGTCAATCAGATTACCACGCACTCGAAATATTAGAATAATTCCCTCAACGAATAGTTATATATGGCATATCGTCGAGAGCCTATTCTACGACACATACATATCTTTAAAATTATCTGTTTCAGAGGTCACTATTGGTTTTCGCTGGATTTATAGCTAAATAAATAATACATCTGTGGCATCATCTCTCTCACCTGCTTTGCAAAACGGTTAGGGTTGAGGAATTTAATGGCTGTAGAAACCCTTTTCCCCCTGTCGCTTTCTTTACTACTATAGATCTTTGCACCTTTTATTTCTCCATTTCGCACTAATAATGTCCCACAATAAATTTAGTGAGTTTCAATGCCCAATTCTGTACGCGCCTAATTAATAGACACGACTGTTATAAGCAAATTTCGCCTTTCTTGTAAGGTTCTTTATGGTTTTAAGGTGACCTAGATTCCTAATAGTCTCTCGCGTCTCATATGGTTTATTTGGTAAGGACCCTTCTGGCCTTGAAGCTCCCTCTCATTGGCTTAGCATGGTGAGCAGAAGAATGGTAAAAGCTGTTCTGGTGATCAATCTCCATTAAGTATCATTGCCATTTGCTGCTGTTATGTTTTCAACGTGGAGAATTCTCTTATTTTGTCTGACCCTGCAATTCAAGGGCCATTTAGATGCTTTTTGCTGACGTTGACTGGTTCTTTATCTTTTTATCCCTCCTCCCCCGGGTGCCATTTTGTG
Source organism: Ceratothoa steindachneri (assembly GCA_963969495.1). Taxonomy (NCBI): domain Eukaryota; kingdom Metazoa; phylum Arthropoda; class Malacostraca; order Isopoda; family Cymothoidae; genus Ceratothoa; species Ceratothoa steindachneri. The sequence goes on from OZ018320.1 coordinate 71,583,702, forward strand.
GCAGGCCTATCGTATGTTCTAGAAAGTTTGGAGAGATCATTGGCTGCCATCGTTCTCAGATTCTGAACATATCCTCCAGAGATATTCTCCCTTCCCGTCTCCCTTAGGACACGATGTAAAATAGGTTCCAATTCCAACGATCTTGGATTTGCATATGAATATGTTTTTCTTCGTATTTCTTTGTTTGTGCTTTCAGCAGTTTTCGTTGTTTTTAGATATTTTTTTTCGCTTGAACGATGAAGGAAACTACGAGTATCTAAAAAAAATTATCAGGACGAATATGTCATTACACTGAGGAATTGATTGAATTAAAAAAAAAAAGATGAATGAAGTTTTATTTTGATTATAGAACTAGTATCGAGCTGGACATTGGAAGGACTCAACCAGAATTGTGCCCATGTGTACTGTAAACATATTTGCATGCATGTAGATCATGGTGCCAAGCTTTACGTCTCTTCTTATTTTATTGTACAACTTAAAGATGGGGCGAAAATGCTCGAAACTAGCCGTGTACTCGAGCCAAAAATAAAGTCCTCAAATTGCTTTGATTCAACCAGACCGACTTAAAACCGTCTCTTTAAATAAAAATGGCTTAGGTGAGGAAACTTGCGCCAATCGAAATGTCTAATTTGTCCTCACCTGACCTCAGAAGATTTGGGCCATTATCCAAAGACCTGAAGGTAAGGGACCCACCCTTTGATCGATGGTTTAACCACAATTTTGGTTTCTGGGTCAATCCTCCTCTGAGATTTGTGTGAAAGTTGACGACGTGGGTTTGAACTAAATACAGGACAGTTGTCAGCCCCTTTTGAAGTTTCTATTTACATTTGTGAGCTTTATAAAGAACCTTTTTCTTTAATTAAAAAAAATGAAGTTAGTATAACCGACAAGGGTTTTTTTTAAAGAAAAACGAGAGCAAATTGGAATGACCAATGAGGTCATTTTCATTCGGTGGTGAGAGAATAGCGAGAAAAAGGATCAAGTGAAAAAAGGGGAAGATGAAGAGAAGGAACAGAAAGAGTATAAAAGATCAATGATGACAAAATCTCCATTGGTAAGCCCCATCACCTCTAAATACTGAATGGGAGTCCGTTATAACCCTACCTCCAGAATCTCCACAAAGAACACTGCAATTACTATCAAAAAAAGAAAGATAATAATAAACAAAATTATCCTCTTCATTAAATACAATTATATAGTCGTGCATATAGTTAATACGAGGTAATATTTACTCAGGCCCGTAGCCACGTGGGGGCTATGGGGGGGAATGCCACCTCCAAAATCTGATTAGCTCCTCAAAATTTTTAGCCGAAAATAATAATATGATTTCAGTTACACACTAGGGAGAGATTCTCCCTTGTGTGAAACATTACATAGCAAGTATCTACATTGATATCTTCTGGAAGAGGTTATTTTGTCTGTGGCTACAGCTTCATATTACTACTTTGGTTTTGTGAACTGCCTGGTTGGCTTACTAGTTGGAAGAACTGACTGCATAGTAAAGCTCTGCAATTTTATTTTGCCCCTAGCCATTCCATAAGTTAAAATACATTCAAACTTTCTAAGAATTCATAGCTAATTCTGGAAGTCCATTTTAATAATTTTGTACCAAACACCATCTTCACAATCCTCAAATCCCATTTGCAATTCTATTTCCCAAACGGATTATATTAAATATCATTTTATAAATCAATTTTATGATAAAGATACAAGTGTTTGTATGTATTATCCTAAAAAAATCCTATAATCTCAACTCAAAAAACTACAACAATAATGCTACTTATGGACTCTGAACTATTGTCCCGCTCGTCCTTGGTATCCTTTGAGTGGGCTCCCTACCCACTCTAGTCCTTGCAGTGACGTCATTTTCAACTAAAACCTCCTAGGATAGTTGATCATTCCATACCAAGTATTTTACGTTCATATATTTTATACAATTTTTCACTTCCCCAACTTAACCAATTATTTATATAACCCCTTGGATATATCTTGGTGGTTTTCTCCTCTATTTTTTAATCGATACATTAATTCTATTTTGGTCGAAGGACATTATTTAGAGCAAAGAGAATACATACATTTAGGATTCTCCTTTTCTTGTCCTAAAATTATCCGGTAGCTTAAGATTACCAGGTTACTTGTCAAGAGTTACAACTAGGGTGGGTAACAAGTAAAATTAATTATCGATAGCGCTTAATAGATCTACAATTTGACGTGTGAGTTTTAATGCCCGTCACAAGTGTAGATTTTTAAAATTATTTAATCGAGCTATTTTTTCTAGGAGTAATTTTGAGTTTGCTACTCTCAAAATGGTAATATTGGGGGACAAAACGTTCCAGAATGTCAATGTTTCTCTGCTGGTGGACGACCCACTCCCAACTGAACAAAATTAATTAGTCCAAATACACAAAAAAAAGTCCAGATGGGTGTTCTTCTAAATGCCCCCCACCAAATTGAAAACTCCTTAAGGACTCAACACCCATAAAAACTCATATTTCTTTAGCCAAATCAAGACTGAAAATGAGTCATGTTACGTATTAGTGGAGTGAGACCATTGAAATAAGAAGAACAAGTCGTTAAGTAGAACTTTCGTTTAGGCTTAGTTAAGATACCTAATCTAACCTAACCCAAAACATGGAAGATGATGTTAAATTGCCAAATCTTTGGGTTGGGGACGATGTTAAAATAGCTATATTAGTGGGGGAGGGGGGGATATTAACGTGATCCATCTAACCTAACTACATTTTTCTTATCTAAGATATTTATTTACTATTCTCGACACGATCCTTTACGAGACTAAAATTTATTAAATTTCGCTAAAAAAAGAGGAAATGTTGGATATTCATTGCAATAAATATTAAATCTAAAGTGTTCCGGGCGCCGAAAGAATTTACATCAATAACATTAGAAAATTAAACACAGAACAAAGGTTTACATACATATAGGAATTATAATAATTATATTCTATGGCATGACCTTTGTTATCATCTTACAGATGCCAAACGTTTGTCATAGTTTTTTATTGACTTGCAGAAGTCTTGGGTAGAAGATTGGCTCTTTTCCTCTTTACATTCCATCTACAACTCCTCCTTATTATTCATCGAATTTCTTTGGTCGTCGCTCTTTCTTTTTTTTAATTCCATACGCATATTCCCTGTGGGGTTCTGCCCTTAGATTTTTGATTGTGATTCCAAACATTAATTTTGCTTTTATTTGCTCTTTTATATTTTGTAGGAATGTGAAAAATGTAAGCCTAATAATCGTATAACCATGTGATTATTAAGCTTACAATTCCGTGTAAATACATGTGTACATAATAATCGAAAATCACATGACACCGTGATATATAATAGATGTATTTATAAGGCCCAAGGAAATGAAAACTGGTAACACAACCCGGAAAAAGGCTAAGGAAATGATTACGTGTACCATTGAAACTTAAGAAAGAAAATGGAAGATATGGAAACAGAAGTACAGGGCAAACTATTTTAACTGTTATATGGAAATTAATAAAGGTGTCGGATTTGCACCTGTGTCATAAAGCGTTCTTCGCTAAAATGACCACGACGCTCATCGCCAAAGCTCTCGCTTAACAGCAGACTTAGGTTCTCTTGTACACGTGCCATGCAGATTCATAGCTCTGCGGCGTTCAGCACGTCAGGTGCTGATAAGGCTCCATTTATAGTTTTTTGGCATTTATTTGCTTGCGCAAAGCTTGATTACGGAAGTGAGATTTACTTTTCTGCATCCGAGCATACGAGGGGCGTTCAATAAGTTTTGCAATTCGGATATAAGGAAACGAGATATGAGGAAAAGTATTATATTATTTTTCAATATAACTACCCTCGACTTCCATGCACTTGTGCCACTTGTCCCTGAGGCTTCGAATATCCGACACCAGAAATCTCCCGACTGCTGTTCAATCCACTCCTGGACGGCGAGCTGGACATCTTCATCATCCCCAAACCGGCGTCCACGCAGTGCAGCCTTGAGCTGGCGGAATAAAAAGTAGTGTTTAGGGCCAGATCTGGACTGTAGGAGGGATGGTTGAGCTCCTCGAATCCGCACTTGCGCAGGGCACCTTGTGCAACTGTGGCCTTGTGGACTTTAACGACGTTGAAGTCGATCATGGGGCGTGAGGTTTATAGGTACCCAACGGGCAGAGACCTTGTCATTGCCAAATTGTCGTGGATCATGTTGATAACACTTCCATGTGATATTTCAAGTTCTCGCTCGATTTCTTTGATCTTCACCTGTCGATTTTCGAGGATCCTCCTCTCCACACGAGCTACATTGTTCTCGTTGGTCACGTCTGACGGGCGTCCTGGACGGGAGTCATCTTCAAGGGACTTACGACCATGGCGGAACTCCCTATTCCAGCGAGCAATGGTTACATAGGAAGGGGCGGTGTCGGTGTACACTGCAACCATGCGTTGATGGAACTCTTTTGCATTCTTGCCTTCCTTGGTCAAAAATTTGATCACTGCGCGGTGCTCAACCTTCTCCATTGTTGAAAAATTTGTGAATTACGATCTGCGATCAGCTACTGCTTCTTTAATAGACGAGGCAGGAGCGTGCGGCTGCAGGTACTGACTTTTCATAACTTGTCCTAACCCCCCCACAAACAGCCATCCTCCTTCCTCTGTTTTTCCCTACCGATTCGCAAAACTTATTGACCACCCCTCGTATATTGTGGAAGCCCATCTTCGCTTGGGAACTGGTCCCTTCCGCAGGTACCATATAGAGAACCTCCTCTTTGATACAAGGAAGTTACCACTCGCTTTGCCCAGTACACTATGCGCTTGTACGCTCGGGTTCAACGTTTTCCCCAGTCGCCAAAGGCTCTCCTTTTGTCCGAGGCCACTCTCGACCCTGCTTATGACACTTGGAATCGCCATTCATGCAATAGGTATTTTCAGGGTAGAGCTAGGAAACACCTCCTATATGTTGGTGTAACACTCGGGTTGCTAGCCTCGTTGGATTTGCTCAAGACGCCACCTTCGAGATTACGACATTTTGACGTTTGTTGTCATGCCTTAGCTCCCGAAGGTTCTACTGCACCGTTAATATTGCGTTCGCATTTCATGGAGTACATATCATGTCACAATTGAGCCCTGCCAGTGCACATTGATGGCTCAGATTCTGAAGAGGGCGTTGGCTTTCGTGTTACATCCCTCCTATTTGAACAGATGGATCTCTTCTTGGCAATGCACCTGTCATCATGGCCAATCTGGCTGCAATACATCGTTCTGTACGGGATTACGCGCCGTGTCTGGTTTGGAAACTATTTATTTATAAATTTATAGACTCACAAAAGGATCTGAGTGCACTTGATACATTGTCATCCCCGCACTTCATCTTTCTCAGCATCCGTAACGCCATCGCTGCTGCGAGCCGGGAGAATGTCGAGATTATTTTCTGTTGGGTTGATACTTGGACTTGTAAGGTTTGCGGAAAGGAGCAGGAGAGTCTATCTGCGTAGAATGAGCTAGGGAACTAGCGTTTTGCTCTTCCTCACTTTGAATACATGATAGGAATCAAGACTGCCCTTCAGTCCGCATGGCAAGAAGATGTAGGACGGCGCGCGAGAATTTAAATTCCCGTGGCCCTACACCCTATTGCCTTAACGGCATCACTGCTATTTTTTGTTTCCTCTGAATCCAACACTCTCATAACGCAGCGTTATGTGATGGAGCGCTCTCCTGAACTTTTCCGCCCCGTAAGGGGTGCGGCGATTTACCATCCTGGCCGCCGTGCTGATGGGACTCAGCACCCCGTCCGACCCCAGCTTAGCCTCTTCTCCTTCCTTCAAAACACTTGTTTCCTCGCTTTTCATACAACCTCTCGCACAACTTTCAATGGTCAGCCTCTAATTTCACAGGGTAGATGCTGACCTTCTTCTTAAGTCAACCGTCCCGGATCGGGGCTGAGGGGAGAGGGTACAATGTTCCCTAACCCCTGAGCTCCGGTCTGGGGTGGTTGGTTTTTAACAACCTGCTTTATCCCCACCCATACCTTCCTCACATCTCTTTTCCTCTCCTCTTCACAATCTATATATTTTTTACACCGTGTTCAAGGTGGAGCCGCCATGCCGATAGACTGCCAGGCCACCAGGAGGGAGGGGTGGTCTTAAATGCGGCGCCTGGCTCTGCCAGGCTTGTAAGCACTTCTCGCAGTGCGGGCTACTGCGAGAGGTGATGCGCAATTGAATCCCGTGTCAAAAAGAGGGTCACCATGCCCAATGATGAGTTTAAAAAAAAAAAACAACCCCCAACTTACCCTATAACATCGACGGAGCCGCCCTTGGGCAGCTCCAGCAAAAAAATGGAGGTCCTTTCCCCTGTGCTTGCTCAGGGGACCCTCCATATCTCTTTAACCGGAGAGGAGGCTTAATCCTCTCCTTCGTTTACGGGTGTAGGGAACTCCCCCTCACCCCCTTCTCTGGAGCTGATTTCGGTCGCCTCCCTTTTACCAGCGGCAGTCCCCTCTGTTCTTTCCAAGGAGACTGCCAAGAAAGATAGCAGGCAGCCCTTAGCCAGCCGCTCCACATCGAAGCGGCTCAGTAGGGCAAACCTCCTTAGGGGGAAGAGGGAAGCCAGGCCCCTTCGGTCGCTTCCCTCAAAAGACCTGCTGGCAAGAATACTGAACCTTGCCGGGGTCAAGGCCCATGCCTCCCCAAAGAAGACTAGTGAAGATACTTCCAACGGGACCTGCGATGTCTTGGGGGGGGGATGGCCAACTGGAGGCCCCCCCCTAAGATAGACATGGTCCTTGAGGAAAACCAGCCTCAGACGGTAGGGCCTTCCATGGGGGAGGATCCTGGCTCGGCGCCAAGCACCGAACCCGAATCCGCCCCGATGCAAGGTCCTCCTCAAACAGCTGGGGATTCTCAGACAGTACAAGGAGAGGAGGGATCTCCTCCGGATGACTCCCCTGGGACCACCAGGACCTTCTCCATTTCGGAGAAGGACCTGGCTGAGGCCGTCTATCTGGCCTGGGGGCTTCTACCGGCGGGGGTGAGAAGCGGGTTCATTCCCCGCCCTCCTCTCCAAAAAAGAAAAGGAAGAAAAAGACCAAAAAGACGAAGAAGACTCGGGGCTCCTCTCCATCCGCGGGGGCTACGGGGATGGATGGGTCTGCTGCCACTTTGGCAAGCGACCAAGCCAAGATTGGCACACCCGGCCCCTCTTCCCCCCCGGGTACGGAGCTCCTGACCATGACAAAGACCAAAAGTGCACAGGGCGGAGCCTCGATGACATTGGGGCCACTTATTCAGAAGTTACCTGACGTTTTCGAGCCCGCTAGCTTCAAACGCTTCCTCGTTATTCGCTCTACTGATGGCACCATGTTGTCCAAGGGCAACATGATCCATCAGAGGAGAGGATTAGCTAGTGCAATTGGTAGAGAGCCGAAGGTAACCCGTTTCTCGGACGGGAGCCTTCTGGCGAATGCGGTGAATCCCGCCGAGGCGGCCAAGATAAGTGCATTTCGGACACTTCATGGCACCCCGGTGAGTGTGACGCCGCACTCTACCATGAACTTTGTGAAAGGAGTAGTTTATGCGAGGGAACTCGTTGACTACTCCATTGGGGACATCACCCTAGAGCTGGCCGACCATGGGGCGGTCAAGGTCGAACGTGTGGTGAGAAAACAGGGAGGGGCCTCGAGACCCACCCCTACACTCTTCATCACGTTCGACTGTGACAAGCTACCTGAGTCGGTGCGTGCCGGTTGGTACCGCTACCGCGTGAAGGCATTCGTGCCACTGCCGCGGCGGTGCTATTACTGTCACCGCTTCGGCCATACGAATCGATCATGTAGACGTGCAAAGTCGGGGTCACCCGAAGTCTGTGAAAATTGCTCCAAGGTCGCACACGATAAGTCCAAATCGTGTGTGGCCAAGTGTGTCAATTGCGGAGAGCCGCACCCTGCTTATTCGAAGCAATGTGGTGCATATCTCCTTGAGAAAGAAATCCTGGCCGTTCAGGCCCAGGATCGACTCTCATTCCGCGAGGCAAAGGACTTGGTCCTTGCGCGCCCGGCTCTGCCTGGGACGTCATATGCCTCAATAGTTAGAAAGGCACCCTCTGCTCCTAGCCCATCCAGGCCAACGAGCACGGTTGTTTCCGCGCGCATTCGGAGCCCTTCTGCCGGCTCTACCCAACCCGGGCGCTCCCCTGGTAAAGCTGGTGCCAAAAAGGGCTCATACCCTGCCCCGTCTAAAACTAGGGCTCCCCCCCTCTTCCCCCAGCGTGATCGTTTCCCGTAAGGCGAAACGGCCACGCACCTCCACCGAGTCGTTAGACTCACAGGAGGCAACACCCCTGAAGATGGTCGATAGGCCATCTTCCGGGGTTCCTAAAGATGTTCCCCTAAAGGAGGACAGCAACAAAGGAGCTTCGGCCCCTTCACCCACGCCCCGAGGTGGAGCGAGTGGATCGGGGACGTTGGTTCCTCGAAAAGAGGGCCTTCCGCCTCCGAAGCCGCAACGCCCGCCTAAGGTTTCGATGCGGAGGGAGGAAAAGACTCGCATGGCGAGTCCAACCTCCCCCAATAAGTCCTCGAAGGTGACAGCACCTTCAGCGCTTTGTCCGGCCAACAGCGCCCGGGGTTCTGCCCCCGGGAAGCGTACGGCCATTCCCGTGAGGGTCTTTAGTTAGAGGAGGGCCCCCGCGTCTCCTCCGAGCTAGGCCTTGAGGGCATATTCCTTTAATGGAATTTCCGTGGACTCCAGGCCAACTGGGAGGAACTGCGGAGGCTCGTCTCATCCCGTTCCCTGTTAGCTATCGTTTTGCAGGAGACCATGCTACGCGCGTGCCCCCTGCCCGCCCTTCCGGGGTATAAGGGTCTTGCGACCCCATCACCGCGGGATGGCCCGGGCTGGGGGATGCGCGGTTTAAACCCGGCATGATGTCTCCATTCTTCCTTTCTCTTTAGATACCTCCTTTCAGGCAGTGGCTGTGCAGCTGCACCTGGATAGGAGGTATACTCTGATTTTTGCGTACATTCCATGTCAGCTGACTTCCGCTGCGTCGTGGCATGGTTGCCGAAGTTCTATCTCTTGCTTGGAGATCTGAACGGCAGGCATTTTCTCTAGGGAGATTACTCCATAAATCCCAGGGGACAAGTCCTTGCCGATCTGATTGAAGAGCTTGAGATGGGTATCCTAAACGTGGATGAGTTTACGCATCACTGTCCGAGAACCCCTTCATTTTCTTGCCTCGACCTATCTTTGTGCTCTTCGGATGCACAGCCTGATTTGGATTGAGAGGTGGTCGATGACCTCCATGGTAGTGATCACTTTCCCATTCAAATATCATTTTCAGGGCAACTGCCGCCTGAGAGACCACCTCGGTGGTGCTTGGCGTGGGCGCGGTGGCGGGCATTTCAGGAAATGACTGAATTCTCTATCTCAGTCGAGGAGTTTAGGTTGGTAGATGAGGCCGTTGAGTTCTTCTCCGGCAACCTCATGGCCGTGGGCCTGACTACTATTCCTAGGACGTCTAGCCGTTTTGCACGCCGACCACTCCCATGGTGGTCGGCCGAGTGTGAGACGGCCCTCAAACAGAAGCGTTATGCCTACATGCGCTATAAGCACCGCCCAAACGATTTCACTGTCACTGAATTTCGTCGGGTTAGGGCTAGGTTCCGGTATATTTCGAAGCACGCCCGCCGCTCTTTTTGGCGGGCATACGTGTCTTCCCTTAACGGGAAGACCCCTTTAGCTGAGGTGTGGAAGCGAGTCAAAAGGATTCGGGGCAAGTTCTGGCAGGACCTCCCTCACGTTTTCCAGGAGAATGGGACAGCAATCTCGGACCCCGCGTCCGTGGCGGAATCCTTAGCGACCACTTTTTCTGCATTCTTTAGCCGTGATGCTGCTCCACCAGCATTCAATGCACGTCGTGATGTCGCGTAAGGCCACCGGCTGGACTTTACCTCCACAGGCGGAGAACCCTTCAACGACAAGTTTACTGTGAGTGAGTTGCTTTTCGCTCTCGCTTCGTGCGTGGACACTGCCCATGGTCCGGACGATGTCCCGTACGCCATGCTTTGACACCTGGGTGAGCGAGGCATGGCCTTTCTGTTTGATTTGTTCAACGGGTTCTGGGTGCAAGTTCTTCTCCCAGACTCCTAGGGAATTGCTACTGTGCTCGCCTTTCGCAAGCCGGGGAGAGATCACTCTACTCCGACCGGTTTCCGCCCAATTTCTCTAACCTCTTGCGTGTGCAAGTTGATAGAGAAATTGGTAAATGTTAGATTAGCCTATTTCCTTGACAGCGGAGGCCATCTTTCTTCTGCATAGGGTGGCTTCCGTAAGTTCCACTTCACGTCGGATGCTCTGCTCCGACTGGAAAATGCTGTCTGCGAGGCTTTCCTTCATAGACAGCACTACGCCACGGTGTTTTTTGATCTGGAGAAGGCCTATGATACCGCATGGCGATACGGTGTCTTGAAGACTCTCCACACGATGGGGGCGAGGGGACGCCTTCCAATCTTTATATCTGAATTTTTGAGAGATCTTCGATTCCGCGTACGGGTCGGAGGAGCCCTCTCCGGCCCAAAGGAGCAGGAAGAGGGTGTCCCGCAGGGAAATGTCCTCAGTGTCACACTCTTTGCCCTGAGCATCAACGGCATCACTTCGGTAATGCCGGAAGATGTTCTCGCTACGTTTTACGCGGACGACCTTTCGATCTCTTTTGGCGCGGCCCAGATGCCAACTCTGAAGCGTCGACTCCAACAGGCATTGAACCTTGTCTCTCGCTATGCCGAAGCGCACAGGTTTCGGTTTTCTTTGGCCAAGACTAAGGTGGTGCACTTCTGCCGCCATCCACGGCTTCACCCCGACCCAGATTTGTTTCTTAATGGGGTGCGCCTGGATGTGGTTGAGTCGCACCGTTTCCTTAGGCTTGTATTCGACCGACGCCTCACCTGGGAGGCTCATATTCGCGGCCTCAGGGTCTCTTGTACCCGCGCCATGGATATTCTCCGTTTCGTGACGTTTAGCGCTTGGGGCGCTGATAGGGCTACTGCCTTACTTTTTTATCGATCCTTTGTTCGCTCGAAGCTCGACTACAGATGCGAGTTTTATGCATCCGCAGCCGAGCGTTTATTGCGGAAGGTGGATTCGATCCACCACACCGGCCTTCGCCTTGCAACCGATGCCTTCCGCACTTCCCCCATTGAGAGCCTATTGGTCGATGCTGGGGAGATGCCACTCGCTCTGCGCTGCGTGCAGTGCATCACTCGCCTGTACGCGCAAGCCCGGCGCCTCCCTCAGTCGCCAACAGCTCTTACTGCATCCGCAGCTGATCTCGATGGTGCCTATGCCGCCGAGAGACGCCAGTCATACCCTAAGCTCTTTGGGTTTAGGGCCAGGAAACTCCTTCGAGAGGTAAATATAGCTCTCGGGCCGGTGGCGCCCCTGGTTCTGCCCAGGACGCCACCCTGGAGGGTACCACATTTGGCTATTTGTCACCACGCCTCTGCTCCCAAAGCTTGTACTGCGCCGGGAGTATTGCGTTCGACCTTTTTGGAGCACACATCGTGTCACGCTGGTACCGTGCCAGTGTATACGGATGGCTCCAAGTCCCAAGAGGGGGTCGGCTTCCACGCCGTGTCCCCTCTGTTTGAAGTCAGTGGGGCTCTACCAGGCGCACGTCTGTCTTCACGGCCGAGCTGGTGGCAATACACCACTCGGTACGGGAGATTACGCAACGTACCCGGTTCGGAGACCGGATTGTGATCTATAGCGACTCACAAAGCGCCCTGAGTGCTCTCGGGGCATTGGAATCTCCGCATCCCCTGGTTCTCGAAATCCGTGACGCCACGGTTTTGGCAAGCCGGGCAGATGTCGAGATTATCTTCTGCTGGGTCCCTGGACATGTAGGAATTGCGGGGAATGAGCGCGCCGATGAGGGCGCCAAAGAGTCGCGAGGACTCTGAGACCGGACCAGCGTTTCGCTCTTTCTCACACTGACTACATGGCAGGAATACGGGCAGCTCTTCGGACTGTTTGGCAAAGAAGATGGGAGACGGTCGAAGGGAACTTAAAGTTGCGTGCCATTGCGCCGCGACTGTTCCCATGGACCTATCCCCCAATGCCGCGGCGGTTTCAAGTTGCTTTCTGTCGTCTCCGAATCGGGCACACTCGTTTGACGCATCGCTATTTGATGGAGCGCTCGCCTGCGGCCTATTGCAACGACTGCGTCGTCCCCCAGACTGTTCGGCACATTCTTGTCGAATGTCCCAGTCTGGGTGATCTTTGCGCACGACACCTGTCCCGGTACCGGGATGGGCGGGGTCGCTACCGCCTGTCCTTTGTACTCGGGACGAGTGCGTGCACTTTGACTAGTGGACTTGTATACTTTTGGGGGGAGGCCGGCCTTCTCCCTTTCATTTAACCAAGTTTAATTGTTATTGTTGTTGTTGTTGTTTTTGTTATTGTTTTTGTTATTGCTTTGTTATTGTTATTGTTATTTCTTTTTATTGTTGTTTCCTGTTCAATTTTTTAAAGTAGCCTAGAACTAGGCTGTTTTTTTACGGCGACTTATGCCTAAGTCGGCAGTCGCCAGATAGCTCCTTAATTAAAAAAAAAATCAACTTTTCCGCTAATGCCGGAGTCTGATGGGAGCTTCATGCAGGGCACTGTGGTGAACTAGGGTTTAATTTTGCTGATAAGGATGCTTCCTTTAATAAAGCTTTATATTCTACAATTTTTTTTTTATAAAACTCTATACAGTTCAAATCAAAGTTTGATTGACATCATAAAATCGCTTCTACGGTGGTTACATCTAACATTTCTTTCTTTAGTCCACTGGGAATTCATTAAAGTGAAGACCCGTTAAACATTCGTATTATGATAAGGCATGCTGAGCAGGCACTGTCAGCGAGTTAATACTTCTGAACATTGCTCTTCAAATGTTATTTCAGTAAACACAAAAGACCATCTTTCATGACACAATTTGCTTTCCCACTCCTCACGATCATGTTGAATCTCTTGATCAACAACTTTCTTAAAGGTTGTCCACTGCCCGAAGAGAGCATTATCATCAATGTTAATTCCTTTAGTTTTTAGAGCTATGCATGTTGCTTCCAACTGCGGCCAGTCTGCTAGAATATTTAGCAAAATCCATGTAAAGCAGTGAAACTCTTACAGAAATTAATCCATTTTATGAGATATTGATAACATGTAGTATAGTAATTGTCTATATCTGGTCTAAATTTAGCTTCAAGTTTTCAGAAAATGTCTCTTCTTTTAAGTACAGCACTGACACTGAATGGAATAAATTTTTCGTTATGTCTTGTTTGGATGCACTACACAAGATGAAAGTACTTCAATTACGCTATTTGCTCTTTTTTCAATGTGCATTATCTTATTGCTAAGAACATACTGAAGGCTGTGTATAAGATTTAAATAGGCTTCACTTAATGGGTCATTAAAAATGTCGAAGAGAATTTTAGGGAGCTTTTTTTTTCTTCTGAGTTAAAATATGATTTTAGTACTTCAACTAAGCTAAGAATTCGCTGAATATTGAGCTCCAAGAAACACACAAAACTCTTTTAATCGTTCAGTTTCAACAGAATAAATACTGAAGTAAGAGAACAACTTCATGACAATGACTTCAATATCAACAGAAAAGTGTCAGCTGCTGTTTGTGTAGCATTGTGGACAACGTGAGCTGGACACCCAACTACTTCCATAGAATTATTCATGCTTTCTTTTAACTTTGTGTAGAGATTATTTTTACCTTTACACGTGCACCCTCCAAAGTTTGTGTTCATACTATCGCCATCAAATGCAAAACATTTTTTCTTATCGATTTCTAAATCAGTAATAGATTTTAAGCAAAAGTTAGAGATTGTTTCTGATCTCCAATTGGGGAGAGATTCTACTTTTAGAAGCTTTACCTGCAAATCCTTTTCACGAGTAAAATAGTGAACCATTAAGGGGAATCATTTTTCTGCATTGTGGTTACTTGCATCAGTAGATATTCCATAAAATGGACACTTTTTAAGATCATTGACTACCTCAGCAATTGACTGTTGGGGTAATACATTTTTAAGAAGAGCAGTAGCTTTTGTTTCTGGCACTTGAAATTTTTTTCGCAAATTTCGAATCGGAAAATATTTCAGGCAATAATTTATTTAAGCAGTCATTTGAGTCAAAGGACTGATGATGATGATATGTAGTATGGAAAGCAAATGTAACTTCAGCTGCAATTACGGCATCATCTTCATTTGAATTTTTATTAATTAAGAAATTTGTTATTTTGTAACTTTCGTTGGTAGTTTTAGAACTCAAACATCTCTTATGTTTAATTGTTTCTAAATGTTGTTTTTTTATATCGGCTTGCCCACCATTTTCAATACAAAATGAACAATTACACAATATGCTTCATAAACAGTTTTACCTCTTTTAATAAAGCTCTAGTGTTCTAAAACTTCATCACTAAATTTATATTTTCTTTTCGCCATGTTAGGGTACAAATAAAGGCTTGCAAATTAAAAAGAAATATTAGTAAAGTACACTTCAAATTACAAACTAATATAGCACGAAGGAAAGCTCTGATTAACTGGTTATTAACTTATTCGCTAACTGCACTTATTAGGCGGGCCGCGAAAATGCCATCGAACATGGTTTCATGTCAGAACTCATTAGATAACTGCGACTGCACCGGAGACGGACTCGGAGGCGGCCAAGGTACCAAAGCAACTGCAACCACGCTGCATTGAAGCAGAATGAACAACGATCAAACACATTCTGTACATAAACTGAACAAGCATATGACTGGACTCAAATGCGATTATTTATGCTTTAGTCTGTTCCAGACGTTTATTTTATGAAAGAGTGGATATTTTTGATGGTTAAGAGGAATAATTCCGATAAATTTGTTATTGACTAAACATTTTTCATAATCCGAACATTTAAGCGTCCTAACAGAGTTGATTTAGGACACAGGACAAAATCATGCAAAATCAGGACATGTCTTGAATTTTCAGGAGTTCTGACAACACTACGCATGCCCATCTTTCTGAGGCTGGGCTCCTACACACGAAACTCTTGTGTGATAGAGTTTTTCGAGGAGGCAGGGGTAGGGGGCTCTCCCATAGTATCTAAATTGTTATCAGCTCACTTAGGTCCTTGATGGAGGCAAGCCTCCCCTGGGGCACCTTAGCATACCTTTTTATTGTTGATGTTTGTTTATATTTGATTGGATGCTATTGATTTTTCTGCTATTAATTTTGTTTTCTGTTTACTTTTAAAAGCATAAAGATAGGCTTATCTTTGTAATTTCAGGAGGTGTGCCTTTGTTGGTGGCCGCAAAGAAAGAATCACAAAATCTTTTTAAAAAGCGATAAATCTTCCTGGGACAGATATTTCTCGTGAATATTCGACACACGACGGCGACACAACGTATTGTCGAGTTCATTTTAAATACGAACAGATATTATAATGAATTATCGCGACTCGTCTCAAGATGTGTCCACAAGTGACTGAGACCAGAGGGGGAGGGGGAGGGGAGCAGTGACTGTGAATTTTCACATTTTGCACAACTTCAACGACATATTGAGTAAAGAGGTATACTTTTAAGATCAGTGTCGCTCTTGTCCACTATATTCTGACTGGGTGGCATAATTGATATTCTTACAGAAGATGTTGGTAAAAGTGTTTAGACATATCAATGATGCTTGTAGACAAAATCTCTCCATATCCGATAATATAATTCTCATTAAGATCGGAAAGAATTTCTTGACCCTGAAAGCACCAAGGGGCGGACGAAGTTCAAATGTGCGCTCACGTCAAAAGAGGGCGGGGAGAACCTTGAACAAACATCCATAGAAACTATAATATAAATAATAGTAGAACAGGCTTTTGACCTAAATGATCGCCCCTATATTGGCATACCCAGAGCCGCCCTAAAACAACTCCTAAACACCTGCACTTCCGAAGCCCCGTTCTATGGTCCCAATGGTGACATGTACCGTCAAGTAGACGGAGTTGCCATTGGTTCTCCTCTTGAGTTCTATTCTCAAATTTTTACATGGGAGCCGTCGAAGAAAGAGTTTTCGCAAAATTACCCATACTCCATATCTACTGCCGATACATAGACGACATTTACATAAATGTACAATTGGAAGAAGAAATACAAAAACTCGAAGAAGTATGAAAGAATGTTCGTTCTTCAATTATCTTGTTGAAAGAAACCAAAACATCAACTCCAATTTCTCGACACCTTAACTATTAAACACAATGAAATTATTACCACTGAACTATACGTAAAAACCACCAATCTTGGCCTCTGCATGAAATCAGAAAATGAATACCCAGAACGATACAAGAAAAGCGTAATTAACGGTTATATCAACGGTGCCTTCACCCACTGCCAAACATGGAAAGACACACATAATAATATTGAGAGAGCGGCACAAGTAGTCGTTAAGAATGGATTCAGCAACTACGATGTACAGGCAGCCATCAAGAAGAAAATCGATAAATTTTACTTTACAGATCAGTATAACAGCGGAAATAATAACATAGAAAATAACATAAAGCTCTTCTACAAGGCACCATGAAAACTGCCTACCGAACAGACGAAAGAGTAATTAAGGAAATTATTAACCAATCAATGAAGGCTACAAATGCAGAACAAAATATATCTTTAATTATAGATTATCAAACTAAACGAACTGCCAGTCTCATCAGGAAAAACAAACAGATGCCCATACCCAAGCCCAAATAAAGGACCATCTGGTATATGAGTATAAATGCCACCTAAGAGACAGTCAGCCCCTCATATTGGAATGGCAGAAATAAAATTATCAAGAAGAATGACATATCCCCTAAACAACGGAGTTCCCATAACTCACACAAGTCAAAAACATGAACCGTTTTCAGCAGAAAAATGATGGAAGACAACACCAAAATTATAGACTTCGCACCAGATCGCCGACAATTACTTTTACTATACACCATCCATATACAAGGAAAAAAAAACAACAACATCCAATTCAATTCGCACGGGACACTGCAGAGCGGTAGAATTAGGAGCCCACCTACCAAGGATATTTATTCTCCTCCCATCAAGGTTCTCGCTTCCTCTTTCGACCTTGTTTTACCTTGATCACGTTTGTCAGTACGTTCACACTTTCCGATCCCTTTGTTTGTTTGTATTTAAGTGTGTCCATTCAATGTTTTCTATAAACCAATGTTCTACTTTTTCTTTACTTTGATTATGATACAAGTGTATCGAGACTCGTTAGTTAAATAAAGTGTTTTGCTAAACGGCTCTTCCCCTCTTCCCCTTTGCGATGAATATATATTGCCCAACTTATATAAAGTTTGGCAATATATATTCATCATAACATTTTGTAGGATTAAATACATAATTTAGCATAAGTTGGGGTGTTATATTATATTGTGGGGGACTTTGATTTTGTCTTCCCCTGGTGATGGTGCTTTTTGTGGGTGGGTTTTGACGGAGGCGGATGACCTTTGATAGGCCCTTGTGGCTTTTGTCATCCGTTTAATTATGTTATGTTATGTTATGTTTAAGAGTTATCTATCCTCACGGGTAGGCACAGTAACGACGCTGACTTTTGTGTCACCCTCTCTAGGATTGAATCCGGGACCTCAACGTTAAAAATCCAATGACGTAGCCACTAGGATAGCAAGAGTTACATAATTACATAACTGAAATATAAAAAGCGAAGTTTTTGCTTTTAAGATGATTAAAGTTCCACTATTTGCAACATTAAAAATATAACGTCACCACCGTTCATGCGTTCGGGTTGAATTCCTGTGGCCGAAAAATTTGAACCCTGTGAATAATAAACATGGGGATGCATGAACTCGTGTGGGCCGTTGCAAGCATCATCTGTTCATCTTTTTAAGCAAAATCGGAGGAAAATAATCAATTTTCTGCTAAAAGAGTTTCAGCGATGAAAGGCTCGAATTGGAGATAGATTGAAAGAAACCACGGTGGAATGGGCCTATTTAAAAGCAAAAATAATGGTGTTCCTGTTCGTGATTCACCGAATGAGAGCGATTGATTACGAAGAAAATGAAAGCTTGTTTATTATTCTTTAATTTTATTTTCAATTAAGTTCAAATGACTGCGTTGTTCAGGGGAGACTTTCCCCTTTTCTAGATCAATATGTTGCCTTAAATGAAGGCGTTCCCTCCTCCTCTCCAGTGCTAAATCTAAATTCTCATGATGATTTCATTTATTGGAAAACGACTCGAAAATTCTATTAGAGGAATTTTCGTATCGAGAATTATTGGTGTCGACGGAGCAGCGTCGGTTTTTATCTTGTGTCATAAATTAACCATTTATCAGCATAGTAATAAATTTGAAATGTGTATAAATCACACACAGAAGGAGAGACCCTGATAGCAATATTACGAGCAAAATAGATTATGAATTGGCTATATAGAGATTCTTGGCAACTCTATTTTAAAAGATTGCAGATTGTGGGCCGAATGGTACGAGTATGTGATTTTATCGAACTCAAGGAAAAGGGTGGAAGGTAATAATTTTGACTATATGGGGATCATTAAGTATTTTTTTAAACAACATAGAAATGCGCCCAATAAAAATATTAAATATGGTATCATAATAAATTTTAATATTGAGGAATAAGTTTCTCCTTTGAGTTCGTGCAAATGGCTCTAAATTTGTATTATGTAGTGCCTGTGCTTCTTGTACTAAATTTGTTTCTGGTCTTTAAGTACATCTTTCCTGACGAGCATTTCGGATTATCAAGATTAGCTATGGCTTCCTTTATTTTCTTGTTCTTGAAAGGCCATAAGCAAATTCAAGACACGAAAAGACATCATGACCCATCTAGGTTGCTCGGTATACACATAAATATTTATTCATATGCTACTTTCCTCTTTATTTCGCCCCTTGAAAGAGCGTTTGTATGAAACCATTATTTTGCCATATTTGGGGAGCTTTTGGCGAATAGCGGTTCCAATTGATCCATTTGAAGAATAGTAATACTAGTTTTGCCCATTTGAAGAATAGTGGCTCCAAAACAAGAAATATGAAAGTAAAGTCGAAAAAGTAAAATAATCTATTAGTGACATAAGGGTAAATTAATAAATTAAATGTTATTTACAAGGATATTACTGCAGAAATTAAATCACAAAAGGCATGAAATAAATTGGGATGCTTTTCACGAAAAATAAATTCCCATGAATAGAAGTGCAAGAATTCTCTTCTGCATACATTCCTCTTTTATATTTTGTGTCTTGTGTTTGTTCCAATAAGATTCTGTAAGATGATGGCTGTGGACGGTTGAATCTTTATCAATAAAATTTAGTGAATTGTTATGAACATATCCTATGTTGAGGATTTTGCGGGACATTTTTCATTCATCGGAGTGAATGTCTGATTTTTTATTAACAAAATTTTGAATTATTGGTAACAGAGTTGCAACATTTATTAAAATGAGTCAATTTGGAAATAAGGCGATTAGAATTGGTCAATTTGGAAATAAGGCGATTAACCCTTTAAGCGCCCCGCGGACCAAAAGTAGACCCGAACGGCAGACGTATTTTCTCTCATGACGTCCCTCCCATTTAGTTTTATTTATATTGCCTTTTTCACATTATTTACGCATTGATCTTTCGATATGAGGAAGTTTGATTCTTTTTAACCTTTTTTCCTCCGGCCCTAACTGGGTCCTCCATTTTCTTAGTGTGGTGTTTTTTGAGGGTTAAAATGGATAAATTTTGAAACATTTCGCTCAAAATGGGTCAATTTGTAAATAACTCGATTGAAAAGGGTAGACCTAAGCAAATTTTCATATATAATAGTTAGGTTAGCTTATGCCCATCCACTCTAATCATGTTTTCAAAATGACCTTTTTTTAACATTAAGCCCCTTAATTTGCTCATTCGGTAAATTAGGACCGCTATTCTCCAAAAGATATAAAGTTTTTGTGAGGATAATCCGAATTTAAATAGGGAAGACGATGGAAGAATAAGTAGAGATGTATCAGGTGACGACGTATCAGACTCAATAAATAGGTCCACATAAAGTTCAATGTGCAGACAGAATGTACACATGTACATTCCGAAAGATAATTATCGACAAGCATACATTCATTAATACGAGGGGCGGTCAATAAGTTTTGCGAATCGGTAGGGTAAAGCAGAGGAAGGGGGGATGGCTGTTTGTGGGGGATGTTAGGACAAGTTATGATAAGTCGGGACCTGCAGCCGCACGCTCCTGCCTCGTCTATTTAAGAAGCAGTAGCTGATCGCAGATCGTCAGTCACAAATTTTTCAACAATGGAGAAGGTTGAGCACCGCGCAGTAATCAAATTTTTAACCAAGGAAGGCAAGAATGCAAAAGAGATCCATGAACGCATGGTTGCAGTGTACATGGACACCGCCCATTCCTATGCAACCATTGCTCACTGGAATAGGGAGTTCCGCCATGGTCGTGAGTCCCTTGAAGATGACCCCCATCCAGGACGACCGTCAGAAGGGACCAACGAGGACAATGTGGCCTGTGTGGAGAGGAGGATCCTCGAAAATCGACGGGTGAAGGTCGAAGAAATCGAACGAGAACTTGGAATATCACATAGAAGTGTTATTAACATCATCCATGACTATGGTCTCTGCCCGTTGGGTCGCTAAAAACCTCACGCGCCATGATCGACTTCAACGTCGTCAAAGTCCACAAAGCCACAGTTGCACAAGGTGCCCTGCATGAGTGCGGATTCGAGGAGCTCAACCATCTCCCCTACAGTCCAGATCTGGCCCCTAGCGACTACTTGTTATTCCGCCAGCTCAAGGCTGCACTGCGTGAACGCCGGTTTGGGGACGATGAAGATGCCCAGCTCGCCGTCCAGGAGTGGATTGAACAGCAGTCGGGAGATTTCTGGTTGTCGGGATTTCGAAGCCTCAGGGACAAGTGGCGCAAGTGCATTGAAGTCGAGGGTAGTTATATTGAAAAATAATAAAACACTTTTCATCATATCTCGTTTCCTTATATCCGAATTGCAAAACTTATTGATCGCCCCACGTAGATCTTTAATTTCTTGGATATTATTTTTTCGAAATGAGATTTAAAGCAAAAACCAACGAGAAAATGCAATATGTCGAGGATATATTTCTTCAGATTGTCTTCTGCCATTGAGTTTTGGAGGACACGCAGCCCTCTAGATATGTTACAGCATGCTGGTCTGTTTTACACCTAACACCCCCTTGGAGAGTAGACACTAAGGAACGGAAACGTGCAATGCATTCAGAGGGTTTATCCTTGACACCTCCCGGGAGATTCAAATTTCCTACCATAGCTGCATTCTTGTGTTTTTAGTTAAATTAATATTTTAATTTAAAGATCTATCCAGCGATCTATATGCAAGAGCTACGGTAAGGCCCCAAAGATCAGAACGTCAGTATCTCCATCACAACATGTTCCATAACTTTTGCCAGAGAAAATCCAAGGTTTCCAAGATTGTTACACGATAGCTTTCATGTATAAACTACGTGTGGGTGAAAGGTATGAATATTTAAATGAAAAAACAAAAGTTATGAACACTTGTGTAAATTGACTAGAAAGATCGAAGTTTCGAAGACGTTCTGAATGCTTAGATTTATTGAAGAGAGAACCAGCATTGTTTGCATAGCAACCAACTTGAGTTCAATGTCTTGTATGTTAGGTAATTTTCTTGCCAGCTCTCTTCCAGGTAACCTGCCTAAGAAATCTGTTACACCTCCCCTGTCCGCGAACTGATCGTAAAGCTGCGCTGCCAAGATGGTCTTTCAATTGGAACCATTGCTGAGACTGTCAAGCGCTCCAAAAGTGTAGTCCATAATCTACTATCAACCTATGACTAAACAGGCTTATCTAATGCTGGTAAGTCAACCGGTAGCCCAATGAAGATCTCAAAAAGGGGATACCGAGGCATTACCCAAATTGTGAAGAAGGACGGTTTCAAGACGGATGCAGCAGATTCTTGAGAGATTAGTGAGATTTTTGTCAAGAATATCTCCGGGCAAAATGTGTCACGGTGACTGGACGAAGAAAATCTTCACGCTCTCACATCCGTGGTCAAGCCATTGATCATCCCGAAGAACAAAAAGCACCATCACCAGGGGAAGACAAAATCAAAGTCTCCCACAATATGATATAACAGATGACAAAAGCCACAAGGCCTATCATAGGTCATCCGAGTCGAACGGCCTCTTTTTTAAGGCACCCAAACTCACAGGAAAACAACATCCAGAGGATTGCGTCCACAAACAAGGGCATCACCAATCAAGGCTTGTCAAGAACTAAATCATGCAGCTATAGATATATACAAACAATATTAATATATGTATACAAAACTTAGGAACCATCACAACCTTCCCTTCCCATAAACTCATCCAACCTACTCTTAAATACATTTAGATTTGGACTACCTACTACCCTCTGCGGCAATTTGTTCCAGAAGTCTACCACTCTATTGGTGAAAAAATATTTTCTTAAATCCAACCTACACCCTTGCTTTTTAATTTTCAAGTGGTGACCTCTAGTCCGATTTCCATCATCTAACTCAAAAAACTTGCTAACATCCAATTTATCTATCCCGGAAAAAAATTTAAACAGCTCAATCATATCCCCTCTCACACACCTCCTTTCGAACGAGAACATATTTAATACCCTCAGTCTATCTTCATATTCAAGGTGCCTCAGGGAAGGAATAATCTTTGTTGCCCTCCGTTGCACTGACTCAAGAAGGTTAATATCGTGTCTAAAATGTGGGGACCATGCCTGTATACAGTACTCTAGATGTGGCCTAACATAAGAGTTATAGAGTTTAAGAATAACCTCCTTACTTTTGTAACCGACATTTCTCTTAATAAAACCCAGCACTCTATTTGCCCTATTTCTTGCTTCAATACACTGCTTAGAAAACCTTAATGACTTATCTATTACTACTCCTAGATCTTTCTCATCCTCTACTGAGCTCAGCCAATGCCCATCCATTTCATAGTTAAATTCTCTATTATCTTTTCCCATGTTAATAACTTTGCACTTATCAAGGTTGAAAGTCATTTGCCACTTATGTGCCCAGGATAACAATTTATTTAAGTTCCCCTGCACTTTAAAATTATCATCAATATCTTTAACTACAGCTGCTAATTTGGTATCATCCGCAAAAATTGCCACTTTATTATTAACTGCCTCCCCAAGATCGTTTATATAGATGACAAATAATAATGGACCGAGAATTGATCCCTGAGGAACCCCACTGATAACATCCCTCCACTCTGACTTTACACCATTTAGCACTACCCTTTGCTTCCTGTCTTTCAGACACTCAGCTATCCAATTTGAAACACCCCCACATATCCCAATCATTTTTAATTTATGAACTAGTCTCCTGTGTGGTACCTTATCAAATGCTTTACTAAAATCTAAGTAAATTATATCTACATTCTCTCCCTTATCTACTTGATCTGTTACAAACTCCAGAAAGTCTAGTAAGTTAGTCAAACATGATCTACCTGATCTAAACCCATGCTGAGCATCGCTGATTAACCCCTCCCTCTCTAGATGTTGGCAAATCCCTTTTTTAACTATTTTCTCAAGAATTTTACAGACTACAGGAGTTAGGCTAACCGGTCTAAAGTTATTTGGTTTTTCTTTACTACCCTTCTTGAAAATGGGGACTACATTCGCTCTCTTCCATTCATTGGGTATTTCTCCATATTCCAATGACCTAGTATATAACTTGTCCAGAGCTATTGAGATACTTTCTACCCCTTCTTTAAGTATCCTAGAATGAATATTATCAAGGCCGGAGGCCTTGGTAGTATCTAAATCACCTATTAATCCTTTTATCATCCTCCGATCCACACAAATGTTAGTAAACACCTCTTTTCCTGACCCATGAGTACTATACATAGGACTATTTAGTTTACCAAATTAAAAGACAAATTAACCCTGGAATGCCGGGAACCGATGACTCATCATTTTGGTTTATATTAATTTATCACTTCTAAGAGAATTGCGCTCACGTGTGTGTATGAATAACTTCGCGTGTATGAAGTTTCGACTCGAGTGTGTGTTCTTCAAGTACGTTCAATTATTTGTGGTATATGAGTTTGTATGTTTGTTTTTTTTTAAGGGAAAGATGAAGTCCAAAGGTAGATAAAGGGAATCCGAGGTACTACTGTTAAGTGTTAATGATTTATTAAGGAAAATTCTTTGCAAAAATGGAAATGCGCCTTCCGAGATCCACTATTTAGAGATGGTGAGGGTTTCTAGGGTAGTTTTCCTCAATGTTTTTACTTTTCTATCGTTTCATTGTTGTCTTTTTAGTCCGTTCGTAATTTCATTAATCTCATGCTGAACGAGTTTCCTCATTTCATTTCTCTATTTTCCATTACTTAAATTGACAACGAGCAAATTGAAATGGTAGTCAAAT
Source organism: Ceratothoa steindachneri (assembly GCA_963969495.1). Lineage (NCBI taxonomy): Eukaryota > Metazoa > Arthropoda > Malacostraca > Isopoda > Cymothoidae > Ceratothoa > Ceratothoa steindachneri. The sequence continues at coordinate 71,608,134 of OZ018320.1, forward strand.
ATATCTATCTGGGTCAACAGATTTCACTGTCACCAGGAAAAGATTAAGAAATCCAACGCAGAATCACTCTAGGCTGAAAGGCAAGTGGAAAAGCAAGCATCGTCTTCAAAGGCAAGATGCCCAATTGCGTGAAAAGAAAAGTATACAACCAATGAATAATCCCAACCATGATCTATGGAACAGAAACTTGAAACTGGACCAAAGAACTTTCATTAAAACTTAGAACAACACAAAGAGCCCTTGGCGCATTATGATGGGGATAACTTGGCTTGGCAGAAAATCAGCCATTTGGATACCTGGACAAACTAAACTTTGTGGAAGCAATAAGAAACCTGAAATGGAGCCGGGCCAGCCATGTGATAAGATTCCAAGACGATAGATGAACCTTAAAAATTATTGATTGTACTCACTTGATAAAAGACGACCGAAAAGAAGACCAAAAACAAGATAGAGAGTTGAATCTTCAAAAATATGCTAAAAATAGGAAAAAAATTGCACAAGAGCGACAAAACTTAAGATATATGAGAAAAGGTTTCTCACAACATTGGCAGGCAAATGACTGAAATAATGAATAATAATAAAAATATATAATCTGCTTGCATAACAACATCGTTTTCAGAGCATTTTATTACTTTGAATTACAATGCTTATCGATGTTTTATACAAACATGGACATCTGTTTTTTGTGATAAAGTCCGTCTCTGATGAGAGCTTAAGTAAAGTTCCAGGTTAGGTAAACGCTTCCTTATCTGAGGACTATTTATTCTAAAGAACCCAAGTAAAGATTAGAAACGTCAGTAGGTAATGTAAGGTTAGTTATTTATAAACCATACTGTTTGTAGTCAGTTCAGAGGGCAATTTTGTATCCCTGACGTGTCACTAGTTTTTTAATAACTAATATTTTTTTTCCTTATTAGATAACATATCGCTTGTGAAATATCTTTTTTGCATTTGTTGGACAGCTCGGGTGTTTAATCTGTTTTCGTCATGATCCTCATTTGTGGAACCTTAGTCATGGCTTATTGATATCTGTAAAAAAATAAAGATTAGATTTTCAGCGAAGAGTCACGAGGTCATAATCACTCAGTATGGTACAAACTAGGGAAGAAATAGTAAAGCAGGAAGAATAAACAAGAAGATTTGAATATGTTCAGACTGTCGTTAATAGACCATAAGTGATCATTGGAGGAAGGAGGAACAGTACTGACTCACTCAAGGAAAGCAGTAGTTGAAAAGCCAGGAAATGAAACACTGTTGAATATTATTAGTCTTATGTTTTTCCCGTTGGCATCTTCTACCGTTTCTTTTACAGCTGAAAAGTCCGACCTAAAATTCCAATCACAAACATGTGTACTCATACAAGAGACTGCGGATTCGTGCCCATCACATCAGCAACTATTCTTCTATTAACATAACAAACTAAGAAGAGAATGGGTCCGCAAAAGGCTAATCAGGAATGTCTATACAAGGCAGTTCCTGTATCAATATCTTATAGCTCCTGTAATTACTAGTGTACTACAAAGGAAGCACTATTATGTCCGAAGAGGGGAAGATAACAGTACTTTCTTTGTCCACATGTCAGATAAGGACCATCTCATTAACTAGAACTCCGCAAAATTTATTTATCGTTCCAATGACCCTATAAAAAGGAATATCATTGAATGTGCTTTTATAAGCGAATGTGATAATTTTAACCTTTCCCCTGGCTTATATAAAATAGATGCTATAATCAAAAGACTAATACTTAAATAAATTAGTTCTGACTTTTGTTTTTAGTTTTTTATATATAATCTTTAGTTATGTGCCACCATTTTTTTTTATTTATTCATTTTTTTTTTTAATTGTCACTGCTCTGTTATGTACATTATATTTTCCCCACTTTTCACTCCTCGTGTCTTATAATCTCCCTCGTTAGGCTATCTCCATCTCTTTTAATCTGTTACCCTTTCCTTCTTCTCAGTTTGACCTTACTACCTGCTTCTTGTAATTCTTAATGTGAATCTTTACCTTTCCCCTTCCATCTTCCTCATTGGTGATTTCTTGTTTTTGAGGCGGCCTTTCATACTTTTCTTTCTTATATATACCTCTAATATAATATAATTTTTTGTAGTTATCTTTGATAAGGAAATTAATAAAGTTCGAAAGTACTTGGAAACACCATTTCATTTTTTCCTGTGGGACATTGCACTCATTTGCTACCCTCACGTGATACTTTGAGTTTTTCATATATATATATATATATATATATATGTGTGTGTGTGTGTGTGTTCAGAAAACACTTCAATGTTTTGTTTATTTCGTTCCTGAGTTAGTTAATTTTCATTCCATACAAAAAACTACAGGGTGCCGCAAAAGTCGCCATCTATAGGGAAAATGAAGAATTTACGCGAAATCTTTATTTACAAAATATCATCTCCATGATTGCCCTTTGTAAACACACGAAGTCCTCTCTCTGACCCTCACAACATATACATATATGTGGTTTATGTAAATAAAAACGATTGGCGGCGAGGTCAGAGATCTTGCAAACTACCCCAAGGGGCAGCGAACCAGCCATGGAGATCGTTTCTATGCGTTCTTCTTTTGAAGGGTATCAGAAAAACAAAATATTTTCCTACCTATGGCGACTTTTGAGACACCCTGTACAGTTTTATTATAACTGTACCTTATGTATGTGAGTACCCAATTGTGGCCTCACAACTGGATGGGGACAGGAGGACCTCTGCCTTCCATGCAAGATAGAAGCAGGTTCAACAAGGATGTAGCGTGTCCCCCCCCCCGGTTCTTAAATCCCACGTAGTCTCCTCTTTTGAGTACTCGGTCCATGTTCTGTGCACACACTTTCACTTTCCTTAACTTCACCACTTTATTAAAACGTCTTGGCGAGGATGCCCCTGTTGGTTTTTGCTATTTTCATTAATATAAGGTAGATAATAGCCTCCCCTGTGGTAGGGAAAGCTCCGAGCCTGACAAAGGGTGCATGAATTTAAGAAAAGAGGGGTATGTAAAAGGCTAATCCATACTAGGCAGCTCCTGTTTGCATGACCTAGTTCAGTCCGACCTAGTATCCTCATCCATAAATCTATCCAATTTATACTTAAAACTCCACAGGGAGGACGCTTCTCTCACATGACTAGTGAGTCTATTCCATTCATCGACCACTCGATTTGTAAACCAATTTCTGCCAATCACTTTCCTAAACCTAAACTTGTCCAGCTTAAACCCATTGCTACGTGTCGTATCTTATTTACTAATAATAAGAACGTTACTTATCTCTACCCTATTATAACCTTTTAGTCACTTGGAGACTTCAATGAAGTTCCATCGAACTCTTTTCGTCATCTCGCAATCTTGCTTCTGCAATGGTGACATTCAAAGCCCCAGCCCCAAATGAAAACGTGAACTCTTGTTTCAATAGGTGTTTAGAGAAAGAGGAGAGGGGGGTGTTTTAGTTGAACTTACCTCGATCCTACATGGTCTCAATTAACGACGACACATATAGGAGGATGTTGCTCTTCCTCGTTCCTTGTTTCTGTCCTGACACCATTATTCAAAGACTTTCCACTGATCCTGAAGACTTGACTGAACAAAACGGTCATTGCCATGTATGGATTGGCTGGGTCGCTACTCGGTTCCGGAGACGCTTGTCGCACATATGGGATCAGACCGCGGGTAACAAGAAAATTCCTTAATGACTTTTTGAAATAACGATATGTCAAGTACAGGGCTAAGAAGTAGAGAGCTAAAGTTATAAGCAAAAACACGTGAATAGATTCCATCTTTGAGAGACTCGTGGATTCTTCTGTCGTTAGGTCAGCGGAAAGGAGGCAACCAAAGAATCCTTCTGTCATTGATAAGCCCCGCCCCTATGCTTGAACTTAACCAATCAGAAGAAAAATCACCATTCTTTACCAAATGGAAATTTACTGGTTTGGACAAATTTATAATCCTTGTTCCGAATGGTTTTCATACACAGATTTTCGTGTTTATATGTTTTGAGTGTCCTGCTTATATACGGATGATCTTCATGATGACATTTATCGACTTTTATAAAGGATGGAAATCTTTGTTGACTTCGTGCCACCTGCAGCGACTCGAGGTGGAACTGATTTTCGGTCATGAAATCCCAAGTCAGCGATGGTAACTACTTCACCAACGACCCGCTTATTGGTTCAAACACAGTAACAACTAGAAATTGGAGAATTTTTTTCCTCGAAATCAGGAAGACATAACCGACCTGCAGATTTGTCCTCAAATTATTTCTCAGCTAAAAAAATCCCTTGGGATTTTCGTGTGCTTTTCAGAATTCCGTTACTACTTTTTGTGGAAGAAAAACGGATATAAATACCGTGATTTTATAGGACAGGATTCTTAAACACCCCATGAATTGTCATGAATAATTGGCAGGTAAAATCAAATGTAAAACCTTTATCGAATCAAAATATTCTTCCTGTCTCATCAACTCAAGCTTATCTAAGGCCAGATCCATATTTTACCCACCCAAAATAAGACTGTCAAGGAATGTTTAATCCTTCGTTCAAAGGATCAAACCATGTGTGTGTGTGTGTGTGTGTGTGTGTGTGTGTCTCTCTCTCTCTCTCTCTCTGTCTGTCTGATTCTCTCTCTCTTTCTATTTCTCCATCTATCTCTGTTTGTCTGTCTGTCTCTCTCTCTCTCTCTCTCTCTCTTTCTCTCTTTAACTAAACCCCCTTCAAGTACACTTCGAGCTATCTCTAGTCTCCTTCTTCAACTAAACCCAAGCGAAAGCGCTAATGAAGCAGACCCATATTTAATCCGTGTAAATCCATCAATTAGCGCTTGGTTCTATACAGATAAGACAAATTGGAAGATGTTGAGAGAAAAAGGTTTGTTGAACGCCAAGGGATGAGAGGCAGACCAACACTGCAGTAAGCTATGGATAATCCTATCATCCATCTAAACCATGTGTTGGATTTCACTCACAGATAATGTACCCTTGTGAGGATTTTCCTAAAAGAAAACTACAATTTACAGGAATTAAAAAAGTTTTCACTTTTAATCTTTCTGAGGTCAGTATATCCTTAATCATCTGAAAATCACTCTCTTCGTGTTTATTTTTTGTACAACCAAGCCAGAGCAGGAGTCTCTGAAATTTCCCGTCATCACATAACATAACATAACATAACATAACATAATTACACGGATGACAAAAGCCACAAGGGCCTATCAAAGGTCATCCGCATCCGCAGCCGTTTTGGGGGAAATAGACTAGAATGTTGTGGACGCCAGTCAATTAATATTTGTTTAATCTACTGCGGCTCACCCACTCACCAAATAAAGAATAAAGCGGCTAACAGAAGAAAGAAATGAATGAGCAGAACGGAAAGAGATAGTTATAAAAATAAAAAGTAATTTATATTCGAAACGAAACTTTCCATACCTTTCTAAATGATAGTGTTTGTGTAGGTCTATTTTTCAGTCAAAGCGCTGAAGCTTGAAACATAGGATTAATGAAAAGTCCTATAATCCTCCATAACACTATATTATAAAAACGGGATTTTTTGAGAAGTTTGAATAATAATGGGATTTTTTCTCTTAGTTCGGTTATGACGTAGGTATATTTTGAGTTTTTATCAAAGATATTTTTAAGAGTTTCTTTAGAGTTTCAAAAACAAAACAAAATGTGAAGTTCAGAAAAAATAAATATGATTATCGAATGTTTTGGAATTTCTTAAAACAAAAGGAATTACAAATGGTAAAGTTCAGAAATTTTATTAAAATTTAGGCTGCTTTTTTATTTTATTTGTTCTTATATTCAAAAATTTTATCGAAGTTATTTCTAAAATTAGATTTTCAATTTTAATCTTTATCAGGAGGAAATAGATATTGGCCCTTAAAAACGACTAAAGCAAAATGAAATTATTAGAGCAAATTTAGATGAGGAAAAATAAGAATCGTGAGGATTGTTATTACCTTGTCTTTTTTTAAAAGACACACTAAAAGGTTTTTCGCCTAGAAAATAAGCATCGACGTGAAAAAAACTAGACCAATAGTATATTATTAAAAGATATGTACTAGAAATATTTTAAATTTTTTTAGACCAAAAGGCCTTTGCCAAAACCGAATAGGCCGTAAACCTCGGACTGAAGGTCTGCCTGCGAAGCGCAAGCTGAGTGGCGAAGTGTGGAATTGTACTAACAAGTGCCTTATATTAGTTTATATTGGCCAGCAAAGACCATCAGGCCCACTCACGATCAGACCTGTAAGTTATAACTTTACAATCTTGCGGAAATACCTATCAAATAGGTTTTTAAAAATGGTAATATCACTGCACACTATATTTTCAGACAAGTGATTCCAATTCTTAATTACTTGTAACTTTAATCCATTACTTCTCTTCCTACTTGAGTCATTAAGTTCAAAGAATGAATCAGATTTAGCATTATCAGTGCCGTTTTCGAATGGAATATGGCTGAAGTTATCACCCATATCGAAACAGGGCCAATGACAAAAAGAAGAAAGAACATGTTCTGATTACGCATATACACATATGCAAATATATACATGCATACTATTCAGTGGACAGGTTTTTTTGACCTATAAATTTGGAGAAAACTAATGGTGGCATCTCGGCCATGAAGGTTTTGACGTTATGGTAAGCGAAAATATTATATAGAGTAGGTAAATGAGGCAGGATTCTGAAGGACAAACTGTTTGAAGCTAGGGCCATCTTAACGAATGGGCACGCTGGGCAGCTGTCCCATGCTAATTTGTGTATGTTGTTACTTGTCACCAAATTAATACTGTACTAAACTATAGACTTTTGTTATTGAATAATACATACCTATTTAGTATGTCTTTTACTAAAGATAATAAACAGTATTAATGCTATATTTTATAATAAAGAGTGGACATTGGCATTCAGCTTTAATTTGTATCGTGGTCACTTCTGAAGCCACACGTGCAGGGTTGTTGTCTAGACTAAAATTCTTTGACTTTGTTCAGCATCTGTATTCCTTTTTCTCTGCTTTTACACATCGATGGAGGGTTCTGGCCTCAGCTTTAGGAAAAACGTTGTAGTTAAGCCATCTGACGCAAGATGGTCATCACACTTTTATGCTCTTCAGTCTCTGTATAATGTTTCGTGAAAATTAAACATGCACTGGATTCTGCATCAGCTGATAGTAAGCAGGAAACTAACGCCGGGCGAGAGGCAGAAGGACTGGCCGAGAAAATGAAGAATCTGAAACTGATCTTTCTCACAATTCTTTGTAATGACATCTCAGAAAGAGTAAACAAAACAAGTAAAGTCCTACACTCAGAGAATGTGAACATAACGCAAAAGTTCTGTTAAGCTCGTGAACCTCTTTTGAGGGGTTCACGTGTGTGATAGAAAAAGTTACGTTCAACAAACTTAAAGTTATAATTTTCCAAAATGTGTCATTAAAACGTCTTTTCCATTGTGTGTTGAGATGGAAGTGAAAAGATTCAAAATATCTGGTCTCCTGCGTGGTGGCCACAACAATTCCGACATTGCCAAGCGGCTCAACGTCAACCGGATGACCGTCCACAGAGTCACGCAGTAACTCAAGAACGGGAAAGGCCTCAAAGATCGACCTCATTCAGCCAAACCTCAATTTGTCAATCGTTTTGTTATAAGAAAGGCCTTCGAATGTACTCCGAAGCTCAAATTGACAGCGCTCGCGAAGAAGAAGAACATTTTGGTGGCCATTGTGTCCAGAGCCGTCAAGAAGGAGAGTGATAGGAGCTTGGGGAGCATAAAATGGCCTCTGCTCAACGACCGTATGCGAGAACAACGTCGGGAGCGCTGTCGTCGTCATCCCAACAACTTAAAGAGTCATAGCAATCGAATTTTCATTTTTTTATGAGGAAAAAAAACAAGGTCGATCCGGTCATCAACAAACAGAACGACCACGTGGTAAGCTTCGGCCAGGACGTCTCCGAAGCCCGCTATGTGTCCACGACCAAGCACCCGACCTCCGTGATGATGCTCGGCGTCGTAGCTTCGAATGGCGAGAAGATGCTGCCCGCGCGTTTCGAGTTGGTTACAGGCTCACCGTGGCCGGTTACAAGGACATCTTGGCCACAAAAGTTCTGCTCTGGGTGAGAAAGAACATCAAGAAAGCGGACTCTATCTTTCAGCAGTACGGTGCCTCGGGCTACATGGCCAAGACCGTGCGGGAGTTGTTGGGGTCGAACATGAACTTCTGCTCGAAGGACTTTTGACCGCCGCAGTCGCCTGACCTTGATTTCGTCCACTACAAACTGTAGACGCATGTCGAGGGTGAGACCTGCAAAGCGACCGCAACAACTTCAACGAGCTGAAGTCCTATGTCAACCGTGTGTGGACCACCATGAAGAAGGACTTCGTTCGCAACGCGGGCGCGGCCTTCAGGTCTCGCTTGGGCACGTGCTCGACGCCAAGGGGGATGGGGTACATTGGTTAATATTTCAATTTAAACGCATATTTATATGTTAAAACAATAAAAACTTGTCTAACTGCATCAAAACTATCATTTTGTTCTTTGTTCAGAATGTCGTATCGAGTGTAAGGGGACTTTTGCAACACCAGGTACTTATAACTATGTCTCCTTGATTCTCTGAAAACCTATCTTCAGGAAATTAGAGACATATTTAGGGAATACAAATTGAAAGCCAGGATTAGGTGGCCAGATTCAGATTCTAGCGATATTGGAAGACGGGAACGAAAGTGAAATACGCCTCCTGCTCTTGCTAGATGTGACGCATCTGAAGAAGAGGTACTTCTCAGTAGAAGTGAAATGTTCAAGGTAGCAATCATTACTTTCTATTCTGGACTGTCTAATCACTGAACGTAGAAAAGAGAGAACATGGAGAGAGGCTTGGTCAATGATTGGAAATATGATCTCCTTCTTCACTGAATTGCAAACCATTGATTCTGGTGAGCTAAACACAAAGTGTCAACATCTGGCTAATGTATCTAGCAAAGACCTTGATTATGGGGAACATTTAAATGAATATGAGCATCTCATTCACAACATAAGTTCTTGATGAAAATTGTGAGGCTCTCTCTGAATTGTACAGAAAAATAATTTCAAAAAGCTTTATTCCCAATATTGAAGGTGTACTCATTGCTCCTGTGTATGTTTGTGACCAACTGTGCAGGAGAATCTTCATCTTCAGTACTGAAACTTATAAATGGGGCACCAGCATTTGAACTGGCTTTCACGCATGGGTATGGAAAATGACATATTAAAGACCATTAGTCAGTAGTCTTTATAAAGCAATTCTATGCCCCCCAAAATTCCAAATGTTCGTCTTGAAAACTTGATTAATAATAAATTATTGATAGTAATTTCATATTGTATTGTCTCCGTCTCTATGGTTTACCAAATGAGTATGATTTATATTATTGAAGGTTTTGTTTTTCAAGGCTCATGGTATATTGCCCAAACGTTTGTGTTGATTGTTCTTGTTGTACAGTATGCTTTTGTTAATACACTGCTTTTGTTAAAAGTACCAATAAATATAAGTTTGATTTTAGTTAACATTTATATGTTTATCCTTGTGAGTGGTTGTGCAAGTAGGGACACGTGCACCACTGATTTGCCTAAGGGCCTATAATGTTAAGACGTCCCTGGTTGAAGCATTAGGAACGGTGAGAGATGCATTGCATTAGCCGCCTAAACCAGGCTCCCCCACAGGTCCTCTTAAGGGGTAGCCTGTAGTATATGTAATGACCAGTAGTGGAAAATGTTGGCACCAGCTCATTACATATTAGGTTGTTATTTATTACTAGAAGAAATGAAAAGCTTTATTAAAAAATATCAACAACTAAAAATAATATTTTTTGCATAACTACGATCTTTATATACAAGGTGTGTCGAAATTATGTTGATCGAAATAGAATTTCCATATATTCAGAATTAATAGTTTTTGACTATAAAAAAACCCATTTATTTTAGGTGGAATTTTATTTATGTAACATTCAATCTGTTGTCCATAGATTATTATTATCAGCACTATTGGAAACGATTTGAAATTCGAATTGAACGCTTTGATGCAGAGTTCTTTGGGAAATGGATTCTCCCGCTTTCGTAATTCTTTCCTTGAGTTCATTGATACACACTGTAAACCTTGGAGGTGTACACACACACTCTCTCTCTCTCTCTCTCTCTCTCTCTCTCTCTCTCTCTCTCTCTCTCTCTCTCTCTCTCTCTCTCTCTCTCTCTCTCTCTCTCTCTCTCTCTCTTTTGTCATACCTCACAACCAGAAGTGGCGAGGTGTTAGATCAGGAGAATAAGGAGGCCATTGCAGACCTTCCTATTCATCTTCCTGGAAATGAGTTGTCTAGGAAACACGACCAATGCTACTAAAAGGCATAGATGCACCTTCCTGTTGAAAATATCACTCATGACATACTATCAGTGAAAATTCATTGATTCCATAAGACTGCAGCATATGTAAATACATAAGAAAAAGGAGTTTGCAAAGATTAATCAATAGCATACAAAGACGAGGCCCCTCCTGCTCCCATCCCCAAGTTCAGTCCCGCATAGTATCTTTATCCATAAATCTATCCAGTCTATTCATAGATCTCCCCAGGGAGGACGCTTATATCAGAGGACTACTGGACTGAGTCCATTCATCTACCATTCGATTTGAAAACCAATTTCTATCTCCTTTTTTTATAAACTTTAAATTGTCGGACTTAGGCCCATTGCTACGTCTCCTATCCTGTTCACTCAAAATAAGAACCTTATCTGTATCCTCTATTATAAGCTATTACCTCAGTGAAGAACTCTTCTCCTTTCTAACGTATGTAGATTTAGTCTCCTATGCCTTTTATCATAAGGTAAGATCAGCCCATGAATAATCTTAGGCCTCCCTTTTTGCACTGACTCAAGTAAACCAATAATACGGTAACCAAAATTGCCCTGCATAGTCAAGATGAGGCCTGACTAATGCCAGTCAAATTTCAAAATGACATCGGCACTCCGATTTCTTCCGTTCCCCCCCCCCAATAAACCAAAGACTTAACCACCGCTTTCGAGGCCGGAGATCATGAATTAAAAGGACACCTAAGTCTCTTTTGCATTCTGACCTTTCTAAAACCTTCGAATTCAATTTATAATTATTCAGCGGATTACTCCTACCTATATTAATTACACTATAATTGCTTATTTTAAAATACATTTGCCACTTCTCCGACCACTGGACTAGTTTGGTCAATTCACCCTACAATACATAGCACCTGAGTCTGACCTTATAATCCTACCCAACTTAGTGTCATCAGCAAACTTGCTCAGGTCGCTACTTATATCTATGTCGAGATCATTAATATAAATCAAGAACAACAACGGCCCCAAAACAGACCCCTGAGGAACCTCACTGGCTATATTTTCCCACTCAGATTTAATCTCATCGTTGCAAACTTTTTGCTGCCTATAACTAAGCCATGACTAAAACCGCCTAAGAATCCTTCCATCAATCCAATGCGCTTTCACTTTATTCAAAAGAGGTAAACGTGGCCCCCCGTCGAGGGCCTGACTATAATCCAAATAAACAATATCCTTATTCTCATCTCTATTGGCAGCATCGTAAACCTTTCTATAAAAAGACAACAAATTCGGCAAACACAATTTGCAGCTAGCAAAGCCGTGTTGAGATTCCGTAATCAACTTATGTTCATCTTAGTGATCCCTAATAGATTTTGCTTTCACGGATTCCTTGTTTTTCCCCATCACTGATGTCAAACTCCCTGGCCGCTAATTATAAATAATCGTTTTAGACTTCTCCTTAAAGATAGGTATTACATTACCTTTCTTCCACGCCGTTGGTACCACTTCAGTCTCTAACGATTTTCTAAATGGGCGATGCTAGGGCTCACTTAATACATCCTTACATGCCTTCAAAACCCTGGGATAAATCTTATCAGGGCCCAGTTCTTTACTAGATTTAATTCTTTCTTATTCCTTCAAGACTATCTCTTTGGTAATTGAAATATTCTCTAATTTCTACTACTAATTAGCACTGAATGTCAAGGTCTCCTTGGGTGCTATTAGATTATCGTGTATAAATATAAATACTAATAGAAAATACATATTTGACATCCTAGCCATTGCGTTACTAGCAATCTCTAACTCTTCGTCTGTGGTTTGAAGTGGGCCTATTTTATTTCTATTCATAGTTCTCTATAAATAAAAAACCCACTTTGGCATACATATTCCATATCCTTATTTACAACTATAATTTCATAATTTCTCTTTGTACTTCCAATAACTTTTTAATGACTGAGTTAGCTCATTGTATATCTGACTTAAATGACCCTCACCCTTTTTTATTTTCCTATAAATGGCCCTTTTATTGACTATATAATGTTGAATTTTATCCGACATCCATTTAGGATTGGCAGCCTTGATTCTAATTTCCCTAAACGGAATATTCATATTCTGTCTAGTAATTAGCTGCTTAACAACTGCATCATATTAATTCTAATCTACACTATTCCTATACCTGACGATTATCTTCTCTCTAAATGTCTCCCATTGACCTCGTATTTCTTAATCTTATCTGACCTGTTAGTCTCCAATCAACAGTCTCTTATATGCCTCCTTCAGCCATTAAAATCCCCTTTTCTAAAGTCTGGGATTTTAGTTTATTTATTTCACTGAGGACCCTGTTCCATTATAACTTTATTTATTTCACTGAGGACCCTGTTCCATTTTAACTTTATTTATTCCACTGAGAATCCTGTTCCATTTTAACTTAAATCGAATTTCGCAATGATCGCTATTTCCCAAATTTTGCCAATCTCCGTATTGCAAATTCCCTCTTCCCTATTTGTTAGAACCCAATAGAATATATTATTACCCTTAATTGGTTCGCTTTAAACCTGGTTTAGAAAATTATCCTGCACCATATTAAAAAAAAAAATCCGCAGCTTCCTGATCACCAACAAGAGCCTCCCAGTCAATATTTATGCAATTGAAATCACCCATTATGCAAACATGATTACTTCGACATGCACGTTCTATCTCCTGCCGCAGAGTAAATTAAGGGGTCTATATAATAATCCTATAACAACTTTATCCTTCCCTTCCTTAACGTCTAGCCATAATGACTCGGGGTTAGTATGTTTTAAGCGTGTTGTTTTCACAACTCTGGAAAATATCCCTAATATAAATTATCACCCCTCCTCCTTCCCTCCTCGTCTTCATATCTGTATGAAGTTATAACCATCAATCTGGACCTCAGGTCCAGTAGATAAGGGAGAGAATGTAGATATAATTTACTTAGATTTTAGTAAAGCATTTGATAAGGTACCACACAGGAGACTAGTTCATAAATTAAAAATGATTGGGATATGTGGGGGTGTTTCAAATTGGATAGCTGAGTGGCTGAAAGACAGGAAGCAAAGGGTAGTGCTAAATGGTGTAAAGTCAGAGTGGAGGGATGTTATCAGTGGGGTTCCTCAGGGATCAGTTCTCGGTCCATTATTATTTGTCATCTATATAAACGATCTTGGGGAGGCAGTTAATAATAAAGTGGCAATTTTTGCGGATGATACCAAATTAGCAGCTGTAGTTAAAGATATTGATGATAATTTTAAAGTGCAGGGGGACTTAAATAAATTGTTATCCTGGGCACATAAGTGGCAAATGACTTTCAACCTTGATAAGTGCAAAGTTATTAACATGGGAAAAGATAATAGAGAATTTAACTATGAAATGGATGGGCATTGGCTGAGCTCAGTAGAGGATGAGAAAGATCTAGGAGTAGTAATAGATAAGTCATTAAGGTTTTCTAAGCAGTGTATTGAAGCAAGAAATAGGGCAAATAGAGTGCTGGGTTTTATTAAGAGAAATGTCAGTTACAAAAGTAAGGAGGTTATTCTTAAACTCTATAACTCTTATGTTAGGCCACATCTAGAGTACTGTATACAGGCATGGTCCCCACATTTTAGACACGATATTAACCTTCTTGAGTCAGTGCAACGGAGGGCAACAAAGATTATTCCTTCCCTGAGGCACCTTGAATATGAAGATAGACTGAGGGTATTAAATATGTTCTCGTTCGAAAGGAGGTGTGTGAGAGGGGATATGATTGAGCTCTTTAAAAATTTTTCCGGGATAGATAAATTGGATGTTAGCAAGTTTTTTGAGTTAGATGATGGAAATCGGACTAGAGGTCACCACTTGAAAATTAAAAAGCAAGGGTGTAGGTTGGATTTAAGAAAATATTTTTTCACCAATAGAGTGGTAGACTTCTGGAACAAATTGCCGCAGAGGGTAGTAGGTAGTCCAAATATAAATGTATTTAAGAGTAGGTTGGATGAGTTTATGGGAAGGGAAGGTTGTGATGGTTCCTAAGTTTTGTATATATTAATATTGTTTGTATATATCTATAGCTGCATGATTTAGTTCTTGACAAGCCTTGATTGGTGATACCCTTGTTTCTGGATGCAATCCTCTGGATGTAGTTTTCCTGGGAGTTTGGGTGCCTTGAAAAAGAGGCTGCTTGACTCGGATGACCTATGATGAGCCCTTGTGGCTTTTGTCATCCGTTATATTATATTGTGGGGGACTTTGATTTTGTCTTCCCCTGGTGATGGTGCTTTTTGTGGGTGGGTTTTGACGGATGCGGATGACCTTTGATAGGCCCTTGTGGCTTTTGTCATCCGTGTAATTATGTTATGTTGTTATGTTAGGTCTATAGTTCTTCGCCGACAAATCAAGTCATGATTGTTATCACAATAAGTTCTCTACACTCACTTGCCCCGTTAATTAATCCATCTTATTTCTTATGTAACTACTATTTGTGTGGTATATTTTCAATATATCATTCCTTATGGTCTAACTATTACCACACTCTACCTTCCTAGTCCTCTTCTCATTCCCAGCTTGTTGTTCCCTATGTTTATCCGATTACCCTCACCTCTACCTGCTTCATCTTGACTTCGCCGACCGCCTACACCGATACTCTCATATAGAAACTCACTTAACCCCTTCACACCCTTGCGACTCAAGTGCATACTATCATACTATTTATTTCACTGCGCGTGACATCCACTCACTACCTAATCTAAGCCTAGGTAAAGTTCCTGGCACTACACACCTCTTATTACTATCCCGAACCTTCACTTATTATATCTAGACACTAGCACCTCATACCTAGTTTTCCCTATGTCATTCACCATTCACTTCCACATGCAAAACAACTGTACCTCTTTCAGTTTCATTCACTATCTTTTCACATCCGCCTCACGTGCACCTGGCAAACTAACCCTTATCCTCCTTTTGTGCTCGCGTTCACACAAAAACAATCCTGTTTAAATTCCTAACCTGTGAATCCCCCACCACAAACAATTTATTTGCTTCACATACACATAAAACCCCTTCTCTTACCTCTCATAAGACACTGAACTTGTTCTATTAGTAATAGGCTCAGACCTACACTCTCTACCTAGGTCTATTATCCCCACACCCTTCTTAATACCTGCAACCTTACTTCCATCAGGAACAGGCAATCCCGCCCTAGATACCTGTTTCACTCCTTCCCTTACCACCCTTCTCTCGTTACTATCTCCACTTGCCCTACTCCTAGCTAACCTAAATGGGCTAACCTTGCAATCCTCACAACTCTCATTGAGCATAGTGCTGAGACCCTCTAAATTTTGTGACTAACTGCTCGCACCTAGTTATCCTTTCTAAATCCTGTACTATTCCTTCCTCTAATTCCACTACATACTCTCGCATCCCACATACAACACAACCAGTCCCTACTCGTATCACTCCACACACAGTACAAACACTCCAAGATTCACATTCACTTTCTATCCTACACTCAGTCTCAGTCATCCACTCATTGCACTCAGCCATTTCCACCTAATTAATAACTTTAAAAAATCATTGTCGTATGTAAAAAGGAATAATAGACTTACGAGAACGAAAGAGTAAACACACTAATTAACATATTAAAGAGATGAAGAGTAACATACTAATTCACTATATGAATTAACTTGAGTATCTATCAAGGCGAGCGCTGATCGTAAACGAGTGCACAATAAGACAGTCAGGCGTAATTCACTCTTCGGGTTTCAAAAAAGTAAGGTCCAGTTAGTCCATACATTCGCCTTTGGGGAGGCCCCTTCGTACTCACGAATTACTCGTGTCGGCAAACATGAGCACTTGTGTGAAAAGTGACTTCCTCGCTGAAGGCCATCAGATTCACAATATCAACTTGTCTGCTATTTCTGCTCAAATATGTCAGCAACTTGTAAACGATACAAACACATTCCAGGCCCCGCATTAAAAATATTCGTACAGTTTTGTGTGAAATCCCTATTTCAACACTGAATCGTCTGGTAGACTTCCTTGGACTTTAACAATTGATTGCTCATCAACAACGTCGTTGATATGATATTTATCTGTTTGGGGGCATCCGGCAGCCATTTTCTATTTGTCCCCAACTCAGCCACGCTAAATAAACTAATCGTATATGAGATAAATCCTTAATTGGCTTGTTCGGACGCCTTAAACTTGTTTTGCGAACTTAAGAACCATGGTTGGAGAAGGAAACACTTCCAGCAAGCTTTCCGTTCCTTTTCTTTCTACTAGCATTAACCTGTCTCTCTTCTATATGAAAAAAACGACCAATTTTTTCCATTCAAGTCTTAATATAATTTGAACACTATAGGCGAGGTCGTCCAACATTTGTATGAAAAATGGCTGGTCCGCCTATGGATGGTCGAAGAAGAGGCGGGTATCGAATTGGAGTAATTCCATCACATGATGGAGATGTTTCACGAGTCTCTATTGTGAGCATGGGATTAAAGGGTCTTTCATGGATGACCTGAGATCCCTCCTCTTAGGGATTATCCATTGTTTTCGGCGATATTAGGGGGCTAATTTTTGAGACATTCGCCCTTCGACAGACAAGACCCTCTCTAAGTCTTTAATCAAATTTTGCGTCTCATTATCACGAAAGCAAAAGAAGGAGTCATGAAGAATGGGCTAGTTTGGGGGCTCCTTCCGAACCTCTTTCATGATCATTTGAGAAAAACACTTCAAGGTCAACTCGGGGAAAATCCCCCACTCGCAGCGGGGACCAACATACTCCCTTTCTATTTTCACTTCGATGCATTATTTTTGTATTCTGTATTTATACTTAATACAAATTATATATTTAAATTTAAAAAATGCCTGAATTCTAATGATCACAACTTCTAATTCAAAAGAACGGGATTTAAGAGAACAAAAGTTAACATTATTAAAGTTATTACGATGGCGAGTTGTCTGTGGCTCAAATTTTAATAGTTTTATCCCCGCCTTGCTTCTCTTCGAAATTCTTGTTTCCCAACTCTTTCTGGCGTCACCCCCTTCCCTTCTGCTCGGCCTCGTTTCTTTTGGCAGAGGACTACCTTCGGTTCCCCTTCCTCCTTCATTTTTATCGCGTAGTGGCGTTTTATCTCTTTTGTAAGTTGTCTTTTCATTTTTTTTCTTTTGATTTATTATTTTATCTTTTCTCTTATACCCTCCCGTGCGGCTGGTTCATGTCATAACATAACATAACATAATATAATTTCACGGATGACAAAAGCCACAAGGGCCTATCAAAGGTCATCCGTATCCATCAAATCCCACCCAAATAATGCATCCATAGGATTTTGTCAGATCATGCATCTACAATATACAATTTAACAATTCATAGGAATATCTAACCATGCATCTACAATATATAATTTAAAGCCTCCATAGGAGTCTGTCAAAAACAAAATCAAAGTCCCCCAAAATTTCACGGATGACAAAAGCCACAAGGGCCTATCAAAGGTCATCCGCATCCGTCAAAACCCACCCACAAAAAGCACCATCACCAGGGGAAGACAAAATCAAAGTCCCCCACAATATAATATAACAGATGAAAAAAGCCACAAGGGCCTCTTTTTCAAGGCACCCAAACTCCCAGGAAAACTACATCCAAAGGATTGCATCCAAAAACAAGGGTATCACCAATCAATGCTTGTCAAGAACTAAATCATGCAGCTATAGATATATACAAACAATATTAATATATAAAAAACTTAGGAACCATCACAACCTTCCCTTTCCATAAACTCATCCAACCTACTCTTAAATACATTTAGATTTGGACTACCTACTACCCTCTGCGGCAATTTGTTCCAGAAGTCTACCACTCTATTGGTGAAAAAATATTTTCTTAAATCCAACCTACACCCTTGCTTTTTAATTTTCAAGTGGTGACCTCTAGTCCGATTTCCATCATCTAACTCAAAAAACTTGCTAACATCCAATTTATCTATCCCGGAAAATTTTTTAAAGAGCTCAATCATATCCCCTCTCACACACCTCCTTTCGAACGAGAACATATTTAATACCCTCAGTCTATCTATATATTCAAGGTGCCTCAGGGAAGGAATAATCTCTGCTGCCCTCCGTTGCACTGACTCGAGAAGGTTAATATCGTGTCTAAAATGTCATTTGTTTATTGCTCCCGCTTCCCTTGTTTTTAGAGTGTATGTCGTGTGCCTGTAATTTACGTGTGCGTCTGTGTGTGTTGTGCTGTCTTCTTTTAGTCCTTTGCTTTTCCCCGTTTTTATTGGGTGTTTTCCGCACCCCTTCTGACCTTTTTCGGGCGACCCCGTTTTATCAGTGCTGCCAGTGAGAATCCTTTATGATTGGGCGGCTGTCTTCTTGTTTCCTTTAAATAAATAAATAAATAAAGTTATTGCTTGAGTCAGCAAGGAAGAACCGGTGAAATAATTACTCCAGGCTTCTAGTTCAACAGTTTTGGCAAAGATCAAGAGTACTGTTCGAAATATGCAGTTTACCGACAAAACAAAAATAAAGGATGAGAAAAAAACACTATGGCCTATCAAAGTAATCCCAATCAGAGTATCTAAAACGCATTAAGACACCACCATTGGTATAATCTACATTCATCCATTGGATTGCTTATTATCAATCAACCAGTAGGCTCGTAATATTGAATTCATAATACAAAACCCTAAGCATGTAAGTACTAATGAAACATATGAACATATAAGCCTGTAAAATCATGTCCTTTATATTTGCTTTTCCCTAAATATTTGTCTAGCTTTCCTTTGAACGATGTCAAACTAAGGCTATTTACAAACTCATGCAAATGCAATGCATTCCAGGAATCCACAAGTCTTAGTGAAATAATATTTCCTCAAGTCCAGTCTGCATCTCGATTTTTTAATTTGAAACAGTGACCTACATCTCGTAAGCCTTCCTATCCCTGTACTCCCACTCCAGTAACTTTGTTCTAATACAGTGACCTACATCTCATAAGCCTTCCTATCCCTGTACTCCTCCATCCAGTCACTTTGTTCTAATAATCTATGTAATGTCATAATTCTCCTTTGGAAATTTTAAATTTTAACGATGCTTATCTTATTACCGAGATTAAATCGAACTATCATAGGGTCACTATGCATTAATGCTTTCCTAACTCAAAATTCCTGATTATTTAGGACTAGGTCCAGTATATTGTTAAGGAAGTTATTCGGAAAACATTCAAAATCATTTCGATTACTCTATCACTTCAAATTTTCCCAATCAGTTAATGATAAATTTAAATCTTTAAGGA